>CM056385.1:22607878-23329687 GCA_029718625.1 Synaphobranchus kaupii | reverse complement strand
CACCTCTACTGGGGAACGGGGATGAGTGCAGACACCAACCATACAGCATGGAGAGTGTATTCTTAATGCCTGCACCTTGCAGATGGACATGCAGGACGGCAGTGTAGTATAACGGTTAAGGAACTGGCCTTGTAGCCGAAAGGTTGCAGGTTCGATTCCCAGGTTGGACACTGCCGTTGTACCCTTGAGCAAGGTACTTAACCTGAATCGCTTCAGTATATATCAGCTGTCTGAATGGATAATATGTAAAAAAAAAAAAAAAAAATGTAAGTCACTCTGGATCAGAGCATCTGCTAAATGCCTATAATGTAATTAAGGGAGGTTGTAAATTAATGATGAATGGTCTCCTCCGCATTCATTAAAGAGTGATTTGAATTAAAAAAATATTATGTTCAAACTTTATTTGCATAGCCACCAGAGCGTGTGAGCGGAGTTGAGCGAAATACTAGTTTTGAATCAAATTATTTCAATAATCTGGACAGCTCATGCTATTTCTTCACCACAACAGGAAAAGATGATAGCCGATAGCCTAAACGAATGCGATTGTTACCAATATTCAACAAAGGGATTAGTATCCACAAATTATGGAAAGTTTCTATTTTAGATTTATATAACAAGGAATACAACAAAAATACTCAAATGTGTGTGTAATGCACATGTTGCCTAAAGAAAAAACTGTGTTATAGCCTAATTATAGGGACAATTACTGAAGGGAAACAGAAAAATAGTAGGCTAACTAGGTTATCACCCTTATGCATTTAGGACATGGGAAAGGAAGGAATCATGGCGACAGTGAACTTTGTCCAATAATAGCCTGCTTTAATGAATAAAATCACAACAGGTTAAAGTGGGGATTTAAACATTTATAGCCACAATGTAACATAATAGCCACAATGTAAATATAATTCACATCGCCATTAATCAGAAAGGATCTTAACCAGTTTACATCGAAATCAATGGCTTGCAGAACACCAAATTCTAAATTCCCAACCTCGCTTTTTCCATCTGCTACCTAATCGTCCCCCAGTTTAATTGGCAACAAATTGTTCTCTCCCTCTCCGTCTGTTGAGCATACTGGTGCAAAATGGCTGCCGTTGCATCATCCAGGTGAGTGCTGTACATGGTGGTGGTTGAGGCGAGTCCCCCTCATCATTGTAAAGTGCTTTGAGTGTGAGAAAGACGCTACATAAATGGCAGGCATTATTATTATTAATTATTCATGTCCACCAGAGGGAGCCAAATTGTCCATGTCCACCAGAGGGAGCTATTCTGACTAATTGACTGAGTACCCATAATGCATTTCATCTACTATCGCACATCTGTGAATGTGTGCATATTTCGATTGACACCGTTTACTCTCAATGCTTTTTATGTGCTAACACAATGTTTTGTGTATATAAATATATGTGTCAACACAATGTTGATTCTGACAGTATGCATAAAATACATACTGTCAGAATCTGTGAATTCTTTTCAGGGTTGCCAGATGCTTAAATCTGGGTAGTTTTGGATGGCAGACCTGGCCTACCCGAAACAAAAACCCAGGGACGCCAGATCGAAAAATCCCCCATTTGAGGGCAAAAAACTCCCAAAGATCCCTTGTTTGGGGGAATTTTTAAAGAAAACTTTTCTAAAATCTGGCAACCCTGAAAATGTATGCTTCAATTAATTCTCATTAAAAAGTTCAGATTACCCACAGTGCAGTTTGTGTATTATAAAATGCAGACGAGTTTTATCAGCAGCCATACCACCATGCAATCTGCTCCTGCTGAATGGCTGAAGCTAAGCAGGTGTGGGCTTGGTTAGTATTTGATGGGAGACCTGAGTTGTTGCTGGAAGAGATGTTGGTGGGCCAGTAGAGGGCAATCGTTTCTTTGGTCAAATCTTCCCTTTGGTCAAATATGCCCCAATAGAGTGATCACCCTCAAACACATCAAGGCACTGTGGCATAACGGTAGAGTCTTGGGCTCTGGAAGGCGAGCTTGAGGGTTCAAACCTCATTCTTTATCTTTATTCCTCGTATTTTTATGATCTCAGCTTCTTCTCTCCACTTCAGAGCTCACAGAACAGCTAAGGATACTTGGCACAATGGTATTGTCCTTGTCTGTGGACACAGCACTTCAGGGTTCAAACCTCGCTCTTCACCTACATTTCTGTGGTCTCATTTTCTGTCCAAGATTGTGGCGAGAATTCAATTAATTTCAATAAACTTTAATTGTGCCCGTAGGGCAATTGAAATGGCAGCAAAGCACATAGGTACATAAAGGTATAAAAAACAACAGAAGGGACAGGCTTTTTGAATGTTCTTTCTCCTCTCTTTTTGCATCTTCATTAATTCACTGCAGGAAAACCCAACAAAGAAGTACAAGTTACAGTGGCTCAAAGGAATGGTTCTGGTTTAGCAACGCCAAGGTCTGGGGTTCAAGCCCCATTCAGGTTTGCACAACTTTTGTCCATTGTACCATTGTACCATTGTGCCATTTAAGTTTGTAGAAAAACAAACCACAAATGCGAAGGACTCCGTGGCGTAGGAGGTTGGACCGCACTTCACGTGGGGGAGAGCTTGCTGGTTCGATTCCCCGAGTGCCACACCTGAGCAATGTTGGTGGTCCCCAAGGGTGGGGGAGTGGTATGGATGCGGTGGTCCCCAAGGGTGGGGGAGTGGTATGGATGTGGTGGTCCCCAAGGGTGGGGGAGTTGTATGAATGGGGTGTGAATGAAGGGGAAGTGGCGGTTGTGGCCCCCCCTGAAAGTTGGGAGCAAAACACAGGGGGTTATGCAACTTTTTTGGAGCACAAACGGTTTGGCTGTAAGGCGAAAAAAGTTGAGAATTCGGCCAGGCCCCACCCTCCATTAGTGCATTACTACAGACAGTATCACATACAACTATAATCAAATTAGTTTGTTTTAGTTAAAACAAATTGATTTGATTGCATAGAAGTATGTAAGAATGTAAGTAGTAATACACTAATCTACACCAAATGTGGTGCATAAAAACAAAAAGAAAGTAAAACTCATACTTACACAGCTCCTCCGTCTGGGGACTTCCTGCTTCTCCTCCGCATGGTCAGCTCATCTGTTAGACGCCCACAGTGTTTCCCTGATGCACATGCCTTGGTGCTGGGTAGCGTACCTATGGATTGGAATTCAGGACATGGTACTGGTACACACACTGGGCTGAATGACAAATGTCTTGGGACTTAGGTCGAGCATATGAGCAACACAGAGCTCTTAGGTCGGCACAGATTTCAGAGGTTTTGGGTCATGGATCCACCCAGGGCAGATTCCAGACGGTCTTAAGGCTTGTTGCAGCTGCTGGTCGCACTCTGAGGCCTTAAGACTTGTATCTGCCGTAAATTCTCGAGACCTGTAACGGGCCTAGTTCTTGACATGGATTCTGATACTACAATTCACAAGTGTTGAGATATGAACCAGGCCAAAGTCGTGACAACGAGGCCCTGGGACCTGAGTCGGAGACATAAAATATACATACCACTGCACCTGGGACACCGGCACACTTCAGAACGTACGCACTGGGTTTGCACACAGATAAACCGGGGCCACGATTGCTTGCGGGGCTGCAGAAAAGCTGGAGAGTGAAAAAGAGAGGTTGAAACATGTTTTAAATCACCAATATCTGTAAGCATAAATTATGCGGGGAAAACACATGAGAAGCTGTGACTTGGATTATTATTTCTTCATATATTTATAAATATGCACAGTGAAAATGGTGATGGTTAAATCCCCCCATGAAGTTTAATTAGAGTTTGAAGTTGCCCATCTCATAATATCCTTGTATATAACAGTACTACCACATTTTGACCACAAGATGGTGCCATTTTAACAGATAGTTGAAATGGCACCATCTTGTGGTCAAAATGTGGTAGTGCTATGTGAAATACAAGGATATGAGATGTATATCACATATAGAACTACCACATTTTGACCACAAGATGGTGCCATTTCAACTATCTGTTAAAATGGCACCATCTTGTGGTCAAAATGTGGTAGTGCTATGTGAAATACAAGGATACGAGATGTATATCACATATAGTACTACCACATTTTGACCACAAGATGGTGCCATTTCAACTATCTGTTAAAATGGCACCATCTTGTGGTCAAAATGTGGTAGTACTGTTATATACAAGGATATGAGATGACCGACTTCAAACTCTAATTAAACTTCATGGGGGGATTTAACGTCACCATTTTCACTGTGCATATTTATGAAAGGATGTGCAAACTTTCTATAGCCGGTATGTACTTACATAGGACCACATGTACTTATAAATCTGAAATATTTTGACATCTGGAATAGCACCTGATATGACAGAAAAATACAAAAAGAAAACAGCCAAGGCAGAAAGCTAGCTATTGCTGCTGTTAACTAAAGTGGATCATCGTAAACTTGATTACTAACCTAGTTATATAAATCTGAGGGACCAGTCATAAAAAGCAAACATATCTATCATCATATTTAGTGAGCTAGACTGATAGTGGCTTATGAGAAAGAATGAATAAAGCATCTTGCTCCAGACAAGAAGTCCATGCAGTCGAGTCAAGGTAAATGTATTCATAGGTGTGGAAAAAACTCAACATCCATACCATTGTTACTGTAATTGTAAATTATGAGTGTTTAAATTGGAAGTTACGCAGTGTTGCATTTTACTAGTGAACTTACTCAAAATAATCAGATTTTTTTTTCTAGGTTTAAATAATTTGACAGATAACTAGCAACAAGATACATGTATAATGGAGTATAATGTTACTTTGTAAATGGTAACCATATAAAAAGACTTTCGCTATATTTAGCAACGTGACAAGCCATAAAAACATTAGCTAACACATTAGCGGGGCGGGGCGCGTCAAGTTGCATGCCTGCTTAAACGATCTTGCTAACATTAGCTGGCTTGTTCATTCAATGGTCCCTGTCTAGCTAGTGTTCTCTACAAAGCCAGCTAACTAGTTCCATTTATCGATGCAAGCTTGGTTAAATAAATTACCAAAACGAACCCCTTATTTCCGGGGTGTTGTTGAGGGAATTCAGGAGCACACTCACCTGCAGAATTGTGCACTCATCCAACAATTTCAGCAAGTAACCCGGAAGTAAAAACGTAATATACATAGAGCGTTTATTCGCATAACTATGGCAGAGATTCTGACTATGGTACAAGAGTGAGTCATATCCACAGAACTATATAGCCTACTATATGTCAGTTAATATTCCTGATATTTAAGCAGTTGATTCCTATTCGATCGTATGTTGCTATCAGCTAATTTAGCAGCTTAGCAAGCAGTTCTGTAGGCTATCGTGCTCTGTGTGTTAACGTTAATAAACTTTTAGCGCAAAACTGTGTTGTCCATATGACTTTGAATGTTTGAAAGCAAAGATTGCAGTGAACAATGTTGGAAATTGAAATTGTGATTACTTTTGAATAGGAGAGTGGGCTGTCCATTCTTCTTATTAATTTTTTATTCGTGTTTATTCAGTCAGGGGGAAGCATAGAAGGTGACAGATAGAGATGTTACAGTGCAGAAAGTGTATTGGTGAACACCTCCCAGATAGCAAGCGAACGTTGAATCGACGTAGATTCAATGTGGAATTCCAACGTTGATTCAACATCAATTTGCTCATCGAGATCACGTTGTCAGAATACCGACAAATATTGAATAATCAAGGTTAAATATTAACATGATATTTAAAAGTTTTAATGTTTGTTGCCATCACTGACTCACTCCATTAGCTTTCAACGTGATTTCGATGAGCAAATTGATGTTGAATTCCGCATTTAATCTACGTCGATTCAACGTTCGCTTGCTATCTGGGTAATTAAAGGGAGAAAGTTGCGCACCTCTACTGGGGAACGGGGATGAGTGCAGACACCAACCATACAGCATGGAGAGTGTATTCTTAATGCCTGCACCTTGCAGATGGACATGCAGGACGGCAGTGTAGTATAACGGTTAAGGAACTGGCCTTGTAGCCGAAAGGTTGCAGGTTCGATTCCCAGGTTGGACACTGCCGTTGTACCCTTGAGCAAGGTACTTAACCTGAATCGCTTCAGTATATATCCAGCTGTCTGAATGGATAATATGTAAAAAAAAAAAAAAAAAATGTAAGTCACTCTGGATCAGAGCATCTGCTAAATGCCTATAATGTAATTAAGGGAGGTTGTAAATTAATGATGAATGGTCTCCTCCGCATTCATTAAAGAGTGATTTTGAATTAAAAAAATATTATGTTCAAACTTTATTTGCATAGCCACCAGAGCGTGTGAGCGGAGTTGAGCGAAATACTAGTTTTGAATCAAATTATTTCAATAATCTGGACAGCTCATGCTATTTCTTCACCACAACAGGAAAAGATGATAGCCGATAGCCTAAACGAATGCGATTGTTACCAATATTCAACAAAGGGATTAGTATCCACAAATTATGGAAAGTTTCTATTTTAGATTTATATAACAAGGAATACAACAAAAATACTCAAATGTGTGTGTAATGCACATGTTGCCTAAAGAAAAAACTGTGTTATAGCCTAATTATAGGGACAATTACTGAAGGGAAACAGAAAAATAGTAGGCTAACTAGGTTATCACCCTTATGCATTTAGGACATGGGAAAGGAAGGAATCATGGCGACAGTGAACTTTGTCCAATAATAGCCTGCTTTAATGAATAAAATCACAACAGGTTAAAGTGGGGATTTAAACATTTATAGCCACAATGTAACATAATAGCCACAATGTAAAATATAATTCACATCGCCATTAATCAGAAAGGATCTTAACCAGTTTACATCGAAATCAATGGCTTGCAGAACACCAAATTCTAAATTCCCAACCTCGCTTTTTCCATCTGCTACCTAATCGTCCCCCAGTTTAATTGGCAACAAATTGTTCTCTCCCTCTCCGTCTGTTGAGCATACTGGTGCAAAATGGCTGCCGTTGCATCATCCAGGTGAGTGCTGTACATTGGTGGTGGTTGAGGCGAGTCCCCCCTCATCATTGTAAAGTGCTTTGAGTGTGAGAAAGACGCTACATAAATGGCAGGCATTATTATTATTAATTATTCATGTCCACCAGAGGGAGCCAAATTGTCCATGTCCACCAGAGGGAGCTATTCTGACTAATTGACTGAGTACCCATAATGCATTTCATCTACTATCGCACATCTGTGAATGTGTGCATATTTCGATTGACACCGTTTACTCTCAATGCTTTTTATGTGCTAACACAATGTTTTGTGTATATAAATATATGTGTCAACACAATGTTGATTCTGACAGTATGCATAAAATACATACTGTCAGAATCTGTGAATTCTTTTCAGGGTTGCCAGATGCTTAAATCTGGGTAGTTTTGGATGGCAGACCTGGCCTACCCGAAACAAAAACCCAGGGACGCCAGATCGAAAAATCCCCCATTTGAGGGCAAAAAACTCCCAAAGATCCCTTGTTTGGGGGAATTTTTAAAGAAAACTTTTCTAAAATCTGGCAACCCTGAAAATGTATGCTTCAATTAATTCTCATTAAAAAGTTCAGATTACCCACAGTGCAGTTTGTGTATTATAAAATGCAGACGAGTTTTATCAGCAGCCATACCACCATGCAATCTGCTCCTGCTGAATGGCTGAAGCTAAGCAGGTGTGGGCTTGGTTAGTATTTGGATGGGAGACCTGAGTTGTTGCTGGAAGAGATGTTGGTGGGCCAGTAGAGGGCAATCGTTTCTTTGGTCAAATCTTCCCTTTGGTCAAATATGCCCCAATAGAGTGATCACCCTCAAACACATCAAGGCCACTGTGGCATAACGGTAGAGTCTTGGGCTCTGGAAGGCGAGCTTGAGGGTTCAAACCTCATTCTTTATCTTTATTCCTCGTATTTTTATGATCTCAGCTTCTTCTCTCCACTTCAGAGCTCACAGAACAGCTAAGGATACTTGGCACAATGGTATTGTCCTTGTCTGTGGACACAGCACTTCAGGGTTCAAACCTCGCTCTTCACCTACATTTCTGTGGTCTCATTTTCTGTCCAAGATTGTGGCGAGAATTCAATTAATTTCAATAAACTTTAATTGTGCCCGTAGGGCAATTGAAATGGCAGCAAAAGCACATAGGTACATAAAGGTATAAAAAACAACAGAAGGGACAGGCTTTTTGAATGTTCTTTCTCCTCTCTTTTTGCATCTTCATTAATTCACTGCAGGAAAACCCAACAAAGAAGTACAAGTTACAGTGGCTCAAAGGAATGGTTCTGGTTTAGCAACGCCAAGGTCTGGGGTTCAAGCCCCATTCAGGTTTGCACAACTTTTGTCCATTGTACCATTGTACCATTGTGCCATTTAAGTTTGTAGAAAAACAAACCACAAATGCGAAGGACTCCGTGGCGTAGGAGGTTGGACCGCACTTCACGTGGGGGAGAGCTTGCTGGTTCGATTCCCCGAGTGCCACACCTGAGCAATGTTGGTGGTCCCCAAGGGTGGGGGAGTGGTATGGATGCGGTGGTCCCCAAGGGTGGGGGAGTGGTATGGATGCGGTGGTCCCCAAGGGTGGGGGAGTGGTATGGATGTGGTGGTCCCCAAGGGTGGGGGAGTTGTATGAATGGGGTGTGAATGAAGGGGAAGGGGAAGTGGCGGTTGTGGCCCCCCCTGAAAGTTGGGAGCAAAACACAGGGGGGTTATGCAACTTTTTTGGAGCACAAACGGTTTGGCTGTAAGGCGAAAAAGTTGAGAATTCGGCCAGGCCCCACCCTCCATTAGTGCATTACTACAGACAGTATCACATACAACTATAATCAAATTAGTTTGTTTTAGTTAAAACAAATTGATTTGATTGCATAGAAGTATGTAAGAATGTAAGTAGTAATACACTAATCTACACCAAATGTGGTGCATAAAAACAAAAAGAAAGTAAAACTCATACTTACACAGCTCCTCCGTCTGGGGACTTCCTGCTTCTCCTCCGCATGGTCAGCTCATCTGTTAGACGCCCACAGTGTTTCCCTGATGCACATGCCTTGGTGCTGGGTAGCGTACCTATGGATTGGAATTCAGGACATGGTACTGGTACACACACTGGGCTGAATGACAAATGTCTTGGGACTTAGGTCGAGCATATGAGCAACACAGAGCTCTTAGGTCGGCACAGATTTCAGAGGTTTTGGGTCATGGATCCACCCAGGGCAGATTCCAGACGGTCTTAAGGCTTGTTGCAGCTGCTGGTCGCACTCTGAGGCCTTAAGACTTGTATCTGCCGTAAATTCTCGAGACCTGTAACGGGCCTAGTTCTTGACATGGATTCTGATACTACAATTCACAAGTGTTGAGATATGAACCAGGCCAAAGTCGTGACAACGAGGCCCTGGGACCTGAGTCGGAGACATAAAATATACATACCACTGCACCTGGGACACCGGCACACTTCAGAACGTACGCACTGGGTTTGCACACAGATAAACCGGGGCCACGATTGCTTGCGGGGCTGCAGAAAAGCTGGAGAGTGAAAAAGAGAGGTTGAAACATGTTTTAAATCACCAATATCTGTAAGCATAAATTATGCGGGGAAAACACATGAGAAGCTGTGACTTGGATTATTATTTCTTCATATATTTATAAATATGCACAGTGAAAATGGTGATGGTTAAATCCCCCCATGAAGTTTAATTAGAGTTTGAAGTTGCCCATCTCATAATATCCTTGTATATAACAGTACTACCACATTTTGACCACAAGATGGTGCCATTTTAACAGATAGTTGAAATGGCACCATCTTGTGGTCAAAATGTGGTAGTGCTATGTGAAATACAAGGATATGAGATGTATATCACATATAGAACTACCACATTTTGACCACAAGATGGTGCCATTTCAACTATCTGTTAAAATGGCACCATCTTGTGGTCAAAATGTGGTAGTGCTATGTGAAATACAAGGATACGAGATGTATATCACATATAGTACTACCACATTTTGACCACAAGATGGTGCCATTTCAACTATCTGTTAAAATGGCACCATCTTGTGGTCAAAATGTGGTAGTACTGTTATATACAAGGATATGAGATGACCGACTTCAAACTCTAATTAAACTTCATGGGGGGATTTAACGTCACCATTTTCACTGTGCATATTTATGAAAGGATGTGCAAACTTTCTATAGCCGGTATGTACTTACATAGGACCACATGTACTTATAAATCTGAAATATTTTGACATCTGGAATAGCACCTGATATGACAGAAAAATACAAAAAGAAAACAGCCAAGGCAGAAAGCTAGCTATTGCTGCTGTTAACTAAAGTGGATCATCGTAAACTTGATTACTAACCTAGTTATATAAATCTGAGGGACCAGTCATAAAAAGCAAACATATCTATCATCATATTTAGTGAGCTAGACTGATAGTGGCTTATGAGAAAGAATGAATAAAGCATCTTGCTCCAGACAAGAAGTCCATGCAGTCGAGTCAAGGTAAATGTATTCATAGGTGTGGAAAAAACTCAACATCCATACCATTGTTACTGTAATTGTAAATTATGAGTGTTTAAATTGGAAGTTACGCAGTGTTGCATTTTACTAGTGAACTTACTCAAAATAATCAGATTTTTTTTTCTAGGTTTAAATAATTTGACAGATAACTAGCAACAAGATACATGTATAATGGAGTATAATGTTACTTTGTAAATGGTAACCATATAAAAAGACTTTCGCTATATTTAGCAACGTGACAAGCCATAAAAACATTAGCTAACACATTAGCGGGGCGGGGCGCGTCAAGTTGCATGCCTGCTTAAACGATCTTGCTAACATTAGCTGGCTTGTTCATTCAATGGTCCCTGTCTAGCTAGTGTTCTCTACAAAGCCAGCTAACTAGTTCCATTTATCGATGCAAGCTTGGTTAAATAAATTACCAAAACGAACCCCTTATTTCCGGGGTGTTGTTGAGGGAATTCAGGAGCACACTCACCTGCAGAATTGTGCACTCATCCAACAATTTCAGCAAGTAACCCGGAAGTAAAAACGTAATATACATAGAGCGTTTATTCGCATAACTATGGCAGAGATTCTGACTATGGTACAAGAGTGAGTCATATCCACAGAACTATATAGCCTACTATATGTCAGTTAATATTCCTGATATTTAAGCAGTTGATTCCTATTCGATCGTATGTTGCTATCAGCTAATTTAGCAGCTTAGCAAGCAGTTCTGTAGGCTATCGTGCTCTGTGTGTTAACGTTAATAAACTTTTAGCGCAAAACTGTGTTGTCCATATGACTTTGAATGTTTGAAAGCAAAGATTGCAGTGAACAATGTTGGAAATTGAAATTGTGATTACTTTTGAATAGGAGAGTGGGCTGTCCATTCTTCTTATTAATTTTTTATTCGTGTTTATTCAGTCAGGGGGAAGCATAGAAGGTGACAGATAGAGATGTTACAGTGCAGAAAGTGTATTGGTGAACACCTCCCAGATAGCAAGCGAACGTTGAATCGACGTAGATTCAATGTGGAATTCCAACGTTGATTCAACATCAATTTGCTCATCGAGATCACGTTGTCAGAATACCGACAAATATTGAATAATCAAGGTTAAATATTAACATGATATTTAAAAGTTTTAATGTTTGTTGCCATCACTGACTCACTCCATTAGCTTTCAACGTGATTTCGATGAGCAAATTGATGTTGAATTCCGCATTTAATCTACGTCGATTCAACGTTCGCTTGCTATCTGGGTAATTAAAGGGAGAAAGTTGCGCACCTCTACTGGGGAACGGGGATGAGTGCAGACACCAACCATACAGCATGGAGAGTGTATTCTTAATGCCTGCACCTTGCAGATGGACATGCAGGACGGCAGTGTAGTATAACGGTTAAGGAACTGGCCTTGTAGCCGAAAGGTTGCAGGTTCGATTCCCAGGTTGGACACTGCCGTTGTACCCTTGAGCAAGGTACTTAACCTGAATCGCTTCAGTATATATCCAGCTGTCTGAATGGATAATATGTAAAAAAAAAAAAAAAAAATGTAAGTCACTCTGGATCAGAGCATCTGCTAAATGCCTATAATGTAATTAAGGGAGGTTGTAAATTAATGATGAATGGTCTCCTCCGCATTCATTAAAGAGTGATTTTGAATTTAAAAAATATTATGTTCAAACTTTATTTGCATAGCCACCAGAGCGTGTGAGCGGAGTTGAGCGAAATACTAGTTTTGAATCAAATTATTTCAATAATCTGGACAGCTCATGCTATTTCTTCACCACAACAGGAAAAGATGATAGCCGATAGCCTAAACGAATGCGATTGTTACCAATATTCAACAAAGGGATTAGTATCCACAAATTATGGAAAGTTTCTATTTTAGATTTATATAACAAGGAATACAACAAAAATACTCAAATGTGTGTGTAATGCACATGTTGCCTAAAGAAAAAACTGTGTTATAGCCTAATTATAGGGACAATTACTGAAGGGAAACAGAAAAATAGTAGGCTAACTAGGTTATCACCCTTATGCATTTAGGACATGGGAAAGGAAGGAATCATGGCGACAGTGAACTTTGTCCAATAATAGCCTGCTTTAATGAATAAAATCACAACAGGTTAAAGTGGGGATTTAAACATTTATAGCCACAATGTAACATAATAGCCACAATGTAAAATATAATTCACATCGCCATTAATCAGAAAGGATCTTAACCAGTTTACATCGAAATCAATGGCTTGCAGAACACCAAATTCTAAATTCCCAACCTCGCTTTTTCCATCTGCTACCTAATCGTCCCCCAGTTTAATTGGCAACAAATTGTTCTCTCCCTCTCCGTCTGTTGAGCATACTGGTGCAAAATGGCTGCCGTTGCATCATCCAGGTGAGTGCTGTACATTGGTGGTGGTTGAGGCGAGTCCCCCCTCATCATTGTAAAGTGCTTTGAGTGTGAGAAAGACGCTACATAAATGGCAGGCATTATTATTATTAATTATTCATGTCCACCAGAGGGAGCCAAATTGTCCATGTCCACCAGAGGGAGCTATTCTGACTAATTGACTGAGTACCCATAATGCATTTCATCTACTATCGCACATCTGTGAATGTGTGCATATTTCGATTGACACCGTTTACTCTCAATGCTTTTTATGTGCTAACACAATGTTTTGTGTATATAAATATATGTGTCAACACAATGTTGATTCTGACAGTATGCATAAAATACATACTGTCAGAATCTGTGAATTCTTTTCAGGGTTGCCAGATGCTTAAATCTGGGTAGTTTTGGATGGCAGACCTGGCCTACCCGAAACAAAAACCCAGGGACGCCAGATCGAAAAATCCCCCATTTGAGGGCAAAAAACTCCCAAAGATCCCTTGTTTGGGGGAATTTTTAAAGAAAACTTTTCTAAAATCTGGCAACCCTGAAAATGTATGCTTCAATTAATTCTCATTAAAAAGTTCAGATTACCCACAGTGCAGTTTGTGTATTATAAAATGCAGATGAGTTTTATCAGCAGCCATACCACCATGCAATCTGCTCCTGCTGAATGGCTGAAGCTAAGCAGGTGTGGGCTTGGTTAGTATTTGGATGGGAGACCTGAGTTGTTGCTGGAAGAGATGTTGGTGGGCCAGTAGAGGGCAATCGTTTCTTTGGTCAAATCTTCCCTTTGGTCAAATATGCCCCAATAGAGTGATCACCCTCAAACACATCAAGGCCACTGTGGCATAACGGTAGAGTCTTGGGCTCTGGAAGGCGAGCTTGAGGGTTCAAACCTCATTCTTTATCTTTATTCCTCGTATTTTTATGATCTCAGCTTCTTCTCTCCACTTCAGAGCTCACAGAACAGCTAAGGATACTTGGCACAATGGTATTGTCCTTGTCTGTGGACACAGCACTTCAGGGTTCAAACCTCGCTCTTCACCTACATTTCTGTGGTCTCATTTTCTGTCCAAGATTGTGGCGAGAATTCAATTAATTTCAATAAACTTTAATTGTGCCCGTAGGGCAATTGAAATGGCAGCAAAAGCACATAGGTACATAAAGGTATAAAAAACAACAGAAGGGACAGGCTTTTTGAATGTTCTTTCTCCTCTCTTTTTGCATCTTCATTAATTCACTGCAGGAAAACCCAACAAAGAAGTACAAGTTACAGTGGCTCAAAGGAATGGTTCTGGTTTAGCAACGCCAAGGTCTGGGGTTCAAGCCCCATTCAGGTTTGCACAACTTTTGTCCATTGTACCATTGTACCATTGTGCCATTTAAGTTTGTAGAAAAACAAACCACAAATGCGAAGGACTCCGTGGCGTAGGAGGTTGGACCGCACTTCACGTGGGGGAGAGCTTGCTGGTTCGATTCCCCGAGTGCCACACCTGAGCAATGTTGGTGGTCCCCAAGGGTGGGGGAGTGGTATGGATGCGGTGGTCCCCAAGGGTGGGGGAGTGGTATGGATGTGGTGGTCCCCAAGGGTGGGGGAGTTGTATGAATGGGGTGTGAATGAAGGGGAAGTGGCGGTTGTGGCCCCCCCTGAAAGTTGGGAGCAAAACACAGGGGGTTATGCAACTTTTTTGGAGCACAAACGGTTTGGCTGTAAGGCGAAAAAGTTGAGAATTCGGCCAGGCCCCACCCTCCATTAGTGCATTACTACAGACAGTATCACATACAACTATAATCAAATTAGTTTGTTTTAGTTAAAACAAATTGATTTGATTGCATAGAAGTATGTAAGAATGTAAGTAGTAATACACTAATCTACACCAAATGTGGTGCATAAAAACAAAAAGAAAGTAAAACTCATACTTACACAGCTCCTCCGTCTGGGGACTTCCTGCTTCTCCTCCGCATGGTCAGCTCATCTGTTAGACGCCCACAGTGTTTCCCTGATGCACATGCCTTGGTGCTGGGTAGCGTACCTATGGATTGGAATTCAGGACATGGTACTGGTACACACACTGGGCTGAATGACAAATGTCTTGGGACTTAGGTCGAGCATATGAGCAACACAGAGCTCTTAGGTCGGCACAGATTTCAGAGGTTTTGGGTCATGGATCCACCCAGGGCAGATTCCAGACGGTCTTAAGGCTTGTTGCAGCTGCTGGTCGCACTCTGAGGCCTTAAGACTTGTATCTGCCGTAAATTCTCGAGACCTGTAACGGGCCTAGTTCTTGACATGGATTCTGATACTACAATTCACAAGTGTTGAGATATGAACCAGGCCAAAGTCGTGACAACGAGGCCCTGGGACCTGAGTCGGAGACATAAAATATACATACCACTGCACCTGGGACACCGGCACACTTCAGAACGTACGCACTGGGTTTGCACACAGATAAACCGGGGCCACGATTGCTTGCGGGGCTGCAGAAAAGCTGGAGAGTGAAAAAGAGAGGTTGAAACATGTTTTAAATCACCAATATCTGTAAGCATAAATTATGCGGGGAAAACACATGAGAAGCTGTGACTTGGATTATTATTTCTTCATATATTTATAAATATGCACAGTGAAAATGGTGATGGTTAAATCCCCCCATGAAGTTTAATTAGAGTTTGAAGTTGCCCATCTCATAATATCCTTGTATATAACAGTACTACCACATTTTGACCACAAGATGGTGCCATTTCAACTATCTGTTAAAATGGCACCATCTTGTGGTCAAAATGTGGTAGTGCTATGTGAAATACAAGGATACGAGATGTATATCACATATAGTACTACCACATTTTGACCACAAGATGGTGCCATTTCAACTATCTGTTAAAATGGCACCATCTTGTGGTCAAAATGTGGTAGTACTGTTATATACAAGGATATGAGATGACCGACTTCAAACTCTAATTAAACTTCATGGGGGGATTTAACGTCACCATTTTCACTGTGCATATTTATGAAAGGATGTGCAAACTTTCTATAGCCGGTATGTACTTACATAGGACCACATGTACTTATAAATCTGAAATATTTTGACATCTGGAATAGCACCTGATATGACAGAAAAATACAAAAAGAAAACAGCCAAGGCAGAAAGCTAGCTATTGCTGCTGTTAACTAAAGTGGATCATCGTAAACTTGATTACTAACCTAGTTATATAAATCTGAGGGACCAGTCATAAAAAGCAAACATATCTATCATCATATTTAGTGAGCTAGACTGATAGTGGCTTATGAGAAAGAATGAATAAAGCATCTTGCTCCAGACAAGAAGTCCATGCAGTCGAGTCAAGGTAAATGTATTCATAGGTGTGGAAAAAACTCAACATCCATACCATTGTTACTGTAATTGTAAATTATGAGTGTTTAAATTGGAAGTTACGCAGTGTTGCATTTTACTAGTGAACTTACTCAAAATAATCAGATTTTTTTTTCTAGGTTTAAATAATTTGACAGATAACTAGCAACAAGATACATGTATAATGGAGTATAATGTTACTTTGTAAATGGTAACCATATAAAAAGACTTTCGCTATATTTAGCAACGTGACAAGCCATAAAAACATTAGCTAACACATTAGCGGGGCGGGGCGCGTCAAGTTGCATGCCTGCTTAAACGATCTTGCTAACATTAGCTGGCTTGTTCATTCAATGGTCCCTGTCTAGCTAGTGTTCTCTACAAAGCCAGCTAACTAGTTCCATTTATCGATGCAAGCTTGGTTAAATAAATTACCAAAACGAACCCCTTATTTCCGGGGTGTTGTTGAGGGAATTCAGGAGCACACTCACCTGCAGAATTGTGCACTCATCCAACAATTTCAGCAAGTAACCCGGAAGTAAAAACGTAATATACATAGAGCGTTTATTCGCATAACTATGGCAGAGATTCTGACTATGGTACAAGAGTGAGTCATATCCACAGAACTATATAGCCTACTATATGTCAGTTAATATTCCTGATATTTAAGCAGTTGATTCCTATTCGATCGTATGTTGCTATCAGCTAATTTAGCAGCTTAGCAAGCAGTTCTGTAGGCTATCGTGCTCTGTGTGTTAACGTTAATAAACTTTTAGCGCAAAACTGTGTTGTCCATATGACTTTGAATGTTTGAAAGCAAAGATTGCAGTGAACAATGTTGGAAATTGAAATTGTGATTACTTTTGAATAGGAGAGTGGGCTGTCCATTCTTCTTATTAATTTTTTATTCGTGTTTATTCAGTCAGGGGGAAGCATAGAAGGTGACAGATAGAGATGTTACAGTGCAGAAAGTGTATTGGTGAACACCTCCCAGATAGCAAGCGAACGTTGAATCGACGTAGATTCAATGTGGAATTCCAACGTTGATTCAACATCAATTTGCTCATCGAGATCACGTTGTCAGAATACCGACAAATATTGAATAATCAAGGTTAAATATTAACATGATATTTAAAAGTTTTAATGTTTGTTGCCATCACTGACTCACTCCATTAGCTTTCAACGTGATTTCGATGAGCAAATTGATGTTGAATTCCGCATTTAATCTACGTCGATTCAACGTTCGCTTGCTATCTGGGTAATTAAAGGGAGAAAGTTGCGCACCTCTACTGGGGAACGGGGATGAGTGCAGACACCAACCATACAGCATGGAGAGTGTATTCTTAATGCCTGCACCTTGCAGATGGACATGCAGGACGGCAGTGTAGTATAACGGTTAAGGAACTGGCCTTGTAGCCGAAAGGTTGCAGGTTCGATTCCCAGGTTGGACACTGCCGTTGTACCCTTGAGCAAGGTACTTAACCTGAATCGCTTCAGTATATATCCAGCTGTCTGAATGGATAATATGTAAAAAAAAAAAAAAAAAAATGTAAGTCACTCTGGATCAGAGCATCTGCTAAATGCCTATAATGTAATTAAGGGAGGTTGTAAATTAATGATGAATGGTCTCCTCCGCATTCATTAAAGAGTGATTTTGAATTAAAAAAATATTATGTTCAAACTTTATTTGCATAGCCACCAGAGCGTGTGAGCGGAGTTGAGCGAAATACTAGTTTTGAATCAAATTATTTCAATAATCTGGACAGCTCATGCTATTTCTTCACCACAACAGGAAAAGATGATAGCCGATAGCCTAAACGAATGCGATTGTTACCAATATTCAACAAAGGGATTAGTATCCACAAATTATGGAAAGTTTCTATTTTAGATTTATATAACAAGGAATACAACAAAAATACTCAAATGTGTGTGTAATGCACATGTTGCCTAAAGAAAAAACTGTGTTATAGCCTAATTATAGGGACAATTACTGAAGGGAAACAGAAAAATAGTAGGCTAACTAGGTTATCACCCTTATGCATTTAGGACATGGGAAAGGAAGGAATCATGGCGACAGTGAACTTTGTCCAATAATAGCCTGCTTTAATGAATAAAATCACAACAGGTTAAAGTGGGGATTTAAACATTTATAGCCACAATGTAACATAATAGCCACAATGTAAAATATAATTCACATCGCCATTAATCAGAAAGGATCTTAACCAGTTTACATCGAAATCAATGGCTTGCAGAACACCAAATTCTAAATTCCCAACCTCGCTTTTTCCATCTGCTACCTAATCGTCCCCCAGTTTAATTGGCAACAAATTGTTCTCTCCCTCTCCGTCTGTTGAGCATACTGGTGCAAAATGGCTGCCGTTGCATCATCCAGGTGAGTGCTGTACATTGGTGGTGGTTGAGGCGAGTCCCCCCTCATCATTGTAAAGTGCTTTGAGTGTGAGAAAGACGCTACATAAATGGCAGGCATTATTATTATTAATTATTCATGTCCACCAGAGGGAGCCAAATTGTCCATGTCCACCAGAGGGAGCTATTCTGACTAATTGACTGAGTACCCATAATGCATTTCATCTACTATCGCACATCTGTGAATGTGTGCATATTTCGATTGACACCGTTTACTCTCAATGCTTTTTATGTGCTAACACAATGTTTTGTGTATATAAATATATGTGTCAACACAATGTTGATTCTGACAGTATGCATAAAATACATACTGTCAGAATCTGTGAATTCTTTTCAGGGTTGCCAGATGCTTAAATCTGGGTAGTTTTGGATGGCAGACCTGGCCTACCCGAAACAAAAACCCAGGGACGCCAGATCGAAAAATCCCCCATTTGAGGGCAAAAAACTCCCAAAGATCCCTTGTTTGGGGGAATTTTTAAAGAAAACTTTTCTAAAATCTGGCAACCCTGAAAATGTATGCTTCAATTAATTCTCATTAAAAAGTTCAGATTACCCACAGTGCAGTTTGTGTATTATAAAATGCAGACGAGTTTTATCAGCAGCCATACCACCATGCAATCTGCTCCTGCTGAATGGCTGAAGCTAAGCAGGTGTGGGCTTGGTTAGTATTTGGATGGGAGACCTGAGTTGTTGCTGGAAGAGATGTTGGTGGGCCAGTAGAGGGCAATCGTTTCTTTGGTCAAATCTTCCCTTTGGTCAAATATGCCCCAATAGAGTGATCACCCTCAAACACATCAAGGCCACTGTGGCATAACGGTAGAGTCTTGGGCTCTGGAAGGCGAGCTTGAGGGTTCAAACCTCATTCTTTATCTTTATTCCTCGTATTTTTATGATCTCAGCTTCTTCTCTCCACTTCAGAGCTCACAGAACAGCTAAGGATACTTGGCACAATGGTATTGTCCTTGTCTGTGGACACAGCACTTCAGGGTTCAAACCTCGCTCTTCACCTACATTTCTGTGGTCTCATTTTCTGTCCAAGATTGTGGCGAGAATTCAATTAATTTCAATAAACTTTAATTGTGCCCGTAGGGCAATTGAAATGGCAGCAAAAGCACATAGGTACATAAAGGTATAAAAAACAACAGAAGGGACAGGCTTTTTGAATGTTCTTTCTCCTCTCTTTTTGCATCTTCATTAATTCACTGCAGGAAAACCCAACAAAGAAGTACAAGTTACAGTGGCTCAAAGGAATGGTTCTGGTTTAGCAACGCCAAGGTCTGGGGTTCAAGCCCCATTCAGGTTTGCACAACTTTTGTCCATTGTACCATTGTACCATTGTGCCATTTAAGTTTGTAGAAAAACAAACCACAAATGCGAAGGACTCCGTGGCGTAGGAGGTTGGACCGCACTTCACGTGGGGGAGAGCTTGCTGGTTCGATTCCCCGAGTGCCACACCTGAGCAATGTTGGTGGTCCCCAAGGGTGGGGGAGTGGTATGGATGCGGTGGTCCCCAAGGGTGGGGGAGTGGTATGGATGCGGTGGTCCCCAAGGGTGGGGGAGTGGTATGGATGTGGTGGTCCCCAAGGGTGGGGGAGTTGTATGAATGGGGTGTGAATGAAGGGGAAGTGGCGGTTGTGGCCCCCCCTGAAAGTTGGGAGCAAAACACAGGGGGGTTATGCAACTTTTTTGGAGCACAAACGGTTTGGCTGTAAGGCGAAAAAGTTGAGAATTCGGCCAGGCCCCACCCTCCATTAGTGCATTACTACAGACAGTATCACATACAACTATAATCAAATTAGTTTGTTTTAGTTAAAACAAATTGATTTGATTGCATAGAAGTATGTAAGAATGTAAGTAGTAATACACTAATCTACACCAAATGTGGTGCATAAAAACAAAAAGAAAGTAAAACTCATACTTACACAGCTCCTCCGTCTGGGGACTTCCTGCTTCTCCTCCGCATGGTCAGCTCATCTGTTAGACGCCCACAGTGTTTCCCTGATGCACATGCCTTGGTGCTGGGTAGCGTACCTATGGATTGGAATTCAGGACATGGTACTGGTACACACACTGGGCTGAATGACAAATGTCTTGGGACTTAGGTCGAGCATATGAGCAACACAGAGCTCTTAGGTCGGCACAGATTTCAGAGGTTTTGGGTCATGGATCCACCCAGGGCAGATTCCAGACGGTCTTAAGGCTTGTTGCAGCTGCTGGTCGCACTCTGAGGCCTTAAGACTTGTATCTGCCGTAAATTCTCGAGACCTGTAACGGGCCTAGTTCTTGACATGGATTCTGATACTACAATTCACAAGTGTTGAGATATGAACCAGGCCAAAGTCGTGACAACGAGGCCCTGGGACCTGAGTCGGAGACATAAAATATACATACCACTGCACCTGGGACACCGGCACACTTCAGAACGTACGCACTGGGTTTGCACACAGATAAACCGGGGCCACGATTGCTTGCGGGGCTGCAGAAAAGCTGGAGAGTGAAAAAGAGAGGTTGAAACATGTTTTAAATCACCAATATCTGTAAGCATAAATTATGCGGGGAAAACACATGAGAAGCTGTGACTTGGATTATTATTTCTTCATATATTTATAAATATGCACAGTGAAAATGGTGATGGTTAAATCCCCCCATGAAGTTTAATTAGAGTTTGAAGTTGCCCATCTCATAATATCCTTGTATATAACAGTACTACCACATTTTGACCACAAGATGGTGCCATTTTAACAGATAGTTGAAATGGCACCATCTTGTGGTCAAAATGTGGTAGTGCTATGTGAAATACAAGGATATGAGATGTATATCACATATAGAACTACCACATTTTGACCACAAGATGGTGCCATTTCAACTATCTGTTAAAATGGCACCATCTTGTGGTCAAAATGTGGTAGTGCTATGTGAAATACAAGGATACGAGATGTATATCACATATAGTACTACCACATTTTGACCACAAGATGGTGCCATTTCAACTATCTGTTAAAATGGCACCATCTTGTGGTCAAAATGTGGTAGTACTGTTATATACAAGGATATGAGATGACCGACTTCAAACTCTAATTAAACTTCATGGGGGGATTTAACGTCACCATTTTCACTGTGCATATTTATGAAAGGATGTGCAAACTTTCTATAGCCGGTATGTACTTACATAGGACCACATGTACTTATAAATCTGAAATATTTTGACATCTGGAATAGCACCTGATATGACAGAAAAATACAAAAAGAAAACAGCCAAGGCAGAAAGCTAGCTATTGCTGCTGTTAACTAAAGTGGATCATCGTAAACTTGATTACTAACCTAGTTATATAAATCTGAGGGACCAGTCATAAAAAGCAAACATATCTATCATCATATTTAGTGAGCTAGACTGATAGTGGCTTATGAGAAAGAATGAATAAAGCATCTTGCTCCAGACAAGAAGTCCATGCAGTCGAGTCAAGGTAAATGTATTCATAGGTGTGGAAAAAACTCAACATCCATACCATTGTTACTGTAATTGTAAATTATGAGTGTTTAAATTGGAAGTTACGCAGTGTTGCATTTTACTAGTGAACTTACTCAAAATAATCAGATTTTTTTTTCTAGGTTTAAATAATTTGACAGATAACTAGCAACAAGATACATGTATAATGGAGTATAATGTTACTTTGTAAATGGTAACCATATAAAAAGACTTTCGCTATATTTAGCAACGTGACAAGCCATAAAAACATTAGCTAACACATTAGCGGGGCGGGGCGCGTCAAGTTGCATGCCTGCTTAAACGATCTTGCTAACATTAGCTGGCTTGTTCATTCAATGGTCCCTGTCTAGCTAGTGTTCTCTACAAAGCCAGCTAACTAGTTCCATTTATCGATGCAAGCTTGGTTAAATAAATTACCAAAACGAACCCCTTATTTCCGGGGTGTTGTTGAGGGAATTCAGGAGCACACTCACCTGCAGAATTGTGCACTCATCCAACAATTTCAGCAAGTAACCCGGAAGTAAAAACGTAATATACATAGAGCGTTTATTCGCATAACTATGGCAGAGATTCTGACTATGGTACAAGAGTGAGTCATATCCACAGAACTATATAGCCTACTATATGTCAGTTAATATTCCTGATATTTAAGCAGTTGATTCCTATTCGATCGTATGTTGCTATCAGCTAATTTAGCAGCTTAGCAAGCAGTTCTGTAGGCTATCGTGCTCTGTGTGTTAACGTTAATAAACTTTTAGCGCAAAACTGTGTTGTCCATATGACTTTGAATGTTTGAAAGCAAAGATTGCAGTGAACAATGTTGGAAATTGAAATTGTGATTACTTTTGAATAGGAGAGTGGGCTGTCCATTCTTCTTATTAATTTTTTATTCGTGTTTATTCAGTCAGGGGGAAGCATAGAAGGTGACAGATAGAGATGTTACAGTGCAGAAAGTGTATTGGTGAACACCTCCCAGATAGCAAGCGAACGTTGAATCGACGTAGATTCAATGTGGAATTCCAACGTTGATTCAACATCAATTTGCTCATCGAGATCACGTTGTCAGAATACCGACAAATATTGAATAATCAAGGTTAAATATTAACATGATATTTAAAAGTTTTAATGTTTGTTGCCATCACTGACTCACTCCATTAGCTTTCAACGTGATTTCGATGAGCAAATTGATGTTGAATTCCGCATTTAATCTACGTCGATTCAACGTTCGCTTGCTATCTGGGTAATTAAAGGGAGAAAGTTGCGCACCTCTACTGGGGAACGGGGATGAGTGCAGACACCAACCATACAGCATGGAGAGTGTATTCTTAATGCCTGCACCTTGCAGATGGACATGCAGGACGGCAGTGTAGTATAACGGTTAAGGAACTGGCCTTGTAGCCGAAAGGTTGCAGGTTCGATTCCCAGGTTGGACACTGCCGTTGTACCCTTGAGCAAGGTACTTAACCTGAATCGCTTCAGTATCCAGCTGTCTGAATGGATAATATGTAAAAAAAAAAAAAAAAAATGTAAGTCACTCTGGATCAGAGCATCTGCTAAATGCCTATAATGTAATTAAGGGAGGTTGTAAATTAATGATGAATGGTCTCCTCCGCATTCATTAAAGAGTGATTTTGAATTAAAAAAATATTATGTTCAAACTTTATTTGCATAGCCACCAGAGCGTGTGAGCGGAGTTGAGCGAAATACTAGTTTTGAATCAAATTATTTCAATAATCTGGACAGCTCATGCTATTTCTTCACCACAACAGGAAAAGATGATAGCCGATAGCCTAAACGAATGCGATTGTTACCAATATTCAACAAAGGGATTAGTATCCACAAATTATGGAAAGTTTCTATTTTAGATTTATATATAACAAGGAATACAACAAAAATACTCAAATGTGTGTGTAATGCACATGTTGCCTAAAGAAAAAACTGTGTTATAGCCTAATTATAGGGACAATTACTGAAGGGAAACAGAAAATAGTAGGCTAACTAGGTTATCACCCTTATGCATTTAGGACATGGGAAAGGAAGGAATCATGGCGACAGTGAACTTTGTCCAATAATAGCCTGCTTTAATGAATAAAATCACAACAGGTTAAAGTGGGGATTTAAACATTTATAGCCACAATGTAACATAATAGCCACAATGTAAAATATAATTCACATCGCCATTAATCAGAAAGGATCTTAACCAGTTTACATCGAAATCAATGGCTTGCAGAACACCAAATTCTAAATTCCCAACCTCGCTTTTTCCATCTGCTACCTAATCGTCCCCCAGTTTAATTGGCAACAAATTGTTCTCTCCCTCTCCGTCTGTTGAGCATACTGGTGCAAAATGGCTGCCGTTGCATCATCCAGGTGAGTGCTGTACATTGGTGGTGGTTGAGGCGAGTCCCCCCTCATCATTGTAAAGTGCTTTGAGTGTGAGAAAGACGCTACATAAATGGCAGGCATTATTATTATTAATTATTCATGTCCACCAGAGGGAGCCAAATTGTCCATGTCCACCAGAGGGAGCTATTCTGACTAATTGACTGAGTACCCATAATGCATTTCATCTACTATCGCACATCTGTGAATGTGTGCATATTTCGATTGACACCGTTTACTCTCAATGCTTTTTATGTGCTAACACAATGTTTTGTGTATATAAATATATGTGTCAACACAATGTTGATTCTGACAGTATGCATAAAATACATACTGTCAGAATCTGTGAATTCTTTTCAGGGTTGCCAGATGCTTAAATCTGGGTAGTTTTGGATGGCAGACCTGGCCTACCCGAAACAAAAACCCAGGGACGCCAGATCGAAAAATCCCCCATTTGAGGGCAAAAAACTCCAAAGATCCCTTGTTTGGGGGAATTTTTAAAGAAAACTTTTCTAAAATCTGGCAACCCTGAAAATGTATGCTTCAATTAATTCTCATTAAAAAGTTCAGATTACCCACAGTGCAGTTTGTGTATTATAAAATGCAGACGAGTTTTATCAGCAGCCATACCACCATGCAATCTGCTCCTGCTGAATGGCTGAAGCTAAGCAGGTGTGGGCTTGGTTAGTATTTGGATGGGAGACCTGAGTTGTTGCTGGAAGAGATGTTGGTGGGCCAGTAGAGGGCAATCGTTTCTTTGGTCAAATCTTCCCTTTGGTCAAATATGCCCCAATAGAGTGATCACCCTCAAACACATCAAGGCCACTGTGGCATAACGGTAGAGTCTTGGGCTCTGGAAGGCGAGCTTGAGGGTTCAAACCTCATTCTTTATCTTTATTCCTCGTATTTTTATGATCTCAGCTTCTTCTCTCCACTTCAGAGCTCACAGAACAGCTAAGGATACTTGGCACAATGGTATTGTCCTTGTCTGTGGACACAGCACTTCAGGGTTCAAACCTCGCTCTTCACCTACATTTCTGTGGTCTCATTTTCTGTCCAAGATTGTGGCGAGAATTCAATTAATTTCAATAAACTTTAATTGTGCCCGTAGGGCAATTGAAATGGCAGCAAAAGCACATAGGTACATAAAGGTATAAAAAACAACAGAAGGGACAGGCTTTTTGAATGTTCTTTCTCCTCTCTTTTTGCATCTTCATTAATTCACTGCAGGAAAACCCAACAAAGAAGTACAAGTTACAGTGGCTCAAAGGAATGGTTCTGGTTTAGCAACGCCAAGGTCTGGGGTTCAAGCCCCATTCAGGTTTGCACAACTTTTGTCCATTGTACCATTGTACCATTGTGCCATTTAAGTTTGTAGAAAAACAAACCACAAATGCGAAGGACTCCGTGGCGTAGGAGGTTGGACCGCACTTCACGTGGGGGAGAGCTTGCTGGTTCGATTCCCCGAGTGCCACACCTGAGCAATGTTGGTGGTCCCCAAGGGTGGGGGAGTGGTATGGATGCGGTGGTCCCCAAGGGTGGGGGAGTGGTATGGATGCGGTGGTCCCCAAGGGTGGGGGAGTGGTATGGATGTGGTGGTCCCCAAGGGTGGGGGAGTTGTATGAATGGGGTGTGAATGAAGGGGAAGTGGCGGTTGTGGCCCCCCCTGAAAGTTGGGAGCAAAACACAGGGGGGTTATGCAACTTTTTTGGAGCACAAACGGTTTGGCTGTAAGGCGAAAAAGTTGAGAATTCGGCCAGGCCCCACCCTCCATTAGTGCATTACTACAGACAGTATCACATACAACTATAATCAAATTAGTTTGTTTTAGTTAAAACAAATTGATTTGATTGCATAGAAGTATGTAAGAATGTAAGTAGTAATACACTAATCTACACCAAATGTGGTGCATAAAAACAAAAAGAAAGTAAAACTCATACTTACACAGCTCCTCCGTCTGGGGACTTCCTGCTTCTCCTCCGCATGGTCAGCTCATCTGTTAGACGCCCACAGTGTTTCCCTGATGCACATGCCTTGGTGCTGGGTAGCGTACCTATGGATTGGAATTCAGGACATGGTACTGGTACACACACTGGGCTGAATGACAAATGTCTTGGGACTTAGGTCGAGCATATGAGCAACACAGAGCTCTTAGGTCGGCACAGATTTCAGAGGTTTTGGGTCATGGATCCACCCAGGGCAGATTCCAGACGGTCTTAAGGCTTGTTGCAGCTGCTGGTCGCACTCTGAGGCCTTAAGACTTGTATCTGCCGTAAATTCTCGAGACCTGTAACGGGCCTAGTTCTTGACATGGATTCTGATACTACAATTCACAAGTGTTGAGATATGAACCAGGCCAAAGTCGTGACAACGAGGCCCTGGGACCTGAGTCGGAGACATAAAATATACATACCACTGCACCTGGGACACCGGCACACTTCAGAACGTACGCACTGGGTTTGCACACAGATAAACCGGGGCCACGATTGCTTGCGGGGCTGCAGAAAAGCTGGAGAGTGAAAAAGAGAGGTTGAAACATGTTTTAAATCACCAATATCTGTAAGCATAAATTATGCGGGGAAAACACATGAGAAGCTGTGACTTGGATTATTATTTCTTCATATATTTATAAATATGCACAGTGAAAATGGTGATGGTTAAATCCCCCCATGAAGTTTAATTAGAGTTTGAAGTTGCCCATCTCATAATATCCTTGTATATAACAGTACTACCACATTTTGACCACAAGATGGTGCCATTTTAACAGATAGTTGAAATGGCACCATCTTGTGGTCAAAATGTGGTAGTGCTATGTGAAATACAAGGATATGAGATGTATATCACATATAGAACTACCACATTTTGACCACAAGATGGTGCCATTTCAACTATCTGTTAAAATGGCACCATCTTGTGGTCAAAATGTGGTAGTGCTATGTGAAATACAAGGATACGAGATGTATATCACATATAGTACTACCACATTTTGACCACAAGATGGTGCCATTTCAACTATCTGTTAAAATGGCACCATCTTGTGGTCAAAATGTGGTAGTACTGTTATATACAAGGATATGAGATGACCGACTTCAAACTCTAATTAAACTTCATGGGGGGATTTAACGTCACCATTTTCACTGTGCATATTTATGAAAGGATGTGCAAACTTTCTATAGCCGGTATGTACTTACATAGGACCACATGTACTTATAAATCTGAAATATTTTGACATCTGGAATAGCACCTGATATGACAGAAAAATACAAAAAGAAAACAGCCAAGGCAGAAAGCTAGCTATTGCTGCTGTTAACTAAAGTGGATCATCGTAAACTTGATTACTAACCTAGTTATATAAATCTGAGGGACCAGTCATAAAAAGCAAACATATCTATCATCATATTTAGTGAGCTAGACTGATAGTGGCTTATGAGAAAGAATGAATAAAGCATCTTGCTCCAGACAAGAAGTCCATGCAGTCGAGTCAAGGTAAATGTATTCATAGGTGTGGAAAAAACTCAACATCCATACCATTGTTACTGTAATTGTAAATTATGAGTGTTTAAATTGGAAGTTACGCAGTGTTGCATTTTACTAGTGAACTTACTCAAAATAATCAGATTTTTTTTTCTAGGTTTAAATAATTTGACAGATAACTAGCAACAAGATACATGTATAATGGAGTATAATGTTACTTTGTAAATGGTAACCATATAAAAAGACTTTCGCTATATTTAGCAACGTGACAAGCCATAAAAACATTAGCTAACACATTAGCGGGGCGGGGCGCGTCAAGTTGCATGCCTGCTTAAACGATCTTGCTAACATTAGCTGGCTTGTTCATTCAATGGTCCCTGTCTAGCTAGTGTTCTCTACAAAGCCAGCTAACTAGTTCCATTTATCGATGCAAGCTTGGTTAAATAAATTACCAAAACGAACCCCTTATTTCCGGGGTGTTGTTGAGGGAATTCAGGAGCACACTCACCTGCAGAATTGTGCACTCATCCAACAATTTCAGCAAGTAACCCGGAAGTAAAAACGTAATATACATAGAGCGTTTATTCGCATAACTATGGCAGAGATTCTGACTATGGTACAAGAGTGAGTCATATCCACAGAACTATATAGCCTACTATATGTCAGTTAATATTCCTGATATTTAAGCAGTTGATTCCTATTCGATCGTATGTTGCTATCAGCTAATTTAGCAGCTTAGCAAGCAGTTCTGTAGGCTATCGTGCTCTGTGTGTTAACGTTAATAAACTTTTAGCGCAAAACTGTGTTGTCCATATGACTTTGAATGTTTGAAAGCAAAGATTGCAGTGAACAATGTTGGAAATTGAAATTGTGATTACTTTTGAATAGGAGAGTGGGCTGTCCATTCTTCTTATTAATTTTTTATTCGTGTTTATTCAGTCAGGGGGAAGCATAGAAGGTGACAGATAGAGATGTTACAGTGCAGAAAGTGTATTGGTGAACACCTCCCAGATAGCAAGCGAACGTTGAATCGACGTAGATTCAATGTGGAATTCCAACGTTGATTCAACATCAATTTGCTCATCGAGATCACGTTGTCAGAATACCGACAAATATTGAATAATCAAGGTTAAATATTAACATGATATTTAAAAGTTTTAATGTTTGTTGCCATCACTGACTCACTCCATTAGCTTTCAACGTGATTTCGATGAGCAAATTGATGTTGAATTCCGCATTTAATCTACGTCGATTCAACGTTCGCTTGCTATCTGGGTAATTAAAGGGAGAAAGTTGCGCACCTCTACTGGGGAACGGGGATGAGTGCAGACACCAACCATACAGCATGGAGAGTGTATTCTTAATGCCTGCACCTTGCAGATGGACATGCAGGACGGCAGTGTAGTATAACGGTTAAGGAACTGGCCTTGTAGCCGAAAGGTTGCAGGTTCGATTCCCAGGTTGGACACTGCCGTTGTACCCTTGAGCAAGGTACTTAACCTGAATCGCTTCAGTATATATCCAGCTGTCTGAATGGATAATATGTAAAAAAAAAAAAAAAAAATGTAAGTCACTCTGCATCAGAGCATCTGCTAAATGCCTATAATGTAATTAAGGGAGGTTGTAAATTAATGATGAATGGTCTCCTCCGCATTCATTAAAGAGTGATTTTGAATTAAAAAAATATTATGTTCAAACTTTATTTGCATAGCCACCAGAGCGTGTGAGCGGAGTTGAGCGAAATACTAGTTTTGAATCAAATTATTTCAATAATCTGGACAGCTCATGCTATTTCTTCACCACAACAGGAAAAGATGATAGCCGATAGCCTAAACGAATGCGATTGTTACCAATATTCAACAAAGGGATTAGTATCCACAAATTATGGAAAGTTTCTATTTTAGATTTATATAACAAGGAATACAACAAAAATACTCAAATGTGTGTGTAATGCACATGTTGCCTAAAGAAAAAACTGTGTTATAGCCTAATTATAGGGACAATTACTGAAGGGAAACAGAAAAATAGTAGGCTAACTAGGTTATCACCCTTATGCATTTAGGACATGGGAAAGGAAGGAATCATGGCGACAGTGAACTTTGTCCAATAATAGCCTGCTTTAATGAATAAAATCACAACAGGTTAAAGTGGGGATTTAAACATTTATAGCCACAATGTAACATAATAGCCACAATGTAAAATATAATTCACATCGCCATTAATCAGAAAGGATCTTAACCAGTTTACATCGAAATCAATGGCTTGCAGAACACCAAATTCTAAATTCCCAACCTCGGTTTTTCCATCTGCTACCTAATCGTCCCCCAGTTTAATTGGCAACAAATTGTTCTCTCCCTCTCCGTCTGTTGAGCATACTGGTGCAAAATGGCTGCCGTTGCATCATCCAGGTGAGTGCTGTACATTGGTGGTGGTTGAGGCGAGTCCCCCCTCATCATTGTAAAGTGCTTTGAGTGTGAGAAAGACGCTACATAAATGGCAGGCATTATTATTATTAATTATTCATGTCCACCAGAGGGAGCCAAATTGTCCATGTCCACCAGAGGGAGCTATTCTGACTAATTGACTGAGTACCCATAATGCATTTCATCTACTATCGCACATCTGTGAATGTGTGCATATTTCGATTGACACCGTTTACTCTCAATGCTTTTTATGTGCTAACACAATGTTTTGTGTATATAAATATATGTGTCAACACAATGTTGATTCTGACAGTATGCATAAAATACATACTGTCAGAATCTGTGAATTCTTTTCAGGGTTGCCAGATGCTTAAATCTGGGTAGTTTTGGATGGCAGACCTGGCTACCCGAAACAAAAACCCAGGGACGCCAGATCGAAAAATCCCCCATTTGAGGGCAAAAAACTCCCAAAGATCCCTTGTTTGGGGGAATTTTTAAAGAAAACTTTTCTAAAATCTGGCAACCCTGAAAATGTATGCTTCAATTAATTCTCATTAAAAAGTTCAGATTACCCACAGTGCAGTTTGTGTATTATAAAATGCAGACGAGTTTTATCAGCAGCCATACCACCATGCAATCTGCTCCTGCTGAATGGCTGAAGCTAAGCAGGTGTGGGCTTGGTTAGTATTTGGATGGGAGACCTGAGTTGTTGCTGGAAGAGATGTTGGTGGGCCAGTAGAGGGCAATCGTTTCTTTGGTCAAATCTTCCCTTTGGTCAAAATATGCCCCAATAGAGTGATCACCCTCAAACACATCAAGGCCACTGTGGCATAACGGTAGAGTCTTGGGCTCTGGAAGGCGAGCTTGAGGGTTCAAACCTCATTCTTTATCTTTATTCCTCGTATTTTTATGATCTCAGCTTCTTCTCTCCACTTCAGAGCTCACAGAACAGCTAAGGATACTTGGCACAATGGTATTGTCCTTGTCTGTGGACACAGCACTTCAGGGTTCAAACCTCGCTCTTCACCTACATTTCTGTGGTCTCATTTTCTGTCCAAGATTGTGGCGAGAATTCAATTAATTTCAATAAACTTTAATTGTGCCCGTAGGGCAATTGAAATGGCAGCAAAAGCACATAGGTACATAAAGGTATAAAAAACAACAGAAGGGACAGGCTTTTTGAATGTTCTTTCTCCTCTCTTTTTGCATCTTCATTAATTCACTGCAGGAAAACCCAACAAAGAAGTACAAGTTACAGTGGCTCAAAGGAATGGTTCTGGTTTAGCAACGCCAAGGTCTGGGGTTCAAGCCCCATTCAGGTTTGCACAACTTTTGTCCATTGTACCATTGTACCATTGTGCCATTTAAGTTTGTAGAAAAACAAACCACAAATGCGAAGGACTCCGTGGCGTAGGAGGTTGGACCGCACTTCACGTGGGGGAGAGCTTGCTGGTTCGATTCCCCGAGTGCCACACCTGAGCAATGTTGGTGGTCCCCAAGGGTGGGGGAGTGGTATGGATGCGGTGGTCCCCAAGGGTGGGGGAGTGGTATGGATGCGGTGGTCCCCAAGGGTGGGGGAGTGGTATGGATGTGGTGGTCCCCAAGGGTGGGGGAGTTGTATGAATGGGGTGTGAATGAAGGGGAAGTGGCGGTTGTGGCCCCCCCTGAAAGTTGGGAGCAAAACACAGGGGGTTATGCAACTTTTTTGGAGCACAAACGGTTTGGCTGTAAGGCGAAAAAGTTGAGAATTCGGCCAGGCCCCACCCTCCATTAGTGCATTACTACAGACAGTATCACATACAACTATAATCAAATTAGTTTGTTTTAGTTAAAACAAATTGATTTGATTGCATAGAAGTATGTAAGAATGTAAGTAGTAATACACTAATCTACACCAAATGTGGTGCATAAAAACAAAAAGAAAGTAAAACTCATACTTACACAGCTCCTCCGTCTGGGGACTTCCTGCTTCTCCTCCGCATGGTCAGCTCATCTGTTAGACGCCCACAGTGTTTCCCTGATGCACATGCCTTGGTGCTGGGTAGCGTACCTATGGATTGGAATTCAGGACATGGTACTGGTACACACACTGGGCTGAATGACAAATGTCTTGGGACTTAGGTCGAGCATATGAGCAACACAGAGCTCTTAGGTCGGCACAGATTTCAGAGGTTTTGGGTCATGGATCCACCCAGGGCAGATTCCAGACGGTCTTAAGGCTTGTTGCAGCTGCTGGTCGCACTCTGAGGCCTTAAGACTTGTATCTGCCGTAAATTCTCGAGACCTGTAACGGGCCTAGTTCTTGACATGGATTCTGATACTACAATTCACAAGTGTTGAGATATGAACCAGGCCAAAGTCGTGACAACGAGGCCCTGGGACCTGAGTCGGAGACATAAAATATACATACCACTGCACCTGGGACACCGGCACACTTCAGAACGTACGCACTGGGTTTGCACACAGATAAACCGGGGCCACGATTGCTTGCGGGGCTGCAGAAAAGCTGGAGAGTGAAAAAGAGAGGTTGAAACATGTTTTAAATCACCAATATCTGTAAGCATAAATTATGCGGGGAAAACACATGAGAAGCTGTGACTTGGATTATTATTTCTTCATATATTTATAAATATGCACAGTGAAAATGGTGATGGTTAAATCCCCCCATGAAGTTTAATTAGAGTTTGAAGTTGCCCATCTCATAATATCCTTGTATATAACAGTACTACCACATTTTGACCACAAGATGGTGCCATTTTAACAGATAGTTGAAATGGCACCATCTTGTGGTCAAAATGTGGTAGTGCTATGTGAAATACAAGGATATGAGATGTATATCACATATAGAACTACCACATTTTGACCACAAGATGGTGCCATTTCAACTATCTGTTAAAATGGCACCATCTTGTGGTCAAAATGTGGTAGTGCTATGTGAAATACAAGGATACGAGATGTATATCACATATAGTACTACCACATTTTGACCACAAGATGGTGCCATTTCAACTATCTGTTAAAATGGCACCATCTTGTGGTCAAAATGTGGTAGTACTGTTATATACAAGGATATGAGATGACCGACTTCAAACTCTAATTAAACTTCATGGGGGGATTTAACGTCACCATTTTCACTGTGCATATTTATGAAAGGATGTGCAAACTTTCTATAGCCGGTATGTACTTACATAGGACCACATGTACTTATAAATCTGAAATATTTTGACATCTGGAATAGCACCTGATATGACAGAAAAATACAAAAAGAAAACAGCCAAGGCAGAAAGCTAGCTATTGCTGCTGTTAACTAAAGTGGATCATCGTAAACTTGATTACTAACCTAGTTATATAAATCTGAGGGACCAGTCATAAAAAGCAAACATATCTATCATCATATTTAGTGAGCTAGACTGATAGTGGCTTATGAGAAAGAATGAATAAAGCATCTTGCTCCAGACAAGAAGTCCATGCAGTCGAGTCAAGGTAAATGTATTCATAGGTGTGGAAAAAACTCAACATCCATACCATTGTTACTGTAATTGTAAATTATGAGTGTTTAAATTGGAAGTTACGCAGTGTTGCATTTTACTAGTGAACTTACTCAAAATAATCAGATTTTTTTTTCTAGGTTTAAATAATTTGACAGATAACTAGCAACAAGATACATGTATAATGGAGTATAATGTTACTTTGTAAATGGTAACCATATAAAAAGACTTTCGCTATATTTAGCAACGTGACAAGCCATAAAAACATTAGCTAACACATTAGCGGGGCGGGGCGCGTCAAGTTGCATGCCTGCTTAAACGATCTTGCTAACATTAGCTGGCTTGTTCATTCAATGGTCCCTGTCTAGCTAGTGTTCTCTACAAAGCCAGCTAACTAGTTCCATTTATCGATGCAAGCTTGGTTAAATAAATTACCAAAACGAACCCCTTATTTCCGGGGTGTTGTTGAGGGAATTCAGGAGCACACTCACCTGCAGAATTGTGCACTCATCCAACAATTTCAGCAAGTAACCCGGAAGTAAAAACGTAATATACATAGAGCGTTTATTCGCATAACTATGGCAGAGATTCTGACTATGGTACAAGAGTGAGTCATATCCACAGAACTATATAGCCTACTATATGTCAGTTAATATTCCTGATATTTAAGCAGTTGATTCCTATTCGATCGTATGTTGCTATCAGCTAATTTAGCAGCTTAGCAAGCAGTTCTGTAGGCTATCGTGCTCTGTGTGTTAACGTTAATAAACTTTTAGCGCAAAACTGTGTTGTCCATATGACTTTGAATGTTTGAAAGCAAAGATTGCAGTGAACAATGTTGGAAATTGAAATTGTGATTACTTTTGAATAGGAGAGTGGGCTGTCCATTCTTCTTATTAATTTTTTATTCGTGTTTATTCAGTCAGGGGGAAGCATAGAAGGTGACAGATAGAGATGTTACAGTGCAGAAAGTGTATTGGTGAACACCTCCCAGATAGCAAGCGAACGTTGAATCGACGTAGATTCAATGTGGAATTCCAACGTTGATTCAACATCAATTTGCTCATCGAGATCACGTTGTCAGAATACCGACAAATATTGAATAATCAAGGTTAAATATTAACATGATATTTAAAAGTTTTAATGTTTGTTGCCATCACTGACTCACTCCATTAGCTTTCAACGTGATTTCGATGAGCAAATTGATGTTGAATTCCGCATTTAATCTACGTCGATTCAACGTTCGCTTGCTATCTGGGTAATTAAAGGGAGAAAGTTGCGCACCTCTACTGGGGAACGGGGATGAGTGCAGACACCAACCATACAGCATGGAGAGTGTATTCTTAATGCCTGCACCTTGCAGATGGACATGCAGGACGGCAGTGTAGTATAACGGTTAAGGAACTGGCCTTGTAGCCGAAAGGTTGCAGGTTCGATTCCCAGGTTGGACACTGCCGTTGTACCCTTGAGCAAGGTACTTAACCTGAATCGCTTCAGTATATATCCAGCTGTCTGAATGGATAATATGTAAAAAAAAAAAAAAAAAATGTAAGTCACTCTGGATCAGAGCATCTGCTAAATGCCTATAATGTAATTAAGGGAGGTTGTAAATTAATGATGAATGGTCTCCTCCGCATTCATTAAAGAGTGATTTTGAATTAAAAAAATATTATGTTCAAACTTTATTTGCATAGCCACCAGAGCGTGTGAGCGGAGTTGAGCGAAATACTAGTTTTGAATCAAATTATTTCAATAATCTGGACAGCTCATGCTATTTCTTCACCACAACAGGAAAAGATGATAGCCGATAGCCTAAACGAATGCGATTGTTACCAATATTCAACAAAGGGATTAGTATCCACAAATTATGGAAAGTTTCTATTTTAGATTTATATAACAAGGAATACAACAAAAATACTCAAATGTGTGTGTAATGCACATGTTGCCTAAAGAAAAAACTGTGTTATAGCCTAATTATAGGGACAATTACTGAAGGGAAACAGAAAAATAGTAGGCTAACTAGGTTATCACCCTTATGCATTTAGGACATGGGAAAGGAAGGAATCATGGCGACAGTGAACTTTGTCCAATAATAGCCTGCTTTAATGAATAAAATCACAACAGGTTAAAGTGGGGATTTAAACATTTATAGCCACAATGTAACATAATAGCCACAATGTAAAATATAATTCACATCGCCATTAATCAGAAAGGATCTTAACCAGTTTACATCGAAATCAATGGCTTGCAGAACACCAAATTCTAAATTCCCAACCTCGCTTTTTCCATCTGCTACCTAATCGTCCCCCAGTTTAATTGGCAACAAATTGTTCTCTCCCTCTCCGTCTGTTGAGCATACTGGTGCAAAATGGCTGCCGTTGCATCATCCAGGTGAGTGCTGTACATTGGTGGTGGTTGAGGCGAGTCCCCCCTCATCATTGTAAAGTGCTTTGAGTGTGAGAAAGACGCTACATAAATGGCAGGCATTATTATTATTAATTATTCATGTCCACCAGAGGGAGCCAAATTGTCCATGTCCACCAGAGGGAGCTATTCTGACTAATTGACTGAGTACCCATAATGCATTTCATCTACTATCGCACATCTGTGAATGTGTGCATATTTCGATTGACACCGTTTACTCTCAATGCTTTTTATGTGCTAACACAATGTTTTGTGTATATAAATATATGTGTCAACACAATGTTGATTCTGACAGTATGCATAAAATACATACTGTCAGAATCTGTGAATTCTTTTCAGGGTTGCCAGATGCTTAAATCTGGGTAGTTTTGGATGGCAGACCTGGCCTACCCGAAACAAAAACCCAGGGACGCCAGATCGAAAAATCCCCCATTTGAGGGCAAAAAACTCCCAAAGATCCCTTGTTTGGGGGAATTTTTAAAGAAAACTTTTCTAAAATCTGGCAACCCTGAAAATGTATGCTTCAATTAATTCTCATTAAAAAGTTCAGATTACCCACAGTGCAGTTTGTGTATTATAAAATGCAGACGAGTTTTATCAGCAGCCATACCACCATGCAATCTGCTCCTGCTGAATGGCTGAAGCTAAGCAGGTGTGGGCTTGGTTAGTATTTGGATGGGAGACCTGAGTTGTTGCTGGAAGAGATGTTGGTGGGCCAGTAGAGGGCAATCGTTTCTTTGGTCAAATCTTCCCTTTGGTCAAATATGCCCCAATAGAGTGATCACCCTCAAACACATCAAGGCCACTGTGGCATAACGGTAGAGTCTTGGGCTCTGGAAGGCGAGCTTGAGGGTTCAAACCTCATTCTTTATCTTTATTCCTCGTATTTTTATGATCTCAGCTTCTTCTCTCCACTTCAGAGCTCACAGAACAGCTAAGGATACTTGGCACAATGGTATTGTCCTTGTCTGTGGACACAGCACTTCAGGGTTCAAACCTCGCTCTTCACCTACATTTCTGTGGTCTCATTTTCTGTCCAAGATTGTGGCGAGAATTCAATTAATTTCAATAAACTTTAATTGTGCCCGTAGGGCAATTGAAATGGCAGCAAAAGCACATAGGTACATAAAGGTATAAAAAACAACAGAAGGGACAGGCTTTTTGAATGTTCTTTCTCCTCTCTTTTTGCATCTTCATTAATTCACTGCAGGAAAACCCAACAAAGAAGTACAAGTTACAGTGGCTCAAAGGAATGGTTCTGGTTTAGCAACGCCAAGGTCTGGGGTTCAAGCCCCATTCAGGTTTGCACAACTTTTGTCCATTGTACCATTGTACCATTGTGCCATTTAAGTTTGTAGAAAAACAAACCACAAATGCGAAGGACTCCGTGGCGTAGGAGGTTGGACCGCACTTCACGTGGGGGAGAGCTTGCTGGTTCGATTCCCCGAGTGCCACACCTGAGCAATGTTGGTGGTCCCCAAGGGTGGGGGAGTGGTATGGATGCGGTGGTCCCCAAGGGTGGGGGAGTGGTATGGATGCGGTGGTCCCCAAGGGTGGGGGAGTGGTATGGATGTGGTGGTCCCCAAGGGTGGGGGAGTTGTATGAATGGGGTGTGAATGAAGGGGAAGTGGCGGTTGTGGCCCCCCCTGAAAGTTGGGAGCAAAACACAGGGGGGGTTATGCAACTTTTTTGGAGCACAAACGGTTTGGCTGTAAGGCGAAAAAGTTGAGAATTCGGCCAGGCCCCACCCTCCATTAGTGCATTACTACAGACAGTATCACATACAACTATAATCAAATTAGTTTGTTTTAGTTAAAACAAATTGATTTGATTGCATAGAAGTATGTAAGAATGTAAGTAGTAATACACTAATCTACACCAAATGTGGTGCATAAAAACAAAAAGAAAGTAAAACTCATACTTACACAGCTCCTCCGTCTGGGGACTTCCTGCTTCTCCTCCGCATGGTCAGCTCATCTGTTAGACGCCCACAGTGTTTCCCTGATGCACATGCCTTGGTGCTGGGTAGCGTACCTATGGATTGGAATTCAGGACATGGTACTGGTACACACACTGGGCTGAATGACAAATGTCTTGGGACTTAGGTCGAGCATATGAGCAACACAGAGCTCTTAGGTCGGCACAGATTTCAGAGGTTTTGGGTCATGGATCCACCCAGGGCAGATTCCAGACGGTCTTAAGGCTTGTTGCAGCTGCTGGTCGCACTCTGAGGCCTTAAGACTTGTATCTGCCGTAAATTCTCGAGACCTGTAACGGGCCTAGTTCTTGACATGGATTCTGATACTACAATTCACAAGTGTTGAGATATGAACCAGGCCAAAGTCGTGACAACGAGGCCCTGGGACCTGAGTCGGAGACATAAAATATACATACCACTGCACCTGGGACACCGGCACACTTCAGAACGTACGCACTGGGTTTGCACACAGATAAACCGGGGCCACGATTGCTTGCGGGGCTGCAGAAAAGCTGGAGAGTGAAAAAGAGAGGTTGAAACATGTTTTAAATCACCAATATCTGTAAGCATAAATTATGCGGGGAAAACACATGAGAAGCTGTGACTTGGATTATTATTTCTTCATATATTTATAAATATGCACAGTGAAAATGGTGATGGTTAAATCCCCCCATGAAGTTTAATTAGAGTTTGAAGTTGCCCATCTCATAATATCCTTGTATATAACAGTACTACCACATTTTGACCACAAGATGGTGCCATTTTAACAGATAGTTGAAATGGCACCATCTTGTGGTCAAAATGTGGTAGTGCTATGTGAAATACAAGGATATGAGATGTATATCACATATAGAACTACCACATTTTGACCACAAGATGGTGCCATTTCAACTATCTGTTAATATGGCACCATCTTGTGGTCAAAATGTGGTAGTGCTATGTGAAATACAAGGATACGAGATGTATATCACATATAGTACTACCACATTTTGACCACAAGATGGTGCCATTTCAACTATCTGTTAAAATGGCACCATCTTGTGGTCAAAATGTGGTAGTACTGTTATATACAAGGATATGAGATGACCGACTTCAAACTCTAATTAAACTTCATGGGGGGATTTAACGTCACCATTTTCACTGTGCATATTTATGAAAGGATGTGCAAACTTTCTATAGCCGGTATGTACTTACATAGGACCACATGTACTTATAAATCTGAAATATTTTGACATCTGGAATAGCACCTGATATGACAGAAAAATACAAAAAGAAAACAGCCAAGGCAGAAAGCTAGCTATTGCTGCTGTTAACTAAAGTGGATCATCGTAAACTTGATTACTAACCTAGTTATATAAATCTGAGGGACCAGTCATAAAAAGCAAACATATCTATCATCATATTTAGTGAGCTAGACTGATAGTGGCTTATGAGAAAGAATGAATAAAGCATCTTGCTCCAGACAAGAAGTCCATGCAGTCGAGTCAAGGTAAATGTATTCATAGGTGTGGAAAAAACTCAACATCCATACCATTGTTACTGTAATTGTAAATTATGAGTGTTTAAATTGGAAGTTACGCAGTGTTGCATTTTACTAGTGAACTTACTCAAAATAATCAGATTTTTTTTTCTAGGTTTAAATAATTTGACAGATAACTAGCAACAAGATACATGTATAATGGAGTATAATGTTACTTTGTAAATGGTAACCATATAAAAAGACTTTCGCTATATTTAGCAACGTGACAAGCCATAAAAACATTAGCTAACACATTAGCGGGGCGGGGCGCGTCAAGTTGCATGCCTGCTTAAACGATCTTGCTAACATTAGCTGGCTTGTTCATTCAATGGTCCCTGTCTAGCTAGTGTTCTCTACAAAGCCAGCTAACTAGTTCCATTTATCGATGCAAGCTTGGTTAAATAAATTACCAAAACGAACCCCTTATTTCCGGGGTGTTGTTGAGGGAATTCAGGAGCACACTCACCTGCAGAATTGTGCACTCATCCAACAATTTCAGCAAGTAACCCGGAAGTAAAAACGTAATATACATAGAGCGTTTATTCGCATAACTATGGCAGAGATTCTGACTATGGTACAAGAGTGAGTCATATCCACAGAACTATATAGCCTACTATATGTCAGTTAATATTCCTGATATTTAAGCAGTTGATTCCTATTCGATCGTATGTTGCTATCAGCTAATTTAGCAGCTTAGCAAGCAGTTCTGTAGGCTATCGTGCTCTGTGTGTTAACGTTAATAAACTTTTAGCGCAAAACTGTGTTGTCCATATGACTTTGAATGTTTGAAAGCAAAGATTGCAGTGAACAATGTTGGAAATTGAAATTGTGATTACTTTTGAATAGGAGAGTGGGCTGTCCATTCTTCTTATTAATTTTTTATTCGTGTTTATTCAGTCAGGGGGAAGCATAGAAGGTGACAGATAGAGATGTTACAGTGCAGAAAGTGTATTGGTGAACACCTCCCAGATAGCAAGCGAACGTTGAATCGACGTAGATTCAATGTGGAATTCCAACGTTGATTCAACATCAATTTGCTCATCGAGATCACGTTGTCAGAATACCGACAAATATTGAATAATCAAGGTTAAATATTAACATGATATTTAAAAGTTTTAATGTTTGTTGCCATCACTGACTCACTCCATTAGCTTTCAACGTGATTTCGATGAGCAAATTGATGTTGAATTCCGCATTTAATCTACGTCGATTCAACGTTCGCTTGCTATCTGGGTAATTAAAGGGAGAAAGTTGCGCACCTCTACTGGGGAACGGGGATGAGTGCAGACACCAACCATACAGCATGGAGAGTGTATTCTTAATGCCTGCACCTTGCAGATGGACATGCAGGACGGCAGTGTAGTATAACGGTTAAGGAACTGGCCTTGTAGCCGAAAGGTTGCAGGTTCGATTCCCAGGTTGGACACTGCCGTTGTACCCTTGAGCAAGGTACTTAACCTGAATCGCTTCAGTATATATCCAGCTGTCTGAATGGATAATATGTAAAAAAAAAAAAAAAAAATGTAAGTCACTCTGGATCAGAGCATCTGCTAAATGCCTATAATGTAATTAAGGGAGGTTGTAAATTAATGATGAATGGTCTCCTCCGCATTCATTAAAGAGTGATTTTGAATTAAAAAAATATTATGTTCAAACTTTATTTGCATAGCCACCAGAGCGTGTGAGCGGAGTTGAGCGAAATACTAGTTTTGAATCAAATTATTTCAATAATCTGGACAGCTCATGCTATTTCTTCACCACAACAGGAAAAGATGATAGCCGATAGCCTAAACGAATGCGATTGTTACCAATATTCAACAAAGGGATTAGTATCCACAAATTATGGAAAGTTTCTATTTTAGATTTATATAACAAGGAATACAACAAAAATACTCAAATGTGTGTGTAATGCACATGTTGCCTAAAGAAAAAACTGTGTTATAGCCTAATTATAGGGACAATTACTGAAGGGAAACAGAAAAATAGTAGGCTAACTAGGTTATCACCCTTATGCATTTAGGACATGGGAAAGGAAGGAATCATGGCGACAGTGAACTTTGTCCAATAATAGCCTGCTTTAATGAATAAAATCACAACAGGTTAAAGTGGGGATTTAAACATTTATAGCCACAATGTAACATAATAGCCACAATGTAAAATATAATTCACATCGCCATTAATCAGAAAGGATCTTAACCAGTTTACATCGAAATCAATGGCTTGCAGAACACCAAATTCTAAATTCCCAACCTCGCTTTTTCCATCTGCTACCTAATCGTCCCCCAGTTTAATTGGCAACAAATTGTTCTCTCCCTCTCCGTCTGTTGAGCATACTGGTGCAAAATGGCTGCCGTTGCATCATCCAGGTGAGTGCTGTACATTGGTGGTGGTTGAGGCGAGTCCCCCCTCATCATTGTAAAGTGCTTTGAGTGTGAGAAAGACGCTACATAAATGGCAGGCATTATTATTATTAATTATTCATGTCCACCAGAGGGAGCCAAATTGTCCATGTCCACCAGAGGGAGCTATTCTGACTAATTGACTGAGTACCCATAATGCATTTCATCTACTATCGCACATCTGTGAATGTGTGCATATTTCGATTGACACCGTTTACTCTCAATGCTTTTTATGTGCTAACACAATGTTTTGTGTATATAAATATATGTGTCAACACAATGTTGATTCTGACAGTATGCATAAAATACATACTGTCAGAATCTGTGAATTCTTTTCAGGGTTGCCAGATGCTTAAATCTGGGTAGTTTTGGATGGCAGACCTGGCCTACCCGAAACAAAAACCCAGGGACGCCAGATCGAAAAATCCCCCATTTGAGGGCAAAAAACTCCCAAAGATCCCTTGTTTGGGGGAATTTTTAAAGAAAACTTTTCTAAAATCTGGCAACCCTGAAAATGTATGCTTCAATTAATTCTCATTAAAAAGTTCAGATTACCCACAGTGCAGTTTGTGTATTATAAAATGCAGACGAGTTTTATCAGCAGCCATACCACCATGCAATCTGCTCCTGCTGAATGGCTGAAGCTAAGCAGGTGTGGGCTTGGTTAGTATTTGGATGGGAGACCTGAGTTGTTGCTGGAAGAGATGTTGGTGGGCCAGTAGAGGGCAATCGTTTCTTTGGTCAAATCTTCCCTTTGGTCAAATATGCCCCAATAGAGTGATCACCCTCAAACACATCAAGGCCACTGTGGCATAACGGTAGAGTCTTGGGCTCTGGAAGGCGAGCTTGAGGGTTCAAACCTCATTCTTTATCTTTATTCCTCGTATTTTTATGATCTCAGCTTCTTCTCTCCACTTCAGAGCTCACAGAACAGCTAAGGATACTTGGCACAATGGTATTGTCCTTGTCTGTGGACACAGCACTTCAGGGTTCAAACCTCGCTCTTCACCTACATTTCTGTGGTCTCATTTTCTGTCCAAGATTGTGGCGAGAATTCAATTAATTTCAATAAACTTTAATTGTGCCCGTAGGGCAATTGAAATGGCAGCAAAAGCACATAGGTACATAAAGGTATAAAAAACAACAGAAGGGACAGGCTTTTTGAATGTTCTTTCTCCTCTCTTTTTGCATCTTCATTAATTCACTGCAGGAAAACCCAACAAAGAAGTACAAGTTACAGTGGCTCAAAGGAATGGTTCTGGTTTAGCAACGCCAAGGTCTGGGGTTCAAGCCCCATTCAGGTTTGCACAACTTTTGTCCATTGTACCATTGTACCATTGTGCCATTTAAGTTTGTAGAAAAACAAACCACAAATGCGAAGGACTCCGTGGCGTAGGAGGTTGGACCGCACTTCACGTGGGGGAGAGCTTGCTGGTTCGATTCCCCGAGTGCCACACCTGAGCAATGTTGGTGGTCCCCAAGGGTGGGGGAGTGGTATGGATGCGGTGGTCCCCAAGGGTGGGGGAGTGGTATGGATGCGGTGGTCCCCAAGGGTGGGGGAGTGGTATGGATGTGGTGGTCCCCAAGGGTGGGGGAGTTGTATGAATGGGGTGTGAATGAAGGGGAAGTGGCGGTTGTGGCCCCCCCTGAAAGTTGGGAGCAAAACACAGGGGGTTATGCAACTTTTTTGGAGCACAAACGGTTTGGCTGTAAGGCGAAAAAGTTGAGAATTCGGCCAGGCCCCACCCTCCATTAGTGCATTACTACAGACAGTATCACATACAACTATAATCAAATTAGTTTGTTTTAGTTAAAACAAATTGATTTGATTGCATAGAAGTATGTAAGAATGTAAGTAGTAATACACTAATCTACACCAAATGTGGTGCATAAAAACAAAAAGAAAGTAAAACTCATACTTACACAGCTCCTCCGTCTGGGGACTTCCTGCTTCTCCTCCGCATGGTCAGCTCATCTGTTAGACGCCCACAGTGTTTCCCTGATGCACATGCCTTGGTGCTGGGTAGCGTACCTATGGATTGGAATTCAGGACATGGTACTGGTACACACACTGGGCTGAATGACAAATGTCTTGGGACTTAGGTCGAGCATATGAGCAACACAGAGCTCTTAGGTCGGCACAGATTTCAGAGGTTTTGGGTCATGGATCCACCCAGGGCAGATTCCAGACGGTCTTAAGGCTTGTTGCAGCTGCTGGTCGCACTCTGAGGCCTTAAGACTTGTATCTGCCGTAAATTCTCGAGACCTGTAACGGGCCTAGTTCTTGACATGGATTCTGATACTACAATTCACAAGTGTTGAGATATGAACCAGGCCAAAGTCGTGACAACGAGGCCCTGGGACCTGAGTCGGAGACATAAAATATACATACCACTGCACCTGGGACACCGGCACACTTCAGAACGTACGCACTGGGTTTGCACACAGATAAACCGGGGCCACGATTGCTTGCGGGGCTGCAGAAAAGCTGGAGAGTGAAAAAGAGAGGTTGAAACATGTTTTAAATCACCAATATCTGTAAGCATAAATTATGCGGGGAAAACACATGAGAAGCTGTGACTTGGATTATTATTTCTTCATATATTTATAAATATGCACAGTGAAAATGGTGATGGTTAAATCCCCCCATGAAGTTTAATTAGAGTTTGAAGTTGCCCATCTCATAATATCCTTGTATATAACAGTACTACCACATTTTGACCACAAGATGGTGCCATTTTAACAGATAGTTGAAATGGCACCATCTTGTGGTCAAAATGTGGTAGTGCTATGTGAAATACAAGGATATGAGATGTATATCACATATAGAACTACCACATTTTGACCACAAGATGGTGCCATTTCAACTATCTGTTAAAATGGCACCATCTTGTGGTCAAAATGTGGTAGTGCTATGTGAAATACAAGGATACGAGATGTATATCACATATAGTACTACCACATTTTGACCACAAGATGGTGCCATTTCAACTATCTGTTAAAATGGCACCATCTTGTGGTCAAAATGTGGTAGTACTGTTATATACAAGGATATGAGATGACCGACTTCAAACTCTAATTAAACTTCATGGGGGGATTTAACGTCACCATTTTCACTGTGCATATTTATGAAAGGATGTGCAAACTTTCTATAGCCGGTATGTACTTACATAGGACCACATGTACTTATAAATCTGAAATATTTTGACATCTGGAATAGCACCTGATATGACAGAAAAATACAAAAAGAAAACAGCCAAGGCAGAAAGCTAGCTATTGCTGCTGTTAACTAAAGTGGATCATCGTAAACTTGATTACTAACCTAGTTATATAAATCTGAGGGACCAGTCATAAAAAGCAAACATATCTATCATCATATTTAGTGAGCTAGACTGATAGTGGCTTATGAGAAAGAATGAATAAAGCATCTTGCTCCAGACAAGAAGTCCATGCAGTCGAGTCAAGGTAAATGTATTCATAGGTGTGGAAAAAACTCAACATCCATACCATTGTTACTGTAATTGTAAATTATGAGTGTTTAAATTGGAAGTTACGCAGTGTTGCATTTTACTAGTGAACTTACTCAAAATAATCAGATTTTTTTTTCTAGGTTTAAATAATTTGACAGATAACTAGCAACAAGATACATGTATAATGGAGTATAATGTTACTTTGTAAATGGTAACCATATAAAAAGACTTTCGCTATATTTAGCAACGTGACAAGCCATAAAAACATTAGCTAACACATTAGCGGGGCGGGGCGCGTCAAGTTGCATGCCTGCTTAAACGATCTTGCTAACATTAGCTGGCTTGTTCATTCAATGGTCCCTGTCTAGCTAGTGTTCTCTACAAAGCCAGCTAACTAGTTCCATTTATCGATGCAAGCTTGGTTAAATAAATTACCAAAACGAACCCCTTATTTCCGGGGTGTTGTTGAGGGAATTCAGGAGCACACTCACCTGCAGAATTGTGCACTCATCCAACAATTTCAGCAAGTAACCCGGAAGTAAAAACGTAATATACATAGAGCGTTTATTCGCATAACTATGGCAGAGATTCTGACTATGGTACAAGAGTGAGTCATATCCACAGAACTATATAGCCTACTATATGTCAGTTAATATTCCTGATATTTAAGCAGTTGATTCCTATTCGATCGTATGTTGCTATCAGCTAATTTAGCAGCTTAGCAAGCAGTTCTGTAGGCTATCGTGCTCTGTGTGTTAACGTTAATAAACTTTTAGCGCAAAACTGTGTTGTCCATATGACTTTGAATGTTTGAAAGCAAAGATTGCAGTGAACAATGTTGGAAATTGAAATTGTGATTACTTTTGAATAGGAGAGTGGGCTGTCCATTCTTCTTATTAATTTTTTATTCGTGTTTATTCAGTCAGGGGGAAGCATAGAAGGTGACAGATAGAGATGTTACAGTGCAGAAAGTGTATTGGTGAACACCTCCCAGATAGCAAGCGAACGTTGAATCGACGTAGATTCAATGTGGAATTCCAACGTTGATTCAACATCAATTTGCTCATCGAGATCACGTTGTCAGAATACCGACAAATATTGAATAATCAAGGTTAAATATTAACATGATATTTAAAAGTTTTAATGTTTGTTGCCATCACTGACTCACTCCATTAGCTTTCAACGTGATTTCGATGAGCAAATTGATGTTGAATTCCGCATTTAATCTACGTCGATTCAACGTTCGCTTGCTATCTGGGTAATTAAAGGGAGAAAGTTGCGCACCTCTACTGGGGAACGGGGATGAGTGCAGACACCAACCATACAGCATGGAGAGTGTATTCTTAATGCCTGCACCTTGCAGATGGACATGCAGGACGGCAGTGTAGTATAACGGTTAAGGAACTGGCCTTGTAGCCGAAAGGTTGCAGGTTCGATTCCCAGGTTGGACACTGCCGTTGTACCCTTGAGCAAGGTACTTAACCTGAATCGCTTCAGTATATATCCAGCTGTCTGAATGGATAATATGTAAAAAAAAAAAAAAAAAAATGTAAGTCACTCTGGATCAGAGCATCTGCTAAATGCCTATAATGTAATTAAGGGAGGTTGTAAATTAATGATGAATGGTCTCCTCCGCATTCATTAAAGAGTGATTTTGAATTAAAAAAATATTATGTTCAAACTTTATTTGCATAGCCACCAGAGCGTGTGAGCGGAGTTGAGCGAAATACTAGTTTTGAATCAAATTATTTCAATAATCTGGACAGCTCATGCTATTTCTTCACCACAACAGGAAAAGATGATAGCCGATAGCCTAAACGAATGCGATTGTTACCAATATTCAACAAAGGGATTAGTATCCACAAATTATGGAAAGTTTCTATTTTAGATTTATATAACAAGGAATACAACAAAAATACTCAAATGTGTGTGTAATGCACATGTTGCCTAAAGAAAAAACTGTGTTATAGCCTAATTATAGGGACAATTACTGAAGGGAAACAGAAAAATAGTAGGCTAACTAGGTTATCACCCTTATGCATTTAGGACATGGGAAAGGAAGGAATCATGGCGACAGTGAACTTTGTCCAATAATAGCCTGCTTTAATGAATAAAATCACAACAGGTTAAAGTGGGGATTTAAACATTTATAGCCACAATGTAACATAATAGCCACAATGTAAAATATAATTCACATCGCCATTAATCAGAAAGGATCTTAACCAGTTTACATCGAAATCAATGGCTTGCAGAACACCAAATTCTAAATTCCCAACCTCGCTTTTTCCATCTGCTACCTAATCGTCCCCCAGTTTAATTGGCAACAAATTGTTCTCTCCCTCTCCGTCTGTTGAGCATACTGGTGCAAAATGGCTGCCGTTGCATCATCCAGGTGAGTGCTGTACATTGGTGGTGGTTGAGGCGAGTCCCCCCTCATCATTGTAAAGTGCTTTGAGTGTGAGAAAGACGCTATATAAATGGCAGGCATTATTATTATTAATTATTCATGTCCACCAGAGGGAGCCAAATTGTCCATGTCCACCAGAGGGAGCTATTCTGACTAATTGACTGAGTACCCATAATGCATTTCATCTACTATCGCACATCTGTGAATGTGTGCATATTTCGATTGACACCGTTTACTCTCAATGCTTTTTATGTGCTAACACAATGTTTTGTGTATATAAATATATGTGTCAACATAATGTTGATTCTGACAGTATGCATAAAATACATACTGTCAGAATCTGTGAATTCTTTTCAGGGTTGCCAGATGCTTAAATCTGGGTAGTTTTGGATGGCAGACCTGGCCTACCCGAAACAAAAACCCAGGGACGCCAGATCGAAAAATCCCCCATTTGAGGGCAAAAAACTCCCAAAGATCCCTTGTTTGGGGGAATTTTTAAAGAAAACTTTTCTAAAATCTGGCAACCCTGAAAATGTATGCTTCAATTAATTCTCATTAAAAAGTTCAGATTACCCACAGTGCAGTTTGTGTATTATAAAATGCAGACGAGTTTTATCAGCAGCCATACCACCATGCAATCTGCTCCTGCTGAATGGCTGAAGCTAAGCAGGTGTGGGCTTGGTTAGTATTTGGATGGGAGACCTGAGTTGTTGCTGGAAGAGATGTTGGTGGGCCAGTAGAGGGCAATCGTTTCTTTGGTCAAATCTTCCCTTTGGTCAAATATGCCCCAATAGAGTGATCACCCTCAAACACATCAAGGCCACTGTGGCATAACGGTAGAGTCTTGGGCTCTGGAAGGCGAGCTTGAGGGTTCAAACCTCATTCTTTATCTTTATTCCTCGTATTTTTATGATCTCAGCTTCTTCTCTCCACTTCAGAGCTCACAGAACAGCTAAGGATACTTGGCACAATGGTATTGTCCTTGTCTGTGGACACAGCACTTCAGGGTTCAAACCTCGCTCTTCACCTACATTTCTGTGGTCTCATTTTCTGTCCAAGATTGTGGCGAGAATTCAATTAATTTCAATAAACTTTAATTGTGCCCGTAGGGCAATTGAAATGGCAGCAAAAGCACATAGGTACATAAAGGTATAAAAAACAACAGAAGGGACAGGCTTTTTGAATGTTCTTTCTCCTCTCTTTTTGCATCTTCATTAATTCACTGCAGGAAAACCCAACAAAGAAGTACAAGTTACAGTGGCTCAAAGGAATGGTTCTGGTTTAGCAACGCCAAAGTCTGGGGTTCAAGCCCCATTCAGGTTTGCACAACTTTTGTCCATTGTACCATTGTACCATTGTGCCATTTAAGTTTGTAGAAAAACAAACCACAAATGCGAAGGACTCCGTGGCGTAGGAGGTTGGACCGCACTTCACGTGGGGGAGAGCTTGCTGGTTCGATTCCCCGAGTGCCACACCTGAGCAATGTTGGTGGTCCCCAAGGGTGGGGGAGTGGTATGGATGCGGTGGTCCCCAAGGGTGGGGGAGTGGTATGGATGCGGTGGTCCCCAAGGGTGGGGGAGTGGTATGGATGCGGTGGTCCCCAAGGGTGGGGGAGTTGTATGAATGGGGTATGAATGGGGTGTGAATGGGGTGTGAATGAAGGGGAAGTGGCGGTTGTGGCCCCCCCTGAAAGTTGGGAGCAAAACACAGGGGGTTATGCAACTTTTTTGGAGCACAAACGGGTTGGCTGTAAGGCGAAAAAGTTGAGAATTCGGCCAGGCCCCACCCTCCATTAGTGCATTACTACAGACAGTATCACATACAACTATAATCAAATTAGTTTGTTTTAGTTAAAACAAATTGATTTGATTGCATAGAAGTATGTAAGACTGTAAGTAGTAATACACTAATCTACACCAAATGTGGTGCATAAAAACAAAAAGAAAGTAAAACTCATACTTACACAGCTCCTCCGTCTGGGGACTTCCTGCTTCTCCTCCGCATGGTCAGCTCATCTGTTAGACGCCCACAGTGCTTCCCTGATGCACATGCCTTGGTGCTGGGTAGCGTACCTATGGATTGGAATTCAGGACATGGTACTGGTACACACAATGGGCTGAATGACAAATGTCTTGGGACTTAGGTCGAGCATATGAGCAACACAGAGCTCTTAGGTCGGCACAGATTTCAGAGGTTTTGGGTCATGGATCCACCCAGGGCAGATTCCAGACGGTCTTAAGGCTTGTTGCAGCTGCTGGTCGCACTCTGAGGCCTTAAGACTTGTATCTACCGTAAATTCTCGAGACCTGTAACGGGCCTAGTTCTTGACATGGATTCTGATACTACAATTCACAAGTGTTGAGATATGAACCAGGCCAAAGTCGTGACAACGAGGCCCTGGGACCTGAGTCGGAGACATAAAATATACATACCACTGCACCTGGGACACCGGCACACTTCAGAACGTACGCACTGGGTTTGCACACAGATAAACCGGGGCCACAATTGCTTGCGGGGCTGCAGAAAAGCTGGAGAGTGAAAAAGAGAGGTTGAAACATGTTTTAAATCACCAATATCTGTAAGCATAAATTATGCGGGGAAAACACATGAGAAGCTGTGACTTGGATTATTATTTCTTCATATATTTATAAATATGCACAGTGAAAATGGTGATGGTTAAATCCCCCCATGAAGTTTAATTAGAGTTTGAAGTTGCCCATCTCATAATATCCTTGTATATAACAGTACTACCACATTTTGACCACAAGATGGTGCCATTTTAACAGATAGTTGAAATGGCACCATCTTGTGGTCAAAATGTGGTAGTGCTATGTGAAATACAAGGATATGAGATGTATATCACATATAGAACTACCACATTTTGACCACAAGATGGTGCCATTTCAACTATCTGTTAAAATGGCACCATCTTGTGGTCAAAATGTGGTAGTGCTATGTGAAATACAAGGATACGAGATGTATATCACATATAGTACTACCACATTTTGACCACAAGATGGTGCCATTTCAACTATCTGTTAAAATGGCACCATCTTGTGGTCAAAATGTGGTAGTACTGTTATATACAAGGATATGAGATGACCGACTTCAAACTCTAATTAAACTTCATGGGGGGATTTAACGTCACCATTTTCACTGTGCATATTTATGAAAGGATGTGCAAACTTTCTATAGCCGGTATGTACTTACATAGGACCACATGTACTTATAAATCTGAAATATTTTGACATCTGGAATAGCACCTGATATGACAGAAAAATACAAAAAGAAAACAGCCAAGGCAGAAAGCTAGCTATTGCTGCTGTTAACTAAAGTGGATCATCGTAAACTTGATTACTAACCTAGTTATATAAATCTGAGGGACCAGTCATAAAAAGCAAACATATCTATCATCATATTTAGTGAGCTAGACTGATAGTGGCTTATGAGAAAGAATGAATAAAGCATCTTGCTCCAGACAAGAAGTCCATGCAGTCGAGTCAAGGTAAATGTATTCATAGGTGTGGAAAAAACTCAACATCCATACCATTGTTACTGTAATTGTAAATTATGAGTGTTTAAATTGGAAGTTACGCAGTGTTGCATTTTACTAGTGAACTTACTCAAAATAATCAGATTTTTTTTTCTAGGTTTAAATAATTTGACAGATAACTAGCAACAAGATACATGTATAATGGAGTATAATGTTACTTTGTAAATGGTAACCATATAAAAAGACTTTCGCTATATTTAGCAACGTGACAAGCCATAAAAACATTAGCTAACACATTAGCGGGGCGGGGCGCGTCAAGTTGCATGCCTGCTTAAACGATCTTGCTAACATTAGCTGGCTTGTTCATTCAATGGTCCCTGTCTAGCTAGTGTTCTCTACAAAGCCAGCTAACTAGTTCCATTTATCGATGCAAGCTTGGTTAAATAAATTACCAAAACGAACCCCTTATTTCCGGGGTGTTGTTGAGGGAATTCAGGAGCACACTCACCTGCAGAATTGTGCACTCATCCAACAATTTCAGCAAGTAACCCGGAAGTAAAAACGTAATATACATAGAGCGTTTATTCGCATAACTATGGCAGAGATTCTGACTATGGTACAAGAGTGAGTCATATCCACAGAACTATATAGCCTACTATATGTCAGTTAATATTCCTGACATTTAAGCAGTTGATTCCTATTCGATCGTATGTTGCTATCAGCTAATTTAGCAGCTTAGCAAGCAGTTCTGTAGGCTATCGTGCTCTGTGTGTTAACGTTAATAAACTTTTAGCGCAAAACTGTGTTGTCCATATGACTTTGAATGTATGGTTTGAATGTTTGAAAGCAAAGATTGCAGTGAACAATGTTGGAAATTGAAATTGTGATTACTTTTGAATAGGAGAGTGGGCTGTCCATTCTTCTTATTAATTTTTTATCCGTGTTTATTCAGTCAGGGGGAAGCATAGAAGGTGACAGATAGAGATGTTACAGTGCAGAAAGTGTATTGGTGAACACCTCCCAGATAGCAAGCGAACGTTGAATCGACGTAGATTCAATGTGGAATTCCAACGTTGATTCAACATCAATTTGCTCATCGAGATCACGTTGTCAGAATACCGACAAATATTGAATAATCAAGGTTAAATATTAACATGATATTTAAAAGTTTTAATGTTTGTTGCCATCACTGACTCACTCCATTAGCTTTCAACGTGATTTCGATGAGCAAATTGATGTTGAATTCCGCATTTAATCTACGTCGATTCAACGTTCGCTTGCTATCTGGGTAATTAAAGGGAGAAAGTTGCGCACCTCTACTGGGGAACGGGGATGAGTGCAGACACCAACCATACAGCATGGAGAGTGTATTCTTAATGCCTGCACCTTGCAGATGGACATGCAGGACGGCAGTGTAGTATAACGGTTAAGGAACTGGCCTTGTAGCCGAAAGGTTGCAGGTTCGATTCCCAGGTTGGACACTGCCGTTGTACCCTTGAGCAAGGTACTTAACCTGAATCGCTTCAGTATATATCCAGCTGTCTGAATGGATAATATGTTAAAAAAAAAAAAAAAAAAAATGTAAGTCACTCTGGATAAGAGCATCTGCTAAATGCCTATAATGTAATTAAGGGAGGTTGTAAATTAATGATGAATGGTCTCCTCCGCATTCATTAAAGAGTGATTTTGAATTAAAAAAATATTATGTTCAAACTTTATTTGCATAGCCACCAGAGCGTGTGAGCGGAGTTGAGCGAAATACTAGTTTTGAATCAAATTATTTCAATAATCTGGACAGCTCATGCTATTTCTTCACCACAACAGGAAAAGATGATAGCCGATAGCCTAAACGAATGCGATTGTTACCAATATTCAACAAAGGGATTAGTATCCACAAATTATGGAAAGTTTCTATTTTAGATTTATATAACAAGGAATACAACAAAAATACTCAAATGTGTGTGTAATGCACATGTTGCCTAAAGAAAAAACTGTGTTATAGCCTAATTATAGGGACAATTACTGAAGGGAAACAGAAAAATAGTAGGCTAACTAGGTTATCACCCTTATGCATTTAGGACATGGGAAAGGAAGGAATCATGGCGACAGTGAACTTTGTCCAATAATAGCCTGCTTTAATGAATAAAATCACAACAGGTTAAAGTGGGGATTTAAACATTTATAGCCACAATGTAACATAATAGCCACAATGTAAAATATAATTCACATCGCCATTAATCAGAAAGGATCTTAACCAGTTTACATCGAAATCAATGGCTTGCAGAACACCAAATTCTAAATTCCCAACCTCGCTTTTTCCATCTGCTACCTAATCGTCCCCCAGTTTAATTGGCAACAAATTGTTCTCTCCCTCTCCGTCTGTTGAGCATACTGGTGCAAAATGGCTGCCGTTGCATCATCCAGGTGAGTGCTGTACATTGGTGGTGGTTGAGGCGAGTCCCCCCTCATCATTGTAAAGTGCTTTGAGTGTGAGAAAGACGCTATATAAATGGCAGGCATTATTATTATTAATTATTCATGTCCACCAGAGGGAGCCAAATTGTCCATGTCCACCAGAGGGAGCTATTCTGACTAATTGACTGAGTACCCATAATGCATTTCATCTACTATCGCACATCTGTGAATGTGTGCATATTTCGATTGACACCGTTTACTCTCAATGCTTTTTATGTGCTAACACAATGTTTTGTGTATATAAATATATGTGTCAACACAATGTTGATTCTGACAGTATGCATAAAATACATACTGTCAGAATCTGTGAATTCTTTTCAGGGTTGCCAGATGCTTAAATCTGGGTAGTTTTGGATGGCAGACCTGGCCTACCCGAAACAAAAACCCAGGGACGCCAGATCGAAAAAATCCCCATTTGAGGGCAAAAAACTCCCAAAGATCCCTTGTTTGGGGGAATTTTTAAAGAAAACTTTTCTAAAATCTGGCAACCCTGAAAATGTATGCTTCAATTAATTCTCATTAAAAAGTTCAGATTACCCACAGTGCAGTTTGTGTATTATAAAATGCAGACGAGTTTTATCAGCAGCCATACCACCATGCAATCTGCTCCTGCTGAATGGCTGAAGCTAAGCAGGTGTGGGCTTGGTTAGTATTTGGATGGGAGACCTGAGTTGTTGCTGGAAGAGATGTTGGTGGGCCAGTAGAGGGCAATCGTTTCTTTGGTCAAATATGCCCCAATAGAGTGATCACCCTCAAACACATCAAGGCCACTGTGGCATAACGGTAGAGTCTTGGGCTCTGGAAGGCGAGCTTGAGGGTTCAAACCTCATTCTTTATCTTTATTCCTCATATTTTTATGATCTCAGCTTCTTCTCTCCACTTCAGAGCTCACAGAACAGCTAAGGATACTTGGCACAATGGTATTGTCCTTGTCTGTGGACACAGCACTTCAGGGTTCAAACCTTGCTCTTCACCTACATTTCTGTGGTCTCATTTTCTGTCCAAGATTGTGGCGAGAATTCAATTAAATTCAATAAACTTTAATTGTGCCCGTAGGGCAATTGAAATGGCAGCAAAAGCACATAGGTACATAAAGGTATAAAAAACAACAGAAGGGACAGGCTTTTTGAATGTTCTTTCTCCTCTCTTTTTGCATCTTCATTAATTCACTGCAGGAAAACCCAACAAAGAAGTACAAGTTACAGTGGCTCAAAGGAATGGTTCTGGTTTAGCAACGCCAAGGTCTGGGGTTCAATCCCCATTCAGGTTTGCACAACTTTTGTCCATTGTACCATTGTACCATTGTGCCATTTAAGTTTGTAGAAAAACAAACCACAAATGCGAAGGACTCCGTGGCGTAGGAGGTTGGACCGCACTTCACGTGGGGGAGAGCTTGCTGGTTCGATTCCCCGAGTGCCACACCTGAGCAATGTTGGTGGTCCCCAAGGGTGGGGGAGTGGTATGGATGCGGTGGTCCCCAAGGGTGGGGGAGTGGTATGGATGTGGTGGTCCCCAAGGGTGGGGGAGTTGTATGAATGGGGTGTGAATGAAGGGGAAGGGGAAGTGGCGGTTGTGGCCCCCCCCTGAAAGTTGGGAGCAAAACACAGGGGGGGTTATGCAACTTTTTTGGAGCACAAACGGGTTGGCTGTAAGGCGAAAAAGTTGAGAATTCGGCAGGCCCCACCCTCCATTAGTGCATTTACTACAGACAGTATCACATACAACTATAATCAAATTAGTTTGTTTTAGTTAAAACAAATTGATTTGATTGCATAGAAGTATGTAAGACTGTAAGTAGTAATACACTAATCTACACCAAATGTGGTGCATAAAAACAAAAAGAAAGTAAAACTCATACTTACACAGCTCCTCCGTCTGGGGACTTCCTGCTTCTCCTCCGCATGGTCAGCTCATCTGTTAGACGCCCACAGTGCTTCCCTGATGCACATGCCTTGGTGCTGGGTAGCGTACCTATGGATTGGAATTCAGGACATGGTACTGGTACACACAATGGGCTGAATGACAAATGTCTTGGGACTTAGGTCGAGCATATGAGCAACACAGAGCTCTTAGGTCGGCACAGATTTCAGAGGTTTTGGGTCATGGATCCACCCAGGGCAGATTCCAGACGGTCTTAAGGCTTGTTGCAGCTGCTGGTCGCACTCTGAGGCCTTAAGACTTGTATCTACCGTAAATTCTCGAGACCTGTAACGGGCCTAGTTCTTGACATGGATTCTGATACTACAATTCACAAGTGTTGAGATATGAACCAGGCCAAAGTCGTGACAACGAGGCCCTGGGACCTGAGTCGGAGACATAAAATATACATACCACTGCACCTGGGACACCGGCACACTTCAGAACGTACGCACTGGGTTTGCACACAGATAAACCGGGGCCACAATTGCTTGCGGGGCTGCAGAAAAGCTGGAGAGTGAAAAAGAGAGGTTGAAACATGTTTTAAATCACCAATATCTGTAAGCATAAATTATGCGGGGAAAACACATGAGAAGCTGTGACTTGGATTATTATTTCTTCATATATTTATAAATATGCACAGTGAAAATGGTGATGGTTAAATCCCCCCATGAAGTTTAATTAGAGTTTGAAGTTGCCCATCTCATAATATCCTTGTATATAACAGTACTACCACATTTTGACCACAAGATGGTGCCATTTTAACAGATAGTTGAAATGGCACCATCTTGTGGTCAAAATGTGGTAGTGCTATGTGAAATACAAGGATATGAGATGTATATCACATATAGAACTACCACATTTTGACCACAAGATGGTGCCATTTCAACTATCTGTTAAAATGGCACCATCTTGTGGTCAAAATGTGGTAGTGCTATGTGAAATACAAGGATACGAGATGTATATCACATATAGTACTACCACATTTTGACCACAAGATGGTGCCATTTCAACTATCTGTTAAAATGGCACCATCTTGTGGTCAAAATGTGGTAGTACTGTTATATACAAGGATATGAGATGACCGACTTCAAACTCTAATTAAACTTCATGGGGGGATTTAACGTCACCATTTTCACTGTGCATATTTATGAAAGGATGTGCAAACTTTCTATAGCCGGTATGTACTTACATAGGACCACATGTACTTATAAATCTGAAATATTTTGACATCTGGAATAGCACCTGATATGACAGAAAAATACAAAAAGAAAACAGCCAAGGCAGAAAGCTAGCTATTGCTGCTGTTAACTAAAGTGGATCATCGTAAACTTGATTACTAACCTAGTTATATAAATCTGAGGGACCAGTCATAAAAAGCAAACATATCTATCATCATATTTAGTGAGCTAGACTGATAGTGGCTTATGAGAAAGAATGAATAAAGCATCTTGCTCCAGACAAGAAGTCCATGCAGTCGAGTCAAGGTAAATGTATTCATAGGTGTGGAAAAAACTCAACATCCATACCATTGTTACTGTAATTGTAAATTATGAGTGTTTAAATTGGAAGTTACGCAGTGTTGCATTTTACTAGTGAACTTACTCAAAATAATCAGATTTTTTTTTCTAGGTTTAAATAATTTGACAGATAACTAGCAACAAGATACATGTATAATGGAGTATAATGTTACTTTGTAAATGGTAACCATATAAAAAGACTTTCGCTATATTTAGCAACGTGACAAGCCATAAAAACATTAGCTAACACATTAGCGGGGCGGGGCGCGTCAAGTTGCATGCCTGCTTAAACGATCTTGCTAACATTAGCTGGCTTGTTCATTCAATGGTCCCTGTCTAGCTAGTGTTCTCTACAAAGCCAGCTAACTAGTTCCATTTATCGATGCAAGCTTGGTTAAATAAATTACCAAAACGAACCCCTTATTTCCGGGGTGTTGTTGAGGGAATTCAGGAGCACACTCACCTGCAGAATTGTGCACTCATCCAACAATTTCAGCAAGTAACCCGGAAGTAAAAACGTAATATACATAGAGCGTTTATTCGCATAACTATGGCAGAGATTCTGACTATGGTACAAGAGTGAGTCATATCCACAGAACTATATAGCCTACTATATGTCAGTTAATATTCCTGATATTTAAGCAGTTGATTCCTATTCGATCGTATGTTGCTATCAGCTAATTTAGCAGCTTAGCAAGCAGTTCTGTAGGCTATCGTGCTCTGTGTGTTAACGTTAATAAACTTTTAGCGCAAAACTGTGTTGTCCATATGACTTTGAATGTTTGAAAGCAAAGATTGCAGTGAACAATGTTGGAAATTGAAATTGTGATTACTTTTGAATAGGAGAGTGGGCTGTCCATTCTTCTTATTAATTTTTTATTCGTGTTTATTCAGTCAGGGGGAAGCATAGAAGGTGACAGATAGAGATGTTACAGTGCAGAAAGTGTATTGGTGAACACCTCCCAGATAGCAAGCGAACGTTGAATCGACGTAGATTCAATGTGGAATTCCAACGTTGATTCAACATCAATTTGCTCATCGAGATCACGTTGTCAGAATACCGACAAATATTGAATAATCAAGGTTAAATATTAACATGATATTTAAAAGTTTTAATGTTTGTTGCCATCACTGACTCACTCCATTAGCTTTCAACGTGATTTCGATGAGCAAATTGATGTTGAATTCCGCATTTAATCTACGTCGATTCAACGTTCGCTTGCTATCTGGGTAATTAAAGGGAGAAAGTTGCGCACCTCTACTGGGGAACGGGGATGAGTGCAGACACCAACCATACAGCATGGAGAGTGTATTCTTAATGCCTGCACCTTGCAGATGGACATGCAGGACGGCAGTGTAGTATAACGGTTGAGTCATTCTATAATTAGGGGTACATTTCATATCAACCAAAAAGTGAAGAAATCCATTTTCTTTTTTGATAAACAATCTAGTTGTTTCCATAATATACCCCCTAAATGTGCTAAATTCATAAATTGCCAAGCTTAAGCTCTAATGACTTTTTAAATATTTTAATGAAAATAAACATTTGATTCATTATTTTGTCAACTGTGTTACAGACAAATGTTGTGTCATATAGAACATGAATGAGGTACTACACATTTGATAACACATTTGTTTGAAAGTGTTTGAGTCTATTCACCAGGGGTTTTGAGGTTGTCTGTGTAACTGATTTGAAAATATGAATTTTGAGCTTCATAATGGACATTCTGTGGGATGCTATCAGGAAGGATGAATATTTTTTCAACATAAATCCACATTACACTGAATTTAGAGTTATTCACCATCCTTATGCAAGACTTCCCTCTCTAGAGATATCCCCTATCTTTTTTGTTACAGTTTAGCCAACATTTAAAAGATTTATGACACAAAAACCACACGTAACACAGTTGACAGACAAAGTAACACAGTTGACAGGATTAACACAGTTGACAGGACACATTAGGAGAACAAGAGAAACCTTTCTTTAAGATAAAAACTTTATTTTGATTCCATCTCCCTAAAACACAAATCACTTAATATTATGTAAGGATCATTTCAAACCACTGAATCATATCAAAATCATCTATACTCCATGAAACCATTGTGGTATATAGGGCCCTATCTTGGCGATCTTGGCGCTTAGTCTAAGCGCATGGCGCTAAGTCCATTTAGGGTGTGTCCAAGTCTACTTTTGCTATTTTAACGGCGTGTTTTTTGGGCGCTAAGCACGGCGCAAGGTGCAACTGGGCTGAACCTAGTCTCTTCATTAATTATAGGTGTGTCTTGGGCGTGACATGCAATAAACCAATCAAAATGTCATATCCCATTCCCTTTAAAAGCCTGCTTTTCCACCTTGGCGGATTGCTTATGATGGCGAAACAGACATGCTCGTGCGTGTTTAGTGCGATCAAGGAATCGGCTATATGGATCAGTAGCAGTAGTAGTATTATGAGTTCCCGGTAATTCCTGACAGTGCTGTTTACGAAATATATGCTGTTAAATTTCGTTAAAAGCACCTGCAACAGCTGAGAATAAGCGACCAATTGCTTCCTTCTCACCTTAGAAAACGCCAAATTAGCCTGCTTGTTTAACGAATTTCGTTTGATTATGCAATGAACTCATGTTCAAGCTTCATCCGAAGTTCATTAGGCTACCTGCATTCTAATTTTGATTAATAACATAACTAACGTTATTTTGCCTTAATGATGACACTAAATACAACAAATCTGTCAGGTTGGCAACCCATAGGTTCAGCATATTTTCCCTTGTTTTATAATGTCTTGCTTATGGAAATGTGACCGACCTGTTTAACTGGTAGCGTAATACTTTAAAACGATTCACTTTCCCAGGAAGACCGTGAAAAGTGCGATGTACAGCAGGGGAAACAGACCTGCTCCTATAAAGCGAACATGCAGATAATGGAATTAAAATTAATTGCAAATTAATTGTGTAACGTGCTGCAAATTTAGTTTCTAATTAGAGGCTTAGTTCTCTTTAAAATCTTTTGTTCAAGTTATGGAATAACAGGTGAAATCAGCGGGGTTTTAATAAGCTGAGGGTATGGAAACCTTGTCACTGTAATTAAAAAAATATGAAGGACGAAGTATAGCTAAGGTTAGCCTACAATTCAGTTAACATGATGACATTTATCTCAGTTTTTTAACCAGAGTCTATCGAAAAAAACATTATGCACATCGAGTCCGCTGTAGCCTAGGCTATTTGAAAAACAATAAAAGCAATATTCACTGGACAAGGTTTTGAACTTTTTTCAGTCACAAACCATTGTATTTACTTACAGGCTGTATTCCTAGATAAACAGAGCTGTATTGTAATGACATCTGAAGCGCATTTTCAGAACGCAAATGTCCGTCTATTGCAGTACGCGAGTTTTCCATTGAATGACAATTCACGCATTAGGTGCAAATGACAATTCGCGCATTAGGCTTGATATAGGTGTTATCAGCTCCTTTTTAATGGATAGCCATTGTCCCGTACCATCGCACATCGCCTGGATGTTGATGGAGTGGGAGAGCAATGTAATGTGGCATCGTTTCCCTTCGCTGAAGGAAAGGTATGTATGGAACCTTTTATTATTATGCATTTTTGATATAGCCTACACAATAATAATATTTCACATTGTGATCTAGATATTTTAGTCATGCTTGTGCACGCCCCTGTGTGTAACAGACAGGAGGGTATGCGCGTTGTGCACACGCCTATGTAGACGCACTTATATGCGCCGTTAAAATAACATGTAAACAACTGCGACATGACTTTAGACCAGGTTTGTGGTGGTTCTAGCGCAAGCGCTTTCTGCTGGCTCAAGATAGCAATACGCCAAAAAGAATCCTGGCCACTCCTCATCTTAAGACCAACACGCCCAGTTCACTTGTGATGGCGCAAGAATACATGCTAGTTAAAGGACGTGAGCGCTAGGCGTTATTATGGACCTAGCACAGGGTGTAAGATAGCAAAGACACTTGCGTTTGGGTTAGCGCCGCTTTGCGCCGGGTGTAAGATAGGGCCCATAGTGTTTAGATCAGTTAAATTAATCCCTTCTAATGCAAATCATGTTTTTAAGCAATTCTTATGTAATTACTATGTAATTTCTGAGTAATAATAATAGTTCATGACTTTTTTTTATCAACAACACTCAATATAAGCATAAACTATGACAATAAACTGTCAACATTGTCAACCGTGTTAATCCCTGTCAACTGTGTTACAGTTGATGGGTAACACAATTGACAGGTAACACAGTTGACATTTCGGCCATTTTAGGGCCTTGTACTAACTGCAGACTTTGGACCTGTTGCCACATGACCTTGATCAACTCATGTTTTCATACACTTTCTCTGCATACTTGTAAATATAACATCTAAATCAAGTTCACAAGAACATGTTGATAACACAGTTGACGATCAATTAATCCACTCTATGTGCACACAATAATATTGATGAAATATTGAAGAGAAGGAGTAGAAAATTACCACACTGTCTTCAAACCTCCCTCCCTGAAGGAAGTGACATCACGTGATGTTGGACATGTGACTTTGGAGCAAACCATTGCTGATTTATAGGGGCTTTTTCAATGGGTAACACAGTTGACAGAGATTTCTCGGACACACACAAAGTGGATGATTTAATGTACATGAATGAGCCAAATAGTTTTTAAAACACCTTTCTCATATTTTAATGATTATTTTGAACAAATAATTATGAAAATTATATACAAAAACATGTATTTTAGTGTTAATCTGAAGAGCAAAACCTGACATTTAGCAAATCGGACAGCACAAAAACAGCAACTTCCAGTATAGAATATGCATTTTCTGCAAAATAAATTATGGGACCTGTTGACTTTTTTGTATTAAATGAAAGAGAAATGTGCCCCTTTATAAAACTGATCATTGCTTGAAGTGAATATTTAGTAAAATTGATAAATATAGCCCATGGACATGACATGTACCCCTAATTATAGAATGACTCGGTTAAGGAACTGGCCTTGTAGCCGAAAGGTTGCAGGTTCGATTCCCAGGTTGGACACTGCCGTTGTACCCTTGAGCAAGGTACTTAACCTGAATCGCTTCAGTATATATCCAGCTGTCTGAATGGATAATATGTTAAAAAAAAAAAAAAAAAAAAAATGTAAGTCACTCTGGATAAGAGCATCTGCTAAATGCCTATAATGTAATTAAGGGAGGTTGTAAATTAATGATGAATGGTCTCCTCCGCATTCATTAAAGAGTGATTTTGAATTAAAAAAATATTATGTTCAAACTTTATTTGCATAGCCACCAGAGCGTGTGAGCGGAGTTGAGCGAAATACTAGTTTTGAATCAAATTATTTCAATAATCTGGACAGCTCATGCTATTTCTTCACCACAACAGGAAAAGATGATAGCCGATAGCCTAAACGAATGCGATTGTTACCAATATTCAACAAAGGGATTAGTATCCACAAATTATGGAAAGTTTCTATTTTAGATTTATATAACAAGGAATACAACAAAAATACTCAAATGTGTGTGTAATGCACATGTTGCCTAAAGAAAAAACTGTGTTATAGCCTAATTATAGGGACAATTACTGAAGGGAAACAGAAAAATAGTAGGCTAACTAGGTTATCACCCTTATGCATTTAGGACATGGGAAAGGAAGGAATCATGGCGACAGTGAACTTTGTCCAATAATAGCCTGCTTTAATGAATAAAATCACAACAGGTTAAAGTGGGGATTTAAACATTTATAGCCACAATGTAACATAATAGCCACAATGTAAAATATAATTCACATCGCCATTAATCAGAAAGGATCTTAACCAGTTTACATCGAAATCAATGGCTTGCAGAACACCAAATTCTAAATTCCCAACCTCGCTTTTTCCATCTGCTACCTAATCGTCCCCCAGTTTAATTGGCAACAAATTGTTCTCTCCCTCTCCGTCTGTTGAGCATACTGGTGCAAAATGGCTGCCGTTGCATCATCCAGGTGAGTGCTGTACATTGGTGGTGGTTGAGGCGAGTCCCCCCTCATCATTGTAAAGTGCTTTGAGTGTGAGAAAGACGCTATATAAATGGCAGGCATTATTATTATTAATTATTCATGTCCACCAGAGGGAGCCAAATTGTCCATGTCCACCAGAGGGAGCTATTCTGACTAATTGACTGAGTACCCATAATGCATTTCATCTACTATCGCACATCTGTGAATGTGTGCATATTTCGATTGACACCGTTTACTCTCAATGCTTTTTATGTGCTAACACAATGTTTTGTGTATATAAATATATGTGTCAACACAATGTTGATTCTGACAGTATGCATAAAATACATACTGTCAGAATCTGTGAATTCTTTTCAGGGTTGCCAGATGCTTAAATCTGGGTAGTTTTGGATGGCAGACCTGGCCTACCCGAAACAAAAACCCAGGGACGCCAGATCGAAAAATCCCCCATTTGAGGGCAAAAAACTCCCAAAGATCCCTTGTTTGGGGGAATTTTTAAAGAAAACTTTTCTAAAATCTGGCAACCCTGAAAATGTATGCTTCAATTAATTCTCATTAAAAAGTTCAGATTACCCACAGTGCAGTTTGTGTATTATAAAATGCAGACGAGTTTTATCAGCAGCCATACCACCATGCAATCTGCTCCTGCTGAATGGCTGAAGCTAAGCAGGTGTGGGCTTGGTTAGTATTTGGATGGGAGACCTGAGTTGTTGCTGGAAGAGATGTTGGTGGGCCAGTAGAGGGCAATCGTTTCTTTGGTCAAATATGCCCCAATAGAGTGATCACCCTCAAACACATCAAGGCCACTGTGGCATAACGGTAGAGTCTTGGGCTCTGGAAGGCGAGCTTGAGGGTTCAAACCTCATTCTTTATCTTTATTCCTCATATTTTTATGATCTCAGCTTCTTCTCTCCACTTCAGAGCTCACAGAACAGCTAAGGATACTTGGCACAATGGTATTGTCCTTGTCTGTGGACACAGCACTTCAGGGTTCAAACCTCGCTCTTCACCTACATTTCTGTGGTCTCATTTTCTGTCCAAGATTGTGGCGAGAATTCAATTAAATTCAATAAACTTTAATTGTGCCCGTAGGGCAATTGAAATGGCAGCAAAAGCACATAGGTACATAAAGGTATAAAAAACAACAGAAGGGACAGGCTTTTTGAATGTTCTTTCTCCTCTCTTTTTGCATCTTCATTAATTCACTGCAGGAAAACCCAACAAAGAAGTACAAGTTACAGTGGCTCAAAGGAATGGTTCTGGTTTAGCAACGCCAAGGTCTGGGGTTCAATCCCCATTCAGGTTTGCACAACTTTTGTCCATTGTACCATTGTACCATTGTGCCATTTAAGTTTGTAGAAAAACAAACCACAAATGCGAAGGACTCCGTGGCGTAGGAGGTAGGACCGCACTTCACGTGGGGGAGAGCTTGCTGGTTCGATTCCCTGAGTGCCACACCTGAGCAATGTTGGTGGTCCCCAAGGGTGGGGGAGTGGTATGGATGCGGTGGTCCCCAAGGGTGGGGGAGTGGTATGGATGTGGTGGTCCCCAAGGGTGGGGGAGTTGTATGAATGGGGTGTGAATGAAGGGGAAGTGGCGGTTGTGGCCCCCCCTGAAAGTTGGGAGCAAAACACAGGGGGGTTATGCAACTTTTTTGGAGCACAAACGGGTTGGCTGTAAGGCGAAAAAGTTGAGAATTCGGCCAGGCCCCACCCTCCATTAGTGCATTACTACAGACAGTATCACATACAACTATAATCAAATTAGTTTGTTTTAGTTAAAACAAATTGATTTGATTGCATAGAAGTATGTAAGACTGTAAGTAGTAATACACTAATCTACACCAAATGTGGTGCATAAAAACAAAAAGAAAGTAAAACTCATACTTACACAGCTCCTCCGTCTGGGGACTTCCTGCTTCTCCTCCGCATGGTCAGCTCATCTGTTAGACGCCCACAGTGCTTCCCTGATGCACATGCCTTGGTGCTGGGTAGCGTACCTATGGATTGGAATTCAGGACATGGTACTGGTACACACAATGGGCTGAATGACAAATGTCTTGGGACTTAGGTCGAGCATATGAGCAACACAGAGCTCTTAGGTCGGCACAGATTTCAGAGGTTTTGGGTCATGGATCCACCCAGGGCAGATTCCAGACGGTCTTAAGGCTTGTTGCAGCTGCTGGTCGCACTCTGAGGCCTTAAGACTTGTATCTACCGTAAATTCTCGAGACCTGTAACGGGCCTAGTTCTTGACATGGATTCTGATACTACAATTCACAAGTGTTGAGATATGAACCAGGCCAAAGTCGTGACAACGAGGCCCTGGGACCTGAGTCGGAGACATAAAATATACATACCACTGCACCTGGGACACCGGCACACTTCAGAACGTACGCACTGGGTTTGCACACAGATAAACCGGGGCCACAATTGCTTGCGGGGCTGCAGAAAAGCTGGAGAGTGAAAAAGAGAGGTTGAAACATGTTTTAAATCACCAATATCTGTAAGCATAAATTATGCGGGGAAAACACATGAGAAGCTGTGACTTGGATTATTATTTCTTCATATATTTATAAATATGCACAGTGAAAATGGTGATGGTTAAATCCCCCCATGAAGTTTAATTAGAGTTTGAAGTTGCCCATCTCATAATATCCTTGTATATAACAGTACTACCACATTTTGACCACAAGATGGTGCCATTTTAACAGATAGTTGAAATGGCACCATCTTGTGGTCAAAATGTGGTAGTGCTATGTGAAATACAAGGATATGAGATGTATATCACATATAGAACTACCACATTTTGACCACAAGATGGTGCCATTTCAACTATCTGTTAAAATGGCACCATCTTGTGGTCAAAATGTGGTAGTGCTATGTGAAATACAAGGATACGAGATGTATATCACATATAGTACTACCACATTTTGACCACAAGATGGTGCCATTTCAACTATCTGTTAAAATGGCACCATCTTGTGGTCAAAATGTGGTAGTACTGTTATATACAAGGATATGAGATGACCGACTTCAAACTCTAATTAAACTTCATGGGGGGATTTAACGTCACCATTTTCACTGTGCATATTTATGAAAGGATGTGCAAACTTTCTATAGCCGGTATGTACTTACATAGGACCACATGTACTTATAAATCTGAAATATTTTGACATCTGGAATAGCACCTGATATGACAGAAAAATACAAAAAGAAAACAGCCAAGGCAGAAAGCTAGCTATTGCTGCTGTTAACTAAAGTGGATCATCGTAAACTTGATTACTAACCTAGTTATATAAATCTGAGGGACCAGTCATAAAAAGCAAACATATCTATCATCATATTTAGTGAGCTAGACTGATAGTGGCTTATGAGAAAGAATGAATAAAGCATCTTGCTCCAGACAAGAAGTCCATGCAGTCGAGTCAAGGTAAATGTATTCATAGGTGTGGAAAAAACTCAACATCCATACCATTGTTACTGTAATTGTAAATTATGAGTGTTTAAATTGGAAGTTACGCAGTGTTGCATTTTACTAGTGAACTTACTCAAAATAATCAGATTTTTTTTTCTAGGTTTAAATAATTTGACAGATAACTAGCAACAAGATACATGTATAATTGAGTATAATGTTACTTTGTAAATGGTAACCATATAAAAAGACTTTCGCTATATTTAGCAACGTGACAAGCCATAAAAACATTAGCTAACACATTAGCGGGGCGGGGCGCGTCAAGTTGCATGCCTGCTTAAACGATCTTGCTAACATTAGCTGGCTTGTTCATTCAATGGTCCCTGTCTAGCTAGTGTTCTCTACAAAGCCAGCTAACTAGTTCCATTTATCGATGCAAGCTTGGTTAAATAAATTACCAAAACGAACCCCTTATTTCCGGGGTGTTGTTGAGGGAATTCAGGAGCACACTCACCTGCAGAATTGTGCACTCATCCAACAATTTCAGCAAGTAACCCGGAAGTAAAAACGTAATATACATAGAGCGTTTATTCGCATAACTATGGCAGAGATTCTGACTATGGTACAAGAGTGAGTCATATCCACAGAACTATATAGCCTACTATATGTCAGTTAATATTCCTGATATTTAAGCAGTTGATTCCTATTCGATCGTATGTTGCTATCAGCTAATTTAGCAGCTTAGCAAGCAGTTCTGTAGGCTATCGTGCTCTGTGTGTTAACGTTAATAAACTTTTAGCGCAAAACTGTGTTGTCCATATGACTTTGAATGTTTGAAAGCAAAGATTGCAGTGAACAATGTTGGAAATTGAAATTGTGATTACTTTTGAATAGGAGAGTGGGCTGTCCATTCTTCTTATTAATTTTTTATTCGTGTTTATTCAGTCAGGGGGAAGCATAGAAGGTGACAGATAGAGATGTTACAGTGCAGAAAGTGTATTGGTGAACACCTCCCAGATAGCAAGCGAACGTTGAATCGACGTAGATTCAATGTGGAATTCCAACGTTGATTCAACATCAATTTGCTCATCGAGATCACGTTGTCAGAATACCGACAAATATTGAATAATCAAGGTTAAATATTAACATGATATTTAAAAGTTTTAATGTTTGTTGCCATCACTGACTCACTCCATTAGCTTTCAACGTGATTTCGATGAGCAAATTGATGTTGAATTCCGCATTTAATCTACGTCGATTCAACGTTCGCTTGCTATCTGGGTAATTAAAGGGAGAAAGTTGCGCACCTCTACTGGGGAACGGGGATGAGTGCAGACACCAACCATACAGCATGGAGAGTGTATTCTTAATGCCTGCACCTTGCAGATGGACATGCAGGACGGCAGTGTAGTATAACGGTTAAGGAACTGGCCTTGTAGCCGAAAGGTTGCAGGTTCGATTCCCAGGTTGGACACTGCCGTTGTACCCTTGAGCAAGGTACTTAACCTGAATCGCTTCAGTATATATCCAGCTGTCTGAATGGATAATATGTAAAAAAAAAAAAAAAAAAATGTAAGTCACTCTGGATCAGAACATCTGCTAAATGCCTATAATGTAATTAAGGGAGGTTGTAAATTAATGATGAATGGTCTCCTCCGCATTCATTAAAGAGTGATTTTGAATTAAAAAAATATTATGTTCAAACTTTATTTGCATAGCCACCAGAGCGTGTGAGCGGAGTTGAGCGAAATACTAGTTTTGAATCAAATTATTTCAATAATCTGGACAGCTCATGCTATTTCTTCACCACAACAGGAAAAGATGATAGCCGATAGCCTAAACGAATGCGATTGTTACCAATATTCAACAAAGGGATTAGTATCCACAAATTATGGAAAGTTTCTATTTTAGATTTATATAACAAGGAATACAACAAAAATACTCAAATGTGTGTGTAATGCACATGTTGCCTAAAGAAAAAACTGTGTTATAGCCTAATTATAAGGACAATTACTGAAGGGAAACAGAAAAATAGTAGGCTAACTAGGTTATCACCCTTATGCATTTAGGACATGGGAAAGGAAGGAATCATGGCGACAGTGAACTTTGTCCAATAATAGCCTGCTTTAATGAATAAAATCACAACAGGTTAAAGTGGGGATTTAAACATTTATAGCCACAATGTAACATAATAGCCACAATGTAAAATATAATTCACATCGCCATTAATCAGAAAGGATCTTAACCAGTTTACATCGAAATCAATGGCTTGCAGAACACCAAATTCTAAATTCCCAACCTCGCTTTTTCCATCTGCTACCTAATCGTCCCCCAGTTTAATTGGCAACAAATTGTTCTCTCCCTCTCCGTCTGTTGAGCATACTGGTGCAAAATGGCTGCCGTTGCATCATCCAGGTGAGTGCTGTACATTGGTGGTGGTTGAGGCGAGTCCCCCCTCATCATTGTAAAGTGCTTTGAGTGTGAGAAAGACGCTACATAAATGGCAGGCATTATTATTATTAATTATTCATGTCCACCAGAGGGAGCCAAATTGTCCATGTCCACCAGAGGGAGCTATTCTGACTAATTGACTGAGTACCCATAATGCATTTCATCTACTATCGCACATCTGTGAATGTGTGCATATTTCGATTGACACCGTTTACTCTCAATGCTTTTTATGTGCTAACACAATGTTTTGTGTATATAAATATATGTGTCAACACAATGTTGATTCTGACAGTATGCATAAAATACATACTGTCAGAATCTGTGAATTCTTTTCAGGGTTGCCAGATGCTTAAATCTGGGTAGTTTTGGATGGCAGACCTGGCCTACCCGAAACAAAAACCCAGGGACGCCAGATCGAAAAATCCCCCATTTGAGGGCAAAAAACTCCCAAAGATCCCTTGTTTGGGGGAATTTTTAAAGAAAACTTTTCTAAAATCTGGCAACCCTGAAAATGTATGCTTCAATTAATTCTCATTAAAAAGTTCAGATTACCCACAGTGCAGTTTGTGTATTATAAAATGCAGATGAGTTTTATCAGCAGCCATACCACCATGCAATCTGCTCCTGCTGAATGGCTGAAGCTAAGCAGGTGTGGGCTTGGTTAGTATTTGGATGGGAGACCTGAGTTGTTGCTGGAAGAGATGTTGGTGGGCCAGTAGAGGGCAATCGTTTCTTTGGTCAAATCTTCCCTTTGGTCAAATATGCCCCAATAGAGTGATCACCCTCAAACACATCAAGGCCACTGTGGCATAACGGTAGAGTCTTGGGCTCTGGAAGGCGAGCTTGAGGGTTCAAACCTCATTCTTTATCTTTATTCCTCGTATTTTTATGATCTCAGCTTCTTCTCTCCACTTCAGAGCTCACAGAACAGCTAAGGATACTTGGCACAATGGTATTGTCCTTGTCTGTGGACACAGCACTTCAGGGTTCAAACCTCGCTCTTCACCTACATTTCTGTGGTCTCATTTTCTGTCCAAGATTGTGGCGAGAATTCAATTAATTTCAATAAACTTTAATTGTGCCCGTAGGGCAATTGAAATGGCAGCAAAAGCACATAGGTACATAAAGGTATAAAAAACAACAGAAGGGACAGGCTTTTTGAATGTTCTTTCTCCTCTCTTTTTGCATCTTCATTAATTCACTGCAGGAAAACCCAACAAAGAAGTACAAGTTACAGTGGCTCAAAGGAATGGTTCTGGTTTAGCAACGCCAAGGTCTGGGGTTCAAGCCCCATTCAGGTTTGCACAACTTTTGTCCATTGTACCATTGTACCATTGTGCCATTTAAGTTTGTAGAAAAACAAACCACAAATGCGAAGGACTCCGTGGCGTAGGAGGTTGGACCGCACTTCACGTGGGGGAGAGCTTGCTGGTTCGATTCCCCGAGTGCCACACCTGAGCAATGTTGGTGGTCCCCAAGGGTGGGGGAGTGGTATGGATGCGGTGGTCCCCAAGGGTGGGGGAGTGGTATGGATGCGGTGGTCCCCAAGGGTGGGGGAGTGGTATGGATGTGGTGGTCCCCAAGGGTGGGGGAGTTGTATGAATGGGGTGTGAATGAAGGGGAAGTGGCGGTTGTGGCCCCCCCTGAAAGTTGGGAGCAAAACACAGGGGGTTATGCAACTTTTTTGGAGCACAAACGGTTTGGCTGTAAGGCGAAAAAGTTGAGAATTCGGCCAGGCCCCACCCTCCATTAGTGCATTACTACAGACAGTATCACATACAACTATAATCAAATTAGTTTGTTTTAGTTAAAACAAATTGATTTGATTGCATAGAAGTATGTAAGAATGTAAGTAGTAATACACTAATCTACACCAAATGTGGTGCATAAAAACAAAAAGAAAGTAAAACTCATACTTACACAGCTCCTCCGTCTGGGGACTTCCTGCTTCTCCTCCGCATGGTCAGCTCATCTGTTAGACGCCCACAGTGTTTCCCTGATGCACATGCCTTGGTGCTGGGTAGCGTACCTATGGATTGGAATTCAGGACATGGTACTGGTACACACACTGGGCTGAATGACAAATGTCTTGGGACTTAGGTCGAGCATATGAGCAACACAGAGCTCTTAGGTCGGCACAGATTTCAGAGGTTTTGGGTCATGGATCCACCCAGGGCAGATTCCAGACGGTCTTAAGGCTTGTTGCAGCTGCTGGTCGCACTCTGAGGCCTTAAGACTTGTATCTGCCGTAAATTCTCGAGACCTGTAACGGGCCTAGTTCTTGACATGGATTCTGATACTACAATTCACAAGTGTTGAGATATGAACCAGGCCAAAGTCGTGACAACGAGGCCCTGGGACCTGAGTCGGAGACATAAAATATACATACCACTGCACCTGGGACACCGGCACACTTCAGAACGTACGCACTGGGTTTGCACACAGATAAACCGGGGCCACGATTGCTTGCGGGGCTGCAGAAAAGCTGGAGAGTGAAAAAGAGAGGTTGAAACATGTTTTAAATCACCAATATCTGTAAGCATAAATTATGCGGGGAAAACACATGAGAAGCTGTGACTTGGATTATTATTTCTTCATATATTTATAAATATGCACAGTGAAAATGGTGATGGTTAAATCCCCCCATGAAGTTTAATTAGAGTTTGAAGTTGCCCATCTCATAATATCCTTGTATATAACAGTACTACCACATTTTGACCACAAGATGGTGCCATTTCAACTATCTGTTAAAATGGCACCATCTTGTGGTCAAAATGTGGTAGTGCTATGTGAAATACAAGGATACGAGATGTATATCACATATAGTACTACCACATTTTGACCACAAGATGGTGCCATTTCAACTATCTGTTAAAATGGCACCATCTTGTGGTCAAAATGTGGTAGTACTGTTATATACAAGGATATGAGATGACCGACTTCAAACTCTAATTAAACTTCATGGGGGGATTTAACGTCACCATTTTCACTGTGCATATTTATGAAAGGATGTGCAAACTTTCTATAGCCGGTATGTACTTACATAGGACCACATGTACTTATAAATCTGAAATATTTTGACATCTGGAATAGCACCTGATATGACAGAAAAATACAAAAAGAAAACAGCCAAGGCAGAAAGCTAGCTATTGCTGCTGTTAACTAAAGTGGATCATCGTAAACTTGATTACTAACCTAGTTATATAAATCTGAGGGACCAGTCATAAAAAGCAAACATATCTATCATCATATTTAGTGAGCTAGACTGATAGTGGCTTATGAGAAAGAATGAATAAAGCATCTTGCTCCAGACAAGAAGTCCATGCAGTCGAGTCAAGGTAAATGTATTCATAGGTGTGGAAAAAACTCAACATCCATACCATTGTTACTGTAATTGTAAATTATGAGTGTTTAAATTGGAAGTTACGCAGTGTTGCATTTTACTAGTGAACTTACTCAAAATAATCAGATTTTTTTTTCTAGGTTTAAATAATTTGACAGATAACTAGCAACAAGATACATGTATAATGGAGTATAATGTTACTTTGTAAATGGTAACCATATAAAAAGACTTTCGCTATATTTAGCAACGTGACAAGCCATAAAAACATTAGCTAACACATTAGCGGGGCGGGGCGCGTCAAGTTGCATGCCTGCTTAAACGATCTTGCTAACATTAGCTGGCTTGTTCATTCAATGGTCCCTGTCTAGCTAGTGTTCTCTACAAAGCCAGCTAACTAGTTCCATTTATCGATGCAAGCTTGGTTAAATAAATTACCAAAACGAACCCCTTATTTCCGGGGTGTTGTTGAGGGAATTCAGGAGCACACTCACCTGCAGAATTGTGCACTCATCCAACAATTTCAGCAAGTAACCCGGAAGTAAAAACGTAATATACATAGAGCGTTTATTCGCATAACTATGGCAGAGATTCTGACTATGGTACAAGAGTGAGTCATATCCACAGAACTATATAGCCTACTATATGTCAGTTAATATTCCTGATATTTAAGCAGTTGATTCCTATTCGATCGTATGTTGCTATCAGCTAATTTAGCAGCTTAGCAAGCAGTTCTGTAGGCTATCGTGCTCTGTGTGTTAACGTTAATAAACTTTTAGCGCAAAACTGTGTTGTCCATATGACTTTGAATGTTTGAAAGCAAAGATTGCAGTGAACAATGTTGGAAATTGAAATTGTGATTACTTTTGAATAGGAGAGTGGGCTGTCCATTCTTCTTATTAATTTTTTATTCGTGTTTATTCAGTCAGGGGGAAGCATAGAAGGTGACAGATAGAGATGTTACAGTGCAGAAAGTGTATTGGTGAACACCTCCCAGATAGCAAGCGAACGTTGAATCGACGTAGATTCAATGTGGAATTCCAACGTTGATTCAACATCAATTTGCTCATCGAGATCACGTTGTCAGAATACCGACAAATATTGAATAATCAAGGTTAAATATTAACATGATATTTAAAAGTTTTAATGTTTGTTGTCATCACTGACTCACTCCATTAGCTTTCAACGTGATTTCGATGAGCAAATTGATGTTGAATTCCGCATTTAATCTACGTCGATTCAACGTTCGCTTGCTATCTGGGTAATTAAAGGGAGAAAGTTGCGCACCTCTACTGGGGAACGGGGATGAGTGCAGACACCAACCATACAGCATGGAGAGTGTATTCTTAATGCCTGCACCTTGCAGATGGACATGCAGGACGGCAGTGTAGTATAACGGTTAAGGAACTGGCCTTGTAGCCGAAAGGTTGCAGGTTCGATTCCCAGGTTGGACACTGCCGTTGTACCCTTGAGCAAGGTACTTAACCTGAATCGCTTCAGTATATATCCAGCTGTCTGAATGGATAATATGTAAAAAAAAAAAAAAAAAATGTAAGTCACTCTGGATCAGAGCATCTGCTAAATGCCTATAATGTAATTAAGGGAGGTTGTAAATTAATGATGAATGGTCTCCTCCGCATTCATTAAAGAGTGATTTTGAATTAAAAAAATATTATGTTCAAACTTTATTTGCATAGCCACCAGAGCGTGTGAGCGGAGTTGAGCGAAATACTAGTTTTGAATCAAATTATTTCAATAATCTGGACAGCTCATGCTATTTCTTCACCACAACAGGAAAAGATGATAGCCGATAGCCTAAACGAATGCGATTGTTACCAATATTCAACAAAGGGATTAGTATCCACAAATTATGGAAAGTTTCTATTTTAGATTTATATAACAAGGAATACAACAAAAATACTCAAATGTGTGTGTAATGCACATGTTGCCTAAAGAAAAAACTGTGTTATAGCCTAATTATAGGGACAATTACTGAAGGGAAACAGAAAAATAGTAGGCTAACTAGGTTATCACCCTTATGCATTTAGGACATGGGAAAGGAAGGAATCATGGCGACAGTGAACTTTGTCCAATAATAGCCTGCTTTAATGAATAAAATCACAACAGGTTAAAGTGGGGATTTAAACATTTATAGCCACAATGTAACATAATAGCCACAATGTAAAATATAATTCACATCGCCATTAATCAGAAAGGATCTTAACCAGTTTACATCGAAATCAATGGCTTGCAGAACACCAAATTCTAAATTCCCAACCTCGCTTTTTCCATCTGCTACCTAATCGTCCCCCAGTTTAATTGGCAACAAATTGTTCTCTCCCTCTCCGTCTGTTGAGCATACTGGTGCAAAATGGCTGCCGTTGCATCATCCAGGTGAGTGCTGTACATTGGTGGTGGTTGAGGCGAGTCCCCCCTCATCATTGTAAAGTGCTTTGAGTGTGAGAAAGACGCTATATAAATGGCAGGCATTATTATTATTAATTATTCATGTCCACCAGAGGGAGCCAAATTGTCCATGTCCACCAGAGGGAGCTATTCTGACTAATTGACTGAGTACCCATAATGCATTTCATCTACTATCGCACATCTGTGAATGTGTGCATATTTCGATTGACACCGTTTACTCTCAATGCTTTTTATGTGCTAACACAATGTTTTGTGTATATAAATATATGTGTCAACATAATGTTGATTCTGACAGTATGCATAAAATACATACTGTCAGAATCTGTGAATTCTTTTCAGGGTTGCCAGATGCTTAAATCTGGGTAGTTTTGGATGGCAGACCTGGCCTACCCGAAACAAAAACCCAGGGACGCCAGATCGAAAAATCCCCCATTTGAGGGCAAAAAACTCCCAAAGATCCCTTGTTTGGGGGAATTTTTAAAGAAAACTTTTCTAAAATCTGGCAACCCTGAAAATGTATGCTTCAATTAATTCTCATTAAAAAGTTCAGATTACCCACAGTGCAGTTTGTGTATTATAAAATGCAGACGAGTTTTATCAGCAGCCATACCACCATGCAATCTGCTCCTGCTGAATGGCTGAAGCTAAGCAGGTGTGGGCTTGGTTAGTATTTGGATGGGAGACCTGAGTTGTTGCTGGAAGAGATGTTGGTGGGCCAGTAGAGGGCAATCGTTTCTTTGGTCAAATCTTCCCTTTGGTCAAATATGCCCCAATAGAGTGATCACCCTCAAACACATCAAGGCCACTGTGGCATAACGGTAGAGTCTTGGGCTCTGGAAGGCGAGCTTGAGGGTTCAAACCTCATTCTTTATCTTTATTCCTCGTATTTTTATGATCTCAGCTTCTTCTCTCCACTTCAGAGCTCACAGAACAGCTAAGGATACTTGGCACAATGGTATTGTCCTTGTCTGTGGACACAGCACTTCAGGGTTCAAACCTCGCTCTTCACCTACATTTCTGTGGTCTCATTTTCTGTCCAAGATTGTGGCGAGAATTCAATTAATTTCAATAAACTTTAATTGTGCCCGTAGGGCAATTGAAATGGCAGCAAAAGCACATAGGTACATAAAGGTATAAAAAACAACAGAAGGGACAGGCTTTTTGAATGTTCTTTCTCCTCTCTTTTTGCATCTTCATTAATTCACTGCAGGAAAACCCAACAAAGAAGTACAAGTTACAGTGGCTCAAAGGAATGGTTCTGGTTTAGCAACGCCAAGGTCTGGGGTTCAAGCCCCATTCAGGTTTGCACAACTTTTGTCCATTGTACCATTGTACCATTGTGCCATTTAAGTTTGTAGAAAAACAAACCACAAATGCGAAGGACTCCGTGGTGTAGGAGGTTGGACCGCACTTCACGTGGGGGAGAGCTTGCTGGTTCGATTCCCCGAGTGCCACACCTGAGCAATGTTGGTGGTCCCCAAGGGTGGGGGAGTGGTATGGATGCGGTGGTCCCCAAGGGTGGGGGAGTGGTATGGATGCGGTGGTCCCCAAGGGTGGGGGAGTGGTATGGATGTGGTGGTCCCCAAGGGTGGGGGAGTTGTATGAATGGGGTGTGAATGAAGGGGAAGTGGCGGTTGTGGCCCCCCCTGAAAGTTGGGAGCAAAACACAGGGGGGTTATGCAACTTTTTTGGAGCACAAACGGGTTGGCTGTAAGGCGAAAAAGTTGAGAATTCGGCCAGGCCCCACCCTCCATTAGTGCATTACTACAGACAGTATCACATACAACTATAATCAAATTAGTTTGTTTTAGTTAAAACAAATTGATTTGATTGCATAGAAGTATGTAAGACTGTAAGTAGTAATACACTAATCTACACCAAATGTGGTGCATAAAAACAAAAAGAAAGTAAAACTCATACTTACACAGCTCCTCCGTCTGGGGACTTCCTGCTTCTCCTCCGCATGGTCAGCTCATCTGTTAGACGCCCACAGTGCTTCCCTGATGCACATGCCTTGGTGCTGGGTAGCGTACCTATGGATTGGAATTCAGGACATGGTACTGGTACACACAATGGGCTGAATGACAAATGTCTTGGGACTTAGGTCGAGCATATGAGCAACACAGAGCTCTTAGGTCGGCACAGATTTCAGAGGTTTTGGGTCATGGATCCACCCAGGGCAGATTCCAGACGGTCTTAAGGCTTGTTGCAGCTGCTGGTCGCACTCTGAGGCCTTAAGACTTGTATCTACCGTAAATTCTCGAGACCTGTAACGGGCCTAGTTCTTGACATGGATTCTGATACTACAATTCACAAGTGTTGAGATATGAACCAGGCCAAAGTCGTGACAACGAGGCCCTGGGACCTGAGTCGGAGACATAAAATATACATACCACTGCACCTGGGACACCGGCACACTTCAGAACGTACGCACTGGGTTTGCACACAGATAAACCGGGGCCACAATTGCTTGCGGGGCTGCAGAAAAGCTGGAGAGTGAAAAAGAGAGGTTGAAACATGTTTTAAATCACCAATATCTGTAAGCATAAATTATGCGGGGAAAACACATGAGAAGCTGTGACTTGGATTATTATTTCTTCATATATTTATAAATATGCACAGTGAAAATGGTGATGGTTAAATCCCCCCATGAAGTTTAATTAGAGTTTGAAGTTGCCCATCTCATAATATCCTTGTATATAACAGTACTACCACATTTTGACCACAAGATGGTGCCATTTTAACAGATAGTTGAAATGGCACCATCTTGTGGTCAAAATGTGGTAGTGCTATGTGAAATACAAGGATATGAGATGTATATCACATATAGAACTACCACATTTTGACCACAAGATGGTGCCATTTCAACTATCTGTTAAAATGGCACCATCTTGTGGTCAAAATGTGGTAGTGCTATGTGAAATACAAGGATACGAGATGTATATCACATATAGTACTACCACATTTTGACCACAAGATGGTGCCATTTCAACTATCTGTTAAAATGGCACCATCTTGTGGTCAAAATGTGGTAGTACTGTTATATACAAGGATATGAGATGACCGACTTCAAACTCTAATTAAACTTCATGGGGGGATTTAACGTCACCATTTTCACTGTGCATATTTATGAAAGGATGTGCAAACTTTCTATAGCCGGTATGTACTTACATAGGACCACATGTACTTATAAATCTGAAATATTTTGACATCTGGAATAGCACCTGATATGACAGAAAAATACAAAAAGAAAACAGCCAAGGCAGAAAGCTAGCTATTGCTGCTGTTAACTAAAGTGGATCATCGTAAACTTGATTACTAACCTAGTTATATAAATCTGAGGGACCAGTCATAAAAAGCAAACATATCTATCATCATATTTAGTGAGCTAGACTGATAGTGGCTTATGAGAAAGAATGAATAAAGCATCTTGCTCCAGACAAGAAGTCCATGCAGTCGAGTCAAGGTAAATGTATTCATAGGTGTGGAAAAAACTCAACATCCATACCATTGTTACTGTAATTGTAAATTATGAGTGTTTAAATTGGAAGTTACGCAGTGTTGCATTTTACTAGTGAACTTACTCAAAATAATCAGATTTTTTTTTCTAGGTTTAAATAATTTGACAGATAACTAGCAACAAGATACATGTATAATGGAGTATAATGTTACTTTGTAAATGGTAACCATATAAAAAGACTTTCGCTATATTTAGCAACGTGACAAGCCATAAAAACATTAGCTAACACATTAGCGGGGCGGGGCGCGTCAAGTTGCATGCCTGCTTAAACGATCTTGCTAACATTAGCTGGCTTGTTCATTCAATGGTCCCTGTCTAGCTAGTGTTCTCTACAAAGCCAGCTAACTAGTTCCATTTATCGATGCAAGCTTGGTTAAATAAATTACCAAAACGAACCCCTTATTTCCGGGGTGTTGTTGAGGGAATTCAGGAGCACACTCACCTGCAGAATTGTGCACTCATCCAACAATTTCAGCAAGTAACCCGGAAGTAAAAACGTAATATACATAGAGCGTTTATTCGCATAACTATGGCAGAGATTCTGACTATGGTACAAGAGTGAGTCATATCCACAGAACTATATAGCCTACTATATGTCAGTTAATATTCCTGACATTTAAGCAGTTGATTCCTATTCGATCGTATGTTGCTATCAGCTAATTTAGCAGCTTAGCAAGCAGTTCTGTAGGCTATCGTGCTCTGTGTGTTAACGTTAATAAACTTTTAGCGCAAAACTGTGTTGTCCATATGACTTTGAATGTATGGTTTGAATGTTTGAAAGCAAAGATTGCAGTGAACAATGTTGGAAATTGAAATTGTGATTACTTTTGAATAGGAGAGTGGGCTGTCCATTCTTCTTATTAATTTTTTATTCGTGTTTATTCAGTCAGGGGGAAGCATAGAAGGTGACAGATAGAGATGTTACAGTGCAGAAAGTGTATTGGTGAACACCTCCCAGATAGCAAGCGAACGTTGAATCGACGTAGATTCAATGTGGAATTCCAACGTTGATTCAACATCAATTTGCTCATCGAGATCACGTTGTCAGAATACCGACAAATATTGAATAATCAAGGTTAAATATTAACATGATATTTAAAAGTTTTAATGTTTGTTGCCATCACTGACTCACTCCATTAGCTTTCAACGTGATTTCGATGAGCAAATTGATGTTGAATTCCGCATTTAATCTACGTCGATTCAACGTTCGCTTGCTATCTGGGTAATTAAAGGGAGAAAGTTGCGCACCTCTACTGGGGAACGGGGATGAGTGCAGACACCAACCATACAGCATGGAGAGTGTATTCTTAATGCCTGCACCTTGCAGATGGACATGCAGGACGGCAGTGTAGTATAACGGTTAAGGAACTGGCCTTGTAGCCGAAAGGTTGCAGGTTCGATTCCCAGGTTGGACACTGCCGTTGTACCCTTGAGCAAGGTACTTAACCTGAATCGCTTCAGTATATATCCAGCTGTCTGAATGGATAATATGTTAAAAAAAAAAAAATGTAAGTCACTCTGGATAAGAGCATCTGCTAAATGCCTATAATGTAATTAAGGGAGGTTGTAAATTAATGATGAATGGTCTCCTCCGCATTCATTAAAGAGTGATTTTGAATTAAAAAAATATTATGTTCAAACTTTATTTGCATAGCCACCAGAGCGTGTGAGCGGAGTTGAGCGAAATACTAGTTTTGAATCAAATTATTTCAATAATCTGGACAGCTCATGCTATTTCTTCACCACAACAGGAAAAGATGATAGCCGATAGCCTAAACGAATGCGATTGTTACCAATATTCAACAAAGGGATTAGTATCCACAAATTATGGAAAGTTTCTATTTTAGATTTATATAACAAGGAATACAACAAAAATACTCAAATGTGTGTGTAATGCACATGTTGCCTAAAGAAAAAACTGTGTTATAGCCTAATTATAGGGACAATTACTGAAGGGAAACAGAAAAATAGTAGGCTAACTAGGTTATCACCCTTATGCATTTAGGACATGGGAAAGGAAGGAATCATGGCGACAGTGAACTTTGTCCAATAATAGCCTGCTTTAATGAATAAAATCACAACAGGTTAAAGTGGGGATTTAAACATTTATAGCCACAATGTAACATAATAGCCACAATGTAAAATATAATTCACATCGCCATTAATCAGAAAGGATCTTAACCAGTTTACATCGAAATCAATGGCTTGCAGAACACCAAATTCTAAATTCCCAACCTCGCTTTTTCCATCTGCTACCTAATCGTCCCCCAGTTTAATTGGCAACAAATTGTTCTCTCCCTCTCCGTCTGTTGAGCATACTGGTGCAAAATGGCTGCCGTTGCATCATCCAGGTGAGTGCTGTACATTGGTGGTGGTTGAGGCGAGTCCCCCCTCATCATTGTAAAGTGCTTTGAGTGTGAGAAAGACGCTATATAAATGGCAGGCATTATTATTATTAATTATTCATGTCCACCAGAGGGAGCCAAATTGTCCATGTCCACCAGAGGGAGCTATTCTGACTAATTGACTGAGTACCCATAATGCATTTCATCTACTATCGCACATCTGTGAATGTGTGCATATTTCGATTGACACCGTTTACTCTCAATGCTTTTTATGTGCTAACACAATGTTTTGTGTATATAAATATATGTGTCAACACAATGTTGATTCTGACAGTATGCATAAAATACATACTGTCAGAATCTGTGAATTCTTTTCAGGGTTGCCAGATGCTTAAATCTGGGTAGTTTTGGATGGCAGACCTGGCCTACCCGAAACAAAAACCCAGGGACGCCAGATCGAAAAATCCCCCATTTGAGGGCAAAAAACTCCCAAAGATCCCTTGTTTGGGGGAATTTTTAAAGAAAACTTTTCTAAAATCTGGCAACCCTGAAAATGTATGCTTCAATTAATTCTCATTAAAAAGTTCAGATTACCCACAGTGCAGTTTGTGTATTATAAAATGCAGACGAGTTTTATCAGCAGCCATACCACCATGCAATCTGCTCCTGCTGAATGGCTGAAGCTAAGCAGGTGTGGGCTTGGTTAGTATTTGGATGGGAGACCTGAGTTGTTGCTGGAAGAGATGTTGGTGGGCCAGTAGAGGGCAATCGTTTCTTTGGTCAAATCTTCCCTTTGGTCAAATATGCCCCAATAGAGTGATCACCCTCAAACACATCAAGGCCACTGTGGCATAACGGTAGAGTCTTGGGCTCTGGAAGGCGAGCTTGAGGGTTCAAACCTCATTCTTTATCTTTATTCCTCGTATTTTTATGATCTCAGCTTCTTCTCTCCACTTCAGAGCTCACAGAACAGCTAAGGATACTTGGCACAATGGTATTGTCCTTGTCTGTGGACACAGCACTTCAGGGTTCAAACCTCGCTCTTCACCTACATTTCTGTGGTCTCATTTTCTGTCCAAGATTGTGGCGAGAATTCAATTAATTTCAATAAACTTTAATTGTGCCCGTAGGGCAATTGAAATGGCAGCAAAAGCACATAGGTACATAAAGGTATAAAAAACAACAGAAGGGACAGGCTTTTTGAATGTTCTTTCTCCTCTCTTTTTGCATCTTCATGAATTCACTGCAGGAAAACCCAACAAAGAAGTGTAAGTTACAGCGGCTCAAAGGAATGGTTCTGGTTTAGCAACGCCAAGGTCTGGGGTTCAATCCCCATTCAGGTTTGCACAACTTTTGTCCATTGTACCATTGTGCCATTTAAGTTTGTAGAAAAACAAACCAAAAATGCGAAGGACTCCGTGGCGTAGGAGGTTGGACCGCACTTCACGTGGATAGAAGTCGCTGGTTCGATTCCCCGAGTGCCACACCTGAGCAATGTTGGTGGTCCCCAAGGGTGGGGGAGTCGTATGGATGCGGTGGTCCCCAAGGGTGGGGGAGTCGTATGGATGCGGTGGTCCCCAAGGGTGGGGGAGTTGTATGAATGGGGTGTGAATGAAGGGGAAGTGGCGGTTGTGGCCCCCCCTGAAAGTTGGGAGCACAATGCAGGGGTTATGGAACTTTTTTGGAGCAGAAACGGTTTGGCTGTAAGGCGAAAAAGTTGAGAATTCGGCCAGGCCCCACCCTCCATTAGTGCATTACTACAGACAGTATCACATACAACTATAATCAAATTAGTTTGTTTTAGTTAAAACAAATTGATTTGATTGCATAGAAGTATGTAAGACTGTAAGTAGTAATACACTAATCTACACCAAATGTGGTGCATAAAAACAAAAAGAAAGCAAAACTCATACTTACACAGCTCCTCCGTCTGGGGACTTCCTGCTTCTCCTCCGCATGGTCAGCTCATCTGTTAGACGCCCACAGTGCTTCCCTGATGCATATGCCTTGGTGCTGGGTAGCGTACCTATGGATTGGATTTCAGGACATGGTACTGGTACACACACTGGGCTGAATGACAAATGTCTTGGGACTTAGGTCGAGCATATGAGCAACACAGAGCTCTTAGGACGGCACTGATTTCAGAGGTTTTGGGTGATGGATCCGCCCAGGGCAGATTCCAGATGGTCTTAAGGCTTGTTGCAGCTGCTGGTCGCACTCTGAGGCCTTAAGACTTGCATCTGCCGTAAATTCTCGAGACCTGTAACGGGCCTAGTTCTTGACATGGATTCTGATACTACAATTCACAAGTGTTGAGATATGAACCAGGCCAAAGTCGTGACAACGAGGCCCTGGGACCTGAGTCTGAGACATAAAATGTACATACCACTGCACCGGGGACACCGGGACACTTCAGAACGTACGCACTGGGTTTGCACACAGATAAACCGGGGCCACAATTGCTTGCGGGACTGCAGAAAAGCTGGAGTGAAAAAGAGAGGTTGAAACATGTTTAAAATCACCAATATCTGTTAGCATAAATTATGCGGGAAAACACATGAGAAGCTGTGACTTGGATTATTATTTCTTCATATATTTATAAATATGCACAGTGAAAATGGTGATGGTTAAATCCCCCCATGAAATTTAATTAGAGTTTGAAGTTGGCCATCTCATATCCTTGTATATAACAGTATAACAGTAGTACCACATTTTGACCACAAGATGGTGCCATTTTAACAGATAGTTGAAATGGCACCATCTTGTGGTCAAAATGTGGTAGTACTATGTGAAATACAAGGATATCAGATTTATATCACATATAGTACTACCACATTTTGACCACAAGATGGTGCCATTTCAACTATCTGTTAAAATGGCACCATCTTGTGGTCAAAATGTGGTAGTACTGTTATATACAAGTATATGAGATGGCCAACTTCAAACTCTAATTAAACTTCATGGGGGGATTTAACGTCACCATTTTCACTGTGCATATTTATGAAAGGATGTGCAAACTTTCTATAGCCAGTATGTACTTACATAGGACCACATGTACTTATAAATCTGAAATATTTTGACATCTGGAATAACACCTGATATGACAGAAAAATACAAAAAGAAAACAGCCAAGGCAGAAAGCTAGCTATTGCTGCTGTTAACTAAAGTGGATCATCGTAAACTTGATTACTAACCTAGTTATATAAATCTGAGGGACAGTCATAAAAAGCAAACATATCTATCATCATATTTAGTGAGCTAGACTGATAGTGGCTTATGAGAAAGAATGAATAAAGCATCTTGCTCCAGACAAGAAGTCCATGCAGTCGAGTCAAGGTAAATGTATTCATAGGTGTGGAAAAAACTCAACATCCATACCATTGTTACTGTAATTGTAAATTATGAGTGTTTAAATTGGAAGTTACGCAGTGTTGCATTTTACTAGTGAACTTACTCAAAATAATCCGATTTTTTTTTTCTAGGTTTAAATAATTTGACAGATAACTAGCAACAAGATACATGTATAATGGAGTATAATGTTACTTTGTAAATGGTAACCATATAAAAAGACTTTCGGTATATTTAGCAACGTGACAAGCCATAAAACGGGGGGGGGGGGCGCGTCAAGTTGCATGCCTGCTTAAACGATCTTGCTAACATTAGCTGGCTTGTTCATTCAATGGTCCCTGTCTAGCTAGTGTTCTCTACAAAGCCAGCTAACTAGTTCCATTTATCGATGCAAGCTTGGTTAAATATATGGATATATAATTAGGTAGCTATCACACGCGAAGCATACGAAGTGCTATTTTCAAAAGTTGGAGTTAGCTGGTAGACATTACATAGTTAACTTTGTCTTGCTACAAAATAAGTAATTACCTTTCTGTAGCACTGTACGGTGGAAGAATGTTTACGAGTTGCAGATGTACACCACATGGCCTTTCGACAATGGTTTATTCGGGAAATGAAGTCAAAGGTCTCGTCGGCTTCAGTAATCGCGTCTTGTTATTGACAACATATCCCATAAGCGCTTTCAAAAAACAGAAACATTGCTTCACAGTTGATCAAACCATATTTACTGGAGGGGGGGGGGTGCATGCTTTCATTTAGGCTGTGTCCGAATGTGCGATTTTTCTCACAAATGGGGGCCACAGAACTATTTTGTGATTGGGGCACTGAAATTACCCGAACGAACCCCTTATTTCCGTGGTTTTGTTGAGGGAATTCAGAAGCACACTCACCTGCAGAATTGTGCACTCATCCAACAATTTCAGCAAGTAACCCGGAAGTAAAAACGTTATATACATAGAGTGTTTATTCGCATATCTATGATACAAGAGTTGGTCATATCCACAGAACTTATATAGTTCTGTGGTCATATCAAATATTTTATTACGAACTACACTTTTTTTTGTTAATTTAAATAATCATAATCTACACTTTGTAACAATCGTCATATGTTAACTGATTGATATTATAAATAAAAACAAAAAAAAAATTAAAACTACTTCCTCACTAGTTTGGATAGCGTTTTGCAGGATTTCTTTCGCACACTGGTTATAAAATACTTTGGTCCTACTCAGCAAAATTGCTGGTTTGTAGAGGGTTCCTCTCCTGCAGTGGTAAAGGAAGGAAGGAGAAAGTAAAAGTGAGGGGATAGGGCACATAGGGACAGGGGTCTGAGTGGACAGGGAAAAGGGGTTGTATTCGGTCACGGCCTTTGTGTTCGCTCTGCTTATGTACTGGCGTTACAAAGCGCTTTCCGCATAATTTTAAGATTGTTTAAAAAACGTAATTATTGAACGTATCAAAAAAACAGATTTGTGACCAATTATTTTATTAAATTTATTTTCGTCAGGGGCATACATCTAAGGCAGGGGTAGGGAACCCTGGTCCTGGAGAGCTGCATGGTCTGCTGGTTTTTTGTTTTCACCTTAAATACAGCAACTACTTAAACCAAAAAAACCAAGTGAGGTAAGTTAACTGTGTAATCAACTGCTTTAATTGATCAATTAAGTGGGGAGTAACAACTAAAACCAGCAGACCCTGCGGCTCTCCAGGACCAGGGTTCCCTACCCCTGATCTAAGGCATACATTTGAATGTGTACCGAACATGTTTGGAAAGAGTTTTGCAGGATTTCTTTCGCACAGTGCTTGCAAAGTGAGGGGAGAGGGCACATAGCACACAGGAGTCTGAGTGGACAGGGGGCAGGGAACAGGGATCATATTTGGTCATAGCCCGAGTCATGTGCTGCGCTGTTTGAATATTTTGCTGGCTCCCTCTTGTGGACATGCATAGGAATTACATCAAAACACTTATGACGCTGGGTGGATTCCAATCGCTTATTGTATCCGTCCTCTTCTCCTCTGTCCTTGTCTGACCCGGAAATCGATCGAGGTCCGCCATCTTTAAGGACTTTCCAATCTGCTAAATGCTCCTCGGAGGAGCGAGGACTGGGGAACGACAAGGCACCCAGAGGATGCTTCAGTGAGGAAACACAAGTGTAGCCTTTGCGGAAGCCTTTTCTTCAAGTTATCATCCATATCTACTGTATTTCTGGCAGCAGAGTGATGATTTAAGGCTTGTTTGATATGTCAGACCCTTGATCACTTTTGTAATTTTTGTTAATTCTGTCTTCATTCATAATCTACACTTTGTAACAATCGTCATATGTTAACTGATTGATATTATAAATAAATAAAAATAATAATTACAAACTACTTCCTCACTAGTTTGGAAAGCGTTTTGCAGGATTTCTTTCGCACAGTGCTTGCAAAGTGAGGGGAAAGGGCACATAGCACACAGGAGTCTGAGTGGACAGGGGGCAGGGAACAGGGCTCATATTTGGTCATAGCCCGAGTCATGTGCTGCGCTGTTTGAATATTTTGCTGGCTCCCTCTTGTGGACATGCATAGGAATTACATCAAAACACTTATGACTCTGGGTGGTTGTAACAATAGTCATATGTTAACTGATTGATATTATAAATAAAAAAATTACAAACTACTTCCTTACTAGTTTGGAAAGCATTTTGCAGGATTTCTTTCGCACACTGGTTATAAAATACTTTGGCCCTACTCAGCCCACATTTGTGAGAAAAATCGCACACTCAAAAGCTTTTTGACGAAGTGGACTCAAATATGTGCCCCCAAAAGTGTGTAGGTGTCGTATTCGGACACAGCCTAAATGAAAGCATGTCCCCCCTCCGGCAAATATGGTTTGATCAACCGTGACACAATGTTTCTGTTTTTTTAAAGTGCTTATGGGATATGTTGTCAATAACAATACTGGAATATCAGGTGTTATTCCAGATGTCAAAATATTTCAGATTTATAAGTACATGTGGTCATATGTAAGTGCATACTGGCTATAGAAAGTTTACACATCCTTTCATAAATATGCACAGTGAAATTGGTGACGTTAAATCCCCCCATGAAGTTTAATTAGTGTTTGAAGTTGGCCATCTCATATCCCTGTATATCACATAGTACTACCAAATTTTGACCACAAGATGGTGCCATGTTAAAAGATAGTTGAAATGGCACCATCTTGTGGTCAACATGTGGTAGTACTATGTGATATACAAGGATATGAGATGACCAACTTCAAACACTAATTAAACTTCATGGGGGGATTTAACATCACCATTTTCGCTGTGCATATTATAATTTATGAAAGGATGTGTAAATTGCAACCAGAACCAGCAGGAGCACAAATTGAAAAGTTCATTGACCTCAGTGTTCTATTGGTTGACCATGAATTGGATGCATAGCCAGTTCATTAAAAAGTGGCAGGCCATAGTTGAAATGGCACCATCTTGTGGTCAAAATGTGGTAGTACTCTGTGATATGCAAGGATATAAGATGGCCAACTTCAAACACTAATTAAACTTCATGGGGGGAAGTTTCACTGTGCATATTTATAAATATATGAAGAAATAATAATCCAAGTCACAGCTTCTCATGTGTTGTCCCACATAGAGAACTTGCATTCTATGCTGTCTATAAGGGTGGGATTGCAGTAGGGTTTGGGTGTATTTTGACAATTTAGATAGATTCCTCATGTCTGAAACATTATCAGGGAAGATTTTGGTGCAAATCGGATATTGAGAACTATATTAAATCAATATTATATGATTCCTACGGCATGAAAAGTTTATATCTGGATGTAATCAATTCGCAACATTTCCCTTCAACCAAATAATTTTTCAACAAAATAAGGCTTCAGGGATGCTAATATTATTCCTTTCTTACTCCTAAAGCTCTTCTCAGGACGATCTGTGATAGTGGGTGTCATGCTTGTTCACCTTAGAGATGGAATTACCCCCATTCTTCCTTACAGAACTGTTCAAGCTCAGAGAAATTGCATGGTGACCGTTGATGGACTGCATTCTTCAAGTCATTCCATAGATGTTCAGTAGGATTTAGGTCAGGGCTCTTACTGGGCCTCTCATGGACATTGACTTTGTTGTTCTTTAGCCACTCCATTGTTATTTTGGCTGTGTGCCTCGGCTCAAATGGGGTCAGGGGTAGTGGGAGTGGGGTGGGTCAGGGGCAGTGGGAGTGGGGTGGGTTAGGGGCAGTGGGAGTGGGGTGGGTTAGGGGCAGTGGGAGTGGAGTGGGTTAGGGGCAGTGGGAGTGGGGTGGGTTTGGGGCAGTGGGGTGGGTTTGGGGCAGTGGGGTGGGGTGGGTCAGGGGCAGTGGGATAGGGGCAGGGGGAGCGGGGTGGGTTAGGGGCAGTAGGAGTGGGGTGGGTTAGGGGCAGTGGGAGCGGGGTGGGTTAGGGGCAGGGGCAGGGGGAGTGGGGTGGGTCAGGGGCAGTGGGAGTGGGGTGGGTTAGGGGCAGTGGGAGTGGGGTGGGTTAGGGGCAGTGGGAGTGGAGTGGGATAGGGGCTGGGGGAGTGGGGTGGGTTAGGGGCAGTGGGGTGGGTCAGGGGCAGTGGGGTGGGATAGGGGCAGGGGGAGTGGGGTGGGTTAGGGGTTTGTGTATGCATGAGATGACTCTGTGTGCGCATGTTTTGACGTCAAGTTTGTTTTTATAAATCCCAAATCTGTGGGGAATGTGGCATACGCATCTTTTTTGTATGCATGCACTGTTTATAGGCCCAAGCTCCTTATAAAGAAATTAGCCTTGGGCACTCAGAAGCATCATTATTCAATACAGAGACGGTTGCCAATTAGAGCAGAACAACTTACAAATAGATCTGTGTAATTTTAATTTAAACAAATCTTCACTTGTATTAAAACACTGTAGGTCAAAATATAAGAGAAAATGTATCTAGCATAAACTTAAGAAGCTAAACTTAAGAATTATCATAGTCTCATAACACATTGAAATATGTTTTTTGGATAAAAATAAGTATGCATTAATATGCAGTTGAAAAGAAGAGTGCTGTCAATTTCTCTGTGCTATCTGAATTGTGTCAAGGCAACCTAAGAGTTCTTTTGAGCTTGATTGTTTTCCTGAAAGCACTTTGCTCTAAAAAGTCATAGTTTTGAATGTGGGTATGGCATGAAATATTATTATATTGGGCAATAATTAAAAGCTTTTCATTTCTGAAAGTAGGACATTTCTTCTGATTTTGTTTCAATCTGGTGATTTTCATCATAGTGCTTTTAATTTATGGAATTATTGCAGGAAAAGAAGAAGGGTTTATAGCTTGATGATCTGACAGTTTTTATACTTTTAAATCATTTTAAATCATCTTTGCCCTTAAGTTGTCTGAGTTTGGTCAATTTGATGTATGAGAACCCATTAGGACCTATAAAACATGCACTGATGAACACAAAATAATACCCTATAGGTTAGACCAAGCCATTAAATTAAACCTCTTGTGTTTTTAAAAGGGACAAAACACCCCTGAGGGGGAAGGCAGTGCCCCCCTCCTCCCACCCAATGTTTTACAACTGTGTTCTTTCTCCATTGAGCACCTCACCAGTCCAGCCTTGGGTCTCCACCTCTACGGGCTGCAGCTGGCACACCAAGTGACCCACCATCCTGGGAGCTGCCTGGTAGCTAAGGAGGCTTGCTCCAGGCTCAGAATAGTCCCCAACATCACCACAACCACCTCCACCTTGTCCTTTGTTGTTTCTCTTCCTCCAATTGCAAAATATTTCATCCTCATCATGATCTCCCAGGGTGCCCCCTTCTGGATGGTGGAGATTCATCATGTCCTCTGTGCACTTTAGCATGGCCGGGCTGGGATGGTGCTGTTTGACCCCGGTGGAGCAGATCTCTCCAAGGTTAGCTGATAGGACTCGGATCGGAGAGCCTAGTTTGCACATTGCCGTGGACCCGTAGCCTTGCCCAGCAAGACTGTTGGGTGTGCTTGTAAAGCGGGCGAGGCTAACATCAGCAGTGGAGACAGACAACGTTTCAGGTACATGGTGAACTGGAGGTGGGGTATCTGCAAGGAGCGAGGAGGGTGTCGACTGACTCCCTCATCTCTCCCAGACTCACTCCCTGCCTCTACTTCTTCCTTTCGGTTTTGTTTTGGCCCTACACACCTGCCCTGCTCCTGTTTCCAGGATATAAACGCAGTGACGCTTGGCTGACCTCCTCCTGGCCCCTTCAGCGCACCTTGCTGTATCCCCTCCCCAGCTTCCGACCAATCAGATTCCTCCTCCTTCAGCACTGGTCCCAGTGCTTGGTTGTCCCCTGTTCCAAGAATCTTGTTGCAATGGTCATGGTCCATGAATTGGGCAGGAGGAGAGGCAACTGGGAGCAGGAACTGATTGGCTGCTTCTTCTGCCTCAAAGTGTTTCCCCAAGGCCTCCTGAAAGGAGGGAACCTAGGGCAGTTAAAACAAAATTTAAAAAACCAAGAGACATCAGAATGAATCCCAAAACAGCACAAGGTCAGTGTTAACAATGCTTTTCTTTTCTTTCACAAGATTGTATGGAATGGAGATTAAAATCTCTTTTGCAAGAGCGATCTGTCAAACAATGGCAAGAAATGTGAGAGTACAATCACAAAATATTAACTTGAATCATCCAAAGCACTTACAATATTCATATTAATTAAATATTAATTCACAGATTTAAAAACAGTCATATTCAACCAGAAATTGATCATTTAACATATTCTTGTATTCAAGTAAGATGGGCAAGTTTTATTTTAATGCATTCCATCACCATGTAGCATTATGTTTGAAAGCCCTCCTTCCTGTGGGTTTTATCTCTGTTTACTGAACAGCACACAGATTGTAATCTAGGATTATAACCCAGAGAGAAGCTCATTAGGAGAGACCTAAACACAACATATTTCTGCACACTTATACAGAATGAGACAGCCAAGATGGTCAGTTCATTCTGACATAGGTGCTCTTGTCTGTCCTTGATATTTGCATTTATATGTGTACATTTGTTTATGCTTTCGCCTACAGTACATCTTTTCAGGGGACGTTCTCACATTAATGATCTCCAGGGACTGAATGGTAGTGTGTGCAGTGGCCAGCTGCTCGGTCAGCTCCAATACACTCTTGCTCAGGCGTTCACGCTCCCCGCCAATGTTCTGAGACTGTAATGGCAACAATGAAGGCAAACAATGAACACGAAGGGAACTCATTACTGTTATTGGTTCTCTCAGCGATTGGGCGGGGTGTTGTGTACGTGACAAGAAAACAGTCCAATACGGTCTATACGCATTCAGTTAAATGATCTTCTAGTTATAGTGAAATGATAACAGCCAGTTAGAAATTAACATTGTCAAAATGTACCATGACTGGTAACACAATTGTAGGGTTTAATGGGTCATGACTGGTAACACAATTGTAGGGTGTAATGGGTGAAGTGGAAAGTGTCAGGGCTATTGTAGACGCTGGCTTTAATTAGCCCCTGTCAATTGTCATTTGTTTCATTGAAGGGAACTTCCATTTAGCTGTCATCGGCAAATGTAAAGTACACATGTATTATCTGGGAACAAAAAGTACCTTTTGGGAATGGAAAAGTGACTATTGTCCTAAATATGTCATTGTTAATACTGGCTGTATATGCATTTCACAGACAGGTGCAACTAGACATACTACGGATACGGAGAGGAATTAATTCCAGACCAGTTCTTTCAAGGAGAGTGATTCCAGGCTCAAAGAACAAAACCCACCACTGTCTGTAGTTTCTGCTCGAACAGCTGATTTGTCTGCTGAATGCTGGAATAGTTGTCTTGGAGTCTGAATAAGAAAGAAATACAGGGTCAGACAGAGTTATGAAGAAAGAAATACAGGGCCAGATAGAGGTATGAAGAAAGAAAGTAAGACCGTGTATAAAAGAGGATATGAGAAATTAGTATAACGGTACAACATGAGTAGCATCATTAGATATTTGACTTCAATTGTTTTCTGTTGGGAAGCCCATATCAGACAAAAATACAACAGTTCTATAGCCACCAACAAATCATCAAGGTCATTCATGCGACCATCACTGAGTGTAGACCTCTTGAACTTGTCCTTCAGGTTCTCCAGCTCCAGCTGGGTCCTCTGCAGGTCCACCTCTAACTGCTGGTGGTTCATTTTAAACTCCATCCCCATGCAGTCCATGCGCATGGCTGTCTGTAGTAGGCTGTGGTGCAGATCTTCATTCTGCTTCTGCAGGATCCTGGATAGAGGTTATACAGAGGGAGAAAGAGTGTGAGAGAGAGACCAAGGCATATGGGAGACGTAGTTTCATGGAAAATGTTAGGGGGCAATATGAGACAAATTAAGTTCTTCTCATAGTATGGTTTGGAAAATACAGTGTCTTGTATGCCTGGTTAATTTTCACAGTGTTTATCAGTGAATCTGTCAAATGAAATTATAAATAATTTTAAAGTAAAAAATAAAATCATTCCATGAGCACATAAGTGAATAATTTAATAGAAAACAAGATAAGAAATTTACACTCACAGCATTCTGTTGACCTCAGACATTACATCCTGCGAAGAGAGGACAATGAGAGGGAGAGATTGATCTTTTACTTCCACAGAAATAGAATTTAGGAAATCGCCATTGATTCTCTGGTCTCCAGTATGATAAGTATAGACTATCAATACAGAGCAACTAAGTTAGATTTGATGTGCATGTGTCAACACGGAGATAACATGCCTGTATTCACAGTGTGTAATTTCCTTACATAACGAGGTGCTTGGCTTTCACGGCATTAATGAGTCATGATTAATAATATGTACGTGACATTCTTACATAACTAGAGCACCAATATAGTGGTACGTATCATTTACACCAGGGGCGGGCAATTCCATACCTCCAGAGCCGATGTGTATGCAGGTTTTCGTCATCACCAGTTACACTGGCCAAATGAGCTAATTGGATGAATAGACGTATGCTGGTTTAACCGTAGATTAGACCACAATAAGATATTTCATGTTGGGATGAGTTGTCTTCAGCTGTCATTCATGAACTTATCAAGAAATGTAGCTAAAATATCAATTACTAAATGATTGGGCTAATTAAATAATCAAGAGCAGAAGTTGGCATTAAATCCAGAAATGGAGACTTGCCAACCTCTGATTTACACCCTGCAAAAATATCTACATATCCATCTGCTGTATATATCCATGAATAATGTAAGCTGTATGAAACAAATGAAACAATCCCTTAAATTAAATCACTGTACTATCTCTGTCTGTACTAAGTCAAAACCCATGAGCAGTAAAAATGCCCCCTGCCCCAAAAACTCACCGTACACTGTGCCTCTGTGACCACATCATCTGTCTGTTTGGTTTCTGAGCTGGCTATGTTCTCTGGTGAATCCAACCTGCTGGGATGTGACTCTTGTGGGGTAACTGGAGTGCCTGGAGAGGCATCACTCTGGCTGGGGGAGTGGTGAGCTTGTTTGGGTTGATCGGGGTGGTCAGGGGGGCTGTGTTGAGCATTGACGTTACGTTGGTGGTGCCCGTGTGAGTGGTCGGAGTGATGTCTTGGTAGGCTTGGGCTAAGCTCTGGGCTGGTGTTGGTGCCTTCTGTCAGGAGGTTGTTTGACCCTGAAAGGTGTTGCTTGCCCCCTCTCAAACTCTCTTCCAGAGTGGGACTGTTGTCAGGGCTGATGCTGGCATCTGTGTGACTACCTGAGGTGTGGCACTGGAGTTGGGGGGTTCCACAGGTGGCGCAGTGGTGGTGGTCACGCTGGTGTTGGCTAGAGCGGGAATACCCGCTACAGTGGGAGTGAGCACTGGAGGCTATAGAGTCAGGGCTGCCAGGCTTGTTAGCCTGCTGTCTAGGCTTCCCTTCAGCTTGTCTGTACCCTTGGCCTCTGCGTTCCTCCCTGGGTGATTTTGGAGAAGTCAATCCTGCATTAGCAGGCCTCTGGGCATTTGTGACCCCCAAAGAGCTTAGTCTGGAGGGGCTGAGGACCTGCCTCGTAATCTCGTTCAGGAAGGCAGAAAACTGAAGCTTCTCCTTCACAAAATTCTGCCTGGCTATCTCCTTCTTCTTTTCCAGGTCCTTCGCGTTGATGGGTCTGCCCACCAAGGTCCCAAAACCACTCCTCTCATCTCGGCTGGAAAGTGCCTCCATGGATTTGGCCTTACGGAAGTTTTCGGCTTTCCCCGCTCCTCCACCTTGCCCTCGCTTATTCTTCAAGATGCTCCTTGTGGGGAGCTGGATGTATGACACGGCCTTCTTCGGCTTCCTAGACTCAGGGATCTCAGGGTTATCTCCGGAGACCAGGCTCCGCTCAAGACTGGCAGATTTGTAGAGATGGCAGTCATCTGAGAGCAAGGGTCTGGTGTCTTCTTCGTCCTCCTCGTCCCCTCTCATGCCCTTTGAAATGTCCATACAGGACTGTGAGTGCCGGGTATGATGGAGCTTGCGTCTGCTGTCCGCCAAGAAGGCTTCATTCTCAATGCTGGCTTCGGAGGACCAGGAGGAAGATGATGAAGATGATGAGGTAGAAGAGCCAGAGGAGGAGATAATAGAGGAGGCTGTAGCAGAGGTGTGAGAGTGGGTGAGAAGGTGGGTGTGAGGGTGGGTGCAGGTCATATCAGCGCTGTGGTGATGCTTGTGGTGATGGGGATGCTCATGGTGGTGGTCTTGGCTGTGGTGGCCATGGCGATGGTGCCAAACATCCTGACCAGCATGAGAGCTGCTGTTTCCCAGCATGACATAAGTGGAATTGTGAATGGTTGTGGAAAAAAATTAAATGCAATGTAAGTTATCTAAATACAATAACATTTAGAAAATTGAGAAGTATAACATGCAGCCATTTTATTTGCCTGAGAATAAGTGAGAAGAGGACAAGTATTTACTCATGGAAATTCCTTTTTTTAACAAATGGACTAACTAATACAAGACATAGTATCATAAAGATCTTAACTAACAAAACACTGATTCTATTACCATATAAAATGTGTTCTGAATGTTGACTCACCAGAATAGTGAATTCCAACACATGACCAGAATAATGCTATAGCGCTGTACCAACTGCATGACAGCAGTGTATGAGAATAGTACGGGTACTGAATTTATTAAATATTTGTTGGAAAGAGGGATGTCTTCATGTGCTACTTATCTCAACAAGCCTCAAGACGTACCCATGGTCTTCCTGATCTTCAGCCCACTGTGGCTCCTGGTGATGGTGGTGGGAGCGATGGGGATGACGGTGAATGGAATGGTGAGGGTGACGGTGCTGGCCTGACCCAACGTGCTCTCCCTTGTCATGCACGCCACCTCTGATCCCCTGGTGCAGCTCCACTGGGGTGAAGAACTTGTCCATCACCTGCAGCTTTCCTAGCGGGATTTGGTCCACGTCTGCTTGCTTCTCCGAGAGAGCTGGGAGGGACCGTCTGGGGACGAGCGTTTCCCTGTGTTGTGCTCTGCTCTGGGTATCGGTCCGTCTCCCCAACCAGTGCTGCTGTCTCTATGTGGGTCTTCCCTGTGTCTCTGAGGTCTGCTGCCTGTAAACTGTCTGCCCACTGCTGGTGTCATAGTCCATAGGGGGGCGGGTGCACTCATCTGCAATGGGATCCAGCAAACAGTAACAAATGTCAAGAGCATGATAGTGATTGCAGATTATACCTGTCAATATCTGCATATCCATACAGATAAAATTGGTTGCTTTAACAAATGGTGGAATATCAGTAGGGTTCTTTTATCACAAAAACCATTGACAAGTTCTTTTCGTTTTTAAAAGTTGTCATTAACTAGCTTCAAACTCAATAATCAGAAATCTAATTTCAAGTTAATGACTAATTATGGACTCATAGTAATCGACGCTTTGCTGTTAATAAGGGAATTACTTCAGTCGCTCATTACATGGATTTTCGGTTCTGCCGCTTGAATTGAACCCTAGAGATACCAAGATTACATTTTCTAATGTTTTATGAGGGCAACACTGCTCAAAGAACATTGTAAGATCTTATTTCATGACATATTGCAATTTGATGTCGCACATGAAATGACAATTAAATTTACAATTCATTGTTAAAAATAACGTCTCATTTCTAACTATATAATATATAGTCATAGAGTTATATCTCTAGTCTCTGGATATATAACTATCGAAATATCATAAAACAAGGCAACAAAAATCCATATAATTTCAGTATAACAGTTTGCCAAATTTATATTTTGTAACTGATCACTTTTATATCAACTTACCTTACTCATGGTATATTTGAAAAATAAGTATTTAGGAAACCCATCTTAAAAATTGCTGCTGAACAAGCTGATGATTAGATTGGGGTTACGTTATGTACACTTTGCTGATTGAATATTTTTTCCCATCCAGCGACTCTCTTGGGTGTTCCAGTGCTCTGGAGCACCTGCAGCTAAATACATACCTTTTCTTTATCAGTTCTTCCTATCCTCATTCTGATATGGCTGATTTTCCAACTGGGCAAGAGGGCACGAGAGTGGCACACATCAATAAGGCCAGTCCAATTGCCCTCAGCAAAACTGTTGAAACAAGCCATTACACATGATAGAAATATTGGATCACGTCCCAAATATTTATATATCATTAGTGTGATGAAGTCTGGGTCAGACACCCATCTTATGAATTATTTTAAACGTTTCAGCTCTGGGTGAAATTTGAAGAAAGCTGGCATTTTATATCAATTATATATCTCAGAAAACATCGTAGAAACTCAAGTCTGTTTTAATAATATTTTTTACAAACTATGAGCACCCATTTTTTTTTTTACAATTTCAAATTTGTTTTTATTTTTATGTATTAGCCAAATTAGCTTCTAGATATTGTCTACAAAGATATGTGTTTCCAGACACATCCTTGTTTTTGCACATAATGGCAACAGAAATGGATCTCCTTTGATATGTATTCCATGCTCTGCCACTGAGTTGCTTCAAAGGAAATATCTCCATATCAATACTGAAAACCACTTTTCCTAATTTAGGCCATATCCTCATCAGGGATTTTGTGGATATATTTCCTGATTGTTTCCTATGCTGCAGGGATTAACCTATTCATCAATGTCTCTCTCCACACTTTCCCTGTACATATTGACCTGCCCGCCTCTATTATGTCAATGTGGCGGTCATGACTATTCAAAGTGCAGATGGACTCATTGAGAATCACATTGATTTCCAATGGAGTAACACCATGCACAGTCAAACTTGCTGCGAATGATCACTCGCACATACATGCATCTGCACACAAATGAAATTCTCTTCAATATACCAATTGCTTTAAAACAAATCCCCCTCAATAATATCGTGTTAAAAGCACAGCTGTTTTTCAAGGTGCAAGCGATAAAAAAAAACACAACAGACAAAAACACGCATGAAACACGTTTTCCAGTGACCTATTCCAAAACTGGTCTTTTGGGTTGAAAACACAACTCCTAATTCATCAGCAGCTGTAATTGTCCTGTTGCTCCCAGTCCCCATTCACCAAATCAATTACCAGCTATGTAAGAGAGCTGCCTTCAGTGCCAATCGATGCCAGCACCGCACTGATGCAACCTCCAGCAAAGAGAATGGAAGGTGAACAAGCCCCACCCCCATGTGCAGCCCTTGCATTCAGGGAAAGTGATTGCCTTATATAAGAGCAAATCTAAAGTTTCACAACCATTTCCAGTCCAAAATAAGTACTTCTACGCAATGCAATATGGCACAAGAGTTTGCACACTCAACCAGAGGAACAGAAATATTGGTCACATATTGGATAAAATATTTTAAAAAACAGTTAATCCAGAGTTAGGCTGTGAGATGAAATACAAAGAAATTCATTAACAAAATGTATATAGAGTCTAATAAATGGTCAGTAAACAAAATACTGAATCAATATATAACAGGGAACATTTTTTATTTAAAAGCTTTTCAAATATAAAATATCACCATTAATTCCTTGTATTTTGTGGGGAAATGACTACGTATCATTAAATTATATACAACTCCAAAACAAGACAGTGAACTAATGAAATCTCCCTTTACACTGCCATGCAATTCACTGTAGGTTTTACTATTTATATTGCCCTTAGACAGTAGTTCATACATTTAGGAGCAACAGAAACAAGCAATACATACAAGTAACATATATACATCCAAATTATAGATACTGCGTACAGAGGGACTGTGAGGTGACAATGCTACTAACAGAAACTCTTTTGGTTTGGAGGCAAATTAAAGATAAATTGATCAAAACGGATTTGATTTGCACCCAGTCCTCAATAGAGAGAGAGAGAGAGAGAGAGAGAGAGAGAGAGAGAGAGAGAGAGAGAGAGAGAGAGAGAGAGAGATAGAGCTGTAGTCTCAACTATTGATTGCCATTATTTTGATATTTTTGATTTTGTTTTCCATTCTCGTTTGTCTTGCCGGAATTTTCCGGTCATTTTCTCTCTCGATTTCCATGTCTGTGTCTCAGAGCCTGTTATTCAGGGACATGAAAATAATGACATTAATTCAGTCACTACAAAGACCTGTAGGTTGGACATAAGCCAGAGGCTCACAATGTCAAGTCTGTCGATGACATCATCTGTGCCACCATCTGGATGAGTTTCCCTGCCTTGAATTTACAGGCAACTGCAGTGTATAAAATAAAAAAAACTTGCAGGACAACTGCACACTCTTGTGGACAACTAGTGGAAGTGCAATTGCAGCAATGGCTTCCATGAAAACTGGAGATGGTTAATAAAAGGATAGGAACCGGAATATGAAAAAATTGAATTGACTGACTTGTAAGTGTCAAACATGAAGGGAGATTTATGCAATGATAAAATAGGATATACAACAGCAAGAAAACAAGCCAAGTCTGTTCATTTGAGCATTCTAAACTAGGGTGACCATATATTGGATTTCAAAAAAAGGAGGACAGGGTGGGCAGGCATTATGAACATAATACTAGGCTATTTAAAGAGGATATCTGGTCAGTCTATCTAGAGATGGTGATCAAAATCCTGAACGTACAATTCCAGAATGAGTTATACTTACTCTCCAAATCTCCTCAGAATACATATACCAACTTGCAATTCAGCAAAATCCTAGCAAGCCTATGAAAATGCTTTATTACAGTGACCCTGTAGTCTGTATACAGTCAGCTTCTAAGACTTCTGTCACTTGTATTATCTGGGGAAATAAGAAGGCAAGAAGGGAGAACCAACAGGGGGGGAGGAAACTAACCAAATGCTTCTTTCTTCATTCATCTCAAAGATGGTCTTATTCGGTGTGGCTTGCATGGAGAGTACACATACAGGGCCATTCGAACAAACAGAAAGAGAAAACAAACAAACAAACAAACAAACAAACAAAAGCATCGTCCCTCGACCAAAGTAATTAAACAGAGAGAATGTGTCAGTGCACCCGCTTCATTAGCACAGAATGAGATGACAGCGATAGAAAACTCTGCAGAAACACCTGCTATAATTATAGTCTCACCAGAGTGTGCAAATGAACAACAAAAACACTGAACCGCTGACAAGCTGTCAACGCAACGCAGGTAGGGGGCGCAACTAGGCCTTTCCCACTGCAGTTAGGAGCGAACTGCTTTTCTCTGCGTAGTACTGCCTATTGATCCAAAGCAAATTATACTTCTGACCAATCAATGAGAAATCTGATTATATAGAATCAGGCTTTTGAGGGAATGCATGAGGTGTGCATAAGCAAAAACACCCATTAATTCTGATGGCGTGCATACTTACAATGCATTTTATTGTTGCTTGTCCCTGATTGGTGGGCCAGTGATTTAGCAGTTCAGAATACGTCTCACTCATATGCACTGTCCGATATATACACAATATGTCAGCACACGTGTGCAGTCCTGAAATAGCAGTACAGTGTCGACCATAGTGTCTGGCCAACAACCAGACACAAAAATCTCCCGTTGTCAGCATGACTATGGCATGTTCCCAATTCATTTCTAACAGTTTCCGCATTTTGGCTTGTATGGCCAGACTGAAGCAGCCCTCCAATATTTCCTCTCATAGTAACCAGCAGAGAAAAAAATGACAACCTCAACATATGCGCAGCTAAAGAATGGCTTCAATTTAAGAAGTGTAGCAATTGACCAGATGGCTTTGTTAGTGGCCACTGACACAGTAAACCAAATGTTGCGGTTTAATTTTTACATTATGAGCCATATTTACTCACCAAAATGAGGTAATCTGAACCTTAGAATGTCTTGTGGCGCATAAACATGGATCTCTAACCCGCCAATCATTCACATGCAAAGGCCATATCATTTAACAGTCAGCTGGTGAGATCAGGGTATGGTTACTTTTTTAAAAATTTTATGAAGCAATGGGAAAATGTCATGCTATTACTATATACGACACACGTAGCATGTTCTCACATGGGGGAAAATGACCACTGCCTGCCACACGGAGAGTGTCAAAGTCATCTTCATGCACAGTTGCTTGTGCATGAACGCTGTATGTGAAGCCACTCTAGGGATTTAGTTTGCTGACAAGTATAAAATAGTTTGTATTAAGTAGCTATTTACAGCTGTATAATAACTGTAACTCGCAATTAGCTAACAGCCCGCGTTCCTTTTCATGAGTTTCACGACCGCAGTTCAAGGCTGAATTACAGCACTACATTACAATAAAAGTGTATCATAATTCAAATCCCACAATGATATTTATGTGCTTGGTTGCCTTCTCTTTATTTACATACTAGCTGTCATTTATGGACTTGTCATTTACTGAAGCAAATGAGCTTAAGTACTTTGCTCAAGGGTACACCCAGTTGCAGCACAGAATTCTGATTGAAAATCCAGGGGAGGAGCATAGTAAGCAGGTGTAAACCCAGGTCTACTGTGGAAGTCTGTCTGACCACCATCATATACAGGTACCACTGGTAGCTATGCAGTGATGTTCTTCTAGGATGCATTGTACCAGCTTGTAGATAAGGGGTGGGCAATCTTATCTGAAAAGAGCCGAAGCAGGTGCAGGTTTTTTATTTAGCCCAGCACTAAGACATCCAGTTCAACTAATTAACTAATCATGGCCTTCAATCAAGACCTTGATAAGTAGAAACAGGTGTCCTAGTGCAGGCTTAAAACAAAAACCTGCTCCCACGCACTAGCCCTTTTCGGATAAGATTGCCCACCTCTGTTGTAGATGTCTGGTGGAATTTTCTCCAGGGGCCTGTATCATGAAGCAGGCTAAGTGTGTTAGCCCTGGGACCTGTATCATGAAGCAGGCTAAGTGCGTTAGCCCTGGGGCCTGCATCATGAAGCAGGCTAAGTGTGTTAGCCCTGGGGCCTGTATCATGAAGCAGGCTAAGTGTGTTAGCCCTGGGGCCTGTATCATGAAACAGGCTAAGTGTGTTAGCCATGGGGCCTGTATCATGAAGCAGGCTAAGTGTGTTAGCCCTGGGGCCTGTATCATGAAGCAGGCTAAGTGTGTTAGCCCTGGGGCCTGTATCATGAAGCAGGCTAAGTGGGTTAGCCCTGGGGCCTGTATCATGAAGCAGGCTAAGTGAGTTAGCCCTGGGGCCTGTATCATGAAGCAGGCTAAGTGTGTTCGCTGGATAACTGCTGCGTAAAACCCGGAGGTGTTTTTGTTCCATATTCGAGGGGTTTCTGGATTTTACTCAGCAGTTATCCAGCCAACCCACTTAGCCTGCTTGGTGATACAGGGCCCAGTTCTGTTTAAAGCCTGGAGTATGTGCCTGTGCACTAGTCTCGCACGTAGACATCAAACGTCATCCTAGTGTACCCAACAGGGGTTTCAATGGAACTCGTGTGGCCAACTGGGTTTTTTTTTAAATGCCATTCTTCAAGCAGCACTAGAACAGGCATGGAGCTGTTAGGACACATTACACGTTAGGATGTCTCAGCAGGAAAGGCAGTGAAGTCCCAGGGCTTAACCAGCGCAAGGCCTGCAGTCAGGTCGGCATGTTCTGGATTAGTCCTGCCTGGAAGTCTTGAGGTGAGCCACATTTTTTGACGACACCCTAGGTATACGTGAGCACTCTCCCCATGTTTTTACATACCAAAGACGATGACAAGAGTCAAGTTCTGCAGCAAGTAGATCAGGGGTGTCAAACTCCAGTTCTGGAGGGCCGCAGTGTCACAGGTATTTGTGGTTTCCTTTCAATCAGCACCCAGTTAAAGCATTGAGAACAAGGTGTGTGGACTTCTTAGCCAATTAGTGACTTAAATTAATCACTTGTGCTTAAACGCACCAAAAACCAGCAGACACTGCGGCCCTCCAGGACCGGATCTTGACACCCCTGAAGTAGATCCTTCCATCCAGGCCCGCCCAAAAATGTCTCACTACCAATGAGGACTGTGGCTTCAGTGCTGGCAGGTCCAACTGATATAATCTCATTCTGAGGTACATTAACAAGCCATGCGCCCCACACGTTGCCTTACCTTCCAAACTGCGGAGGCCACTACAGCACAACTGATCCAGAGGTTGCAACGGAAGGGGAAATTTGAAAGACTGAGCACGTCTCAGGCCTGCCAAGGTACTGCCACTTACAGCTGTCAGTAATATCCTGCCAGGTTTGCAATTACTGGCCAAGAATGGCCCAGATGGTCAGCAGATGCTTGATAAGCAGAGCATACTGATTCTTTTGCGTCCTTGATTTTCACCCAAGCTTCACATTCAGGTTAAACTGCTTCACCACTAAAATGCAATCACTTCCAGCAAACCATAAACCTCTGCAGCCACCATCCCTCTGTTGCACAAGTGGTGCGGAGCTGGGTTAGTAACTCATATAGGAAAGAGAAAATGAAAATCTGGACACCATAGGGATATATATGCATGGCCTCCTCTAGACCAGGATTCAGCTACTTTCCAGGGACCATCTTATTTTTAAAATGGTGAATTGAATACAGGCCAAACATTTTCCACAAACTACTTCCTAAAATAATGTATGAACTGCATGTGCACGGCCGTCTGTTTAATATGCACAACCATTCCTAGCACTTGGAAGGTATACTGACAGCAGATGCTGAATGAGAATTGGTTTTTAATCATGATTAAAAGCTCAGGATTATGGCCACATTCAGCAGAGGGTTACCAGTTGAATGGCCCCGTTCCAAACCAGTATTTCTTTTAAAAGCCCTAAAGCAGCAAGACCCCAGGCCATTTACTGCAAAGAGGACAACTCCAGTGCCCTTCCTACATTACCCATTTCTATACTTAATTTTCCCCTTGTGTAGCAAGGCCTCAGTACACCATTTGCCTCTCCAGTGCCCACCTTAGCCATGTAATGAGCACTCCTGCACTTAATGGCTGCCGCACACCTGCGTTACTTTCAGGCGCTTGAAAGGGAATAGGCACCATCCATTCCCCTCAGGTCGTGCTTGCCAATTTCTGTGAGCCAGCAACCAATTAAAATAAAAAAAAATAAAAAAGACACATTTATAAAAATAGATTTTTAATAAAGAATGAGCATATAAAATTAGAACCATGCTTCCAACTGCAGAGGTAATGTGATGAGTGACAAAGCAGATGAGCATCCCAGCGGCGCCTTGATGCTTTTGAATCACTGGACAGGTGGCCGATACAGCAATGGAAAATGTACGATTTTCATAATTTAAATAAAGCACATTAGCAAACAGTCCATTTAAAAGCACATTACTTGGATTTTCTGGCAATTCCAACTGGTTAATGGCCTACATACAAGCAGGTACAACAGGCGGTGTCAACATACCATCTCACTAGTGCGAATACCAAAAGCACTAGTGTTTGAGCTTGGATGCTTATGTAACTGGAATTCTTTTGATCGACTCACCTTAGTCCAATTCACTTCCACCGAATGCTCATTAGCCTTTCTCTGAACACCCTTAGACAAACCCTTCACTTGGTTTCATATAAACAATGTAGGCTATTTTCTAGAGTAGTGGTTCTCAATCCTGGTCCTGCCCGGCTTGAATCACAATTTGGACAGCACTTTAGCTTTTCCATCCCTGACAATGCACAGGACTATCCAAAGTCTAAATGTATACATAAGCATTCATTTACACAATGGGCCTTAAATGTATAACCATGTAGAAACAATTGTCCAAAGAAATGGACCTCCAGGGGACAGCCAGGAACTCCATGAACCTAAGAATATAAAAGGGGCATAGGGTCATTTACCATTCAGCTGCAGTACATACCTTAGTATCAATGGTCTTGACATGTATAATACAGACACGGCACTGACTGGCAACACTGCAGCATTGATTTTAATGGTTTACTAAGGCTTTCACCCTTTTTAAATTTTAATACTCCAGGTTGAACAAAAATTAGTTATTTGAAATGAATAGTCCAGTGCTACCAACAAAGATAGGCATAGCTTGCCTCAAAAAATGCATGTATAAAAGACTACAGAAACAATATCTTGGCCAATGACTGCAAGGGATCAGGATAACCGCATAATTACCCTGCCCTAACCAGTCTGTGCCAGTCATTGAGCCAGCACAAAGGAGACATCCCTTTGCCTGCTCCAGTCTGACAGACTGCTGTGCCTCCATAGATTACACACGCAGGCACAATATGAGGAGGGTGTGCAAGCAGACCCAGTTTGGGGAAAAAAACAAATCAATGCTCAAGATTCACCTCTGATGTGATGCAGTAACCCCCATGTAGCTCCATCAAGGCTCTGTAAAATATTTTATCACAGTTACAGCATTTAATCAAATTATCAAAATCCATAACAGCATATACTGTTAACTACACACTGACCATTAAATTGAATGTATACCATGATCATGTACATTGGCAAAACATTTAATTGCTTTAAACAATTGTTCCAGTGATTGAGGATAGAACCAGACGACAGGAAACGCACTGGTACCGAAGACATTGCACTGAAAACTTTTGTTCCTCCATACATACACACACGAGTACAAACAACTGCGTGCATGCCAAGAAAGGAGGTTACCAAAAAATCCCCGAGCTCTCGCGCAAGATGACGCGTAGTGTAAACACAATTAAACATTAGCTGTAAACCGCACTAATCCATTTATTGTATCAACACGAGTAAACGCGTTTGCACGTGGTTTTCATACAATAAATGGAATAAGATGGCGGTTTAGCAGCTATTTTTCCAAGAAAGGTCAAACTTTTTTAATCCAAACGATGTGCGAGGTTAAAATCCGGCCACAAGTGTAGGCCTCGTCAAAAAATGCATGATATAATAAAGAAAAAGCATTATAAAAACAGGACTGGTTATATGCACAATGTATGACTTGATTTAACTTCATTAATCCCACAATGGTGATTGTCTGTTCCCTTTTTCACTAGGGCCTATATTAAAATATCATATGTATTAAAATTATTAATAACAGCAAAACTATTAGTAGGTTGAAAAACATTAATATGTAGTGATATGATGCAGATATTGAGCATATACAATGTATTTCTATAAGATTGCGCATGCGGATGACCATAAAATTCCGCCCAGAGCAGAAAAATCAGCCCCACGTCCGCGAGCCGTCCGCCCGCCAGCTGTGCGTGCGTGGCCGGTGAGAACCGCGGCAATTCGTTAACATGGGAGCGGAAGTGAAGCGCAACAGTGCGCGTGTGCGTGCGCTTGAGCTTGCGCGTCTGGTGGTTGGGTTCCGGGTGTAGAGCTCCGTCCATTTAAGACCCGAAGCGCCACACTTTTGATGCGCAATTAAGTATTAATTTCAGTAATCGAAAGGAAAGTATATGCCGAGCATAAGTCAAAACGATAAATGCTAATATGTAGATGAAGATGTTAGCCAACGTTAGTCAAAGCGAGCAGGAAACTACACTGGCAAACTGTGATATTCGTACATGCTAGCAAAACATATAATTAGTTTAACGTAAACCTAAAGTTGTTACCTGTACAACATTAACACATAGCATTCGCTAACCAGCAAACTACACATGGAGAAGTAGTCAAAACATATATATTTACATTTTTGTTCCTTTAAATAAGCATGTAACCTATGTATACTATCTTCAAAAGACGTTAACTTTGTATTAAGCGAACACCTCGCCATTCATTGGCCCACACTCACCATATACACACGATAGACCTCCGCACACGGGTAACCTAGAACAGAAAGGAACAATCCGTCTGGTCGTACCTCATTTATACGGCACATGTCGTCACAGAAACCATTTGTCCAATAGATCGAATGGTTTTACTCAAAGTTCCGTTTCACTACAGCGCCGCCCTGTGCTTGGAATTGTTATCGCAATCGTTATTGGCTGTCTGGACTCCAGACCACCGAATATAGCTCGATGCTCCAGACATAGGTTATGATGATGTAATTTGAACTTTAATTGGTATTTACATTTCTGCCCTTAAATTCCTGCAGATGGCCTAACGAGTCAACTGAGCAACTGGCTCACCGCAGGAAGGTATTGAGACTCCTGGTCACATTCAGTCTTTCCAAAGTCCCACAGGAGCCAAACCGCCAAAGATTTAACCTGGCACCTCTGGGAATACAGTCTTGTGTCCTCCATAAGTGCAATTTACATTTACATTTAGCAGACACTTTCATCCAGAGCGACTTACATAAGTACATGGTTTAGGGTTTAGGCAACAAGCACTGCTGTTGCTCAGTCATTAGGGTTACAGCCTATAGTAGTATTAAATACATAATCTTACAAAATAAAGTTAGATTCTGTAGAAGGTGCAAGAGGGAAACAGATTATGAAGTATTAATGGAAACAAATGAGTTAGGGGATATAGTCAGAGGTGGAAAATACAGGTTCAGAAAGTAAAAGTCCACCCCAGTATTTTATTCCAATCACCCGGATTTGCTAATTAGCACAATTCTTCAGCCAGGAGGTAGAACTAATTAGTGAATTTAGCTAGCTGAGTTAATGGGTGGAAGAAATCCATGGCAGGACTTTTACTTTCTGAAGCCTGGACTTTCCAACGCTGGATATAGTTCTAGATTTGTGCAGAGGTACAGTCAGTAAACCTATGTGCAATGTTCATTTCAGCATCAGTTGAGCCCAGGTTCAGGTTAAATATGTGTGTTTACTCTGCAGTGGAAGATGGGTAGTGTCCTGGTTGCTGTGGGGAGCTCATTCCAACACTGGGGGGCTAGGATAGGGAAGAGATGTTATCAAGAATAGTGAGAGTAAGGTTTGACAAGATTGCATATAAGAGGGAGCTGTTCCCCTGGCTGTACCATAGGCTCAGACTACAGGGTTATACTATATTCAGGACACCACCTAGGCTATGGCAAGTTGAAGGAGATGAGGAGAAACACCATGTGTGTATTTTGGCTGATTGTATATGAGATGTGCACCGGTGAGGAGTGAGCTGCAGTTAGTCCAGCAGCATAAGGGCCTGAATATTGGTTCTTATCTGTTCTTATATTTGTGTCCCTATAAGAAACGTTTTACTCTGATCTAATCTACAAGTGAACCAGTGTTGGTGTATACAGCTTAGCCGGGGTAATTGGTGGAAACAAAAACCTGCATAGACTGGACTGGAATTGCCCATCCCTGCTCAAGAGCATCCAGTGGAAACACTTCAAACAGCTGGAACAACTTAATGGCCCCTAGGATGGTTTCGTTCATTTTAAATTGAATGGCCATGTCATTTGGCATTATGATAATAAAGGTTGAGAAAAAATAAAATCATGATTGGTTTTTCAGATTATACTTTCTTACTGCCCCTTTTGGTATATCAGAAAGAGTATCAGTTTACTTTTAAAGATGTCCGAGATTGTATTGTGTTATTTGTTCTTTGGACAATTTCAATTGTATATACAGTGCAGTCCAAAAGTATTTGGACAGTGACACATTTTTTTGTTGTTTTTGGCTCTGTACTCCAGCACATTGGATTTGACTATGAGGTTAAAGTGCAGACTTTCAGCTTCAATTTGAGGGTGTTTACATCCATATCAGGTGCACCGTGTAGCAATTGTAGCCCTTTTTATACATAGATCATAGGATAAAGGTGATCACTCAGAATAACTTTGTATTGATTTGCAGTGAGTGACCCTTCCCTCTAAGGGGAGAAGTGGACCAAAACCATTCCAGGAAAATGCCCCCCACAGCATAACAGAGCTACCAGACCTCCTCACTGTTAGGGTTTTTCCTTTGTGTCACCCATCACTATATATACAGTACATATAATATACAGTGCCCTCCACTATTATTGGCACCCCTGGTAAAGATGAGTAAAAAGGGTTAATTAGCTTAATGTCAAACTGAATAAATTAGAAAAATCCAGCCCTTAATTTATTTTGAGAAAAAAATCCCTCATCAAGAAATAATTATTTTTAACAAAACCATGTGTGCCACAATTATTGGTACCCCTGCATTTATATATAGAATAAAGTAATCATTTTTAATATGTCGCATATCCTTTGGATGCCATGACTTTCCGATGTCTGTGACCCAACAACATCAAAAGACTCTTGATATCTTATTTTCTGGTACTCTTACAAGCGATACTATAACGTCTCTGCATTTGAATGGATCTCTATGGGAATTGGGTGGGACTAGAATTAGCTGTACATTACACTGGAACAGTATGGAATACATGGTTGGTAAAATGGCTGTAAGTCATCAAGGGTCTGAGGTATTAAACGAGCCTCAAACCATCACTTTGCTGCCAGATATGCAGTAGATATGGATGGATCACTTTAAGGGTTGTTTTTCCTGACAAATTTTCCTATTGAACTCTATGGAAAAATAAGTCAGGAGAAACCCTTCAAGTTAACCATCCATATCTACTGTATTTCTGGCAGCAGAGTGATGTATGTGTGTATATAAAGAGAGAGAGAAACAGACTAATCCTGCAGGAGCACAGGGTACAAGCAGGGGAACTAGTGTGAGATAAGATATGTTACATTTATATTGATTCCCACATACATTTAGCCTTGGAGCTAGAGAGATAGTGTCCTGTTCCTAGTAAAATGTTTAATGGCTATATTGAGCCGATCATTAGGGCCTATCTGTACATTTTCCATGTGTTCAATGTGGAAATAGTAGATAAACAGGCATAGGAATAACAAGATTGATAGATTGATATGCAATACATAAAAGTTAATCATAAACTCATGTTGCAGCACTTGCGTTGACAAGACGGTGTTCAAGGTTAGATGCACTTTGTCCTCCAATCCCTTGTCAGATTGCTCACATTTTCCTTTCTCCGTCTTTCAGTTTCCTTTATCTAATCCTCCTTTCATCTTTTGCCCTGAGGCTGCTCATTTAATACCTTTATCCAATTTTTCCCCCTGAATGAGCAGTATCAGTTATTGTTGGTGAACATCAGAATCCGCTGTGCAGTTTTCAGTTTGTAACATAAAACAATAAAGTGAGGAACATTTGTCTCAATTTGTAAAAGGGAACATTGATTTGTGTTCCCCCTTCCGCCCAGTCCGTTTTACTCTGGCTATCACCTTTTTACCCTGTTGTGTGCCTCACTCTGTCTGCCCCTGAGGTCTTCTCTACATCTGGCTGGTGCCGAATACACGTACAGAATACCAGAACACTTGGGTAGCCTCAGGCTCAACACTAGAGGAGGGGTTCAGCCCTCATACCCAGCATAACTGTCATCATCTCACAGGCATCTCATACTTGCTCAAAACAATAGCTTTTGCATTTGAAATGATGTGCTATTATTTTCAGGAAGCACACTAAAAAATGCTGATAAATAACTTGAATGTTCATTTATCTCAACATAGGCATTAATAGTGCAGTACAAATAACAAAAAATGCTCTAGGACATTAAAATAAACTGCTAATTAAACAAACTTTATAAATATACAAACCCCAATTCCAAAAAACATTGGGACAGCATAACAAATGCACATAAATGTAGAAAGCAGTGATTTGTAAATTCTCTTTTATATATATTTAATTGAAAACAGTACAAAGAAAAGATATTTAATGTTTTACCTTAGCAACTTCATAGATTTTTGTAAATATAGGCTAATTCTGAATTTGATGCCTGCAACACTTTCCAAAACAGGGGCAAAAAACACCTGTTTGGAATATTCCACAAGTAAACAGGTGTTGCTATCATGACTGGGTATAAAAGGATGTCAAAAGACTCTTGATATCTTATTTTCAGGTACTCTTACAAGTGATACTAGAACCTCTCTGCATTTGAATGGATCTCTATGGGAATTGGGGGGGTGGGACCAGATTACATGGGAATAGTATGGAACCCATGGTTGGCTAAATGGCTCTAAGTCATCAAGGGTCTTAGGTATCAAACGAGCCTCAAACCATCACTCTGCTGCCAGATATGGAGTAGATATGGATGGATCACTTTAAGGGTTTTTCTATTTTACTATAACAAACATTGATACCTTAGAGAAACCTCTCCCCCCTTTGATAACCATTCAACATTTCCTCTCCTTCCACTGTTGAGGCAGATTTGCTAAATCCATCTATTTTATGGTAGATTTGAAATAACAGCCCAGTTCATCATTTCATGAACGTTTGTGTACTCTGAGATTTCTGGCAGACAGCGATTGGCCACATCGTTCTGACTATGGCTGTGGTTAAGGCAAACCTGCCTTATGGCCTGGTGGCCTCAGTCCTGGAAACATGGCATGTCTTATCGCAGTGATGTCATGGCGCTCATCAGCCTCTCATAGCAGAGAAAAGTAATGGCATTAACAGGAAAGGCTCTGATGCTGTTGAGAAGAAGTCCCTTGAAGAAAACCTGCACACCCTCCTGGCGCAGGCTGAGAGAAATGCAATGCAAGACGCCCCTGTAGACCGGCCCCCCGGCTCCTGACATCTGCAGTCTTGTCTTCACCACATCCATAGGCGTAGCACAGGCCCACGTTACCACACCAGCTATGCCCCCTGCCATTATCACTGCAAATGTGTCTGTCAAAAGCACATGCATTACCATTTCTTGTACTGTAAACCGTGACATGGCAGTTCAAGAGTGGGCCGCAGGGTTCCCAGATCTTGTAGGACTTTCCAGCCAAATGGCGACGCAAAACTAGCCAAAATTATAAGCTATTTTTAACCAAAACCAACTAATTTTAAATAGAAATCATCATGTTTTTATCATGCGTGCTTTGCGACTTTTCATTTTTACCTGTCACTGCACTTTGAAAGTATCGCAATTTAGCTGTAAAACCGCGGACATGGCAACACTAGTGGGACATCTTATGACCTGCTTACGGCACTTCTACAGCGCGGTTGGAAAATAGTATGGCTGATATTTTTCGCGGATTGCTAAACAGTGCACATTAAACAGCACAATTCTGCCAGTGCACTGTACACAGGAGACAGGGCGCAGTAGATAGGAGACAGGGCACAGTAGCTCTGATTCGGACACAGCCCAAGATAAGCATGAATGCAGGGCACAATACGATCTGGCACAGAACACAGAAACAGAGGAGACTAAATACCAAACTACCGAAGAAACAACGAGGAAAAGGTGAGACGAAACGAATGAGAAAACACAATTCAGGTGCGGAGAAGTGGAGACACAAACTGGAGGGAGAAAGGGAAAACACGGAACGGACTAACAGATAGAAAATACAAATAAACGAAAACCAGAACAAGACTAGGACATGGAGACACGAGACGTGACAAGTTATATATGCAGTCTTGACACCTACAGTACTGTGCAAAAGTCTTAGACACCCTAGATTTTTTATACAAATGTTTTCTTAGATGTTTATTTTTTGTTTTCTGCATTAGTGTGTCAGTAAAAAAGAACAAATTTTTGATTTCCAAACATTCATTTTCCAAAAAAATTAATTGAACTATCTTCAGCGTAAAAAAGAACAAGGAGTTCTGCAACAGGTATGGCCTCCACAGACCCTGATCTCAACATCATCGAGGCTGTCTGGGATTACCTGGACAGAGAGAAGCAAGCAAGACAGCCAAAGTCTGCAGAAGAAAGTTCTCCAAGATGCTTGGAACAACCTACCAGCTCCAGCTCATTTTCTAATAAAACTGCACGACAGTGTACCTAAGAGAATTGATGCAGTTATAAAGGCAAAGGATGATCACACCAAATATATATAGTTTTTTTACGGTTTACTGCTCTTTATAGTCAATTGTTTGATATTTAGAAACTTTTCATTTTGTTATTTTTGAAAGCATCTTCGCATTACAGAATATTTTTTACATGTGCCTAAGACTTTTGCACAGCACTGTACATTGTCATAATTTTTATTTCAAATTTTAAGAGGACCCAAAACTGAAGGTAGTCAGTTAAAGTGAGCTTTCACTCACTCACTCACTCACTCACTCACTCACTCACTCACTCACTCACTCACTCACTCACTCACTCACTCACTCACTCACTCACTCACTCACTCACTCACTCACTCACTCACTCACTCACTCACTCACTCACTCACTCACTCACTCACTCACTCACTCACTCACTCACTCACTCACTCACTCACTCACTCACCCACTCACTCACCCACTCATTCACCCACTCACCCACCCACCTGGCTGTTTTCCGCTCTCAGTCAGTGCTTTGCAGATGAGGTCATAGGGAAGAAAGTAGAGACCATAACAGGGCACGTCCCTCAGAGCAAGGGCCCCCATCCCCCGGAACAGTCCTCTGGCACCATCCTCCTTCAGGATGACAGCCACACAATGCACAGGACCTCTGTATTTATCCCCACCCACCCCCCACCTGCCCTTCATCTGGTTCTGCAATCGGACCTTGACCAGATCAGTAGGAGCCGTCACCAGTACCTGGAGGAGGAGGAGGATACAAGAAGAGAGCTTTATGCTACCTGTACACGAGCCAAGAAGGTCAGTTGGAGCTTGGGTGGGGGCTTGGTAACAATTTTGCAGGTAAACGATTTCATTCATGAAGCCGTAAGAAACACCCTCATTGTTAAACTACCAAAAGCAATTACATTTTAAAAGCTAATTATTCCTTCCAAAGTAATGTCCCAATTTAAACATTTCAGCAAATTTGTTCATTAGAAAAACCTTTGTGTAGAACGCTCACTCTCAAACCTGAATATGGTCCTTGTAATAGGAAACGCACACACACAGAGTTTTTCATCACTGTGCTTTGTCTTTTACCTGGATTGCCCCGGAAAAGCAACCAGCCATAAAGACTGCACCTGCAGTAGCAGAGTTGTCCCTGCTGCGTTGGGCATTCTGCGATTGGGTGAGGTAGTCCAGGGCATTGCTATAGGAACCAAAGACCAAAGACTTGCTAAAAGCAATACTCAGAACAGGGAATGACATGCCCTTGAAAAACCCAGGGATCTGATAAGAGAGAGAAACCGATTAACAATTAATACTGGCAAAGACAATATATGCAAAAGCAGTTATATTGTGTAAAGGGATTTTAAACCTGTGTAATCACTTTTTACTTTTAAAGTGTTTACAATGAAAAAGGTGTATCGGTACTTTTTACAAATTTACAACCAAAATAATAAGGAACTACATGGACGACAACAACACCGACTCTGGCATTTATTTTCAGCCATACATGTGTGAGCTAATATTAGTCAAACAAAGTGAATGGAATATTGACTCCACTGCCTCCAGAATGAGATCTGAGGCTGTCGGCTTGGCGAATCATAATGGTGAGTAAGGTTTGGAGACTGGTTAGCTAGCTACAGCAGCTATCTAGGTTAGCTAGCTATTCATGTCTGGCAATTCAGTTTGTCAGTTTCCGATGTCAAAAACCAAAATAACCTAATGCCCATACAGGTAGTGCTGGTAAAATGACAATTAGGCACATTAACACCTTGATGTCAGAAACAAGGTCTTCACCAAACATTAATCCTCCAGCAGTGGGCACTTGACAGTATAACTTTTTTGCTTTCAGGATGAAAAACTAATTCAAAATCTCAACAGAATAACAAATGGTTAATACTGTTAATACTGGGTATGTTACTACAGATTAACATGGGTTTAACACAAGACTTTACGTAATTCCCGTATGTTGAACAAGATCAAGGCCAAACTGCATTGGTCCCAACTGTAGTGAGCTTTAAACAGCACCTATAGGATAATAAAGTTACATGCAGTACTACCTAAACCTGCTGCAGACCAAGTTTTACATGAGACTAAGACTATGCACTGTTGACTCAGTATGTGTGGGAAAACAATTAACTTTTTTCCCGCCAAGCATGCACAACTCCAGCCATGCGTTAAGTCAGAGAAAGGTTGAATACATTCAACCTGACTGAGTTCAGTAAACAGGGGTCCGCAGAGAAGTATCAGGCTCATAGTTATGTCTTGTTATATGTGAGGTAGCATTTGTACCAGGAAACATTAAACTGAGGTATATGGAGAGCGCGTTCTTCCATGTGCTTACAAATGATAATTGGTATGATATTATCATAACAGATGCTGGTTGTCTACACCTGATTCCCTTAATGGCACAGGAAAGCACCACATGTATTTTTTTTAGTCATCATGTTCAAATCTCTGTACTCACCCCTTCATGTGCATACATCCTGGTCACACAGTCAATGATCCCCTTGTACCTGGTCTGGGTCTGCAAACGCACCTATAGGCATACAATTAAAAATGAGACTACACACAGCTGTTAGGGACTCAGATTATGAATACGTGTGCACACGTGTCCATGCATGCATGTTCACCTTCACTGTGTCCATCGGATGTCCAACCACCAGTCCCATTGCGCCTAAAATATGTGATTTTAACATATAACACTGTCATGCGCCCATTTTAATACATTCACTCCCTAGTACAAAGTACAAAGAAATCTTTGATCTACCCAACTTTACCTGAAATCCATCCTGCGACAAATTCCACTAGTGGCATTTTGAGTTGGGTTGAGTTAGACAGGATACCCTAAGAACAGATAAATACAATAGGTCAATTCCAGGTACAATTCATCTACATTCCTCTTCATACCCATATGCAAAAGATCATACTTGCAAGTTTTATAAAAATCATTAGTATTATATTATATATTTGTAGGCCTATTTGACACATACAATTCTTATACAATCTCTCAATGTTTTTTATAGGGAATACCATGTATGTTAGAGAACTATTTAATTTTAGTCTGAAATGTAAGTTATATGCTAGTTCTATACCATATATTTATTTTAGTTTTGTATATGGCATATGTGATTTTTGTAGAATTTTTACAGACCTTTTGCATGTGGGAAGCTGAGCAGTTCCTTAATTGGGTCCTTGATGTTTTGGCTTCTTCAGTTAGTTAAAGGGATAGTTTGCCGTCTGGAGTTTAGCCTATATTTTAAATACTTACACGAGTTTCACGACTTGCCGGTTTACAGCAAGAGAATACACTCGAAACTCTAAAACAGCTTATCCAGCAACGTGCCTCCAAGGGTTGTTTTGTGCGTGCGTATATTTTATTATTATTATTATATATTTCTTAATGAGCCTACATTTAATATTACCTTCGGTTATTTCCTATAGCACATTCAGCCCGCTACACTGTTTGCTACACACAGAACCATTCTGTGCTTATTTGTGTTTCATAGTCAGATATAATAGTCGCTTCAATATCAACAGTGAATTGACAAATGTTAGGTTATCGCTAGGGCGGGCTATAGCCTACTATAAATCGAGGACAACCGTCAAAGGACAAGTCCAGGAGTTCCACAGGAGACTGAAGCTGGCAGCTTTCTTTGAGGGAGCGGAAACCAGGGAACAGATACCTTTCACACCAAGATCCATCTGGGAACCCAGACCAGAACAAATCCCAGAAGAGATTGCGCAGATTATTAAAGAGGACAACACACTAATTAAGGCACTGAACCCACAAACCCACAAAGACCAAAACAACCTCAGCAGAGGGGAGAGCCAAGCACTACTACAGCTGGCTAAAAACAAGCAAATAATCATCAAACCAGCAGACAAGGGAAGTGCCATAGTTATTATGGACAGAACACAATACACACAGGAAGCCTATAGACAACTTCACAACACATTACAGAAAATTAGATGGACCCATATACCCAGACACGGCCCAGGAAATAAGTGCCATCATACAGACACTAGTAGAAAACAAATACATCACTAAAAAACAAAGTTTTTACCTGAGGGGAGAGGACAACCTGTGACCTAGGATTTTTTACCTCCTCCCCAAAATACACAAGCCACCAGAATCCTGGAGCATACCATATGAGGTCCCAGCAGGGAGGCCTATTATTTCAGACTGCAACAGCTAATCCTATAGGATAGCTGAATACTTAGACTTTTTTCTGAACCCACTGTCGACAAAACACAAAAGCTACATCAAAGACACATATGATTTCATAAACAAAATAAAAAATGCCAAAATACCAGAAGAAGCCATCCTGTTCACCATAGACATAGATAGTCTATACACCAACATAAACACAACAGCGGGATTAACAGCGGTAAAAACATGGATGGAAAAGTACCCGGACAACAATTGACCGGATACAATCCTCCTGCAATTACTGGAGATAAGCCTCACCAAAAATGACTTTGAATTCAAAAAAGAATTATTCTTACAGACCAGCGGCACAGCTATGGGCAAAAAATTTGCACCGGCTTATGCCAACATTTACATGGCACATTGGGAGGAGACTGTTTTTTGAAAAATGTCACAAACCTCCCACTAATTATTTCAGGTATTTAGATGACATCTGGGGAACATGGACACATAGCTCAGAAGATTTCAAACACTTCATTCAGATCCTCAACACGCACCATACATCTATCACAATTAAACACACCACACACTATGAACATATTGATTTTTTGGGCACTACCACATACAAGGGGCCCTCATTTCCTCAAACACACACATTAGACACTAAAGTTTTCTTTAAAGACACAGACACACATGCACTCTTACACAAGGACAGTCTCCACCCGAAACATACATTCAGAGGCCTGATTAAATCCCAATTGCTAAGGTTCAACAGAATCTGCACACAGATTACAGACTTTGAGGAGGCTACCAAAACCCTCTTCAATGCATTAAAACCAAGGGGGTATTCCAGATCGTTCCTCAGACAGATTCGGAAAACCTTCTTGGCTACAAAACAACAGGACACTAGAAAAATAATTCCACTTATCACCACCTACTTGACATTCAGCCAAATAGCGAACAGAAAAATTAAACAGAACCTGGCCAGGATTCTGCAAAACACAGACTTGCTTCAGGAATACAAAATCGTTTCGGCCTACAAAAAAAACAAAAACCTTAAGAATCATCTGGTTAGTAGTACTACCGGAAATCAACATTTTACCCACACAAGGCCCGATATTTTACAAACAGGCCACAACAGTGAAAAACAACACTACAAACACAACATACCTTATTAAACAAACACTCACAGTTAACACATATAACTCCATATATGTCATAAAGTGGAAACACTGCAACATAATATATGTAGGACAGGAAATACAATCAAGACCAGATTGGCACAACACATATATAACATAAGGTTCCTCCTGTACAACATCAGGAGGACTCGACCGTACCTGACCACCTACTCCACCCAGCTTGTTGTCCAGACCATGGTCACCTCACGCCTGGACTACTGCAACTCCCTGCTCGCAAGCCTACCGGCCTGCACCATTCTGCCTCTTCAACTGATCCAGAATGCAGCTGTCCGGCTTGTGTTCAACCTCCCGAAATTTTCCCATGTAACCCCCCTGCTGAGGTCACTCCACTGGCTGCCAGTTGCAGCCAGGATCAGGTTCAAAGTTCTGACCCTGGCCTACACTGCAGCCAATAGGACAGGCCCCGCCTACCTGCAGGACTTAATCCAGAACTATGTTCCTGCTCGACCACTTCGCTCTTCTACAGCAGGGCGACTGGCACTTCCCCCCCTCCGTGTCAAAGGCTCTCGCTCCTCAGTGGTGGAATGAACTTCCCATTCTCCTACGTTCTACTCCAACCCTGCCTGCATTCCGTCGAGGCCTGAAGACACACCTCTTCAGACTCCACCTTGACTGATATTCTAACCTAGGAATATCAGTTCCCTGTGTTTACTAGTTCCCAGTGTTTTCCTGTCTGTTTATTATAGTTTATAATAGTATTTAGAATAGAAGTGTAGTATTGCTGATTTACCCACAGCTTACTGTGAACTACAGTCAACGTTCATTACTAGGGATAGCTGCTACATTATGGGAAGGATGTGCTTTGTCTTGTCTGTTCTGTAGTGATCTTGATGATGTCTCTGTATGCACTTATTGTACGTCGCTTTGGATAAAAGCGTCTGCTAAATGAATGTAATGTAATATAAGAAATCATAGGAAAACAGACACACACATAGTGGCTCATTTCCTACACCATGGACTTGAAGCAGTAGAAATATCGGGCCTCCATTCAAACATTAACTGGACACAGGAGGACAGACGTAGGACAGAAAGACATTGGATTAGAAAACTCAACACCATATTCCCAGGCGGATTAAACAAACGCTGGTAAAACATCAACACAAGAGAGACCAAATTCTTCCTACTTAAAGGCTGCAGTACACTGAATGGCCAGTGCAAACTTTTCTTTCCCAAGGGGCCCTCATAGGGGTAACTTGGGAAATAAAGATTTTTTTCCTAAACCTACTATATATCAAGGGCTTCGCCCAAAAGGGGCGTAAGTGACACCTTGGGCGAAAATTAGTTTTATATCATTTGAAAGCTCTTGATGAGCTCTATCAAGTGGTAAAAGGATAAGGTCACCTATGTTTTCAAAATAAAGGTTGAAAGCATAAAGGCATAGGCTAAGTGAAAACCTTCAATTGCGTTTGGCGCAAAAAAGGCGTAAGTGCAGGTCAAGTGCACCTACGCCTTTAGTGCACTAAACAATTCATACAACATAGTCTATAATGTCTGTATAATGAGTGTATTATGGAAATGTATATATATATATATATATATATGTATTGAACAATTGACCAAATGCATATTAGACCATGCTAACTGTTAGCTAGGCCTACTAATAGCTAGCTAGTCTTTAGCCCAGTTACCAGGGATATTTCACTTTCATGTGACATAAGTAATTTTGCGGAGCTCACCCCATTGTACTTCCATAGCATGAATACTAGCAACATCAGTGGTCCCTGAATATTCAGAAATATTCTCCAGCCTCCTTGCATGCACGGCATGTTTCAGATCTCTCCACAGATTTTCACTAATATTCAAGTCTAGGGACTGTGGTGGCCATTCCAAAACCTTTATCCGTCTTTCCTGGAGGTACTTCATGGTTGATTTTGAGGTATGCTTTGGATCATTGTCTTGCTGGAATACCCAACCTCTCTTCTGGACTGACCTTCCAACATTAGCCTATATTTGGTGGAATCCATTCTTCCTTACACCCGCACAATATTTCCTGTGCCCCCCACTACCATACAACCCCAAAACATAATGGATCCACCTCCATGCTTAACAGTTGGTAAGGTGTTCTTCTCTACAAATGATTCACCCTTTTTTCTCCAAACATACCTTCTTTGGTTGTGGCCAAAAAGTCCCATTTTGGCTTTGTCAGTCCAGAGCACATTGTTCCAAAATGCTTCAGGCTTCTCAAGGTTTTCTTTTGCATACTTCGGATGCTTTAAGGATTATTTCTGGCAACTCTGCCATGTAGGTCTTTGTTGTTTAAAGTATGTTGTATTGTTGTCCTGTGAACAACTAGACCTGCACCTGCTACTCTTTTTTGCAGCTCTTTTGCAGCGGTGTGGCTTCTTTTGAGCATTTCTCATCAGGTCTCGGGCCATTCTATCTGAAATGGTTCTTGGTCTTCCAGATCTTGCCTTGACTTCAACTGTTCCATTTATCTTCCATTTTCTGATAATGTATCTGGCAGTGGAAATAGGTAGTTTGAAACATAGTTTTTTAGCCTTCCCCTTGTGGGTGGAAGTGAGCTATCTTGATTCTGACATCCTTGGACAACTGTTTAGAGAAACCCATGGTTGTTAACACCAGACAGAACAGCCACCGCAGTCGGATGCTTTAGAAGGCATGGAGTTACTTCAGAATAAATAGTTCAGCCCTGGAATTATATTAACCTGACCCATTGAAGCCCTAACGAGTAAATCACCTGGACCTAGGCCTTAGTAATCATCTTTTTTAAAAGTAACAAAGAATAATCCAAAAGGGTTCCCAAACGTTTACACAGGGCCTTTTTCCTTTTTTTAAAATAATTTTGAAACTGTAAAATGTTTTAAATAAAAGTAATCTTGCTTTAAATTAATTCATTATTTTGATGGAATGTGTCATGTTTAACTTTGTACCGTTTTCAGGTAAGGTTAACTTCTGTTCAATTAGATATTAATTGAAAAAACCAGGGATGCCCAAATATTTGGGATTCATGTAGACAAAGTTGAAAATGATATGAAAAAGTATTGTGATAAAGATGTTGTCCATATTGTCCAGCCCTCATCTGTAGCATTGCTGTAGGCATTGAAGCACAGATTAACTGAACTGCTATGATGAAATACAGTAGTAATAGTAAAACATTATTTAGAATATAATGTTCGTACATACAATGTTGTTAATAACAACAAAAATAAACATTTAAGACTTATTTTGGCTTGTTACTCTGTCTCTGTTCTAGTATCACATGTTTTCTGAATGTCACTTACGCCCTTATAAGAACAAAGAGAAAGTAATGAAATGTTGGTGCAAAAAAAGCGTAAGTGACGTTTTGGCTAAAATGTCATTGTTAATCGTTTATTTTGCAATTATCTTTAAAAATACCAATTCATTGAAGCCTAATCTTTATAAAAGTATAGGTGGTACAAATATGTTGTTGTCAATGAAACAATTACAATCAATCAAAAGTTTGTTTTTGCTCTCCTGTAAAATTCTGAAAATGTAACTTACGCCCCATTTGCGCCAAGTCCTCGATCGATATATCTATGGGCTACACCGAAGATTTTAGATATGAGAAGATACACAACTAGCACTTTTCCCCATTTGATTTTTCGTCCGCACAAGGGATCAGGCATGCGCAGTAGTGTTTTCTAGTGATGTGTCGTTCATGAACGATCCGATTCTTTTGAACGGCTCTTTGGTAGGAACGAAGGGAACCGAGTCTCGTAGGTATCTGAGCCGTTCTTTTTTGCCAAGTTTTCCCTAGAGTGTTTCCCATCAAAAATATTTCATAAAACGCAACCATGTTTTTGGTATATTATATTTTATATTAGAGTACATTTCCATAGCCTATAAGATTTTAGTCACGTTAACTGTCGCTGTTAAAAATACAGAGCGAAGTTCACAAACTCCGTTGGTAGGTTTAAATACATTTCCCATGCACCCCTACTGGGGGATGACGTTGTCGAATGTGTTGTTTTGATACTTGTGTTGCTTTCAAAATAAAGGGAGAGTTTGCATTAGTTCTTCAACTCGCAAATTATTCGTCGTCTCTATCGCTCAACTTCCACAACCTTGCATAATATATCGACGGGAAGTCTTACGTCTTGTAAAGTGAGTGGGAAAATATTATACATTAGGCTATATAGCCTATATTACATTTAATCAATTTCTAATTATTATTATATTCTAATTTAAGTGCGTGTGTGTGGGGGCAGTAGAAAACCGTAATGAAGTGAAATAAATATGAACAAAAAAAAATAGATATGTAGGTAGAGTAGCCTATCATATATGTTCACGTGTTATTTATGTCTTCTGCTAATGGGCAGATGTTTACAGTCCTCTGCCAGACATTTGGCGACTAGTATGTGCATTATTAGATTTAGTAGGCTAGTGTAATCCTGCCATTCGTAGTCGTAAAGTGCCCCCCTCTCACACCTGCATGCATGCACACATACACGCAAAAAGAACGAAGAGCCGTTCTTTTGAATGGCTCTCGGAAACGAACGGAGCCATAAGATCCGGTTCCCTTAAAAGAGCCATAATTCCCATCACTAGTGTTTTCAGTTAGTTTAGCAACTAGTTACATAACGTATGCTTAGATTGGCGCGCCACTGACCGGCGCTAGTCGGATTTAAAATTGGTTTTCGTTGGCATAACTGCTTGTAAGTAGTAGTACTGGGTCCTGACAACCTAGGCATATATAATCTAAAAAGAAAAGGGAGACTTTTGATTTCGTCTGTCTGATAATGACCCGTCCATTGATCTCCAGTCATTCAATGAGCGCCTGTTGTCTGTCTAATGCGTTCCGAATGCGGACGTTCCAACTCCGAAGTTGGACCTCTTGCCAAAGATTTTAGATCTTCTTCTTCTTCTTCTTTGTGTTTTTTGGCGGATTGCAATACCAACTTTAGGTGCATACCGCCACCTACCGTACCGGAGTATGTAGAACAGGATTCCAGGAAAAAATAAATAAATAAATGAATATAATTATTTCTTTATTCTATGATATTAAATTAAGTTAATAAATAAAATTATAAGTATAAAGTAAAATTCTATATTCTATTAAACAATCCTGAACCTATTATGAACTCTATTAACCCTCTCTGTACTTCCCACACCTTATCTCCATTTGTTCCTAATATCCCTTCCAAATCCCAACCTCGTCCAACCTCTCTTACCCTTTGTTGCAAACGCTCCCTTTCATCTTTATATTTTATGCAATGCATTATTATATGTTCAGTGTTTTCAATTATACCACAATGTGCACAACTATGCGAATTTACTTTACCCAATAAAAATAAAGTTTTATTTAGCCCAGTATGGTCAAATCTTAGTCTTGATATGACTACCTCCTCTCTTCTGCTTCGCCCTTTAACACTCTGTGCTCTAACGGACTTTTGTATCCTATAATATGTTCTACCCTTACTGTCCTCGTCCCATTTTTTCTGCCAGCATTCCAGTATTTTCTTTTTAATTAATGCTTTACCTTCCCCTATTCCAAATGCTATATTAATTATGTGCGTCATATTTAGCGATCTTTTTGCCATCCTGTCTGCAATTTCATTACCCTCTAATCCCACATGTGCAGGTACCCAGCAAAATATTGTTTCTATTCCCATTCTCTGCGTTCTAAATAGACATTGAAACATTTCATATACTAGGTCTTCCCTAATTGAGTTCATTGTCTGAAGGCTAAAAAGAACTGCTGCAGAGTCAATGCACAGCACCACCCTGTCTGGTCTCACTTCTTCCACCCATTGGAGACTAATAATCACTGCCATCATCTCGGCTGTATATACTGATAATTTATCAGAAATTCTCTTCCCTATATGTATTTTAAATTGTGAGATATACACTCCTATTCCTACATGGTCATTTTGATCTTTTGATCCGTCAGTAAAGATATGTAGGTAATTAGAATATGTGTTTATTATATGCTGGTTTGCACAGTATCCTATTTCATGTTCCGCCCAATTTTTCTTTAGTTCCAGGATACTAAAATCAACTTTAGCTTTAGGGAAGAGCCATGGGGGAACATTACTTATTGGAGTAGGGGAATTGAAATGTATTCCATCTAGGTCATATTCTTCTGATTTATCTTTTATCTTCCATCCAAAACCTATTCCGTTATGTCTATACTCCCAGCATTCGTTTAGGACACTTTTAGTGGCATTTTCATCCCCACATCCCCTAAGCCGAATCCAGTATGTTAGAGCCAGTTTGTCTCTCCTGAGCTCTAGTGGGATTTCCCCTGATTCCACTAACACGGCATTACATGGTGTTGATCTCATTGCACCGATGCTAAGTTTCAAGGCTTTGCTTTGCATTCTATCAATTTGGTTTAAGTGCGATTTAGCTGCTGCCCCATAAACAAAACACCCATAGTCAATTGCTGATCTCATCAAAGCCCTATATATATCTATTAATGCCTGCTTATCTGCTCCCCATGTATATCCAGATATAGCCCTCATTAAATTTATTACTTTTTTACATTTAGTTTCTAGCTTTTCCACATGTGTCTTCCATGTACATCTCTCATCTACCCAAATTCCCAAATATTTAAATTCCTTTACTTTTTCCATTGGTTGTCCATATAAAAGAAGACACTGTTCTTCTATCTTTTTCTTTCTAGTTATGAACATGTAGCAAGATTTACTTGTTGAGATTTTAAAACCCCAATTGTATGACCATTGCTCTACCTTTAAAATAGCTTTCTTAATCTCTCTCAGCACACTTGTGTTGTCTCTCCCCCTAATCCATATAGCTCCGTCATCTGCATATAATGATGAGCATATCCTTCTGTCAAGATTCATGAATATATCATTAATCATAATGTTAAATAACACCGGACTAATGACGCTTCCTTGTGGAATTCCATTAACGATATCATACTCATCAGATAACTCTGGTCCTACCTTAACTCTAAACTTTCGTTCTGATAGAAAATCTAGTACCCAGTTGTAAAATCTTCCACTAATACCCATTCTATTCATTTGAATTAACAGCCCTTCCCTCCACATAGAATCGTACGCTTTTTCGATGTCAAAGAAAACAATCACCATCAATTCTTTCATTTTAAATGCTTTCTCTATTTCATTGCTAACTTTAACAAGTGCGTCCATGGAAGACCTACCCTTCCTGAATCCATTCTGGTATGATGCAATTAAGCCTCTCCTTTCTAAGAAATAGTTAAGTCTTCGGACCAAAATCTTTTCCATCCATTTGCACAGATGCGAAGTTAAAGCAATGGGTCTATAATTTCCAGCATTATTTGGGTTTTTACCGGGTTTGCTAAAAGGTAAAATGAGTGCACTCTTCCATCTTTTTGGTAACAATCCTTCTCTCCATATTTTATTGAACAGTTCCAGAATTATTCTCAGTACTTGATCAGGTAATTTACGAAACATAGCGTAACTTAGTTGATCCTGCCCCGTTGCTGTGTATCCAGTGTTATTTATCGCTATTTCTAACTCACTCATAGTCAGTTCAGCATCAAGGTTTGTGTCTATATTATTATTTTTTCCCCTAAGTATATTACGATTTTCCCTTATCACTGTCTCTTTTCTCTTTTTATGCAGATCGTCTAAGTGATTCCCACTGTGTACATTAGCAAAGCTCTTACCCAATATATTAGCCTTTTCTTTATCTGTTACAGCTATTGTTTCTCCATCCTCTAAGATTGGGATTTTAGTATATTTCCTTTTGCCACTCATTGTCTTTAACATTTGCCATACATCACCTAGTTTCACTTCTCTGCCTATAGTAGCACAGTATTTCCTCCATGCATTCTTTTTACTGGATTTGATAATTCTACGAGTCAGAGCTTTTTTCTTTTGATAATCCATTAGGTTTTCTTGATTCAAGTTAGTCCTTAACACTCGTAATGCTTTATTTCGTTCTCTGATAGCTTTAGTGCATTCTTCATTCCACCATGGTACCGCTTTCCTTTTCCCTGTTATTCTACTCATGGGTATACTCTTTGATGCAGCATTCAAGATTAAGTTAGTCACTATAGAATAGCATTCTTCTATACTACCATTCATTGAAATTGACTTAATTCCCTCTATGCAGTATTCTTGATATTTTTCCCAGTCAGCTTTTTCAAAGCACCATTTTTCTAATACGTACCTTTCTTGGACATGCATATTCATTTCTATGGAGCAGAAGATTGGATAATGATCACTTCCTATACTAGAACTATCATCCACGTTCCATTTGCATGAGCATGCTAAATTTCTAGATACTAACGTTAGATCTAGACATGATAGGATATTTCTGTATATATCTAATCTTGTTCCTTTTCCATCATTAAGACATACTAATGCTCTTTCTTCTAACAGTTCTTCAACTACATTGCCATTATTGTCTGTATGTACACTGCCCCATAAGCTATTATGTGCATTGAAATCACCGCACCAGATTTCTCCTCTACCATGTTCAATCGTATTAAACATTTCAGCACTCAGCTTCTTGCACGGGTTATAAAAGTTGATTATTTTGAGACTGACACCTGTATTACACACTTCAATAATTACGCATTCTATGTCTGCTGGTGATGGTATTCTTCGGAAGACGACACTATCTTTGACAAATGTAGCACAACCGCCGCCTTGGTTGTCAACCCTGTCATACCGGGCTGAGGTATATCCTGGGATAATAAAATCTAGATGGGGTCGTAACCAGGTTTCTTGTACACATATAATATCCGGTCGTGGTTTTGCGTCAATTATATATTTTTTAAATTCTTGGCCATTTGCAATGAGACTTCTCGCGTTCCATTGTAATAAATGGATCACCATAATAATTTTAATCAATAACCGGCCCCCCTCCATCTGAGTTTACTTTCAGCATTTTATGTATCTCTTCTGCTTTCAGGTCTTTAATACCCAAAAATTCTTCCGCTGCATTCACCACTGTCTTAATTCTGTCACTTTTCTTCTCTTGCTTGGTAGCCACATTAATTATTTTACAAATGAAGGCTATGAAGCTTGTCTGATCCACTACCAACGAGTCTTCTTTAACCTTACATTTATGGGCACATTGAGTCTGCTGTACAATCGGATCACTTCTGTCTTCTTGCTGAATTCTAGGTCTGCTTGTTCTCTGGGGTAAAGGCCTAGGCCTACCACTACCTTCTTCACCTCTCCCCACCTCTTCATATGTTACAGTTCTTTGCATTTCTTCATTTACTTTCTTTAAAGCATCTGCATAGGATATATTATTAATCACTTTATATTTCTGTACCTCTTTTGCTTTAATCTGAACGGCACAGCCCCCAAACGCAGCACTATGATCTCCTCCACAGTTGCAACATCGCAGTTTAGCGCCTTTCTCACATTTGCCGTAATCATGTTCTCCCCCACATTTTGCACATCTTTGTTTGCCGCGGCACTGTTGGGCTATGTGTCCAATTCTTTGGCATTTATAACAGCGTATTGGTTTTGGGATATACTCTCTCACCCTATAATTGATCCACCCTATTTTGACTTCTTTAGGAAGTGTGCTCTCAAATTGTACCAACATTGACAGACTATCTTTCTTTACTCCATCTTTGTTTGTCTGCAACCTCTTAACTTCTATTATTTTCCCCCCTCTAATTTCTTTCTTGACTTCCTCCTCGGTCATTTCTATTGGCACATTTGAAATTACCCCTCTCAGTTTAGCTATTATTCCGGGAATATGCGTTGAGATTTGTGTTCCATCAAGTGTATCTAGCTTGAGGATTTTGTCTTGTTGATGTTTATTTGAAGCTGATATAAGGATTTTCCGGTTGTTAAGAAATTTGGCAAATCTAATCTTCCCAATTTCTTTTTCAATTACTTTAGTCATTTTAACTGGGTGAAACTGACCTGTCTCCCTCCCAAACACAATTACGACTTTCCACTCCTTTTCCGTCTCTTGCACCTTTCCCAACTGTCCTGTATTGCCCCGATTCTCTTTTACTTTTTTAGCAGCACCCCCTTCTCCTTGACTACCATGATCTGACCAATCTTCTGTTCTACCTTTCATCTCCTTCAGTTTCTTCCTTTTATTAGACATGGTATACCACTCCATATTTCCCTCTTCACCACCCTCTGAGCTGTCACCCATTCTACACTCACGGTACGGTTGATTGCAATCCGCCTTGCTTCCTGGTTCCCCTAACGCGTGTCTTTCTCTCTCCTACACGATCTGTCTCTATACACCAAACAAAATCCGCCGGCTTCCTCAGTCGAAAATGGCGCCTAAACGCTGTACGACACTCCGTGAGCCGCGCCAAGATTTTAGATCTTGCTCCGCCTACCCTCTTTGTCTTCTTCTTCTTCTTTGGAGTTTAACGGCAGCTTGCATCCTTTGCGTTGCATTACTGCCATCTTCTGGAGTTAGTTAACTCCTACAGTGTCCATTTTGTCAGATTCTTCCCATCAGTCCTGTTCTCTTTAGAAATGTGCTCAAATACTTCCTGCCTTGTCCACTTCCACCACACTCCAGAATGTATTTTAAACCTGCTCCTGTTAGTCCTGCTCTTTCCATTCCATCCATCATGTCCTTTCTTTCGGTGACATATTTCCGGCAGTTAATAAGAACGTGCTCTACTGTTTCTGGTAAATGACACTGTTCACAAAGCCCATTTGGATGTTTCCCTATAATGTTGAGAGTCCCGTTCAAGTTACTATCCTATTCTAAGTCTGGACATCACTACCTCCTCTTTTCTATTTCCTCCTCTGTTTCTCTCCCTACCCACTCTTTTTTGTATTGCATGTAGGTGTCGTCCTCTTATCTCCTGATCCCAGTACTGCTGCCATTCTTTATTGATTTCCTTCCATGCTATACTCTTTCCTTCTGCTTTAGAAAGTTCAATTGCAGTGTCTATGTTTTCTTTTCTAACAGCTTGTTTGGCTAATTTGTCCACTTTCTCATTACCCTTAATACCCATGTGTGCAGGAACCCAAATTACCTACCCTCTTTGGCTACACTCACAGACCTATATGGCTATTTGGCTCACATAATTGTATATAGTTCTGTGATTTGGCTACACTACCTTGGCTTGGGCGGTGTCTACAAATGCTGCGTCGCACTCTGACCCCTGGCAATAACAATTAAACTGGTTCCGGGTTGCACTAGGCGCCGTTTCATCCTCATCGGTGATATGTCTGTTGAAAACCACTTTTTAATTTAGTCTTATTAGACTATTTTAGGAATTCAGAAACGTGTTTATGCTATTTATTGGATTATCAAATTTCACTTACATTTATAATGGACCAGGTATGTGTCATTCTATCTATGAAACAGCTAAATTCGCTAGCTAACGTTTGTGAGCTAACTACAAATCCGTAAGCTAGGGAATTGCAGCGTATTTGTGTTGCGTGGGAAAAATAGCTAGCGCTACCTGCGTACCTCATGCATTTTGATGCGAGTTAAAAACTAGCTAGTAAAGTTATAGTAACAATTCTGAGATTTAAAAAGGATAGCAAACTAGATGGCTAAGTTAGCACTCAACATCAAGAAGTTTGACGTTGTCAAACCACACAGCTATCTAACGTTAGCCAGTCAATACAGGATCGGTTGAGTCAGCCAGCTAACGTTATTCGCTAGCACGCACTTTTTAGTTGACGTTAACGTACTTACTCCGACTACCTATCTAGCTCAGCAGCTACCCATATCACCATCTACCTATTGTATAAATATTACCGATCTCGGGAAATGTCGAATGCACCCACATGTTATTATAACGTTAATGTTAGCTGTTAAGTTAGTGTCATTTATGTGCAGTGGTGTAGTGCTATTTTTTTTAGTGCCGAAGCGCAGTATCGTATGACGTCACCTTCAAAGGTAGCCAATTTGATATACGACGGGCTGCGCTGTAGGTAAATGCACATGCAGTGGGGGCTTAATATACACAGTATTTTGAATCTATCAACAGGGGATACATGTATTACATTTCTGTCGGAGTATTTACATTCAACAGGCTTAATAAATAGAATTTGAGTTTTTATTATTAATATATATTTTAACTTTATTATTAGTATTCTCAGTCCACACTCCAGACCAGTGGGTGGCGGTAAATGCACCACTAAAGTATCTTACCAACCGCCATAAGATAAAAAAAGAAGAATTAGCTGTAGGTGCCAGACAGTTTGGGTGCGTCCCAATATTCTTCACTCTCCACCTCCCTTCCTCCACTCCCACACTACCACTCGTCTACTACCTGGAAGTATGCAAAACTGCCTCAATGTTTTGAGTACAAGTATTTGCATGTACAGTATACAATGTACCTGGCATTGCGGTTTGCGTCGAGACATTAATTAATATGTAACAATTTAAACGTAATTAAGATGTAATCAGAAACTTTAGATTAAAACACAAAGATCTGTTTCCGGGGCACGGATTAGAGGAGGTGGTAGTGGAGGAAGGGAGGGTGCATTTTTCAACTATTGGGACGCAACCTAGAATAAGTTAAAGGGTAACGAAACACACTGGATTTGCTAGACCCCGCCCCCTTTTGAAATTTGAAAATTGCCAAAATCTGGACGTGATAAGGTAATAATATAGGGGCTGAGCTCCAGGTATCAAACCACGTCCCAGCAATGTTTTTCACTAGTAGCCACAGAGAGAATGCCTGTTAGGGACGTACTACGTTGCAATGCTAAACGTGTAGCATGCATATAGCTAGTAGAACTCCTGGCTCAACTATTTGACCAAAATCCCCCCTATGTGCAGGAAATACCACATATAGCAATAATATACCCTTTGGGGGGTATATTATTGGGGGTAGCTATATACCCTTGAACAAATTCAACAATATTTTTAAAAGTGACTTCATTAACCCACAGTCAGCACTACAGCTCACACTGAATGGTGTCCTGCAGCGCGAGTAAGTTTGTTTACCAAAAATATTCAACATAAACAGGCCAGCAAGGGCACAGTGTGAAGAAAGTACACTACTCACAAAAAGTTAGGGATATTTGGCTTTCGGGTGAAATTTATGGAAAATGTAAGTTCACGCTACAGTGATATTATACGTATCATGAAAGTAGGGCATTTAAGTAGAAGCATGCAATGGTGATTTCCTCATCTCAAACTATTTATTGAAACAAAAGCCAACAACAGTGGTGGGTATACCACAACAAAAATGTCAATGTCTCAATAACTTGTCATGTGCCCTTGAGCATCAATTACAGCTTGACAACGACGTCTCATGCTGTTCACAAGTCGACTTATTGTCTGCTGAGGCATGGCATCCCACTCTTCTTGAAGGGCGGCCCTCAGGTCAGTGAGGTTCTGGGGTACAGAGTTACGAGCCTCTACACGGTGAGTCAGCTGATCCCATAGGTTTTCTATGGGATTCAGGTCTGGAGAAAGTGCAGGCCACTCCATTTGAGGTACCCCAGTCTCCAGCAGCCTTTCCCTAATGATGCGACCCTCGATGAGCTGGAGCATTGTCGTCCATGAAGATGAAATTAGGCCTGTGTTGTTCATGCAGGGGCACAATGACTGGATTAATGATGTTATTCAGGTAGTATGGGCTTGTCACTGTACCATTCACAAAGTGTAGGGCAGTTCTGTATTGACTAGACACACCTGCCCACACTGTAACACCGCCACCACCAAAGGGTCGTCTGGTGACAACAGTGGCTGATGCATAGCGCTCTCCTTGACGTCTCCAACATCGTTGGCGGCCATCATTTCTGCTCAACGTGAATCGACTTTCATCAGAGAACAGCACTGAGGCCCACTGGTCCCTCGTCCAGCGTAAATGCTCCCTGGCCCATGCAAGACGATGACGCCTGTGCCTGGTGGTGTGGTCAGGTACCCTTGCAGGTCGTCTAGCACGCAGACCACGCTGATGTAAACGTTTCGAATGGTCTGACGTGACACTTGGGTGCCTCTCACCTCCCTTAAAAGTGCCTGGAGTTGAGTGGCATTCATCATCCGGTTCCGCAGGGCACTGTTCACAATGAATCAGTGTGGGATGTGGCCAAAGGACGTCCACTTCTATGCCTTTCTGTGACTCTTCCAGTCTCTCTGTATCTCTGTTGCAACCTGCTGATGACACTCTGTGACACTCTAAGCTCAGTGGCCACTTCCCTCTGAGAACATCCTGTTTGAAGCCTCGCAATGGCGAGGTACTGTTGATCAATTGTTAGGTGTCGTCTTGGTCTCATGATGTCAAAATGTGAACAGCATGATGAAGAGGACTGTTTAAATACCAATTCTAATTGAACCAGGAAATTTTTGGTCGATTCATGGATCAAACACCTGTTGTGAATTTTGCCGTTCAGCTCCTTGTTAGAGAACAGCAAGTTGTGCAAAAAGTACTGAAACATTGAATAGTTGGACATGTGCATTCAAAAGTTTAGAGAAGGTCAAATTAATTTCACCTGTAAAGGTTATAGTGCATTTTAGGTTCATCCTGAAATTTCACCCGAAAGCCGAATATCCCTAACTTTTTGTGAGTAGTGTATATTATTTATACTTTAGTTAACTCGTCAGAACGTAAAATTCTGTTTTGTTTTAACATAAAAATACAGGTAATATCCACACCATGCATGCAACACAGAGAGTAGCTCTCCACGTCCCTGTCAGATACGCAGTTTTCCTATGCTTTGTACTATATATTTATTTTTAATAAAGTAGCCTATATATTTATTTAAAAAAAAAAAAAAGTAGCTAGCTACTTGGTAAGCTAGACTGAAAATCGAACTATCAAAAAACAAGGGACTATCAAGCTAACTATAAAAAAATATATATACCAAAAATAAATAGGCTACTGTAACTAGAATATTAAAAAAAGATAAACTGTAAGCTAGTTATATCGCTCGCTCTCTCTATCTCCTCTCCACACAGATCAACAGCTGCGCTGCTCACCCTTGCTCCAAAACTTCAGGGCATAGCCAACGATCTATCGGTGGTCGTAGCTGTACAGGTTTCTATTTCGTCACCGCAGGAGGAATACGTAAACGATGACATTTCTGGCCAATCACAGATTGAACGTGCAGTACCTAACGTTTTACCACTAGAGACACTTTTGAGCCATATTTTTAAAGTTTATTCTTTTTTGCGCTGACCGCAGTAATTTGTCAAGATTTGGACAAGGATCAATCAGTAATACTTAGAAAAAACCAAATGTATTTCTCATCTAAAATAAGTGGTTTTAGTGCTTTGTTACCCTTTCAAAACGGAATACAATGTATCGCTTCAGCGCTCAACAGAACGCTACATTGAGATTAAGTGCAACAAATAAGTAAAAAGATGGGACGGACACCCCAGTGCGCAGCCGGCATCTGTTTTTTGGCTAAATTGGGTCAGTCCGTCGTGGCCATTATTTCCACCAAAAATAGTTGTTCTAAATTGGGCCATGTTTAGTCCGTCTGTTTTGGTCCACATTTGGCCAAAAAGGGTAGTTCTAAATTGGGCCATGTTTAGTCTGTCTGTTTAGGTCCACATTTGGCTTAAAAAAGTTGTTCGAAATTGGACCATGTTTAGTCGAGGATCAATATGATCCACTAACATAATTACAATAATATATGATATTTTTGGTGATGCCTTATGATGAAAACATTTTACAATTGTATTTTAAAACGATCAACTTTAACATTTTGCGTTAACTGGCTAGCTAGCTGATGTGCTACTGCGGCTAGTTAGATAGTTTAATAGTCTATTTTTGAAGTGATGGCAAACGAGAATTATCGACCGGAGGCCACACGGACGGTCGTGCACCGCGTGGGTGTATATCTGTGGGGGTTAACACGAATAAAATCCCCTATAAAATCATTCATAAGACAATTTATTAGTCGAGGGATATAGGCCTAATGTCATTATTCATTTTACTTGGTGCATTGACGATGTGTTGATCATTTTAAAAAGAGCATTTTCTTTTACTATTAAAAATAAGTGCCGGGGCGGTGCTCCGGTGGGCTCTCATAGCACTACACCCCTGTTTATGTGACGTTATTTTGACACAATAGCTAACGTTAGCTAACTTAGTCTAGGTAAGTTTCCAGAAAAATATTAACACTTACTCTAAAACAGAAACTGTGTTTTGAAATTCGTATTAATACTTTGTGCTGTTGTTTTCCGTTTGAACATTTTCACGTTACTATAAACCTGTTGTGTGCTAGATGGAGGGAGGGGAGTGTGGGTTCCCACCCGAGCCGTCAGAGCCCTCCAGAGAGGAAGCGTTTCCTCAGCAGGCTTGCGCGGTGAGTAATCTCCTCTGTCTTCAATCTCAGACCATAAGTATTCAATTAAAATAATACAGGGACAGACTGGTTTAACCGGGCAGAAATCCAATCGCCAAGGTGTCGATATTGATATTTTTTGGTGAACAAAATCTCTAGCTCTCAGTGCAATGTCCGGATGTTTTATTGCATTGGAGAGTGAGTGTGACCAGGACTGACCGTTTGCTCCCTGCTTCAGCCCAGGATGTGCTGATATACTTGGTGGGGGACAGTGCAGTGCAGTTGTGTGTGGAGGGGGTGGCTGCGTCAGCGTGCAGGAGCTCGGCCGCAGTGTCCGCGAGGCGCTCCACATTCCAGAGTCTGCGCAGGATGCCTTCGCCTTCTGGCTATGCTCCCCTCTACTCGGTACCAGCAGTTACCCAGTTTAATTTTCTGCTTGTTTGGTGATATCTGTCTGTTTATAACCTATTTCCTCTACTCTGCACCTCTTCCATTCCCTCTCCTTAATGCCAGAGTTGCAGTTAAAGCCGAAGCATCAGCCATACAAACTGTGCCGCCAGTGGCAGGATCTGCTGTACCGTTTCACAGAAGCCACTGACGAGGACATCTCCCAGGGTGAGACGGTGATTCGGTGTCTACATTTCACTCTTTGTGTCTCTGTCTTTCAGTGTAGAGTATATACGCATCCATGAGCTATGCTTAATCTCCTATCGCCGTTGCTGCTACATGTCTCAGTAAAATAACCCACTCCCATCCTGTGAAAGAAATGCTTTTTACAAAATTATTATTATATTTTTTCAATTGTGTATCTGTCAGTGTAGGTTGCACTGATGCCTTGATGTTTCTTACATATTTCTCTGTTTACCTCTGCATGTAAATTTCTGTGGTAATCATTTTCTACCTTACCTGTGTGGTGCCCATTTATTAAAACTTCTGCCTTTCTGTGGCTCTCTCCTCAGATGAACCCTGCCTGCAGTACAGAAGGAATGTATTTTATCATAAAGCCAAAGAGCTGGAGGTACTGTGAGTGAGAGTGAGAGAGACTTAACAAAATGGGTGAAGAGCCTGCATCTTAATGGGCCTCCAAACCAAAATGCTCTGCGTTTCCATGCATGCCAGAGACGCATGGCATTATTAGGCAGGAGCATATAAAGCACAACAGAGTGTGTGGGTTCTGCTTTATTTTGCATAGTACATTCTCAGATGTGGGAGGAATAGCCTAAGCTCATGGCCTCCCTGCTCATGGCCTCCCTCCCTCCTCCGTAGACCTCCCTGCTTAAACATAAATGCACGTGCATAGCATTCGGCATGATTGGGCTGAATTAGAAACTGCATTCATTTTTTTAAAATGTCAAACTGAGAATTTTTTAATCTCGTATTGTCCTTGTTGCTGTCCCTTTGTCTTGTTCTGTTTGCAGATAGAAGATGAAGGCGTCCTGAGGCTTCTGTATGATGAAGCCAAGGCGAACATTTTGGAGGGCCGGTATCCATGTGATCCTGAGCACTGGCTGAGCCTCGGTGTGCTATCCTGTGCCTTCGAGCTAGGGGTGGGCCTGGATGCCAAGGCAGCAACTGCTGCCATCCGGTAAAACTTGCAGAGCTTAAATGAACTACTCAACTTCATGACGCTTCATATTGGGTTGTTACACAAATGTAGACCTTCCCAAAGTCTTTGCATATCCATGTTTATATACACAACAATTGGATAAGATAATCATTCTTGATGAGCAGAAAAATCTACTTATCAAGGCCCTTGCAGGCACTTATAATGAGTGTGTCATTTTGTGTTTGCATATGTTTACTTGAGTTTTGTAAAAGTGGTGTGCGTGCGTGCGTGCGTGCGTGCGTGCGTGCAACTTTCTTGGCCAGAGCTCCCTATATTATATACTGTGGGTGTGTGGACAGTGACACAATGTTTGTTGTTTTGGCTCTGTACTCCAGCACATTGGGTTTGAAATGGAACAGTGAATATGAGGTTAAAGTGCAGACTTTCAGCTTTGATTTGAGGGATACATCCATATGGGGTCAACCGTGTAGTAATTATAGCCCCTATAGCCCCCTTTTAGGGGACCAACATTGGACAAATTAACATAAACTTAAAGTAATCATATTTAATATTTTGTTGGATATCCTTTGCATGCCATGACTTCCTGATTTCTGTGACCCAACAACATCAAGAGACTCTTGATATCTTATTTTCAGTACTCTTCCAAGCATCACTGTCCAAATGCTTTCAGACTGCACTAGATATATACTCACACACACACACACACACACACACACACCTTTTATGCTCTCACAACTCTGAGAAATGGATTTAATATCTGAGAAAAAGTCAGTGACTATATAGTGACCATAATTAAGGCTGAAGAACAATTGTACCCTTGTGGTCTGAGCAATCTCTTCTCTAACGTCTAACATGCCTTTGATCATCAGGAAGAAGAAGCTCGCCTCCTTCTTGCCTGCCCATGTGACAGGAGGGGGAGGGGGCCTACTGTCTGCTCTGAGGGGGAAAGGTGGGCGTCAAGCAGGGCTGGAGCAGACCTGCTGGAGGAGTATCTCCAGCTTAGCAGCCCTGACGGTAGCGCCCAGGATCCCACCCGCTACCTGCGGCAGTATCTCAGCACCTGCCACTCTCTGCCTTACTATGGGTGAGGTTGTGCATAGGACCCCAAATAAAATGTATTTCCAAGTGGAATCTACCACATAATGAATCTGGGAACTGAAGTTCAATGAGAAAAACCAAGCATTATTGGCTCTAGCTGGTATTGTCTGGTAGCAGCAGTTACACGTGTAAGTATGCGTGCGCTGTGTTTCTCATGTGTTTATCATGTGTATGTTTTCTGCACAGATGTGCATTCTTCTCAGGAGAAATTGACAAGCCCGTGCAGGGGATCCTCCAGAGGGGAGGCCGCAAGACTGTCAATGTGGGGATTAGCCTTGAGGGTGTGTACGTCATTGATGTTAAAGAGAAGGTGAGGCCTGCATTGTGTCACAAATTTGAGTAAATGAAATGGTTCTCAGGGACCCCTTTGAAGCCACACGTATGTTTGTCTCTTGACACTTTCTCTGTCTCTACCCTGCTCCTTAAACCGTACCCGCTCGCCCAAAAGCACGTTCTCCTGGGCCTCCGCTTCTGTGAGTTGTCCTGGGACCACAGCTACCCCGAAGGGGAGGGTGACTCGCACATCCTGTGGCTCGAGTTTGACGGGGAGGAGGCTGGTACACCTGTCAACAAATTACTCAAGATTTACTCAAAACGGGTAATGATCTACACAAATTGCTCCACAGACTGGACACCTCCATTTAAATTCTTATTATGAAACATAATCGTGTGAAAATGCAATGTGTGGAATATAGTCGCGTGTACACCTTTTTAGTTCTTAAAATAGTTTCACAGCAAGAGACCAGCCTCACCATTACTATATGGAGTATTTTCACGTGAATGTAATTTCTCTTTATGAGTAGCGTAATTAGTAGTGCTTTGATCATATAATTGTATTGAATTGCTGGTGATTCTCCTGTTCACTAGGCAGAGCTCATGAGCGGTCTTATTGAGTTCTGTGTGGAACTGGGAACAGCGGCTGATGGGGAAGCAACGGGGATGGACGGTGAACTGGCGCTTTCCCAGCAGGCCCCTGGCCAGGCCGGGGCCACTGGCAGGGCGGGGGTGAAGCGGGGTCAGCGCGGGGAAGTTGCGCAGGCAGAGCAGCGTGGTGTGCAGCAGGGTTCACACCCTGAACACTATCAGCTACGTGGATGACGGTGAGCAGCAGTTGGAAAGGGGCAAGAGCTCTGTTGGGAATGGAGAAATTGTTCTCATAAAGTAGTTCATTTTAGTACGTAAAATACTCAAAACTTTAGCCCCAGAAAACTGTCTAGTATACCATGCATTTTTTAAAGTTATGTATAATTTTATTATTCTTATTTTAAATTACTTTGTAACAATAGAAAAACATACCCCACTGTGGGGTTACATACAGACATGCATGTACACCCCCACCCACACATGCAAAAACACGCGCAAACATTGAGGGAAAAAATGTAATATTAAGTTGATTTCCTTTCTCCTATTTGTACCCTGCTGGTACAAATAAACTGTTGTTATTTATTCCTTGGTTTTTTCAGAGAATACCTTGAAGAGGAACTTGTAGATCTGTTTAGAGGACATGCATTTTTATCGACATGGATTGGATGTGGAGTGTTTTTTATTTTTTTAAACTTTTTTAAGCTGCTGACATGTTGTAATATGCTGCCAGGACACGTAACCTCCATGATTTCCCATTTGTGTTTATCCACTCAGGTAAAGAGATCAAACGTCTGAAGCCAAAGAGGGCTGCTTCCTTCTTCACCAGGCAGGCACCGCCCCCTAACTATTCTGCCGTTCAAGTGGGGGAGAATTTGGAGCAAGGGTGAGCCTACGGAGGCAGAACTGCACCCTGTGGAGACCAAAATCAGCATCTGAACACTGAGATTAGTCAGAGAAACTTACATTTAAAAAAAAAAAAAAAAAAAAAAAAAGGACCAAGAATTTGGCCGACAAATTACATATCTCCTTTTGTTTAATGTGTATATATACTCAAAGATTAAGATTTTGGCATTCTTTTCAGGTTATAATTTGTTTCTGGATGTAGGTATTGCAAAAAAAAAAAAAATCACTCGTGTGTCTTGAACATTCACATACAAAGAACAAATTTAGGCAAAAGGGTATAAATGTTTGAAATCATGTCCATACTTATCAATTGTGTAGCACACAATCAGAATAGCAGTGCCTTCTAATCTTCACTTAAATAGTTTAAATGGGATATTGACTATGGTCGTTGTACAGTGGAACATACAGTGGGGATGGAAAGTATTCGGGCAGTGACACAATTTCTGTTTTGGCTCTGTACTCCAGAACATTGGATTTGAAATGGAACAGTGACTATGAGTTTAAAGTACAGACTTTCAGCTTTAATTTGAGGGATACATCCATATTAGGTGAACCGTGTAGCAATTGTAGCCCTTTTTATTCACAGCTCCCCCCCCACCCCCCATTTTAGTTAAAAAGTAATTAAAAGTAATTGGACAAATTAACAAACTTAAAGTCATTATATTTAATATTTGGTTGCATATCCTTTGCATGCCATTACTTCCTGATGTCTGTGACCCAAAAACATCAAAAGACTCTTGATATCTTATTTTCTGGTGCTCTTACAAGCGATACTACACTGCCTGGCCAAAAAAAAAAGTGGCACACACTAATATTTCATTGGACCACTTTTAGCCTTGATTACGGGGCGCATTCGTCGTGGCATTGTTTCGACAACCTTATGCAACGTCACAACATTTATTTCCGTCCAGAGTTGCATTCATTTTTGGCCAAGATCTTGTATTGACAACGGGAGAATTGAACCACTCCGTAAAGTCTTCTCCAGCACATCCCAAAGACTTTCAGTGGGGTTAAGGTCAGGACTCTGGTGGCCAATTCATGTGTGAAAATGATTCCTCATGCTCCCTGAACCACTCTCTCACAATTTGAGCCCGATGAATCTTGGCATTGTCGTCCTGGAATATGCCTGGTCATTCAGTATATTCAGGTACTCAGCTGACTTCCTTTTATTGCTGCATAATGTTGCTGAGCCTAGACCTGACCAATTGAAGCAACCCCAGATCATAGCACTGCTTCCAGAGGCTTGTACAGTGGGCACTATGCATGACGGGTGCAATGGCGATTTTTTTTTTTGGCCAGGCAGTGTATAACCTCTCTGCATTTGAATGGATCTCTATGGGAATTGTGAGGGAGGGGGGGGGGTAAATTAAGCTGTAAATTACACTGGTATGGATCACATGGTTGGCTAAATGGCTGTAAGTCATCACTCTGGTGCCAGATATGCAGTAGATATGGATGGATGACTTTAAGGGTTGTTTCTCCTGACTTATTTTTCAGTAGAGTTCAATAGGTAAATGAGTCGGGCCATTTAGCCAACCATGTGATCCATACTGTTCCAGCGTAATTTACAGCTTAATCTAGCACCCCCCCCCCCCCCAAATTCCCATAGAGATCCATTCAAATGCAGAGAGAGTATAGTATCACTTGTAAGAACACCAGAAAATAAGATATCTTTTGATGTTTTTGGGTCACAAATTAATGGCATGCAAAGGATATGCAGCCAAATATTAAATATGATGACTTTATTTAAGTTTATGTTAAGTTGTCCAATTACTTTTTGTCCCCTAAAATGGGGGGGGGGGGCTGTGTATAAAAAGGGCTACAATTCCTACACGGTTCACCCGATATGGATGTAAAAACCTTCAAATTAAAGCTGAAAGTCTGCACTTTAACCTCATAGTCACTGTTCCATTTCAAATCCAATGTTCTGGAGTACAGAGCCAAAACAACAAACATTGTGTCACTGCCCGAATACTTTCCGTCCCCACTGTAATTGATAAAGTGCAATCGCAAGTTTTCGATAGCCATTGAACTATGCAAATCTGAGAGGTACATTGGTTCTCATGAAAGGGGTCCAGTACTTCTGTTTGTGTGACTGCGCAACAAAAAACCTTACTGGTCCACTATAGACCCATTTAAACCTGGCCACACAAATTGCTGTTGTGGGAAATGCCTGTATCTCTAGGACAGGTGTTTGGTCTATGTGAGGTATATATTCCATAAGATTGAATGATCTTAAATGGGGGAAGAGTAGACATTTTTACATGTTCATTTAAAATGAGAGGAATCATTTACATAAATTGAAGGACATAATTTATACTCTATATCCAATTATGCAAAGCTATTTGAGCTAAATGGACACCAAAATATCTGTTCTCAGTTCCTCATATAGCATTTATGCATGTCGTTGAATTGTTCACTACACATTTACTGTTTGTGCATACTGAAATATGTCTCATTTATTCTCTGTTGGTATGTCCAATCAAATTATATTCCAAAAAAGGTGAAAGGAGAGAATGGCAAAATCCTTTTAAGAATTGCACTTTTCATACATTTCTAAATCCTGTAGGCATTTTCAAAATGAGTCATTACATCTTCATTTTAATCATAATATATTAATCATAACATTTTCCATTCATGGTCATACACACAACCCAACATGTTAAATGGAAAACCATTTTATGTACAGTAGTTTTACTATGTTTTTGAAAAAAAGACCAAGTGCCTCTTGTATGTGCAATCAGTCAGCCGCCCTGGGTTCAGAAAGAGACTGAACCCCAGATCTGTGTCCGTCTGTCTTAATCTGTGTACGTCTGTTATTCTGTGAAGTAATTCTGTTACTTGTATTCTTTTGTGTTTATTGCAAGACCGTTGTACCGAGACAACAGTGAGCCAGTGCTTGCATGTTTCTCTAGCCCTTAGAGCTTACCCAGGTAACACACAAGATTCTCAGAATCATTGTCTTTTATAACGCAGTATTTTGAGGAAATATTTGGTAGGTGGTGTAGCTGGCGATGATTCTTCCTACATTATGCCTTTCATTGCTTGCAGTGACCTCAGAGTGCTTTACTGTGAGGGGTGGGGAGATGCCCTCAATCATCACTATGTACCATCTGTCTGGGTGAAGTATGTAAATGGAAAACTACTCAATATTGGTCTTGGGTGGGCGATAGTGCCTGCAAGTTCATACCCTACCACCAACCATCATCATCTTGATGACAAACAATTGTACTTCTCCCCATTCTGTTTTAAGAAACGATGCAAAGCCTGCTTTCCCTTTCCAGAACCAGGTTAGTTGACTAATTTGAAACACTGAAGTAGCCAGATGTTGGTAGCTATTGGCTCTGTCTCAGCTGGAATTACTGAAGACAATTTTTTAAAATCTCTGTGCTCAAATCAGTGAAACCAGTTTTTAGTGGATATGTTGCCCATACATGGGTTTACGTCAGCTATGGTATGTAGTTCATTCACGTCATTCACTGTTAACACTTTATTTTATCCACACCACAGAACTTATTTCAGTGACTTTAGGGTTAACCAGAAACTATAACAAACATTTTTACTGTACAAATATTGCTTTATACTAATTTTCTGACTACGGAACATTAAATAGTGTTAATGGATTTCATAGAGTTTTTATATATATATTATTTAAATATGCTCACTGATTTCATTGTATTCACCTAATTTAACACTTGGGAAAATAAAATCATGTCACCTTTTATTCTGTGTCCTGGTGTCCATTTTCCTCATTCATGGTTATTGTGATATACCTGTAGAGGATACTATTCTCTCCCATTTCACAGCATTGGGTTATCAATTATCTACTTTGAAGATTCTGCAACTGAGCACAGTACTGCAAGTATATAATATTTCATGCATTTGTTGCATGAATATATTCTCTAACCTAAAAATGAATCTGATGATTTAATATGCTGCGCAAGAATTGGCAGGGCCATGTTCTTGCTGTCTGAGAAAATGCGACCAACTACAGTTTATCTTTTAAAACAAGGTAGATCATATTTAATGTTATGTAAGGCAATTTAAAAACACCTTTATTGTGGATGTCATACCGCTGAGATTCAGTCAGTAGCCTATGGCTCCACCCATTCTGCTCACTGACTGATCCGAGAATTCGCATCAACAACAATGAAACTCCCGCCGAAATAATATTTCGAATATATTAACGTTATTAATATTGTCAATCACTGCATGTTGAACATAATTTGTCGTCTTTTGTTGCTTAAATTTCCAAAACAGACGAGGTCTGCAATGGTCCTGTTGAGTCTTCATTCCCTGTGCGGATGTATTCAAGGCATTACGGCAACTTTATGTCAACCGAACTTTGTTTTCCGTATTGAAACGTTTGCTCAAGGTCCCTCCGAGTCCGTCGGTTTACCTGGTTTCCAGCAGCATTCTGAGATCAGATCGAAATGGATGCGGACATCAGTGCCTCCGCTGCTGGTAGTGTTACCCCACCGGACTCAGATCCGGGACGTAAGCGAAGGGCGCACGGTATGCTGAAGCATTATTACGGGTTGAACGAAGAAGGGAAGACCGATCAGCCGGAGTCATTGGATCCGTGTGACATAAACGGGCCGCATTTTGATCCGGAGGTGTTCCTGAACAAGGTAAAGAATACACAAAGATGGAATTTGTCATATTTCCTGGTTAAAACACACATGCGCTAACCTAATATGACAACAACAGTAAGATAGCTATAGTGAAGAGTATGGCCTTGCTAAATTATCTAGTGTGGTGGCTAATGTTAGCTAGCCACGTCAGGTTAGCTAGCTGTATCCATGTACTCTAACGTATTGTCATCCACTTAACGTAGATGACGTTAAGCAATTGTAGCTTATGTTTATAAACTATAGTGCTTATCACACCAGTTTATGGTTACATAGACATAGATAACTGTTAAAGAGAAGCAAAAAATATGACAGTTCGCAACAGCTGATAGCTTTTATTGATAAAGGCAGTAAGGCATTGAACATGTTTGTGTTTGGTTCCAGCTGAGGAAGGAGTGCTCCTTAGCAGAGCTGATGGACCAGGAAAGCTGCATGGTGAAGCAGATCCGCGCCCTGGACAGTGACATGCAGACGCTGGTCTATGAGAATTACAACAAGTTCATATCTGCCACAGGTCTGTGTGGGTGATGGGGAGTAAGAAAAGAAAAAAAAAAGTGTGTGTGTGTTTTGTGTGGTGAAGAAACAGGGTTGTGGTGGATGGGTGAGATTCAAATCCACTGACCAGGCGGCCTTGCATCACTCCCTTCATTGCATACACTGTTATTTAAACGATTGAAACTTTCACTTTAATGTAGTGCTACTACAGGCTGCTCAGCCTTTTTTTTTTTTTACTGTTCATCCTTTGGCACTGCAGGTTTACATATTGCAGTGCTAATATCCTTTTTTTATTTTAGATTTAGTTTGCTGTTTTATTGATCTTGGGCACTGTGTAACACCAGGTACAGTCAGCACCATAATTCATTGGACAGTGACAGATTTTTTGTTATTTTGGTTCTGTACTCTAGCACTTTGAGTTACAATGGGATACAATGGATACAATGACAATGAGGTTGAAGTGCAGACTGTCAGCTTTAATTTGAGGGTATTTTCATCCATATCGGATGCACTGACGTATCAAACAAGCCTTAAACCATCACTCTGCTGCCAGATATGCAGTAGATATGGATGGATAACTTGAATGGTTTCTTCTCCTGACTTATTTTTCCATAGAGTTCAATAGGAAAATTTGTCAGCAGAAACAACCCTTAAAGTGATCCATCCATATCTACTGCATACCCTCAAATTAAAGCTGACAGTCTGTACTTCAACCTCATTGTCACAGTATCCTTTCAAACTCAAAGTGCTAGAGTACAGAACCAAAATAACAGAAAATGTGTCACTGCAATGAATTATGGTGCTCACTATATGTAGTCTGCTTAATTACATTATTTAAAAAAACAAAGAATTGGTAATTTGCCTGTCTCTCTCCATTAGACACAATAAGGAAGATGAAGAATGACTTTAAGAAGATGGAGGACGAGATGGACTGCTTGTCCACCAACATGGCAGCTATCACTGAGTTCAGCGCACGAATCAGTGGCACACTGCAGGACCAGCACACACAGATCACCAAGCTATCAGGTACTGCAGCAGTGCAAAAAATCCCAATGACTCTTTCTCTCTCTGTCCGTGTTTCTGTAGATACCTCTCTTCCTCTACCTCTCTCCCTCTCTGTAAATCACAGTCCAAACTCCGCTCACCGAGCTGGCAGTTTCTGAAAACCCATGTCTCTCTTTGATGAGTCCGATTTATCACACTAAAATTGCTAGACTCCCATTTCAGTGTGATATGTACAGTAAAGTGAAGAGTAATTAAAGAGTATAGGGCTCAGTGAATATATTAAGATAACAGTCAAGCTGTCTTATTGTTTATCACACGTATTCTGTGGAGACATCGCTTCATTGTCACCTCATTAGCATTGACCTTATCCTTCTCACGTAGTCCCCACCCCCCACTTAATGTCTGATTATCTTGCCGTATATCTCCTCACGTTCCCCATCCTCCTGCTGTCCTCTTCACTCCTGCCGCCCCCCCCCCCCCCCCCAAAACCTACTTTTCCCAGGAGTCCACACCCTTCTGCGGAAACTGCAGTTTCTGTTTGAGCTGCCGGCAAGGCTGAACAAGTGCCTGGAGCTGCAGGCCTACGCCCAGGCGGTCAGCTCACACCGCCGTGCTCGCTGTGTGCTTCAGCAGTACAGCCATATGCCCTCCTTCCGGGGAATTCAGGACGACTGCCACGCCATCATGGACCAGCTGGCCCAGCAGCTGCGCCAGAAGTTCAGGTCAGAGTTCAGAGGCCATGGGGCTGACATTCGTGAGGCTATTGGTGGTTTTAAGTCATAGGACGTGACCGAATATGATCCCTTATCCCCTTTGTTTATTTGCATGTTTGAGTCAACTTTAAGTCAGGGAATCCTAAGCAGAATGCTAAGCATGTCGTAAGACGTCCCACCAGTGTTGCCATGTCCGTGGTTTTACAGCTAAATTGGGCTACTTTCAAAGTGCAGTCACGGGTAAAAATGAAAAGTTGCAACGCACACACTTGTTTTAAAAAGTAAAAATATGATGATTTCCATTTAAAATGCGTTGATCTGATCTGGCAAAAGGAAGCTTCACGTCATATTTATGTGACCAAAATATTTGTGTACTTTTTGAAAAGTGTGCTCCCGAATGTACTCAGCGAAACCCCGGAAGTAAGTGTGTCATACAGGGGTGTAAAGTATACTTTATTTAGAGAAAATTTTGCCTACTTAACAACTTTTTTGTCCTGTCTACTCAACAAGCCTAATACAATTTTTTATTTTTGTTACTTCTGTCTTCATTCATAATCTCCACTTTGTAACCATCGTCATATGTAAACTGATTAGTAGAACACAAGGCGATTCTGACTTCTGTGTCATGAAGTAGATGTGATGTGCCAAAGATTCTGCACATAATACTGATTTATTAAGATTGCCAACAACCGTGTTGTAATAATTTGGAGCTTGGAGGTTTGCATACTAAGATCATAGAGACATTTATGGGGCATAGCTTGGTGATCGACTGGTGTCATATCCAGGCTCACTCTTAAACCTGGCTTCTTCTAACCAAAGATATCATATTAGGTTCTGAGCCTGTCTTTCTGCCACTGAGTGATGTCATTCTCAAGCACTTTGAGTGTGGTCACTCATTGTCAAGATTACACAGTCTGAAGATTGCTATCTCTTTTTTAACACGCATTATGCCTGTACAATGTGTGTGCCGACAGAGATGGGGGTTCGAGTGCAAAGGACTTGTCTGAGTGTGTGGAGCTGCTGCTGCAACTGGATGAGCCTGCAGAGGAACTCTGTGACAAGTTTCTCAGCCACGCCCAGTCCAGACTGGAAGCAGATCTATTGGGTCTGGAGGCGGAGCTCCGAGTGCCTGTGTCCGCCTCCGTACCAATAACGTCAGGCGACCCTGCCAGTAGTTCTGCCTCCAAGGCCTTGGCTGCACCTGCTGATGAAGGTCCAGCAGGCTCTACCCCATCCAGAACATTACTTTCCCCAACTTCCAGGACTGACATTCTAGAATTCATTGACAGAGGGTGCAACGAATTTGTAAGTAGCCTCTGCCTGGTCATTGCCTCTTACCAGGAACTGTTCATCAACCGTCCACAAGAGGGTGAATTGGCCTCTAAGAACATCCCCCAGATGGCCAATGGCAAACTCCACAGCTTTGTTGATGCTCTAGCTGTCCGGTACTTCACCCTGGTGGAGCGCAGGATACAGGAAGAGAAAGGGGTTGGAGATAACTCGTTGCTCGTTCGTGCTTTGGACCGCTTCCATCGCAGGCTTCAGGCCGTGTCCAAACTGCTTCCAGGGTCTGCGGTGCCGAGCCAAGGAACTGAGATTGTGGTGCGAGCAGCCAGGGAAAGGATCAGACAGTACTTGTCCGCCCTGCAGAGTTTCTACTTGGACAGCTTGACGGACGTGAGGCAGGCCCTGGCTGCTCCTCGGCTCTCTGTGGGCGGGGCAGGAGTTGCAGGCGCTGGGGCAGCTGTGAAAGATGCATCTCCCAGCCTCCCAGACCTGCTGACTTCCCTGTCGGGATCCATCCTGAACCAGATCAAGTCAGTGCTGGCCTCTGTCCATCTCTTCACAGCAAAGGACATCACCTTCTCTAATAAGCCTTATTTCAAGGTGAGCTCAGGTCATATCTGGCTATGGTTACACTAGTCACTTCAGTGCGACTTCTAACATCCAATATCGCTAGGCTGCATTAAGTGACAGGTCTGGATGCGCACAACTCAGATTTTGTTCACGTTGGGATCAGATCTGCCAAACCACTTGGCGAGGTGGCCTAGCACATTGCTTGTAGTCTAAACGTAATTGGACCTGTTAAAACGTCAAATATGCACGCCCATGTTTTACTCAAGTTCTCTCACTTCCAGGCATCTGTACACTTTGTGAATGGAGTAGAGGGCATCAAACACGTCATGGACTTTATGTCCCACTGATGTTTTGCTCACCCCAAACAAATGTGCAATGGCACAGTAGCGTGACCCTGTGGCAAACCACCACAGCGCACCATAGCCACTCGTTTGTGCACAGATATGGGTATGAAATCCGAACTGCGATCTGATGACAGAGGTCGCATTGAACTGTGGAATGTGGACGCAACTCCAATCTGTCCTGATGTGATCGGATCTTGGAATTTTGATTCCAGAAGTCGCATGAAGTGACTATCGTAACTGTATCCGCTGTGTGCATGTTAAACGCCTGTGCCTGCCCCTGTTTGCGCTTGTGTTTGACTGTGGGCCTGCACCCGTTTCCGTGTCCATTTTCACTTCAGTTTTATATCCACTCTTTATCGCTCGCTCTCTCTCTCTCTCTCTCTCTCTCCTTCCCCCAGGGGGCGTTCTGCAGCGAGGGCGTGCGGGAGGGCCTTGTGGTGAGCTTCATAAAGTTTGTGTGCCAGTCCTCGCGTCAGTTCTGTGAGAGTGCTGGTGACCGGGGCGGCACCACACCCCCTGCCCTTCTGCTGCTGCTCTCGCGGCTCTGCCTGGACTATGAGACCTCCACCATCTCCTACATCCTCACCCTCACAGATGAACAGTTCCTCGTGCAGGTACTTGGGAATAGGGCAGCTGGGAATTGGGTAGAGCTGGTTAGTGTTTGACCTCAAGCTTTTTCATTTTTGATGGATTTGAAGGAAATAGTTATTTGGATATTAAGTTGGATTGTTTTGTAATCAACCTTTAATTGCTGAATGAAATCTACAGAATTCTGGGGGCCTCAGAAATCCCTTTTAAATAGATCTTGGAGCTTACTGATGCATGGGTACAGAACACAGTCTCTCTTTCTCCCCAGCACCACAGTCCAGTGACTGCTGTTACAGCCCTTTGTTCAGAGGCCCGGGAGGCTGCGCAGAAACTACTGAATCACTATGTGAAGGTACACCTACATACTACACCTGTGCTTTCTCTCTCCCTCACCCGTCCACTGGTAATATGCAGTTCCTCTAAACAAGACTAAAGATGCACTTTCGCAGTCATGCTGTGTCCTCCATTTTAACCCTTCATTTTACTCATGTCTGTATGCTTGTCTTCTTATGTGGTTTTTGTTTATTCACTGAAATGAAGTTGCGTTTTGAAATATTTACCAGTGATGTGAATTAAATGTGAGAGTAAAGTGAGTGTGAGTGAACTGTGTCTGTAATGAGCAGGTCCAGGGCTTGATCATCTCCCAAATGCTGAGGAAGAGTGTGGAAACGCGAGACTGGGTCAACACCATCGAACCACGCAACGTGCGTGCAGTTATGAAGAGGGTGGTAGAGGACACCACATCCATTGACGTACAGGTAAGTCTGCCTTGCTTTACACAGGTAATGTGGGCTGTACCTTTCGCCTGGCTTTGTCACAGCCACAGAATAATTGTGCAGAATGTCACTTCTGATGTGCGGATTATTCTATCTTTCATTTTATATCCCGTACACCTTAGCCTGGACTGTGATTACCCCCCTACCACAGGAATGAGGGGGTCCGGTAGACATCACTGCTGTAGATATTGATATCTAACTACATAACATGGGTGCACCTCACCTGTCAACTGGCACCGTATCTCCCATTCCCAGTTACAAGTATTATATGTTACATAGATTCTGCTTATTATCACTGATGAAAAAAGTGAACATAAATTTTTTGATGGAAAAACAGGAAATACACCTCTCCCTCTATAACTGTGCTGGGTCTGTCTAAATTCAGCAAGTTGGGAGCTAGTTTCCTCAAAATTGGAATAATGAAATGAGGGAAAAAGGTACCTTCTCATGTGCAATAAAATATGTGTTTTAATGGTTTTTTTGACACAGATTCATTTATTTGTTCACAATGCTAGAAGACACTGCTGGGTGGCTCATTCGGTTAAGGCACCACGCTGTGGTACATGGATGAGCCCCACGGTCTTGGCTCGAAATCCGGACTATACAGTGCCTACTGTGGCTGGTAGCTCCATAGGGCGATGCGCAATTGCCAATTGCTTCGTCCAGTGTATGGGAGGGGTCAGTCAGTTTGGGGCAGCGTTTCATCGCAGTCTAGCAATGCCCGGACTGCATGTTAAAGCCACATATGAAAGGTCTTCCTCCAACGTAGCTGTAGTATGCATGGTGGAAAGAAGCAGACTGGCGACTCCACATGTTTCGGAGGAGAACGTGGCTGCGGTTTCAGACAGTTGGACATTCCAAATTAGGGTGGGAATTGGACACGCTCAGCCCCAAATTATTATTATTTTTTTAAATGCCAGAAGGACTTCAAATTGAGCTGGGAACTTAGTTTGCCCCATGTATCCTTCTAGCACTTTTCTTGATCAATTCTGTTTCTCTAATTAACAAGCACAGGCGGGCTACATTCCTCATGGTATTAGTTTGATAACAGACATATTATAACTCATGATAACAGTTTTGAAAACGCAAGACGGGTAGCATTTTCTGCTAGCAGTTATCAGCAACAGACATATTGTTATGCTGCATTTTTCAGAAAGTTGATGTAGAAAGTTTGAATGAGAATCTGATCATTTTGGTTTGATTATTGTTTTTAACTTTAAATGATTTATAGCTGAGTTCCGAATGGCCCCCTTTCCTAAAGTGTTCACGTCTCTTCTACTGTATTTGCATCCAGCAATTTATTGGTTCCCCCTCCTCTCTTTCAGGTAGGCTTTCTATACGAGGAGGGTGTGAGAAAGGCCCATAGCAGCGACTCAAGCAAGAGGACCTTCTCTGTCTATAGCAGCTCCAGGCAGCAAGCTCGCTATGCTCCCAGCTATACTCCAAGGTAAAACAACTTCAGAACTCTTAGAAATACAGCCATGTTTGATGTTGTTGAGAATATATTTTGACTGGAATGCTTAAAATAAGTTTTTTTATTTTTTTATTTTTTATTTTTTATCATTCCAATGTCTCCACTGATGTATCATTGTGGTCTTTGGCAGTGCTCCAATGGACACCAACCTGCTCAGTAACATTCATAAACTCTTCTCTGAGAGAATTGACATATTCAGCCCTGTGGAGTTCAACAAGGTGAGTTTAGGGCTGAGAAGTGTTGGTTAAGGTTTATGTGGAAATGCTAGGCACCAAATATAGTGATCGGCTTATGTTATGAATTTCCCCTCCACCAAAGCAAGTGCATATAGTTGGAAGTCCTTAGTTGGAATGGTGGTTAAGAAGCATGCTACTTTGTTTCAGAAATGTAATAATGTATTGTTGGTCAGGTATCCGTGAATAAAGTTTAGGAGTCTGTTTTCTAGTGTATTTTGTTGAGAATTGCATTGTAACCATCAAGTGGTTGCACATTGTGCACAAGGCACTCCTTAGATCAGAGGGTAGAAGAGAGCTCTGCTCCCCTTTCCAATACCATTGTGAGAGTTGCACTCACTCTCATGCCATGTCTTTCTCCATAGGTGTCGGTCCTGACAGGCATCATAAAAATCAGCCTGAAAACATTCCTGGAATGTGTGCGACTGCGCACCTTCGGCCGCTATGGCCTGCAACAGATCCAGGTGGACTGCCACTACTTGCAGATGTACTTGTGGCGGTTCGTTTCTGATGAGAACCTGGTGCACTTCCTGCTGGACGAGATTGTGGGCAGTGCTGCCCACCGCTGCTTAGACCCTGCACCCATGGAACAGAGTGTAATAGAAGTGATCTGTGAGAGGGGTTAGCAGCAGGACTGGGGCATAGACTGACCGTTGGCCACTCAAGGTGTAGCAATCAGAATCAGAATGGAAAGAGGGAGGCCTCTGATGATGCTGGTAACATTATTGGGTCAAAGTTTAAGAGGGTTACTGTTAGAAAGGGGGTCTGTTTGGGTAAATGAGGGCTACAGGGGTGTGGTTGAAGAAGGTGGGGGGTGAAAAGTGTGGGCTTTTTCAAACAGATATTTAAGTTCATCAATGGTAATTTAGTTATATGCAGGAAGTCATTACATTTTAACCAAATGAGAGATTGAAAAAATACTACAAGACTGACCATGATTCTCCCTCTGAATCAATAATACATTGATCTAATGATAGTTTTGTTTACCCACCCTCTTGAATAAATTAATACTAAATATGATTGTATCACAATTGCGTTGCTCTTGATCTGTCTGTATCAATTAACAAATAAATTGATTGTATTACTGATGAAATTTGATTGTATTTATATAACTTTTATTAATTTCTCTCTTCAGATCTTATTTGCACCTTAGACCATGCAAAGGTGGTGTGGAATCATGATGATTATTATTGTTGTGATAGACATATTTCCTAAAATTAACACCCCCTGGGTGAGGACCCCCCCCACCTGCCTACCTCAATGAACACCATTATCCAACATTAACCACAGGCTAGGATGAATTGCAGTAGGTGTTTAAGGCACTAGTCCATGAACATTAGTCTGAAATGGATGTTTACATATTAGATGTATACATAAATCTTAGGCTGAGCATGTTTGTAAGACACTAGATCATTTGAGATATACCGTCCTGTAGGTTTTCACTCCAACCCTAACAAAGCACACCTCATTCAACAGCTAGAGATCTGATTGAGCTGCTAATTTAGGCTTGAAATGAAAACCTACAGGATGGTAGATCTCCAGGAACAGGGTTGGGCAGCCCTGCTGTAGATAGAACAAAACAAATATGTAGTATTATAAATTTATAAGCAGGTTATAATTGTCTGTTGAAATAGAGAAATATGAACAAAATATATATTTTTTCCATTCTGCTAAAGATTATCTGTGAATTCCAGGGCCCCCGAACCCATTTTGGAAACCCCTGGCCAGCTTCCACCATCGCCTATGTACCTCACCTCCTCATGGACTGTGGGCGTGTTTTTAAGACGTCATTACACCTGTCACAGAGCCGCCGTACAATAGTAATCAAGCTCAGCACATACCCTCAGCTTGATTGGTCCGAGATTCCCCTCTCCACTGTCAGAACATGACAGTGCCCTGAACTGATTGGTTTAGCGATGTTATGTGATGGCGGTGTAGACATGTGGGGCGGTACTGCGCACGCGTGTCCCAGTTCTTCACCGTTGCCAGGATTCCATGTTTCAGGTGGAGTGGATGCTTGAATATTTTGTTCTTGGTAAGTATATAGTGCATCCGAAAATTGTCTTAAATAATAGCTTCAAAATTTAGAAACTTCTCATTCTAAGTAGCGTGACATTCGCGTTTGCTACAGAACGTTTGAAATCACTGCATTTTATTGAATTTATTCCTGTGAGCGACGGTGTTGGAATATTAAATATGTATGATAGGCTACATATGCAGACACACAACTCCACCATACATAACTGTGTAATACATGTTTTTAAAAAATATATTTTCGCGATAGTTGTGTTAATTTGACCAGTTCATTGTCTGAATTTGGAATTATTTTTGCTTTGTCTATTGTAGGCTACTTTTGGATATTACCGGAGTTGGGCGTCATGAAACAAAGTAGATTATTTTGCGTTTCACATTATTTGCGTATAGTGCTTGGTCTTAATTACTTTTTCCGTTTTAAGTGGACATTTACAGAAGGTCTCGTGAGATATTGCAAGGTACATTGCAAGGTCCACTAGTTTTGCGTAATTTTTTCATGAATGTTAATATTGATTTGTTCCAGCATTGACATATAAATGCCCCTTGCTAGCGTCTCTCTTGAAAAACTTAATTTTAGGATCAGTGTACTCTATAGCCTGACCTTTGTGCAGACTGATTGAATTATTGTGCAATGATGTTAATGCTGAGATGAGTACATGACTGGGGTATAACACAGTATGCAATCATGAGATCCATGCATGCTAAGGTTCTCTTACTGTGGCCTACGTATAAATGCTAAATGTTATCCATTGTCTTGACAGTTGAATTAGAGTCTTGTGATTTGTAAAAGCATCCGTAGACAGAACAGTCTGGAATATTATAGCAGGCTGTGATTCTGTTTTTATTTTGATATTATCTTATTGTACTGCTGTACAATATCTAAGGCCAAACAAAACCAAAGAAAAAAGAAGCTAATTAAAACTTTACACTCATTCCCCTCTATCCTCCACAATTCTTTTGCTTCATTAGTCTTCACAGAACACAGAGATGAAGCTGGATAAACACAGATCCACGCACACCACAGAGAAGGAATTTGGGGGGACCTTGGGTAAGAGGTGTGTGTGTGTGTGTGTGTGTGTGTGTGTGTGTGTGTGTGTGTGTGTGTGTGTGTGTGGGAAAGGGAAGGAAAATACAATCAAATGTTTCTTGAGTAGCAGACAGACAATCTATTTTTTTTTTGTCCAGTTTTCAAAAAGATCACTATTATTTACATTTGATCTATCTTTCCCACCCCCATTTTTCATTAATTAATCTTTTCCTCTCATCAATTTTTCCCCACCCTTCATCTAAACGTCTACAGGAGCTACATGTGTCCCTCTCTTCCTTCCACTAACTGTGCTCTACCTGCTGAGTGTATGTCGCTCTCCGGGGGCCAGCCTGCTCCAGTGGCCTCCTCCCCTGCCTCCCACATCCCAGCTTTGGCACCCCTTGGCCCCCGTGCTGCTGCTTGGATGGCTGGCCCTCCAGAGCTTTCTCTATATGCTACCTGTGGGAAAGGTGAGAGACAATGTTTTAAAAAAAAAAAGAACCTACTTTAAACCAGTTTACTGAATAGGTCCCACAGAATTATTTGCCTCTAAGTGTTTCTTGCTGTCCTATATAACATAAAAATGCTCCTAGAAGACATAACACTCTTGAACATAATGAATTGTGATATACATGCTGGTTTTGGTGGATCTCTGCTACAAATTTTTTTTTGACATTTTGTTTTTTTACATTTGTATGCTGAGGCATGTGTGCCACATGGTCTCCCTGGGCGTACGATGCTTAACTGCAGACGATGAGAAACTAGTCCATGCTTTAATTGCATCTCGCCTTGATTACTGTAATGCTTTGCTTGCGGGAGCTCCATCCAGATTCCTTTAACAGCTACAGCTAGTACATAATTCAGCTGCCAGAGTCCTCTCCTGCACCTCCAATAAAGACCATATCTCCGCTGTTGTGTTTAACCTCCACTGGCTCTGCATGCAGTATAGAATTGACTTAAAGATCCTCACCCTCACATTAAAGGCTTTACATAGTTATGCCCCTGAGTACATTATTCAGCTCCTTCACTACTACACCCTGGTCTAACTGATAATGTCATTATTCAGCTCCTTCACTACTACACCCTGCTCTAACTGATAATGTCATTATTCAGCTCCTTCACTACTACACCCTGGTCTAACTGATAATGTCATTATTCAGCTCCTTCACTGCTACACCCTGGTCTAACTGATAATGTCATTATTCAGCTCCTTCACTACTACACCCTGGTCTAACTGATAATGTCATTATTCAGCTCCTTCACTACTACACCCTGGTCTAACTGATAATGTCATTATTCAGCTCCTTCACTGCTACACCCTGGTCTAACTGATAATGTCATTATTCAGCTCCTTCACTACTACACCCTGGTCTAACTGATAATGTCATTATTCAGCTCCTTCACTACTACACCCTGGTCTAACTGATAATGTCATTATTCAGCTCCTTCACTACTACACCCTGGTCTAACTGATAATGTCATTATTCAGCTCCTTCACTACTACACCCTGGTCTAACTGATAATGTCATTATTCAGCTCCTTCACTGCTACACCCTGGTCTAACTGATAATGTCATTATTCAGCTCCTTCACTACTACACCCTGGTCTAACTGATAATGTCATTATTCAGCTCCTTCACTGCTACACCCTGGTCTAACTGATAATGTCATTATTCAGCTCCTTCACTACTACACCCTGGTCTAACTGATAATGTCATTATTCAGCTCCTTCACTGCTACACCCTGGTCTAACTGATAATGTCATTATTCAGCTCCTTCACTGCTACACCCTGGTCTAACTGATAATGTCATTATTCAGCTCCTTCACTACTACACCCTGGTCTAACTGATAATGTCATTATTCAGCTCCTTCACTACTACACCCTGGTCTAACTGATAATGTCATTATTCAGCTCCTTCACTACTACACCCTGGTCTAACTGATAATGTCATTATTCAGCTCCTTCACTACTATACCCTGGTCTAACTGATAATGTCATTATTCAGCTCCTTCACTACTACACCCTGGTCTAACTGATAATGTCATTATTCAGCTCCTTCACTACTACACCCTGGTCTAACTGATAATGTCATTATTCAGCTCCTTCACTACTACACCCTGGTCTAACTGATAATGTCATTATTCAGCTCCTTCACTACTACACCCTGGTCTAACTGATAATGTCATTATTCAGCTCCTTCACTGCTACACCCTGGTCTAACTGATAATGTCATTATTCAGCTCCTTCGCTACTACACCCTGGTCTAACTGATAATGTCATTATTCAGCTCCTTCGCTACTACACCCTGGTCTAACTGATAATGTCATTATTCAGCTCCTTCGCTACTACACCCTGGTCTAACTGATAATGTCATTATTCAGCTCCTTCACTACTACACCCTGGTCTAACTGATAATGTCATTATTCAGCTCCTTCACTACTACACCCTGGTCTAACTGATAATGTCATTATTCAGCTCCTTCGCTACTACACCCTGGTCTAACTGATAATGTCATTATTCAGCTCCTTCGCTACTACACCCTGGTCTAACTGATAATGTCATTATTCAGCTCCTTCACTGCTACACCCTGGTCTAACTGATAATGTCATTATTCAGCTCCTTCACTACTACACCCTGGTCTAACTGATAATGTCATTATTCAGCTCCTTCACTACTACACCCTGGTCTAACTGATAATGTCATTATTCAGCTCCTTCACTACTACACCCTGGTCTAACTGATAATGTCATTATTCAGCTCCTTCACTACTACACCCTGGTCTAACTGATAATGTCATGTGACCTAGGGAGACCTGCTGTGCCAGTGTTCACATGTTTGTACAGCATGTGTTGATTTCACTTTATTGTATATTGTTGCATTAATTCCTATATGGCTGTGTATGAGGTAATTGATCATTGCTTGTTTATTTTGAACTATCATTGTATTGATTGTAATCGTTTATTTATGTATTTTATTTTGTACAGTAAAATGAACTTGGGAAAAGCAAGAAAAAAAACATTATTATTGTGATGATGATGGTTGTTGTTGTTGTTACCTGTGATGTGTCCACTGGCAGGTGGCTGAGGGGATGGTGTTAAGGGATGGATCCAGACTCAAGTACCCTATCAATGGTAAGATTCGGAAAGGGGGTCTGAAACACAAATTGGGCTTCTGTTTGAAAGACAAATCTGACAAGAATAGAGTGGTTGAAGATACCTTAGTTGGCATTACTGAAACTGAAAAGTGTATTATTAAGCACTTTTAAGAAAAATTCTAAATGAAAACAAAAACAATATAAGGAAGCTGAAATAATGATGGAACTGTACATTTGTGTCTGGCCTTATTAAACCTAATTGTTGTAAATGTTCTCTAAATGTATTTGCTTATTATTTTCATTATTCTCAAACAGTATTGCCTCAATGTCATGTCTTTTATATTTCTCACTCTCTTTCGCTCTGTGTTTCTCTGACCTTGTCCAGGGTTCCACTCCTTCTGTATAAGCGCCATATTGCTGGGGCTCACACTGTGGCTGGGGATGCCCCTTGGATACCTTTTCGAGCTGTTGTTTCCCTTGGCAGCATGCTCAATAGGCATGTCATTCCTGCTCTCCCTCTACCTCTATCTCCGCTCGTTCTGGGCCACAAACCAAGCCCTTTCCTCTGGGGGAAATACAGGTGAGGAAGACGGCCTGAGAGGGAATCTGGTTCGGGGGTCAATCCTATTTCAATTCAGTCAGTGCAGTAAAAAAGGGCACTACGGCCAAGTGTGCATACTACAGCAAGGCAGTTCACCAGATTACTGGCTCAGTCAACGCTTGTTCGGTTGGCCCCCCTTTCAACTGACTGTAATCGTGCAAAATAGATATTTTCACAGTGTTACACTGAAAAGTAGTTATTTTAAAGATCACATGACATCTGCTAAATGCTGCTAAATAGTTACCAGATGTGACTATAGTAAATAGTTACCAGATGTGAAATTTGTTAGTACAATGTAATAATGCTCCATTTCAGACAATAGTTAGTTGGTTAGTTAGTTATTGTCTTTATTAACTTTGTGGTGCAATTTGTTTTGCAGCATATAGTGACAACCGCATAACAATAAATATACACACAACAACAGATAAACATTGAAACAATGTTTAAATCTAAAGGGTACTTTTACACAAACAAGAATGTACATGAAATAAAAAAACTTAAACTTAATTAAATATTAAAAAGCAATGTGTGAAACCCCTAAAACATAGATGGATAGGGAGTGAGTCCATGCCAACCTCAACTGTCCTATAGTTTATTAAGAAAACCAATGACAGTTGGGATAAAGGAGTGTTTGGTCCTATTTGTTTTTCATATTGGGAGCCTGCAGCTGTGCTCTGAGGGAAGTAATAGAAATTGTTTAAACGGGGGAAGCTGCGGGTCCATCAGATTGGACTGGGCCTTGCCTATGGCTCAGCCTGGCTTATATCCGTGTCTATATCGCTGTATCTCTTTCAGGTAATCCACTCTATGATTTTTTCATGGGGCGTGAACTTAACCCACGAATCGGAAGTTTTGACCTCAAATACTTCTGCGAGCTCCGGCCAGGTCTGATGGGTTGGGTGAGTACAGTTGTAAAGAGGAAAATACCATTAGACTTTATAGAACATTTTCATAAAAGTACAAAATACCTTACAGAAGAATGTATACTCACTCCAGCTACTGTCCACCAGCCTCCATCCCTGTGGCAATTAAGTACTTTAGGTGATGGAGTAGTGGTGTTTGCTCATTTGAGTCCCGGTGATACATTGCTGTTTTCAGCAATGTATCATTTTATTAAATATCCAGATGGGAAAAAATAAATTATATGTGTAATTTGTAAAAAAATACATCTTTGTCTGATGCCTCATTTAAAAGACATCTTTCATCTACACCTGTCTCCCAATTGCTGCTCACGTACCTCTCTGTTAGTAGATTCAGCGGGACAGTGTCCCCTACTGGCTAACTAAAATACTGTTCTGGTATCTTGTCTTGGGCTGTGTCCGAATACGACCCGTTCCCTGTCCACTGTCCCCTGTCCACTCAGACCCCTGTCTACTATGTGCCCTGTCCCCTCACTTTGCAAGCAGTGTGTGAAAGAAATCCCACAAAACTCTTTCCAAACTAGTGAGGAACTAGTTTGTAATATCTATTTAAATTTTTTTTTTTAATTGAGAATATCAATCAGTTAACATATGATGATTACGAGTGAAGATAGAATTAACAAAAATAAAAAAAGAATAGTTTGTAATATGAACCTATCTTGTACCATAGATATGCATATGCGCTCTATGTCTTTTACGTTTTTACTTCCGGGTTACTTACTGAAATTGTCGGATGAGTGCACTATTCTGCAGATGAGTGTGCTCCTGAATCCCCTCAACAAAACCCCGGAAATAAGGGGTTCATCCTGGTATTTTAAGTGCCCCCATTTTTGAGAAAAAGTCGCCCACTCAAAAGCTTTTTGGTGAAGTGGACTCAAATATGCGTCCTCAAAAGGGTGTAGGGGTCGTATTCGGACACAGCCCAGGATTGCCTGAAAATGTGTGTTTTCTGTTACGTGGTTTTGCATACATGAAAGCTTGCACCCAAATATTTAAAGCTTCTGATCCTTACTATTCTGCCTTTCAGGTTGTGATAAATCTGGCTATGTTAATGAAGGAGGTAGAGTTACGAGATTCCCCCTCCTTCTCCATGCTATTGGTCAATGGCTTCCAGCTGCTTTATGTGATGGATGCATTATGGAACGAGGTGGGCTGGAACACAATGGGGGCGGGGGGGAACACGGTAATCATGTGTTTGTTGCATCATGCTGGATGTATTCTGAATGTTTAAAGGGTAAGTTCGCTATTTTGGACCTTGGACCCTATTTGCGGTCCGTCTTCCATGAACCTGACCCATGAAGTCCATTTTTTCGCTGATCGGTCCAGTATTGAGTTCGGTACAGATTTCCTGTAGGCTCTCACTGGGCTACAATGGAAGTGAACGGGGCAATCAGAAATGTTATGGAAAAACAACGATAAATGTGCTTTCATAGCTCAGTGTGTATTCTTACGGTCTCAGTATGCTCTCCTGTGAAATGTAGGCTATCGCAAACGCAAACCGAACGTTGAAACAACAGTTCCATTTGAAACAGAACTATTTCTCCGACCGCACTACCTCGCACTGTAAACTTCCACAGTCTAGCTACGTTGTAGGGGGGGGGGAGTTTACTAGCTAGTAGCCTACAGCAGAAATATTTGTAACGCAGTTTTTGTAATCGTCATTTGTAATAATTCATCACAGCAATGGTGCGCGAATGTGCAGTCCCCGGTTGTGGGAATAAAATGTCTGGACGCTCAAATACCAGTTTTCACAGGCTCCCGTTCTCTGACCCAGAAAGATTGAGACTTTGGCTGGTTGTCTTACGGATCGACATAAACACTCCAGTCAATCAACTCCGTTTGGCAGACTCGCGAGTTTGTGGAGCGCATTTCGACGCTACTGATTTCTGTAACCGCAAATCAGAAGCAAAACACTGGTTTCTAAAGAACACAGCTGTTCCTCGTGTCGGACCTGCAGCACTATCAAGCACCGGAGCGGAGGTAAGTTATATTTAGCTATAACGTTACTAACATTTGTATTTTTTTTGAGCGCGTCCTCTGACCCAGCACTCAATACCAACTAACAAAATCCGAGCTTGACATAAGTTGTTTTCTTGTAACAAAACTGTCGGAAACGTTCATCAACTATAACTTTTTACAATTCTATAATGTTTTATTTACAAATGCTTGACGCATGGTGTCCTGTCCAAAGTTCTCATCTATCACATATCTGTTGGCAGTCATAGTGTAATGGTAATCAATGGAGATGATCCAGTGTCATCCACGGATACATCCAGGTTTTCAATGGCATTCGGTAGCAACAGATCCCACTCCCTACAACACAAACTTTCCTCCTCTCTGGGCATCTGCTTGCACCTCTTGCAAGAACACCAAAAGTCCCCCGAAATTCTTGGTCTAGCCTCGGCAGCGACTTCGGATAACATTACCTGCGCAACTTCAGCCTCTCTCTCTTCTCTTGCTCTCTTATCATCCATCTCTTGTAGTTCCGTGTCCGTGTATTTTGGCTCAAATCTGTAGCCAGTAACGTCAAAGTCAAAATCGAATTCTTCGTCTTCGTAATCATTATAGTCATCCATCATCCAAGTTTTTTTGTGGAAATTGTAGCCTACGTTGCTGCAGGTAAACAAACGCAGACTGCTCAGCTAGATAGTTTCGTAAACGGCCGGCACACCTTCCCGCTCCCCTACCCCCGACACATAGTACTCCGCGAGTGCAGCGCAAACAAGCAACAGAGAAATGCTTACTTCCAAGCCATGCCAAGCACGTAAAAATGTTCGGATAGAGATACATTTCACAGGAGAGCATACTGAGACCGGTAACAATACACCCTGAGCTTCCCGTCTCATTTATTGTACATGAAAGCACATTTATCGAACATTTCTGATTGCCCCGTTCACTTCCATTGTAGCCCAGTGAGAGCCTACAGGAAATCTGTACCGAACTCAATACTGGACCGATCAGCGAAAAAATGGACTTCATGGGTCAGGTTCATGGAAGACGGACCGCAAATAGGGTCCAAGGTCCAAAATAGCGAACTTACCCTTTAAAGTAATGGTTTGAAAGTCAAAAACAGAGTGGGCTGAGAGGTGAAGTATTTAAAAGAAGGTCATTCAAAAACTACTTTTACACAGCAAGGAAGTGACGGTGCATGCTTGGTAATTACATTATTGCCAGGGGTTCCTTTTCATGTGTTTATCGACTTTTGAAGCAAATGTAGGGAATGAATACATTTCAAGAACTGATTAAACATCCTTGTGAAAATACATTATAATTATGAAAACACATATTTGCACACTAGCTTTTCAACTTCTGGTATTGCAGGAGGCTGTACTGACCACCATGGATATCGTGCACGACGGCTTTGGGTTCATGCTAGTGTTTGGAGACCTGGCCTGGGTTCCATTCACCTACAGCCTGCAGGCCACCTTCCTGGTCATACACCCACAATCACTGAGTACCATTGGAGGCATTGCTATCATCGCACTCAATGGTAAACTAGGCAGACAAACAGTTACAGATCAGTTATGATAGATTAGTATTTTTATTTTAACTGTGTTCTGATCAATCTTTCCTGCATTTGATTGTTACCTGTAGTTTAAACCCCTTCCCACTCCCTACCCATCTCTCTAGGTGTGGGGTATTATATCTTCCGTAGGTCCAATTCCCAAAAGAACCAGTTTCGACGGGACCCCCACTCATCCCAGTGTGGCAGGTCAGTGGCACCTTGTTTTGCATCTGGTTATTCCTTATGGTTTTATCCCTCATTACTTTTAGTTCAGTTCCATCAATTATTGATGATCTCCTTAATGTAGTTTCACTAAACACAACCCTTTTACTACAATCTCTCTCCCTCTTGCAGGCCTGGAGACCATTTCCACAGCAACGGGGAAGCGCCTCTTAGTGTCCGGCTGGTGGGGACTCGTCCGTCACCCTAATTACCTTGGGGATCTGCTCATGGCTACTGCCTGGTCCCTACCCTGTGGTAAGTGAGGAAAAGGAAAAAATAATGTAGTTGACGTCTGAATCATACGTTATAATCAACAATCCCCCGGACCTGGCTTGCTTAATTGTATACATTACATTACAGGCATTTAGCAGACGCTCTTATCCAGAGCGACTTACACAACTTTTTAGCATTTTTTACATATTATCCATTTATACAGCTGGATATATACTGAAGCGATTCAGGTTAAGTACCTTGCTCAAGGGTACAACGGCAGTGTCCAATCTGGGAATCAAACCTGCAACCTTTCGGTTACAAGGCCAGTTCCTTAACCATTGTACTACACTGCCGTCGTTTAATCTGGGAGTGTATAACTTTATGAGCCTTTATACACGGTTTTGTTTAGTGACATGTTGTTGACCTGCTCTTTCTTTTTCACAGGTGTGTCCCACCTTCTGCCCTATTTCTATATAATATATTTCACTGTCCTGCTGATTCACCGGGAGGCTCGGGACGAGAGGCAGTGCAGGCGCAAATACGGACTAGCCTGGGACAGCTACTGCAGAAGGGTGCCCTACAGGATCATCCCTTACATCTACTGAGCCACAAAAGGGCCGATGCTCGCCTGAGAGCACGGCTCACAAGCCTTGCTCCTCGTCCACATGGATAGGCAACATCATTTTGTGAAGTGCGCGTGTTGAACCTGACTGGACTGAATCAAAGTGCAGGGATTCACTTTGTGCAGTGTTGCTTTCTAACAATGCTGCCGCTTGGATTATTCACTAGCTCCCAGAAATTATGTTTTTAATGCACAAATCAAGAAATGAGTGTCAAAGGTTCATACAAGGGTTGTATTATAAAGAAGGACTTTACTAATGCCTGAGTTATTTCAGTGTACCAACGGGCATGACCGTAACTTCAGGGACTGCTAGCCACATCCCTCTCACGTTTTGACTGGTTAAGACCGCCTATCAAGAGCTGTACCATTTCAATGTAAACGGGATTCTCAAAACTGAATCGACTGAATCTGAACCAATGGACAACTGTATAACTGATTGATCAATCAATAGCTCTGTGCCTTTCATCAGATTAAAAATTAGTTTAAACTGAATTAATCAAAAGTATCAATTTAGTACAATTAATGAGTTGTGGGGATGAAAGGTAGCAGTAAGCAGTATAAACAAAAATAAGAAATTAGGACTTTGTGTAATAATACACACTATCATTAGTTTACACAATATCATATCAGTTTTTAGATATAACCCAGCCTTTAATGCACCAGAGGCCTCATTTATAAAACTTTTGTGTGCACGGATTTGAAACCTAAATTCAAATAGATTTAATTTTATGTGAAAATCTATGCACAAATTGCGATTTATATAACTTGAAACTGACATGAACATGTTCTTACATGTACGCAAACTCGAGAGGATGCGTACAAACCATAGACTTTTTAGGTACAAACCTTTCCTTGTGGCTATGGAGATGTACTGCAGGCTGAACACATTTTCTTTTCAGGTGTGAAAAAAACATTTTTTCCAATCCCTTCACATAATGGAGATGTATAGGCTATTAGACCACACACACATCAGATTTACTTTTGTGATGAGCACTGTTGTGGGCCATTAAATAGGCCATTGCAGACATACACATAGGTTTGGGGGGAAACAGGGTGACATGTCACCCCCAATATTTTCATATGAATTGGTCTCTAGACTAGCTAGTATGCTTGTTGGACTTGATATTTCACGATGCGAATCTAGGTGGTCCAGCAGTGTTTCTCTCCCAAAGTCAAAATGAAACCTACGCCTATGATGGAAGCACTTGCTGTTAACATTATCAAGTGTTCATATCTTTATGAAAAATAAAACGGCCTAATAATAATAAATACCTCTAGGGTTTTAAATATTAAAATCAATGCGCAATTTAAATATGCAGATGTCATAACACTATATAGTGGAGAGCTATATTGACAGCGAGCAACAGAAGGCTTGTAGACGGCTGTCAATGACAACTCTATTGAAATAAAATACAAATATCAAGCAATGCAATACTGAAATGTGTAACATTAACATTGCTGTAAACTATCAAAACATTTTTTTTTTAAATTGTAAAATAGCTATGATATTTGAGGGCATTTACTGGGTGGAGTTGATAAGCTTGTTCAAATGTGCACAATTTTAGGCTGATTTCTGTTTTATAAACGGGTCATGGGTATGAACATTTATTTGTGCGTATGCACATTTTATAAATTGTTGGTAGGAACATTTTAGGAAATGATTGTATGCTCACAATTGGAATGAATTGCAAGATGATTTTATAACTGAGGCCCCAGGACTATAAAGAATGCATGGTAGACATGTACAGCTGTTCAAGTTGCCTAGACATCATTTGATTACAAAAAGAAAGTGATGACAGACGATGCACTGATCGTAATTTTCCTATGGATATTTACCAGACCTTTTGCTACCTATTCACTGCTTGCATTTTAATGTATAGTCTTTTTGGATACATGTACATTACATTTGTTACAAATGCACAAAAAATTGATCTGGGATATGGAGATGCATCATCATGCAAACTAAAAATGTTTAAATCTAAAATGTACTTTTACACAAACAAGAATGTACATGAAATAAAATGGCCAATCTAAATGTAATGTTTATTTTTTTTTTATTGACAGACATTTTAGATCTTCAAGTTGTTCTACAACTTCCGAAAGAAATAACCTGTCCTCATCAACATTGCTCAATCTCTTCAATCAGTTTCCCTTTCCCTCTTCCTCTCCCTTTTTTCCAGCTTTCCTCTACTACTTTCTTCTGTTCATCTAAACACTTCCTCTCATTCTCCATCTTCATATGCTCCCTCCATACACGCCCAGCCAAGAGTCTCATTACTGGACCATTGTCTTTTACCCAAGATTGCAAGAACTCGCATTTCTTGCCAGCCAAGAAATATTTCCGCCTAGTTTCTCTTCCTTCACCCTCTTTGGGCAGGGCCCCTCTGGCCTGGTTTAAGACTGCCTGAAGTTGGGACAGGGCGGCGAGCGTGTATCCCACCTTATCCTGTTTACTCTTCCCAGCCATAATGTGAGCTACTCCTTCCACAGCTCTGGCCTGGGCACCTGGGTCTCCTGGGTCAAAACAGCCACTCTCCTTCGCCGATCTGGTACCCGCTTCAAGGGCTTCCTGAAAGGAGCTGAAAACCCGGTTGGAGCTCAGAGACTCGGACATAGCCAGCACCACCTGACAGAACTCCTGGATCAGGTCTGGTTCTGAGAGGTCGCCATTGAAGAGGGAAAGGGAAACGGAGTAGCCATACAGCACGTTGACCACGCTGTATCGCACCAATGGGGAGGCCTGTGACGAGAGGGCGTTCAGAGGTGGGATCTTTTTGTTCACCTGTGGCACCATAGAGCTTGAACTCTTGCGCTTGCTCCCAGCCATCCTCTTCTGGTGCCCCTGCCGCATCTGTGGTGGTGTCTCTTTTTCACATGGCCCTGTTCCCTTTCCCCCTCCCCCTCTGCTCCCATCTTCCTCATTCCCATACGCCACAATGTCGCTATCAGTTCTGTCTCTTCCCAATTTCCTCTTCTCACCTTTATCATGTGTATGTCCCCTTTCCCCTTCTACCACTCTTACCCTTTTCCTGTCCCTCACTCTTAAACTTCCCTTTTCTCCTTTCTCCTCCCTCTCACTTTTCACTACCTGTTCTGACCTGGTCCATCCCTCTCTCTCTTCAATGTTTCCCTCAACCTCCTTCAAGTTCACCATCTGTTCCTCTCCATCAGACTCTCCCTCCAACAGCTCTATGAGTGCGCCTTGCCCTCCCTCGTGGCTCTCCCACCAGGGTCTCCACAGGGGCAGCAGCCCTCCTATGGCGCCCCTCTTTACAAGCCCCTCAAATCTGTCCTTGTCCTGCTGTGGCAACAGTGCCCAGACCTGCTCTTCTGACAGACTTTCAATATCAAGCCCTGAAAATTGCTCTGCCAAGTCCTGTTCCTCCAGCTCATCAATGTCTCTGTGACTTGCTACGGTCTCATCTATCTGCCCCCTGTCTCCCTCCTTCTCTCCAATCTCTTTGAGTTTTGTTAATATGTCTTCTATCTCACTTCCCTCTCCCACTCCTGATGACTGGATCTCTGCCAATCTTGAAAGCAGACTCAAAGCATCTCCATTTGCCAGTGCCCTATCCTCTTTCCCCTCTTCCATCTCTTGAAACATCTCCCCTATCCCTCCTTTTCTTTCCCCCTCCTTGCTCAGCCTCAACAGAATTTCCTGCATCCTCCTCTTCCCTTCCTCCTCTGTTTCCCCCACCACTCTCAACTCCTGAATCACAGACTCCTTGTAGAACTCCTCAGAGCAAATGGAATGGGCTGAACTGCGATAGCAGGCCAAGCCACAATATGGCACATTGCATCGTGGGCAGGTATAGGAAGGAGGTTTGGATAAGCACAAACCGCATACTCTGCCTTCTTTTCTCAAACCCATGTCCCCCTCTTCTCTCTCCTCGCTCACTCCAGCAGGAGCTAGGAGTTCTCCAGGGTTTGCAACGCCTCTCCTCTCGGGCAGTTTAATCCCATCTACAGTCATGGTTTCAATCTCATTGTCGTTTTCTTCTTTGTGATAGTGACGTTCATCTCTTGGTCCAATGTCAGTCAAGAGTGTCCTCACACATGCAGGGATTCTCTGTCTCAGTATTGGGTTCATGATTTTTTTTTGCCAAGGCTATTCCGTCAGATGATTCCAGTAATTCAAATGCAACTGTGGCAATGCATCTCAATGGTGCTTCTTTATCAAAGGAGCAAAAGGGAGAGAATGTGTTAGTGATGAGATCTCACACATAACTACATAAAATCTAATAAAAACACAACAAAATACAAATGTGGAGTATGTATTTTTAAAATCTGTACTACTTTTACATACAAATTCTAAATTCATAATATGCTATCGAGCTAGCTTCATTAGACGTAACAAACTCCAGTGGTTTCCACACAACATTTATCAGTCAATAATCACTGGCTAAGTCTAAACGTTAAACATTTGTCAAGTAGACCGCAAACTACATCTAGTTAAGAAGAGCATGCGTAGCATTACTTAGCTAAACGTATCATCTTTTAATGCTAAAATGTGCGTTAGGAAACACTACACTTGCACTAGCTTACCTTGTTTGCTTCATCAGTGATTATGTTACATTAACTTGCTAACGAGACTGGTGTAGACATGTTTCTCGCTGGCTACAATGAAGGGTCGGGTGCTAGCTAAACCAAATTCAGTTTTGCCTTGCTAGCTAGTTATCAACGTCAGATTATGTCAACATACGTGTCGTAAACTATACACAGTTGTCAAAATATTTTTTTCCATAAGTCTTTTATCCTTGTAATCGGAATTACACTGGCAAATGTCGATGCAACGGTATTAGATATTCTTAATCAAGTACTCAGCCAAAGTACTCGTGAATTCTTCGGTGCCTGTCGCTGAATAATGACGCAATTGGAACGCCGACGAGTTTCCGTCTATGCAAAAAAAAAAAAAAAAAAAACCCCGATGCACCACGTCTAATAACAGACATATTAAGGTTTGTATCCAAATATTTAGCTTTACGATACATGCCCATTTGTTGGTTCTAAAATAAAATACGGAGATGGTAGTTTAAAGACTTTGAGAAATTAGTGTGTGGAGAAAATCAATAGCAGCAGGCAACTGGCAAGCCCAAACTTCTTTTCTATCCTCCATCTGCAGTTTATTGAGCTAAAAATGCATAAATGGTGTTGTTGGTAACTGGGATATGCCCGTTGGAGGCACAAGATATGCTCAAATTGGCAGTGCAGTGGTCATTCCTGTATAATAATGGACATCAGCATCTTGTATAAGGTAGAATGTAAGTTAAGCTTCTTGTCACCAGAAACTGCAAAATAATAGTTAAAATGAAAATGTTTCATATTAATCACTGTCTGAAAAGTCTGTGTGTCTAAAATGTGATGTCTAGTTACATAGCTGTGTCCTGTGTGCTTGGCATGTCAGTGTATCTTCATCCCTAAAATTATAGATTCACTACGAAATAAAAGCAGTGCATTTTCATTAAAACACTAAGAAAATTGATGCGCATATTACAAACCCCAATTCCAAAAAAGTTGGAACAGTATGTAAAATGCAAATTAAAGCAGAAAGCAGTGATTTTTAAATTCTCTTTTACATATATTTAATTGAAAACAATACAAAGAAAAGATATTTAATGTTTTATCTTATCAACTTTATTGATTTTTGTAAATATAGCTGATTCCGAATTTGATGCCTGCAACATGTTTCAAAAAATTTGGGACAGGGGCAAAAAAAACTAAAAAGACTGGGAAGGTTGTGGAACCTGTTTGGAACATTCCACAGGTAAACAGGTGAATAGGTAACAGGTGATGCTATCATGAGTGGGTATAAACGGAGCATCCACAAAGGCTTGAGCGTTTATGAGCAAGGATGGGTCAAGGTTTGCCACTTTGCGAAAAACTGCATGAGCGAATAGTCCAACAGTTTAAGAACAACGTTTCTCAACGCACTATTGCAAGGAACTTAGGGATTTCACCATCTACAGTCCACAATATTATTAAAAGATTCAGAGAATCTGGAGAAATTTCTGTCCGTTTTTAATGGAATCTCTCAGACGGCACTGCATTAAAAACCGACATGCTTCTGTAATGAATATAACCACATGCTCGGGAATACTTCGGAAAACCGTCAGTAAACACAGTTCATCGCTGCAGGAAGCATAAGCCATATATTAACAACATCCAGAAACACCGCCGACTTCTCTGGGCTCAAGCTCATCTGAGATAGACTGACGCAAAGTGGAAATGTGTGCTGTGGTCTGACGATTCCACCTTTCAAATTGTTTTTGGAAATAATGGATGTTGTGTTCTCCAGGCCAAAGAGGAAAAGGACCATCCCGATTGTTACCAACGCAAGGTTCAAAAGCCAGTGTCTGTCATGGTATGGGGGTGTGTTAGTGCCCAGGGCATGGGTAACTTATACATCTGTGAAGGCACCATTAATGCTGAAGGGTACATATGCATTTTGGTGCAACATATGCTGCCATCTAAACAACGTCTTTTTCAGAGACGTCCCTGCTTATTTCAGCAAGACAATGCCAAGCCACATTCTGCAATGCTACAACAGTGTGGCAAGAATGGGAATAAATTCCGCCTTCAAAACTACAACAATTAGTGTCCTCAGTTCCCAAAAGATTACTGAGTGTTGTTAAAAGGAAAGGTGATGTAACACAGTGGTAAACATGCCCCTGTCCCAACTTTTTTGAGACATGTTGCAGGCATCAAATTTAGAATGATTCACAAAAAACAATAAAGTTAAAACATTAAATATCTTGTCTTTGTACTGTTTTCAATTGAATACAGGTCAAAAAGGATTTGCAAATCATTGATTTCTGTTTTTATTTACATTTTATACGCTTTTTTGAATTTATACTTTTTTGGAATTGGGGTTTGTATATGGGACATATTATGGAATTAAATCCTGTGTAAAGATTAAGTGATTAAAGAGAAAACTCTAATATTACAAAACATAACTTTAAGTATTACATTTTTTTGATATAATACAAGTGTCTTGGGTGACACAAATATTTTCAAAAATATTTTGTTTTATTTTCATTGAATGTCCCTTGATTGAATAGGTTTCAGCATAGTAGAATAATGGTTCTTGAGATTAAAGGGATAGTTCGGAATTTTGGACATGTCTCAATTACAACTTACCCATGATGTAGTTGATTGATGGAAACCATTTTCAGCTAATTCCATGCTGTCCCTTCTTTTGGACATACACACATTGCTAATGCTAGCGCAACTCTAAGGTAACCGGTAGCATCCACTACCAAACACACTTAAACACTCTACAGTGCACCCAAAGCAAATAAAATACGGCGACAGTCTATCTGAGGAGCGATACTTTATGTTACCTACGAATGTACTGCCGGCACTGGTCGACTACAACAACAAAGAAGAGCAACAAGTTGCAATGGCCACGTTCGCTCCGCTGCCGTACTTCCACAGAGAATATAGGTCAGCACAAAGTAAAGGATTCAACGATAGTTTGACTTAAAAAATGATGGTATAAACACTCAAAATAACCCAGATAGACTGTCGTCGTATTTTATTTGCTTTGGATGCACTGTGGAGTGTTTAAGTGTGTTTGGTAGTGGATGTTACCGGTTACCTTAGAGTTGCGCTAGCATTAGCAACGTGTGTATGTCCAAAAGAAGGGACAGCATGGAATTAGCTAAAAATGGTTTCCATCAATCAACTACATCATGGGTAAGTCGTAATTAAGACATTATGTCCAAAATTCCAAACTATCCCTTTAAGACCAGACTCATGACAAAAATGGCTCAACTGTTAGCTTGGGGTCCTTGTGTATCTTGGTTGCGTAATGACACATCATGACGTGTCGTATTTTGATTGCTGTAAACTTTTGAATTACACATTCAAAGCTTAGTATTCCTGCCATGAGTAGGGATGGGCTTATAAGCCAAAGGTTGCAGGTTTGATTCCCAGGTAAGACACTGCTGTTGTACCCTTGAACAAGGTACTTAACCTGACTTGCTTTAGTATACTGTATATCCAGCCGTATGGATAGTATTTAAAAATGCTGGAAGTTTTGTAAGTCGCTCTGGATAAAATACTAGGAATGTAAATATAATTTTGTGGCTTTGCTCATGTCAGGTAAGATCTCAGCATTGTTTCAACTATTTCGCCACAATCAATAAATTAGGTGCAACTTGTTGTTTTTATTGTCGAATGAACTGTTGTAATTCAATGAATATGGTATTTAGAAAAAAAAGTAATGATAAATGGGCATTGTTTTCATTATTACAATACTTTGTGAGCTGAGAATTAGAAGGTTCTATTTGACATTTTTATCAAAAATTTGTTAATTACATAAAAGTAATCTTTAAGTGATTCTTCATACATGTGTTAATAATTATTCATTTCTTTTTTTTTTTGGTCAAAATATACAAAAACAGAAAAACATCCTCCTCTGCATTTGGTGTTATAAGGTTCTATCTGCAGTCCAACCACAGAACTGATTATAAACAAAGTAGCCAGTCAGAGAACGTTTTATTCCTGCCTGGGTTTTCAATGTTCGAAAACAGAGGGTTCATTCCACAGAACTAGAGTTCAGTGGTTCATTCCAATTGCTTATTTTCACTCCTTGCATCCTTTCCTAACTCCTTAGCTCCGCCCAACGGAGGACGCGAGGAAAGGATGCAAGGATCAGATACGAGGACGGAGGAATCGAGGCAACGTGCATTTGGCAAATGTAACATCCTTGCTCAATCGAGTGTCAGTGTCATATTACGCTTACATGCTTAACAATATTGCTTTTTAGCTTATTTTTTCATGAATAAATGTTGCTTTTGTTAGTTATAAAGAATGAGTGTCATTATAGATTAGCGCTTTATAATAAATGGAAAGGAACGGTAAAATTACATTTGTGTAGGGGTTTGCCTGTGAAGTGGCATATGTTGAGAGTGGTGGATAATTTATACATGTCACGCGTTCCGAGAAAAGGCTTCTGCAAAGGCTATACTTGTGTTTCCTCACGGAAGCACCCTCCGGGAGCCATCTCGTCCCCCACTCCTCACTCCTCCAAGGAGCATTTAGCGGTTTGGAATGTCCTTAAAGATGGCGACCCTCGATCGATTTCTGGGTCAGGCGAGGACCAAGGAGAAGAGGACGGATAAAATAAGCGATTGGAATCCACCCAGAGAGTCACTGGTAAGCAAGCATGGTAAGGACAAACAGAAAAAAACCCATAATATTTTATAAGAAAGTGAGGGGTTAGTTTAAAAGACCGCAGGTTAGAGATAATTTAGTGCTAATGTGAACTACATAATAACTTTATCTTTATATCTAGCTGTTAGTAGGCTAGCTAACGTTAGCTTGTAGCAACCAAATATAATATTTGTGAAGTAAAGGGAGAATTAGGAATGTATTTTCAGTTCACAGCCATCCAAATTCTATACTTCACAATACATCAATACGCAACAAAGATACGCAAGGACCCCAAGCTAAAAGTTGAGCCGAGCAGATCGTATACTGACACCGGATCTCAGGAAGACATGAATTGAGTATTATTATGCAATCAAATGTAAGGGCCAAAGTAAATAACTGAAGATTTAGTCTTGGAAGTAAGAGTTCTGGTTGGATGCAAACATAATCAGATCATCCACCCTCTGTACACTTGGAGTTCTGAATACTCCCACCCCTCCTTCTGGTGGACAGACATCAGGAGCAAGAAGCGAAGCTTGATGAATGCCATGACTCATCACAAAAATTACTCAGTACAGTGCATTGAATGTTTCATTTATCTTTACATGGTGGCTGACCACATGAGTGATTAACAACTTATTGATGAGATGGGTCTCAGGAGAGAGGCAAGATGTCAGAGGTCAATACATAGGGAGGTTTGGACAGGTGCTCTGCTTTGTGACAGAGGGCTGGTAGAAGCAGTTCAATAGGTTCTTTGGGGGTGTAAGCACAGTCCTCACGCCTTCCTCTGCGCTTTGCCTACAGGGTCTGCAATCATCACAATTCCCCAAGCAGCCAGACCTGTCATAGTGGAAAGGGAGTTTCTACAGTTACCAAAGTGTTTTAACCACAGCACTTGAGTACATGTCAAAAGAAGGCATATCAATCCATGCAAAGAAGCACATTAAAATGAACTCGTACAGCAATACATTTGATTGAACAAAATAATCATACATTTTTTAGAACTTGTACAAGAACAGACAAGATGTTAAGAGCAGGGCTATTGAACTGGTGGTCCAGGGGCCAAATGCAGCCAGCCTTTTACACATTATTGGCCCTCATTAGGAAGAAAACTAATTTTATTTTTTAGATGCATAAACATTGTGACAGGTCTGCATGTCTAGGTCTGCACCTGCATACTGTTAGCTTACTCCCCACTACTTTACTACCATTTAGTAGATGCATGGCTATGGTTATAAGTAGGCTCATAGCTCAAAGGGTTGTGGATTAGATTCCCTGCTAGGCAGCCATTGTTGTAGGCTACCCTTGATCAAAAGAATGTAATCTATGGTCTGGATAAGAGTGTCTGCTAAATGCCTAACGTTAAATGTTATATCACAGCGACCACTGGCAAACTGCCTGATTCGTATTCGTTGTTAAATTACTTAATTGGGGCTATAACAAGTATGCTCAACATCCTATAAAAGTATGATCTACATGCTAACATTAGCTACCTTTAGAAATGGTTTCAGACAGAACAATCAAGACACTTACTAGCAGCAAAGGCGATTTGAGCGACAGTTCCGAAAGTGGTCGGTCCCCCTTGGCGCATCATTCCTCGGGCGGCGAGAAACACATATCCTGCCGACATGAGCAAACCACTACCGGAGAGGATCCGACAGCTCCAACAGTCCCCGAACATACGACTGACAGGAGGAGATTGTGGGGCCGAGGGTGACGCAGACGTTTGCTCGGATGTTGTCATTGTCAATATAACGTCGGCTAATGTCTGAAATCTCGAGAATGCATGCGTTCCGTGGATTTAATGCACAACCACTTCCAGATATTTTAAAAACTGCCCTTTCAGCAAGCCTAGCGAACTGATATTTTGAAGGAACCTATCGATGTTCTTTTTCTTTTTTGGTGTGCCAATTCATTCAAATCTCAAATCAAACAAACTCATACCTTTCCGACTAGCTGCATGCTTCCATCAAAGATTTTAGATGATGAGTTGAGATGAGATGCATTTGACTTTCTTCACCGGAAACACGAACCCATTACCAAAATTCTGAAGAGTAGTCTGCGCCACACGGAACTGTGAGCATATGTGGTGATAAGGTGGTAACTGTTAAGTCTGCCGGAAATTTTAACCGGAACTCCCCAAATTGTCCGAACGGGGTCTCCAAAGTGCTTAACTATCTCTGCCATTTCCTCCCGCACCGGAAACAAGTGCAACAACAGTAAAGTGGACCATGTTGCTTGTTTATGCAGTTCCACAATTTAATCCACCGAAGAAAAAAAAAAAGTTTACATAATTTGCTTGTCGGTAATTACCGAATCATTTGTAGCTTAGAGGAACATCCAAATATATGTTGTATGGAACTATTGCCCAGGACACATCTGTCTTTAAAAGTGGGCTACAAAACAGTTTATTCAAATACTGTAGGCTATGCCAGACAAAAGACATAAGTAAAGCTATAAATAATTTTAATCTAAACTAACAATACACAATACACTGAATTAATTTGACAATTGTACACTTTTATTGCAGATAAAATATACATATTGACACTCAGTGTCCAGAGTATAAAAGACAGAAACACTGAGAAAAGAAACTTGAGGCACCATTGTACATAGGGCCTATGTCTACCCTGCTCTCATTTCCTCCATCAGAGAGCAACTGTCTGTGCCAGTGATTTCTTTCAACAAGCCTTAACTGAAGAATAGTTCATGCATTTACTGTTTCAGTAACTGAAAGAGATTAAGCTGCTTTTTAAAGACTCAACCCAGTGCACTCAGCTTTGAAAAAAGCACAACATAGGAAACCCCAGAGCCTGACTTTCATAATTTATCATGGTTTTAAGGTTCTCAATTTGGAGGTCCAATTCCACGGGTGATATTGTCATTAGTTTCGGCGGCCTCCTTCAGCACCTGCATCATCAATGCATTCCTCCTCTGAGTTTCCTCCATCTTCACGGGATTTGCCTCGGGTAGATTCTGAATGAAAACCCAGACAATGAATCTTGATTTCAGCTATACAAATCCAGAGAGCAGCTCAACAGTATGCAAAACTATCTGAACGTTTTGAGTACAAGTAGTTGCATGTACAGTATACAGTGTACTTGACATTGCGATTTGCATCGAGAAATTAATCAATTTGTAACAATTTGTAAGTAATATGTAGCCAAAACAGCAACATTAGATTAACACACAAAGAGCCATTTCCGGGGCAAGGAGGAAAGGAGCATGCATTTTTTGAGTATTGGGACGCACCCCCAGTTTCGAGGGGCCATGACGTCAGTAGCCGCTGTCTGCTCGTAGCGCATGTGCTTTCCTAGTTTCGAAAGGCCATGACATCAATAAATATCACTTATTTCATTTTTTGTAATAATTTCATTTTTTTTTATTATGCCTGCCGAGTGCCAGGAAACACCCTTGTCCCAGACAACAATTCACAATTTCATACAGTTAAAAAAAATGTGTTGAAAGCCTTCAAAACTTAAAACTAACACTAAGAAACTATCATCTCCTTCCAGACAGCAGAAGCCCAGAGCCATCAGTCATAATCTTACTGCCAGAGTTAGAGAGGGAGAGGGTGCAAATTCCTGACCATTACCCTAATGCAGAGTCGGGCCCAGTCCTGACTAAAATAAGCTGCTGATCTAACTCGGAGGAGCCTGGTGTGTTGATCTCAGCTAGTGAAATGAGAGGTCTGTCAGAGTGATAAGGGGCAGACAGGAACCTTCACCCGAGCAGGACGGGACACTTACACTTACATCTGACCCGGGACCCACAAATTGACCCTCCCAGGGTAAGCCTGAAAACTCATGTTTTTCCTTTTTTCTACTTACGTTGTACATATTTTCACTGTTTTCTTCTCTGTAAGGTGCTACATTCTTTCTTATAGCCATGTCCATCCTAGCTATCAGAAGTAATTAGGCTGGCTGGGATCAACCCTTTGCTTCTTTCACACTCAGATACATGTACAGTCTCACTATAAAAAGATTGGGGTTAGAACGGGCAGAGAGGTAACTTGCGCAGCTGGAACTCCCCTGTGGTAATGAACTTTTAACTTTGTATACAAAGCTGTATAGGTCACATACCACTGAGACCACAAGAAAATGGGTACTAAACAAAAAGGGACACAGCATCAGGCTGGGGAATATATATATATATATATATATATATATATATATATATATATATATATATATATATATACAGTGAGCTCCATAATTCATTGGACAGTGACACATTTTTTGTTATTTTTGTTCTGTACTCTAGCACTTTGAGTTTGAAAGGATACAATGATAATGAGGTTGATGTGCAAACTGTCAGCTTTAATTTGAGGGTATTTTCACCTATATCGGATGAACCGTTTAGAAATTATAGAACCTTTTGTACATAGTCCCCCCCATTTTCAGGCATCAAAAAATATTGGACAGTTTAACATAATGTAGAATAAAGTAAACGTTTTAAATATTTGGTTGCATATCCTTTGCATGCCATGACGTCCTGATGTATGTGACCCAACAGCATCAATAGACTCTTGATATTTTATTTTCTGGTACTCTTACAAGCAATACTATAACTTCTCAGCATTTGAATGGATCTCTATGGGAATTGGGGGGTGGGACTAGATTTAGCTGTAAATTATGCTGGATAGGGTATGGAATACATGGTTGGTGAAATGGCTGTAAGTCATCAAGGGTCTGAGGTATCAAACGAGCCTCAAACCATCACTCTGCTGTCAGATATGCAGTAGATATGGATGGATCACTTTAAGGGTTGTTTCTCCTGACACATTTTCCTATTGAACTCTATGGAAAAAATACGCTCAAATTAAAGCTGACAGTCTGCACTTCAACCTCATTGTCATTGTATCCTTTCAAACTCAAAGTGCTAGAGTACAGAACCAAAATAACAAAAAATGTGTCACTGTCCAATGAATTATGGTGCTCTATATATATATATATATATATATACAGTCAAGCCGGAAGGTCTGCACACCCCTTTCACCTTCTCCACGTTTTATTACGTTACAGACATATTCTACAATAGATTGAGTTCATGTTTTGTCTCTAAATTCTACACAAAATAGCCCATAATGACAAAGTGAAAACAGGTTTTTAGACATTTGTGCTAATTTATTAAAAATCTAAATGTAAAATATCATATGTACACAAGTGTGCACACCCTTTGATATGACACCCAAAAGTGAGCTGAGGTGCATTTTGTTTCCACTGATACTGCTTGAGATGTTTCTACAACTTAATTGGAGTCCACCTGTGATAAATTCAATTGATTGGACATGATTGGGGATTGCCAACACCTGCCTATATAAGGTCCCACAGTTGACAGTGCATGTCAGAGCAAACTCCAAGCCATGGGGTCAAAGGAATTATCTGCAGACCTCAGAAACAGGTTTGTGTCAAGGCATAGATCTGGAGAAGGGTGCGGAAAAATCTCTGCAGCTTTACAGGTCCCAAAAAGCACAGTGGCCACCATCATTCATAAATGGAAGAAGTTTGGAACCACCAAGAATCTTCCTAGACCTGGCCGCCCGGCCAAACTGAGCAATCGGGGAAGATGGGCCTTGGCCAGGGAGGTGAGCAGGAACCCGAGGGTCACTCTGACAGAGCTCCAGCGTATCCTTGTGGAGATGGGAGAACCTTTCAGAAGATCAACCATCTAGGCAGCACTCCACCAATCAGGCCTTTATGGTAGAGTGGCCAGACGGAAGCCCCTCCTTAGTAAAAGGCACATCACAGCCCACTTGGAGTTTGCCAAAAGGCACCTAGAGGACTCTCAAACCATGAGAATCAAGATTCTCTGATCTGATGAAACCAAAATTGAACTTTTTGGCCTGAATACCAAGCGTCACGTCTGGAGGAAACCAGGCACCACTCATCACCTGGCTAATACCATCCCTACAGTGAAGCATGACGGTGGCAGCATCATGATGTGGGGATGTAATAACGTAATAAAACATGGAGAAGGTGAAAGGTGTGTGCAGACTTTCCGGCTTGACTGTATATTATACAATTATCAGTAAAAATTATCATTAAAAGCAAGATACCAAAGAGCCTAGTAATGTACTAACATTAGCCTTAGCTCATTAACACTGACCTTGGGGTTGCTGGGTGGGTCATTCGTTTAAGGCCAGTGCCGACTGTGGCCGGTTGCTCCATAGGGTGATGCACAATTCCCGATTGCCTCGCCGTGGTTACGGGACGGTTCAGTCGGTTGGGGGGTCCGCATTTCACTGTTCTTTGATGACCCCCCTGGTCAAAAGGTACCCAACCGGATGCCGCATATGAAATGTCTTCCTCTGACTGTGGGCTGCGGTGAGTAAAGAAACACGCTGATGACATCACACGTCTTCACTCTCTTGAATCTGCAGTAGGGGATTTGGCATGAACATGGATACAAATAGTCAATTGGATATTCCAAATTCGGGAGGGAATTGGATATGGCCCCACGTTGGGGGCCAAATTAAAAAAATGTATTTACCTGAGCTCATATCAATCTACTACTCACATGGCACAAAACACAAACCCATAAGAGCAACATTATCTTTCATCATACTAACATTCTCATAATGCCGAACATTGTACAAACCCCAATTCCAAAAAAGTTGGGACAGTGTATAAAATGTAAATAAAAACAGAAAGCAATGATTTGCAGATATAATGTTTGGCATTATGAGAATGTTAGTATGATGAAAGAATGTTGCTCTTATGGGTTTGAAAAAAGGGAACAACACCGGATTTAGCTAGGTGAGTTATTTTATTCGTAAAATTTGTGAAGTATGTTTGATTAACATTAGGCTACTTCATTGTAACAATTATTTACTCATAAATTTTCCCAGGTATGTTTGATTAAGATAGTTCACTTTATCTGCACCTTTCTTAACATTAGCAGCGTATTACCATTCAGCGTATTACCAATCTGCAAATTGAATTAAAATTAATGGCTATACACACAATCTACAGACCAGAAGCAATAGCCAGAAGTAAAGAACTCACCTCGGTCTAGGATACTCTCTGCTCTCGATCCAACTACAGTTCTGTGGATCCATCGGTGGCTGGTCCCACCAGTATTTCGGTCATAACGCTTCCGTGCGTTTCTGTAATGCTGCTGTTTTTTTTTGATTTGCAGTTGTGTTTCAAAGATTTATTTTCTTGCTTCACGCTTTTTTATTTGCGTTTGTTTCTTTGTTTTCATAATGTATTTGTGTTTTGTTATTTGTTAATGTGTTTTCTGATTTGCATTAATGCTGTGGTAATGTTGCGGTGCTTTGTATGTCTTGGCCACCGTAGGATTCCCATGTTTTCATCAAAATTCTTGCAGGCCACAAGCCCGCAACACTGAAATTAAAGTGGTTTCATTTAGCAATGTGGGAGGCAAGCTCCACATTTTAGTCATCCATAGACAAACCTAGCTTTTCATGGTTAGTTTCAACTTAGATATAAACGAGAGTAGCTGTAGTTCAAATTGGTTTGTTTTTCCATTTAATTAGGAATGTATTTACACTGCCTGGCCAAAAAAAAAGTCGCACACTGTAATATTTTGTTGGACCGCCTTTAGCTTTGATTACGGCGCGCATTCGTCGTGGCATTGTTTCGGCAACCTTATGCAATGTCACAACATTTATTTCCATCCAGAGTTGCATTAATTTTTGGCCGAGATCTTGTATTGACGACAGGAGAGTCGAACCACTCCGTGAAGTCTTGTCCAGCACATCCCAAAGACTTTCAATGGGGTTAATGTCAGGACTCTGGTGGCCAATTCATGTGTGAAAATGATTCCTCATGCTCCCTGAACCGCTATTTCACAATTTTAGCCCGATGAATCTTGGCATTGTCGTCCTGGAATATGCCCATTGAAGGGATAACCTGGTCATTCAGTACATACAGGTACTCAGCTGACTTAATTTTATTGCTGCATAACGTTGCTGAGCCTAGACCTGACCAATTGAAGCAACCCCAGATCATAACACTGCCTCCAGAGGCTTGTACAGTGGGCACTATGCGTGACAGGTGCAACGGCGACTTTTATTTTGGCCAGGCAGTGTATTTTGTGTCTTTCAAACTTTGCATCAAAGGGGCCGTATTCTTAAAAGGAGCACATGTTGTTCGCTTTGGGACTCTAGTTTTTTTCAGATTCAGCTTGTGTCATTTGAGCCCCTGATAAATGATTCATTAACAACTAATATCTTAACTGTGCCTGTGTGCTTATATGTGAGTACCATTTTAGAATCACAGAGGCTTGTGATATTGGTCAGCACTTACTGTACTATAAACCTTCAACCTTTCATGTAGCCTAATTATGTTTTTGTGCATATCCCTTACATAGTTCTTAACATGTACAAATATAATGGGTACAAGGCAAGTGTTATGTGCATTGTTAGTGATGTTTCTTTAATAATCTCCCAGACAGGAAGAGCAGGAAGATGATTCAGCTATCGTATCGAGACCTGGCCAAGCAAAGGCAACAGCAGGCCGGGGACTGGAACAGAGAGGTTCAGGGAGGTAAGACTCACTTGTCTTTACTTCCACAGGAGTAATGACCCAGTTTTTACTTTCAGTGAAACACTGAAAAGCAACTCACTCACCCAACGTTCACCTCTCCCGGAAAACAGGTCCTCGGCTTCCTGAGCTTGTGCTGACCTTGGTACACTGCTAATCAGTTCAGTTTTGGATTGATGACATTGGTCTGGGACGGGTTTGACATCCTTTGAAAATGGTTCATGCAGACACTTTCTCAGATTCAAATGCATTTGAATGACAGGAAGTAGAACGTGACCCCGCTCTAAATTTTAAGGGGATTTTAACTGAAACGTTTTTTGTTCTTTCCTGGAGTGGCCGTGGGAGTGTCTCACTGCCACCGATCAGGCCTACTCCGAAAAAACCTACTTATAATCAGTCTATATATAACCCATCTGATCTTATGGGCTATTTCAGAAATGCTCCTTTAAAGTACCAGGTTTCACTATCGCTGTGACTTACTGCTGAATTGGAAGAAACCTTCTGGAGACTATTGGACTATTGATTTCAGAAGGGTGTGTGTACACATGGGCAATACTTATTTTAAAATGTGACTAACAGGGCTAACATAAAAAGGAAGTGAACCCTTAGAAACATGACCTCTCACAAAGAAAAGCATCTTCTCAACCAATCGCAATGCTGCTGTAGGTTATAATGATTGAGCAAAGGTTTGAACTGCTTCATTTCATGCTGAGGAGGCAGTATTCACCGCATGGGGTGACTAGATGTAATTGAGAAATTCATTTACTGGACAAATTCCTTTTTTCATTCATGTGTAAATTGAGAGTAGTGTTGCCCATGTGTTGTGACTATTCACTGGTGTGTGTGTGTGTGTTTGTGTGTACATTTGTGTGTGTGCCGTGCGTGTGTGTGCTTCTGCATGCATGTCAGTGCATCTGGACCTGGGGCGGAAGATCAGTGTGCCAAAGGATTTGATGATGGAGGAACTACAGCTGAAGTCTAACAGGGGTTCGCTTATGTTTCACGAGAGACTGAAGAGAGTGGAGAGGTTCACTGTGGAGAACGCCAACTCACCCAAATCTGTGAGCCATGTCAGTCCCTCATCCACTTTCCTTTTATCATAGTTTATCCTCACTGTGTGTAATTCCATAATAATCCAAGCAGTCGCTGTCATTTGAGCTTCCTGAACAATTTAATAAAACCAGCAACTTTAATCTTCCTGGTTTAGCCTTAGTGCATAGCTTTGCTCTGGTGCACTTGTAATGTTCTTCACTCTTCAGACCAAGCTTAATCAGGCATTAGCAATGACAGTGTTCACAGTTTGGAGACTATAAATGTACCCTAGTTCATGGTGTCCTCCATCCCTTTTCTTCAAGCTTGGTGTATTTGTTATGTAGTCAGAGTACTGGTACACAAAAGTCTCTCTTCAACACACCGGGCTGCTTCTTTATTGCTCAGTGCAAACATCGCCCTGAAATGCACCCCTATCTCTCTTGGAAATCAATTATGCAAGGTTGACCTGACCTGACAACCTAGAAATGACCAGAAATTGGAACCTGGTTCTGTTTTTTTCAATGGCCTACTAGTTTCTTTACCTTTGGGTTTATGTTCAGAATTTTAATCTGCATGAAAGGTTTATGTTTGCACTTCCCTCATGGCCTGGTCTCTCTTGAAATTGAGATTTAAAAGAACATCTCTACTGTTTATTTAAAAGAAGAAAAATACAAATGAATAATACAGTTTTAAAAATACCCAGGCAGGTCAGGCAGGTCAGGCAGGGGAGCCAGCTCAGGGAGCGACGCAACCAGACGGCACGCAGGAGGGGAAGGAGAACTTCCATACAGGGAACTTCATAGGACCGGCCGGGAAAACCAGCCTGCTTTCATCTCTGAAACGCACTGTGGCCAAGAACGGGAGCCCTGACGTCCTGGCCCCAGGTAACCACGGAGACAGCAGGTGCATGCCAGTGCGCGTTAACAAAAGGACCACAAAGGGGGTCTTGGGGGTATTTCGCGAAGCAGGATTACTGAGTTAGCTGGATTACTGCACTGATTAAAACCCGGAACCCTCCTTAATCTGGACTGAAGTAAAAAGAGCTGTTCCGGATTTTACTCAGTTATCATGCAGTCATCCTGCTTTGTGAAATACACCCCCAGATTTACAATGACCAAGTTGCTGTATTACATCATGGCTTACAGTTAAAATCAATACTAGCGTGAACAGTGGGTAATGTGCGTGACTGTGCATGCTGATACTGTACCCTTGAGTGTGGTACTTTACCTGAATTTCTTCAGTAAAAATTCAGCAGTATAAATTAATCATATAATTTTAAGTGACCAGGCTAAGCAAATAAATACATTTATTTGTGCCTGCATCCAAGCATATACTATATGTACTATATGAGTATGCCTGCATGCATATCTGTATAAGTGTCTGTGTGTCAGTGTGTTTGTTTGTGTGTGTGTGCCTACTTGACAGCGTTCCCAGGTTTATTTCACAATCCAGATGAGAAAATCTGTCTGCCAAAGAACCCAAAAATTTGAGCTCAGCCGAAATATAAGACAACACTGTTCCTTTTGTAAACAGCTAAAAAAAACAAAGACAACAAACTACTAACTGCTTCTAACAACAAACTAAGCACGTACTCAATTTTGCTAATTTAATGCAAACTGCATGTTTTTTTTAAAGTTGACATGATTATATGGTCTCACGTCAATTGCATTACAGTGACAATTTAGCCAAATTTGTCAGTGAAAGCTGAAGCTTATAACCCTGGCTGAGCCGCCAGTGACCTTTGACCTAGAAGCTGTCCTTTCTCTCAGGTTATTCGGGGCCTCTGAAGGGGATCCCCCATGAGAGGTTCAACTTCACTGTGATCCCAAAGTCCTACCACTGCCCGTGGCAGGAGCATCTGAGAGACAGCAAGAACATCCTGGTCACCATGAATGTCCGACTCCCAGAAGCACCCTACAAAATCACACCAGCCAACTACAAGTGCTTCAACAGGTCAATCACCCCTGCTAGAGAAACACCTGACCTCTGACCTTAATCCTACTTCTGTCATTCACAACATTATCTGTAATTCCAAAATCAGTATCAAATGAAAAGGAAGGGCAGGCTAAATGTACATTTAATTTGGTGGATGCTTCATAACTATAATGACAGGCTCTTATGTTTACTTTATTTTATTTTATTTTAGAATTTTCCACCCAAGCCAGGGCTGTATATACTACATGTATATTCAATTCCCACCCCAATCTGGAATGTCCGATTATCTGCAACCACAGCCGTGTCCCATGCATGAACCACCCTACCAATTCGGGAAAGCTGGGATACGGGATACAGTTCTCCCAAACACGTTGCAGACTACAGCTAAGCTCGCACAGAGCGGCGTCAGAGGAGGGACCTTTCATATTTTGGCATACAGTCTTATAAGCACTCTTTTGGGCAGCGGGGGTCGCCCAAGAGAGATGAAACGCGGAACCCTGTCCAACTGAACCCTCCCATTCCCTGGGTGACACAGGTGCCAATTGTACGTTGCCCTGTGGAGCTACCGGCCACAGTCTGCGCTGGCACGGTCCGGATTCAGTCCCAGGCCGTGAGGCTCATCCATGCACCAAAGCCTTGCACCATAAATGAGCCATCCAGCCCACCCCTCCGCCCCCACAATTTATTTATTTATTTATTTATTTACTGCATTATATAAATTATTCATTATACCTTAATGCATATTGCAAAGGCACTAACCACAAGAAAAACAGATACTGAACAGCCAGCCATACAGTGAGTGAACTCAAAAACCTTTAAAAAAGTGATTGACACTGGGGCCTGACATCCATGCTTTGATCTGTGTGTCCATCACAGATTGCGCCAACATCAGATTGCGCCAACATTACTGAGGGGCAGAGTCTCTTTTGAGTGGCTGGGCCTCTCCTCGTATAACCCCAACTTTAACGGCCTGAAACAGAAAATGCAGCCTTCAGTGCTATTCTGGGAGGCCCTCCCCTCCCCTCCCCCCCGCCCCCCCCCCCCCCTCCCCATGTGACCTGCAATGGGCTATTGGGGTTCTGATCCGCTAGTACACTGACACACCCAAGGAGCGGTAATCAGTCTAAATTAAAAGAAATGAGCACTCAATAAAAAAAAGCCCAGTCCACATCCGTGACTGTGCCCTGGGTCGGGTTTCCCCATCTGCACCTTCTTGTGAAACCCAGTCTCGGTTCTGGCGTGCCACACCGCGGGTCCCAAGGAGTCCGGAGACTATTTACACTCCTGACAGGGAAAGAAGACACCCTCAAGCTTGGCACGTCTCTTGGACATTTCAGACAGGCAGTGCGGGCACTTGATTCTCCGCCACAATGAGCACAACATAGCCTGTCTATGGATTTATTAACTTTGAGCTTGAAGCCCAGGTCCAGACCATACTGTAGTTACAGACTATTCTTTGGGACCCAGTATTCAATAGGCAGAACATTCTGTTATGGCTCAAACATTTAGTTTATCGAACTGGAAGTTGAGACTGAATGCAACTCTTCTTGGGAGATGTGTCGTACGCACATCATAAAGGCAGGAATGCTGGCTCTGCTTCTGCTCACTCAGTCACCGCGCCTGCAATGTTCTGCAACCAGTCCTGCCATGTGTTTCTGAAGGTCCTGATTTCACTAATTAGTTCTACCTCCTGGCTGAAGAATTGTTCTAATTTGCTAATTATTGATTTGAACAAAATATTGGGGAGGACATTTGCTTTCTGGACCTGGATTTTCCACCCCTGCATTTCTTTGCTCTTGAATATGCCCGTCTTGCGGGTACAAGACAAACATTTTGGCAGTCTCTCAGCCGATATAATATTGGAAGAGCATAAATTGTGAAATTGTGAGACTGTGTCAAGCTCCTTCACCATCACACGATTTTAGGGATATCTGTGAAGGTCCATGCAAGTTCTAGAAATGAGGCCCCTGGTTTCTGAATAATAATAATAATCACAGCACATGCAGTGACCTGTATTCTCCTCATAACATTGGGCTTCACTGAGTTAAATGTCATCTCTATTTCGCAGCCTCTGTTCTGTTTATTTGTAGGTGGATCCAATCCATCCTTTCTCCTTATGTAGTACTGATAGCAAACCTCAGGCATTACATTATATAATAAAACATGGTATATTAGCTCATTATTAGCATAAATGTGTTTGTGCTGTGAGACGACAACCATTAAATACTTACTTTTCAGCTTGACACTTTATCACCTTATGTGTTTGCTAATCTATAACTCTGTAAACATCAGTCTTATGAGAAAGATACATTTTTTTCTACTTACCAACACATCATGGTTTAATCACAAGGGTTGAGAGGCAACTTTGTTAATGCTTGAGCTGGATGTGAACTCTTAATGTGGGGAAAAAAACAAAAACATGACTAGTAAATATGCATCTCGACAGCCTTGCAAATCACTTTGGATAAGAGAATCATTTAAAATAATGGACGGGTGGTCCAGTGTGCTGTCTCGAGGCAGTGGTAAAAGTCTTTTGTTTAGTTGAACTGGGATTCCTTCCTTTTTTTCCAGAGCCCCGACACCTTTTGGGGGAGCAAATGGAAACATGAGAATTCCCGAGTTCGAGCTGACGGTGGCCGACACCGAACCAAACCCAGCCTGGGATCGTTTGTGCAAGCGCCCAGACTTCAACCGTGCCCCCCAAGGGTGGGGCGAATCTGCTGAGTTGTAAGAGGGAAGGGGTCCATAAAAAGACTGAGCGTCAAATGCATCACCTGCGTTTCTCTTTTTCTGAGATATCCAACATGACGCCAATCCCCAGCTGTGTTCCAAACCGCATACTTGCACACTACCCAGAATTCTTACAAGTACGGAAGTTTCTGGCTGACATAACAGGTAATGTTTGAAAACTCAAGTCAGGCAAGAGCAAGGCTGTGTCCCAATCAGAACCCTATCTGCTGCGTCCTGTCTCCTGTGTACTGGCATATGTGTGCTGTTTAGTGTGTACTGTTTAGTATGTGATGTGCAGTACGCAAAAAACATCCTCCATACTATTTTCCAACCGTATTGTGTGTCATAAGACATCCCACCCTTGCGCAGCAGTCACGTGTTGTTTTTGTTGTTATTGAAGGAAAACGTCAGCGAAGCTGTGCCTAATTTTTTTAAATGAAGCTGCACATGATATTTACATGACCAAAATGTTTGTGTACTTCCTGAAAAGTATGCTCCCGAATATACTCAACAACACCCCGGAAGTAAGTATATCATACGGGGGGGGGGGGGGGGTTAAGTATACTACATTTAGAGAACATTTTGCCTACTTTATCGTCCTGTCTACTCAACAAGCCTACTCAATAGTATGAAAGGGTGCTGATTCGGACACAGCCCGTGTGTGCAGAAACACACAGTATACATTGCAGCATAGCCTACTACACCCATACTTCCAGAAGTCCATGATAAAAGGTTGTACAAACTCACGAAAAGGAGAACAGTCTAACAAATAATCTTTTTAGAGATGTTATTACCCAAGTACTTTAATAATAATAACAATAATAAAATTTTAAAAAATGTACACAACTAGAATTCCTGGGATATTTTTGCAATGCATTCGGCCCGGAGTACTCTTAAGCATATGCAGTCCACTGTTAATAGCAGGATGACATGTAAAAATGGCTTCCAAATATAGACAATGTTTTTATACTGCGCTTTCATACTTGCACATGTGCTCATCAGTATGTGTGAGAATACGTATCGCACTTTCATGTACAAAAGTGCTTGGTTTGCAAGTATTTGTTTGGAACACAGCACTAATCATGACTGAGTCACCATGCTGTAAATCTGTGCAAAATAATCAGATTATGTACAAATAAAGACTCATAAAACCAAAACAAAAACATTATATACGATCCCTACAGATTGCTTCTCTGATCGAAAAGGGAAACATAATGCCAAGAAAAAGTGATTCTTTCAACGGTAATGTTTCAGTTATAAAAGGCCTTAGCTGAGCTGACATGGAGAAAATGTACAGAAGTACATCAGTATAAGACTGCCAACATCCACAAAACTAATGCCCATTTACTACTCTGCTATTGTGCTCCGATACTCCAATATCAATAACCTTACATATGCAAAATACTTTCATTTTTTTCAGCAAGAGCTATGAAAACAGTAGTATTTTAATAATTCAATACAAATAAAAGCCAAAAAGTCTAGGTACATGCTGTGTACATCACAGCGCTACGGAAGGTAATCAAGTATGGCGATTTAAATATAGGACTCCCATTTGGTGTACAGGAAGACCAAAAAGGAATGAAATATGTATGGTGCTAATTTCAGTCTACCCACCCAGCCAAACCCATAAATGAAGTAAGCCACATCTTAATTCACTCATACTAAATGGAGACTAGATTATACACTACCGTTCAAACGTTTGGAATCACCAAGGAATTTTCTGTTTTTGAAAGAAATCGATATTAATCACCAAGGTGGCATTAAATTGATCAAAAAGTAGTCATGACATTAATAATGTTACAGATTACTGTTTGAAATAACTTTTATTTCACTCTTTGCATATGATTGCAAAGCCCCATTTTCAGCAGGCATTCCAGTGTACTAACAACACACTGTGTTACCTCATCCTGTCGTAATCATGCTAATGTGCCAATCTGGTACTAGAGAAACCATTCCCATTATATTAAGTGCAGCTGAAAACAATTGTGCCCGTTTAATGAAGCTATAAAATGTCCTTTGACTTGCTAAAGTAGAAATAGAATGAAATAGAAATAGTAGTTTGTAACATTATCAATGTCATGATGTCTCTACCTTGGTGAATAAAAGTATCAATTTCTTTCAAAAACATAAAAATGTCTCAGTGATTCCTAACTTTTGAACAGTAGTGTACATGAGTTGAAATTATAATTATACAAAAATGTCCTTAAATTGCAAGTTTTCAGCAGTTAACAGTACAGCCTTGCTTGTTTTTGAGTCCCCACATTGTCTTGTGCACAGAAAAAATGTAGTGCTGCCTGGCTTCAATTTTGTGCCATATGTAGCCTACTGATTTTAAGGGGGCTGGGGAGTAAATGAGGAGAAACAGTGAAGTATTGTGTGAGATTTAACAAAAAAAATTTTTTTTTGAACTGTAAACAAAAAACTAAATGTGTTCAAAATACAATTAAGGGCTAACCATATGGTGCAGTCCATATGCCGGCTCAACCCATATATGAAGCCACATTAGGGCCTTTCGATCCAACTGAAACTTCTTTGACGCGACGTCAGTGGTTCTCCCTCCTAATGGAATCAGCCATTCTATGTAACCTTAACACAAATCAGTAACGACATCTGGGGGATATTTCACAAAGCAGGATTACCGAGTCAGCTGGATAACTGCACTGAGTAAAACCCGGAACCCTCCCAAATCTGGACCATGGACTGAAGTAAAAAGAGTTCCGGGTTTTACTCAGTGTAGTTATCCAGCGAACTCAGTAATCCGTTGTGAAATATCCCCCTGATGTTTTGGCCAAGTTGGAACTCGTGTGACAAATTAAAAAAAAAAAAAAGACAGCAAAATAAAAGACGGTAAGAACATTTAATAAGGACAAGATATAAAATTCTTGATTTCATAAAAAAGTAAGAAAGAAAAGGTGTACAATTTGTCAAACCAAATACAACAGACAGATCATACAAGTTTGTTAGTTCCTGTTTTCCCTCATTAATAAAACATCTTTACGGTTTCACTGCTGTGAATGTGTGTATTATATTTTGAAGCGGTTTCATCTCACTACCATTCCAGAGTGAACGCTGAAGCTGTAGACTGACAAGAGGCCAATACATCAGCTTAATGTACTCGAGCCTTACCGCTGCATAATGCAGACAATTCACTCGCCAAGCTAAGGACCAAAGGTCCTCAAATGCGGGAAAGAACTGTATTCTGAATCAAGCTCTTGGGTGTAATGCAACCTTCATTAATGGACTTTAGTGGTCTCTCAACACAGCTACAAATTCAAGTGTGAATATTCATTCTCCTGATATTTTACAGAATAACCTCATAGATTAATAACTCTTATTTGTGAGATACATGACGTGTGTGTGTGTGTGTGGTGGGGGTAAATTGATAAGCCCTTTCTGTGGAGCACAGAACGAGACCATACTGTCTTCTCTCAGATACCCAGAGAGCTTTAGTATCAGTAGGGATCTGTTAGTTCCTTTGACAGTTATGGCTTATGTGCATGGCAGTTAGGCGATTTTTTTAGCCCAAAACAACAAAAAAAAATATTTCACAATTTTGGGAACAGGAACAACTTTATGAAGGGGAAAAATATTTTCAACTCATTTTCCAACAATGGTTCACTCAATGTTCTTTCACATCTTTATTAAGATACTAAAAAAGGGGGTAAAATGTAAATGGGCAGTCACTGGATGCAGGATCATGTGACACGGCCGGCGGATTAGGATCCGCCGTGCCGGCTGGCGTGGGCGCCCATGCGCTGAGGATCCTGGGAAGGGTAGTGGATGTGGCCCGGAGGTCTCATGGCCATGGGAGGTGGTGGGACGGCTCCCATGGGACCCATGGTATGGAACAGGGGAGGTCCGAAACCTGCCGAACAAACAGCAATCTTAATGGGTTGAAACCACAGACTAGAAAAAATATGCGATGTCACCCATTGACTGCATGGACTTTCCAAGCTTTGAAGCTGCGGAAGTGCAGTTTTGTTCTGCTGCCACGTGGTACAAAAACAAAGCTTCAACAACAAAACCCGGTCTTGGCCCCTTGATTTAACCCCCTCGCGCAGACTCCCTAGTGGCCATGCCGCCGGTGCCGTGAGATTGCTCAAGTCAGACATTGCTCCTGCAACCCTGTTATAGCTTTATTAGTACAGGACGTTTTTACCGTTTACTTTTTGGGGGTTCAGGCCTGGTTTTTGCCCAATTTTCCTCCCCTTTCTCTGTACAGCATCTTACAAATAATTGAATTGAAAATGCTTGTCACATCGGAAAGAGGAGGCCTTGGCTTGATGGTTAGAACAGCCTCCTTTCACCCTGGATACCTGGGTTCGAGCCCCGCTAAGTACATACCACTAAATTTATTTCTGCAACAAAAACGACTGGCATATTATGCTTTTCACATAAGAATCTTCTTTTCACATGAAAGAACATCTTTTTTTATTGCAAAGGCCAAGAAATTGAACAGCAGACATTGTCCGGTACTCGCTACCACCAAAAGATTTAACGCAGGTGACGTTACACAGTACCCGAAAAAAATATCCCATTTTCCAGGGAGAGAAAATTGTTTTAACACAAAGGTACTTGTTAAGTATCTTGTAAAGATATAATAAAATAATTTAGGAAAAATTGGGTAGCACTGCTTTGGAATAGAGCTTGTTTAACTAGTGTGCACAACGATAGCCAATATTGTTTGATATTTTGATATCAATACTTTTAATGGCAGGCCTAGTTTTTTGCAAGTTTTAATTAATGACTTACAGTGCTTGAATATGCGTGAATATCTTAGCATTTTTGTATGTTGATAATGTTTTTCGTTGAGATTTAGATGTAGAAATGTAGACTAAATGTTTAGAAAATCTGTGAATAGCATAATAAGTGTACAAGAACAGTCTAGGCTAATGTAGGACTCCACCTACAGTAGGTGACTTTTATAAATTTTTTTAAATATTTCGTTTGATTCCCCCCCCACCTTACTCCTAATTTGGTAGCCAATTGAACCCTATGTTATTCAATTCCCCTCTGTAACAACCACTTGAGAATTGCCGCTACACAACCCCGTCAGCCGGTAGTAGGAAAGAGTGAACTCAGTGAAGTGAGTCAAAGGATCTGGGTCCTTGAAAGGAACCGTCCACCTCTAATTCAAATCCTGCATAGGCCGCAATTAAAAAATACATTTTCTTTACAATTTTTTTTATTTTACTTATTAAATTTTTTTAATGGGAATGGTGTTCGATGCACACATTCCGCATACATTCAGTTTTAAATAAATTATTTAAGGAATTAATACACGTAAATAATTCCGACTCAAATTTACTTTTGTAATAAGAGTACATTGCAATCTTTTAGTTTTAGTATCATTGTTGAAAAATCTTTTGGACTAATCAATTTCGCATTTCATCCTTCTGTGAAACCACAGAATCCACAGACTGTGGACCATTTTCTTAAGACTGAACATAGTCTCTGCACTGTTGAAATCGAAACGTTACAATTTGATGCCTATGAAAATTCATAAAGGGGCGTGCTCGGGTACAACATGCGGGAGTGGACATTCTGTACTCTAATACAGCACCAGAAACACCCTTTTACAACCTACTGTACGTAAACAGCAGAGATGATAAAAGCAACACAGTCCCTGAGTGTGTGGTGATAAAATAATCTGTGGTGAAACATTAGCATTGCTGACTGGTCAGAGGTAAGGGGGGGCTGCATCAAGAGAACAACACTTCTAAAGTGGTGTTCGCATTCTATGTACTCACAGGCTGACAGAAGCAAAGGATTTAAGAATGGGGTGCATTTGGGGGTACTGTGATATGGTGTGGTGCGCGGTGTTCACCGGAGGTAGGTGGTGGTTTTCGGGCGCTGGAGCTTTTACCTGGGGGTGGAGGGGGGGGCGACTCCAGGTGGGGGGGGCAGGGCGATGTTCATAATTGCAGGGGATGTGCTGGGAGCCAGGTTAAAGTAGTTGGCTGGAGCTTCCTCTTCTGACACAGGGGGGAGGGGCAGAGCTGGAGGAAGGGGCAGGGGCAGTTAGAGCAGAGATACAGGCCACATGGTGCGACTCCATAAAACACGCACGCACACGCGCGCACGCGCACACGCACGCACGCGCACACACACGCACACACACGCACACATACCTCCTGGCAGGCCGGGCACTGGGTCCAATTTCAGTCCCATGTCGTTGACCCCGTCCCTGTCTCTCTCCTTACCCCGAGCTGCCTGAGACCTGTGGGAAGAGAGTACACAGTCAGCCCCTCTGCACACCCAGTCAACATACAGCCCCTCTGCACAGCCAGTCAACATACAGCCCCTCTGCACAGCCAGTCAACATACAGCCCCTCTGCACAGCCAGTCAACATACAGCCCCTCTGCACAGCCAGTCAACATACAGCCCCTCTGCACAGCCAGTCAACATACAGCCCCTCTGCACAGCCAGTCAACATACAGCCCCTCTGCACAGCCAGTCAACATACAGCCCCTCTGCACAGCCAGTCAACATACAGCCCCTCTGCACACCCAGTCAACATACAGCCCCTCTGCACAGCCAGTCAACATACAGCCCCTCTGCACAGCCAGTCAACATACAGCCCCTCTGCACAGCCAGTCAACATACAGCCCCTCTGCACAGCCAGTCAACATACAGCCCCTCTGCACAGCCAGTCAACATACAGCCCCTCTGCACAGCCAGTCAACATACAGCCCCTCTGCACAGCCAGTCAACATACAGCCCCTCTGCACAGCCAGTCAACAAACAGCCCCTCTGCACAGCCAGTCAACATACAGCCCCTCTGCACAGCCAGTCAACATACAGCCCCTCTGCACAGCCAGTCAACATACAGCCCCTCTGCACAGCCAGTCAACATACAGCCCCTCTGCACAGCCAGTCAACATACAGCCCCTCTGCACAGCCAGTCAACATACAGCCCCTCTGCACAGCCAGTCAACAAACAGCCCCTCTGCACAGCCAGTCAACATACAGCCCCTCTGCACAGCCAGTCAACATACAGCCCCTCTGCACAGCCAGTCAACATACAGCCCCTCTGCACAGCCAGTCAACATACAGCCCCTCTGCACAGCCAGTCAACATACAGCCCCTCTGCACAGCCAGTCAACATACAGCCCCTCTGCACAGCCAGTCAACATACAGCCCCTCTGCACAGCCAGTCAACATACAGCCTCTCTGCACAGCCAGTCAACATACAGCCTCTCTGCACAGCCAGTCAACATACAGCCTCTCTGCACAGCCAGTCAACATACAGCCCCTCTGCACAGCCAGTCAACATACAGCCCCTCTGCACAGCCAGTCAACATACAGCCCCTCTGCACAGCCAGTCAACATACAGCCCCTCTGCACAACCAGTCAACATACAGCCCCATTGCACACCCAGTCAACATACAGCCCCTATGCACAGCCAGACAACATACAGCCCCTCTGCACAGCCAGTCAACATACAGCCCCTATGCACAGCCAGACAACATACAGCCCCTCTGCACAGCCAGTCAACATACAGCCCCTCTGCACAGCCAGTCAACATACAGCCCCTCTGCACAGCCAGTCAACATACAGCCCCTCTGCACAGCCAGTCAACATACAGCCCCTCTGCACAGCCAGTCAACATACAGCCCCTCTGCACAGCCAGTCAACATACAGCCCCTCTGCACAGCCAGTCAACATACAGCCTCTCTGCACAGCCAGTCAACATACAGCCCCTCTGCACAGCCAGTCAACATACAGCCCCTCTGCACAGCCAGTCAACATACAGCCCCTCTGCACAACCAGTCAACATACAGCCTCTCTGCACAGCCAGTCAACATACAGCCCCTATGCACAGCCAGTCAACATACAGCCTCTCTGCACAGCCAGTCAACATACAGCCCCTCTGCACAGCCAGTCAACATACAGCCCCTCTGCACAGCCAGTCAACATACAGCCCCTCTGCACAGCCAGTCAACATACAGCCCCTCTGCACAGCCAGTCAACATACAGCCCCTCTGCACAGCCAGTCAACATACAGCCTCTCTGCACAGCCAGTCAACATACAGCCCCTCTGCACAGCCAGTCAACATACAGCCCCTCTGCACAGCCAGTCAACATACAGCCCCTCTGCACAACCAGTCAACATACAGCCTCTCTGCACAGCCAGTCAACATACAGCCCCTATGCACAGCCAGTCAACATACAGCCTCTCTGCACAGCCAGTCAACATACAGCCCCTCTGCACAGCCAGTCAACATACAGCCCCTCTGCACAGCCAGTCAACATACAGCCCCTCTGCACAGCCAGTCAACATACAGCCCCTCTGCACAGCCAGTCAACATACAGCCCCTCTGCACAGCCAGTCAACATACAGCCCCTCTGCACAGCCAGTCAACATACAGCCCCTCTGCACAGCCAGTCAACATACAGCCCCTCTGCACAGCCAGTCAACATACAGCCCCTCTGCACAGCCAGTCAACATACAGCCACTCTGCACAGCCAGTCAACATACAGCCCCTCTGCACAGCCAGTCAACATACAGCCCCTCTGCACAGCCAGTCAACATACAGCCCCTCTGCACAACCAGTCAACATACAGCCTCTCTGCACAGCCAGTCAACATACAGCCCCTATGCACAGCCAGTCAACATACAGCCTCTCTGCACAGCCAGTCAACATACAGCCCCTCTGCACAGCCAGTCAACATACAGCCCCTCTGCACAGCCAGTCAACATACAGCCCCTCTGCACAGCCAGTCAACATACAGCCCCTCTGCACAGCCAGTCAACATACAGCCCCTCTGCACAGCCAGTGAACATACAGCCCCTCTGCACAGCCAGTCAACATACAGCCCCTCTGCACAGCCAGTCAACATACAGCCCCTCTGCACAGCCAGTCAACATACAGCCCCTCTGCACAGCCAGTCAACATACAGCCCCTCTGCACAGCCAGTCAACATACAGCCCCTCTGCACAGCCAGTCAACATACAGCCCCTCTGCACAGCCAGTCAACATACAGCCCCTCTGCACAGCCAGTCAACATACAGCCCCTCTGCACAGCCAGTCAACATACAGCCCCTCTGCACAGCCAGTCAACATACAGCCCCTCTGCACAACCAGTCAACATACAGCCCCATTGCACACCCAGTCAACATACAGCCCCTCTGCACAGCCAGTCAACATACAGCCTCTCTGCACAGCCAGTCAACATACAGCCCCTCTGCACAGCCAGTCAACATACAGCCCCTCTGCACAACCAGTCAACATACAGCCCCATTGCACACCCAGTCAACATACAGCCCCTCTGCACACCCAGTCAACATACAGCCCCTCTGCACAGCCAGACAACATACAGCCCCCCAGCACATTTCAGCATATGGCAGAATTTTTCGGACGGGACGCCGACGCTCACCTGCCCCACTTGACGGTCAGCCTGCGGCCGCTGATGATGAGCTTGTTGAAGGACTTCTCGGCGGCCATCTCAGCGGCCGGCCGCGTGGCAAACTGGATGAAGGCGCACTGCTGCCTCTGCACGATGGTGGTGGTCCGGATCTCCCCAAACTGATAAAAGTGATTCCTGTTGGGGAGGGCGGGTCAAGTCAGCACACTATAATCCTGTCACATTTTAGCACTCATCTATGATGGCCATCAAACTGGTACATCACATCAACTGTTATATGCATCTTCTAGTATTTAGTGATTCACAACAATAGCGACTTTACCATCAAGACCTTAACTACACTTTAACTTAATATTGTAGGTACTATATCAAAAGAATGAATGGTAGCTACAGTCCTTCCATGGGTTAATTTCTAACCGCTTATTTTCACTCCTTGCATCCCTTCCTCTCATCCTTTCCTCACTCCTTGGCTCCACCCAACAGAGGACGCAAGGAAGAGGTGCAAGGATTAGATAGGAGCACGGACGAATTGAGGCAACATGTGTTACGCAAATGGAATGTCCTTGCGCCAAGTGTCAGTTTGAAGCGGCATCAATTACCAACGACGTGCTGCACATATTTCGCTTGCTCTTAACTGCAATGTTCATTACGCTCTTTAAATGAACAAATGCAGCTTTTATTAGATCTATCACTAAGGATAAAGAGCTTTATAATACATGGAAAGGAGCGGTAAGATTATATTTGTGTAGGGGTGTTCCCGTCATGTTTCAAAATGTGGCAGATGTGGAAGAGGTGGATCATTTGTAGGCCGTCGTGGGTTCTGAGAAAAGGCTTCGGCGAAGGCTACCATTGTGTCTCTTCCGGGCGCCTCCTCGTTGCTCCAAGAAGCACTTACCAATTTAGAAAGTCCTTAAAGATAGCAAACCTCGATCGATTTCCGGGTCGCGCGAGGACGGATAAAATAAGCAATTGGAATGAACCCCAGGTCTTACCAGAAGCAGGGTAGTGCAGAGTGAGCAGCTGATTGGTGCATTAGCCTCAGTTCACTCGCCTGCTTAGTCCTCATATGGTTCAAATCGCAAAGTGCTGGGATTGCACCAAGATCAACGCATTTATTCATCGATTTATTACAAACCCAGGTTTTTGTATTTTTCTTCAGATTTTCGTTCACAGTTATAAGCAATCTTATTGCTGTTAATTCCATGAGTAAACCAGAGCCTGGTGTGGGACAAGATGAGAACAATTGCAGGCATAGTCAGGATTTGACAATCAACCGCGGCCAGCGCACACACTACACACCCCCTAAAACTTTACAGGATGACCCCCCCCCCTCCCCCCCGCACTCCACTTTCCCCCTCCTCACCTGAGGTCCGACTCTGTGACGCTGTCTCCCAGCCCGCCCACGTACAGCGTGGTGATGGTCTTGTCTTCGGGCGGGTCCAGGCGCGGCATGGTGGAGGCCCGTTTCAGGAGCTTGTCTGCGACCGGGTCGTTTATGCCATAGTAGCGGTCTTTGATGTTCTGGTCCGCCAGAGGGTCATCCGGATCGGTGGGTTTCTCGTGCCTGTGAAGTTCAGATGTGAGGACAGGGTCACTGACTGCTAGTACCCTGACCACTGTCACTACATTTATTTATTTAGCCAATTACGTTCCCACTTCAACATGCAACACCTATAATATATGGATGGGGAGAGTCATAGCAGAATGGGGGGGTAGGTGGTGGGTCAAGGGGTGGAGAGATTGATTGCAATCATTGACAAGGTGGGGGTGGAGACCGGGGCACCTGTGGGTTCGGCCTGTAACATTACATTACAATATTTTCCAGGACAACTAATCGTTTTCCAGGACATTTTCACAATTTTCTCATTTTCTATCGCATGAAATCTGCAGATCTCAGATCGAATCCAACCCATACCAGTGCCAAATAAAAAATACAAAAAGAAAAAGAAAAAAACTCCTAATTGCACACATTAGGTGACAACACTACACTACTGTCAAGAGCTAAATAAAGAGGTACAGCATCTGATATAAATAATGAGCACATTCAGTGAGTGTGGACAATGGGAATCTCTTGAAAGTTCAGACATGAAGCGCTGACTAACAACCCTAACATAACCAGGACACTCAAGAGGCCTTATTGTACAACAGCACCATCTAGCGTGGCTTCAAGGGTACTGCAAGTCAACCAGGACACGTTAATTGTCAGGAGAACACAATGCAAGACTGGAACACATCAAGACGACAAGGGAAAGGCTCCTTGATTTATACACTCTCCCACACTGATTATTCCAACAATACACAAAAACCATATTCAACAGGGAACAGTGTCCTGCCAGACTGGAACATTGAAGCTTAGGAGTGGGAATATACTCACCTGTTCAAAAAAGTGCCTTAATACCATTTAAAAATATAAATCATTTATCCAGGTCAGAATTAAACATGGTATGGTAGCAACGAAGGGACTTGTGTCACTGAAGTATTGGGACAAATTTAAGCAATATATTTAGTGAAGTTGCATGAAGGCATCAATGGACAAGACAGATACAAAGCAGAGAACCTGTAATGGTAAACTTAAAAGTGGGGTTGGCGGGGGTGAGAGCAGATGGTGTGTGTAAACGTTGTAGAAAAAAAGTTGTAGAAAATCCCATTGGGTGACGAAACAAAACTGAATAGGTTTTATGGATTGGTGAGGCCATGTGTCACAAAGGGTTTGATTATTTCTGTAACTAGGTTTTTAAAAGAATACCTCAAGCCAAAATTTTGAGACTCTCAAGCTTACAATCTTCTGTCACTCAGGCACAGGGACCACACAAGATTACATGTCTATTGCACTTTTATTACAACCATTTGTCTATCATTTCTGTTATTACATCCATTACTGGATGAAAAAGTACAGTATAATATTTAGCATTTGGCCAGTTTCGAGTTTTCATAAATGCAATACAACCTCTCTAATAGCCCCTTCAGGGAGGGGAGAGGGGGAAAGAAAATCTATCTCCATTTTGTAATGTTTTCCTTGAATTCTCACTTCCTTCGTCCAGCTTTACAAAGCTAATTCTACAGCCGCTATCCAATCGGAATGACAGCTGCAGAAGGGCATTTATGCTTCATCAACGTGTCCAATTGGCCAATAAAAACCCTCGGCGGCCACTAATAAGACCGGAGGTACTGGCCGTGAGAATGAAGGCTTCTCTGCCCCAAAACGTACATTAACCCAGGGATGTCAAATTCCTAAAGGGGCTGGTTTGTATGCCCACAGCTAATCAACTAAGCCCCGGGGTAATTAGTCTTGCAAATACGAGCATATGCACCAACCCTTTGGGGAACCTAATCCCTGAACTAATGACAATGCGCCTACATTAGTTAGGCCTACGTATCTGTGAATATGACGAGACCTGAACTAATGACAATGCGCCTACATAAGTTAGGCCTACGTATCTGTGAATATGACGAGACCTGAACTAATGACAATGCGCCTACATTAGTTAGGCCTACGTATCTGTGAATATGACGAGACCTGAACTAATGACAATGCGCCTACATTAGTTAGGCCTACGTATCAGTGAATATGACGAGATCTGAACTAATGACAATGCGCCTACATTAGTTAGGCCTACGTATCTGTGAATATGACGAGACCTGAACTAATGACAATGCGCCTACATAAGTTAGGCCTACGTATCTGCGAATATGACGAGACCTGAACTAATGACAATGCGCCTACATTAGTTAGGCCTACGTATCAGTGAATATGACCAGATCTGAACTAATGACAATGCGCCTACATTAGTTAGGCCTACGTATCAGTGAATATGACCAGATCTGAACTAATGACAATGCGCCTACATTAGTTAGGCCTACGTATCTGTGAATATGACGAGACCTGAACTAATGACAATGCGCCTACATAAGTTAGGCCTACGTATCAGTGAATATGACGAGACCTGGACTAATGACAATGCGCCTACATAAGTTAGGCCTACGTATCTGTGAATATGACGAGACCTGAACTAATGACAATGCGCCTACATTAGTTAGGCCTACGTATCAGTGAATATGACGAGACCTGGACTAATGACAATGCGCCTACATAAGTTAGGCCTACGTATCTGTGAATATGATGAGACCTGAACTAATGACAATGCGCCTACATAAGTTAGGCCTACGTATCTGTGAATATGACGAGACCTGAACTAATGACAATGCGCCTACATAAGTTAGGCCTACGTATCAGTGAATATGACGAGACCTGGACTAATGACAATGCGCCTACATAAGTTAGGCCTACGTATCTGTGAATATGATGAGACCTGAACTAATGACAATGCGCCTACATAAGTTAGGCCTACGTATCTGTGAATATGACGAGACCTGAACTAATGACAATGCGCCTACATTAGTTAGGCCTACGTATCTGTGAATATGACGAGACAAGCCTGGCACAGTGCATCAAATCACTCAAACGTACCCTTACAGAATGCATTTAGCGTTATAATAACGTATTATTATAACTTATATAAATGGCAAATTTATTATAAATGTTGGCTCTTTCATTTATATACATTTCTTTCTTGAGGCCTAGTATTTGGGTAGTATTTGGGTACATAAATAGCAAAAATTACTACCAATGTAACATTATGGCAATCTCCATATCTCTACCCGGGCTAGCAGGCTTCTCTTGCGAGCAGTGTTGCACGACCCAGCTGTTGCATTGTGGACCGGGAACGCCAGAGCGTCAGCGTTGCGAAGAGGCTCACCTGTAAGGGCACTCTTCGCCCCTCTTGCACTCGCCCTTCACCCAGAAGGAGCAGATGTGGGGGCGGTTCCTCTTGTAGTAGGGCGTGGTCCGCGCCAGTTTCAGCAGCATGTCGCTGGAGCCCGGCACCTTGCCCAGGAGCCCCACCTGCCGCGTCCCGTCCGAGTTCTGGATCTGGGGTGGGCGGAGACGGAACACGTGTCAGTCACCTGGCCCTGCCCCGTCTCGCATTGAGATCATTAACCCTGACGATAGCCTCTTGTTTTGGATTCAGGTAGTGCTGAGCGATTCACCAACATTTCGGTGTATAAATAACTAATTGATCGACGTCGGTTTGATTATTTCAATTGTCTTAATTCGGTGGATAAACGGTGTTCTTATTTGAGCTTGGTGTGCTATTTTTTCTTAAGTTGTAGTTTTCAAAAGGCAGCTACTCAACACAGTTCATGCTGAAATAAGCGTCACAATAACTACAACGACAATAATCCATTGTGCCTATAGGCACACAAATGTATTGCAACAGTTCGGAAAGTATGGAACACAGAACGCAATATTCAAACGTGAATGACACTCGTGCTGGATGAGCGAATGATACTAACGTTATAAAAGGTATGATAGGTCTACTGTACAACTGTAGCCAACAACACATACTGTATATTAAATAACAACACTTAAACTGGAAGTTTGTATTTAACAAAATGTCTGCCCCGAAATTAGTCTAGTGATTTAATCAAAGTTTAAGCTCTGTTATCTAGTGTGAGCCTTCTATCCAGCTTGCTAGATAGAAAACGAAAAACAGGAAAACGAAAAACAGTTGCCTAAACTAACGTAACGTTCAATGGCTGGCTGCCTGCCAAAACGAAAATCTACTTGCTGAGCAAATACTGTATGAAAAGGGAAATCAATTCTTAAAATTATTATTTATTGACTTTTACTATATATTTTTTTCTCTTGCTTTTACTGTAAAGCACTTCGAGATCTGCCCCGCAAATGAGAAGCGCTGTATAAATGGAATATATTATTATTAAATTCTGAAGTCATCAAATAAAAAGTGTAGCTAATATTCACACCATAAATGAATGCATGTACTAAGTGATAATAATTTAAGCAAATTATTTGCTGTAATATGCAGTCATTGGAACCTTTAAGACTGAAAGGAGAGCATGATCTTTAGATTTCATGTTGAGTGAGACCACGTTCGTTTTGAGATTAAAAGTTTAAAATTTCTTTTTTTAGAGTTAGGCCTAGAGTTTCAGTTGTTCGTGATACGCTCATGTTTAAAAAAATAAATAAAAATTGAAAACCGAGATTATTTTACAAAACCGAACCGAACTGAAAAGCGCCAATCGCTCAGCACTAGATTCAGGTTCATAATGCTAAAAAAAGCCTGTATCTTCTGAGGGGTTTTCTGAACACAAGATGCTTCTGTTTTTCATATTGTACTGATTAACGTGATTCTGTTAGTCCAACAACCAAACCACACTGCACAGAACAGTAACAATGCCACTGAACACAATATAGCAAATTTTATGGACAATCAACTTCATTCTCCTTGCCACTCACCTTTCTATAATTTTACAATTAATATTGTGACGCTACCTGTAAATTTCAGGCCAACAAGTAACAGCCCAGTTAAACCCTGTCAATCTTCAGCATTGCTACCTTGGCACCAGTCAATAGGGAAGGATTACTCTTAAAAGGCACCAACAAATTTGAAGATTAGCATACCCATAGAGTAAGCGCCTACTCTATCACCACCCCTAATACAAAACAATAACTATTAATACAGTGGTCAAAGGGGCGTAGCACGGTGGGTATGCATTGGACAAACGGGACCTGTATTTTTAGCAGACTACACACAGCTGTCGTTCTGCTGACAGGTGCTGTGCAAAGGCTCACCAAAGCCATGGAGGGGGAGAATTGACACCCGCACTAAAGTGTGGCGTGAACTAATCGTTTAATGACTGACCGCAAAGCGATGCCGGTCTCGGTGATGAGGCACATCCTACTGAAGCAAGGGTCAAGAACCTCCTAAAACACTACCTCTCTCTCCATGTTCTGAGTGTAGTACTCCTTGTTCACGTCCGATTTGGGCATGTCGTCCTTGATTGACAGCCCAGTGTCGCGGACCTGAATCGGCAGGCCTGGGGGGTAAATATATATCAATACATACTTGAGCATCACCACATCAAGTAGACACAGGCTTGGAAAAGATATGGAAAAAAGTACAAACCAATTCCAAAAAAGTTGGGACAGTTTGTAAAATGCACATAAAAGCAGTGATTTGTAAATTCTCTTTTACATACATTGAAAACAGTATAAAGAAAATATATTTAATGTTTTACCTTATCAACTTTATTGATTTTTGCAATATTCTTGCTAATTCCAAATTTGATGCCTGCAACATGTTCCAAAAAAGTTGAGACAGGGGCAAAAAAAAAGAAAAAAGACTGGGAAGTACAAAAGACACCTGTTTGGAACATTCCACAGGTAAAAAGGTGATGCTATCATGGCTGGGTATAAAAGGATATCAAAAGATTCAGGTACCCTTCAAGTGATCCATCCATATCTACTGCATATCTGGCAGCAGAGTGATGGTTTGAGGCTTGTTTGATACAGCAGCCCCTTGATGACTTAGAGCCATTTAGCCAACCATGGGTTCCATACTATTCCTGTGTAATTTACAGCTTAATCTAGTCCCACCCCCCAATTCCCATAGAGATCCATTCAAATGCAGAGAGGTTATAGTATCGCTTGTAAGAGTACCTGAAAATAAGATTTTTGCCCTTGAGATGAACAGTGCTCCTCTCAACCCCTATAGCTGCCATACAGGTGCCCAGAGGTATCATGTGCAATGAAGAGGAAGAGAAGGGGGAGAGGGGGAAAGTGAGAGAGAGAGACCCACCATACTCCAGGTCCAGGAGACATGTCTGGCAAACATTCTTCATCTTGCTGCAGGTCTGGCACACCTCAGTCTTCTTGAAGCGCATCCGCACACCCGGGCACCAGCGGAATACTGTGAAGGGCCGTGCGCAGATCTGCAACGGACCGTGACAGCTGCATTACATCCCCGAGAGCACCTCAAACAAACGGGGAAATAGCCACGCAGCCCAAACAAACGGGGAAATAGCCACGCAGCCCAAACAAACGAGGAAACGGCCGCACAGCCCAAACAAACGGGGAAATGGCCAAGCCAAAGAAAAAGCAAACAAATGCTGCAACAATGCAGCCATGCAATGCAGTGTGGTTTATTTCACCTGCATCAAACATTTTTTTAAAAAGGGTATCCGATTTCGAAAACGCATTTCCTTACCTTGCATTCCTTGCCATACTTCTCTTTGGTCTATCAAACCAGAATCAAATAAAAAGGCGCATTAGTGAGTGGTGATCATGGCATCTAAAATGTGCTCCCAAGAACAGCTGTCTATTATTCTAGGTTTTTATTTTTTATAGCCGCAATATGATCAGTGCCATGTAGCTGAACTTCAATCATTTAGTAACCATTTTCACTTTAAAGTTATTGTCATCACTGGGGTACAATCAGTCTCTCAAATTCAAACTTTTATTAGTTGCTTTTGTTATTCTTGCAGACTGACAGGCTCCACTCATTTAAACTAAAGAAAGTTGCATACTATTACTGCTTTACATAAGCATGGCTCTCAGTGTGGGAGGGGGCTTGAGGGCTGTTAAAAGGCACTGGCACACTTACCATGCGGATGTAGGGGTTCTCCCCCAAACAGGTCTGACAGAGGATGGGGAAGTCCTGCAGAGGGAGAGAATATTTCAATGTCTGATGGTCATCTCCAACACACCCTCCCCAATAAAACAGTGCATTCAATGTCTGATGGTCATCTCCAACACACCCTCCCCAATAAAACAGTGCATTCAATGTCTGATGGTCATCTCCAACACACCCTCCCCAATAAAACAGTGCATTCAATGTCTGATGGTCATCTCCAACACACCCTCCCCAATAAAACAGTGCGTTCCTATTCATTTGATACCTCAGACTGAATATTTGAATGTTTTGTAGTCTTGCAACTATGTGCCTATATCCATCTTCAGTGAAAACCAGCACACTCACCTTTAGATCTATTTTATTTCTGTAGGTATGCATTTAGCTGCATTACTGCACAAATAATTCTGATACAATTTTGTAACTGTTTGTATGTGCTTTATACCGATGTTTATGTCCACACATTGTGGGTTCCACAGATAACATGGGTCATTCTAATGTCGGTTGACAGGCAAATAGATGGAAATGGAAAGCACAGGACAATTAGAGAGGTTCACAAAGTATCAGGTGTATACGACTAATCCTCATCTAAGTTTATAAGCTTGACAAACTATGGGTACAATTACACAGGCCTATATTATATATATTTATTATTAACTGTATATATATATATATATATATATATATATATATAGTCAAGCCGGAAAGACTGCACACCCCTTTCACCTTCTCCACGTTTTATTAAGTTAGACTTATACTACAATAGATTGAATTCATTTTTTGCCTCAAACATCTACACACAATAGCCAATAATGACGAAGTGAAAACAGGTTTTTAGAAAATATGCAATTTTATTTTACTGACAAAATAAGGTTATTTAGGGGTTACATATCTGTACACACCCTTAGCCTAATACTTGGTTGCTGCACCTTTGGCAGCGATTACAGCTTCAAGGCGTCTTGGGAAAGAAGCTACGAGCTTGGCACACTTGTTTCTGGACATTTTTGCCCATTCCTCCTGGCATATCCTTGCAAGCTCCGTCAGGTTGGATGGGGAGCGTCGGTACACAGCCATTTTCAGCTCTTTCCACAGATGTTCAATTGGATTCAGGTCTGGGCTCTGGCTGGCCCACTCAAGGACATACACAGACTTTCTCCGAAGCCACTCCTTTGTTCTCTTGGCTGTGTGCTTCGAGTCGTTGTCATGTTGGAAGGTAAACCTTCGCCCCAGTCTGAGGTCCAGAGCGCTCTGGAGCAGGTTTTCTTCAAGGATCTCAGTGTACTTAGCTGCATTCATCTTTCCCTCTATCAGGACTAGTCGCCCCGTTCACGCTGCTGAGAAACATCCCCACATCATGATGCTGCCACCGCCATGCTTCACTGTAGGGATGGTATTAGCCAGGTGATGAGCGGTGCCTGGTTTCCTCCAGACGTGACGCTTGGTATTCAGGCCAAAATGTTCAATTTTGGTTTCATCAGACCAGAGAATCTTGATTCTCATGGTTTGAGAGTCCTCTAGGTGCCTTTTGGCAAACTCCAAGCGGGCTGTGATGTGCCTTTTACTAAGGAGGGGCTTCCGTCTGGCCACTATACCATAAAGGCCTGATTGGTGGAGTGCTGCCTGGATGGTTGCTTCTGAAAGGTTCTCCCATCTCCACAAGGATACGCTGGAGCTCTGTCAGAGTGACCCTCGGGTTCCTGCTCACCTCCCTGGCCAAGGCCCGTCTTCCCCGATTGCTCAGTTTGGCCGGGCGGCCAGGTCTAGGAAGATTCTTGGTGGTTCCAAACTTCTTCCATTTACGAATGATGGTGGCCACTGTGCTCTTCGGGACCTGTAAAGCTGCAGAGATTTTTCCGTACCCTTCTCCAGATCTATGCCTTGACACAATCCTGTTTCTGAGGTCTGCAGATAATTCCTTTGACCCCATGGCTTGGAGTTTGCTCTGACATGCACTGTCAACTGTGGGACCTTATATTGGCAATCCCCAATCATGTCCAATCAATTGAATTTATCACAGGTGGACTCCAATTAAGTTGTAGAAACATCTCAAGCAGTATCAGTGGAAACAAAATGCACCTCAGCTCACTTTTGGGTGTCATATCAAAGGGTGTGCACACTCGTGTACATATATTTTACATTTAGATTTTTAATAAATTAGCACAAATGTCTAAAAACCTGTTTTCACTTTGTCATTATGGGCTATTTTGTGTAGAATTTTGAGACAAAAAATGAACTCAATCTATTGTAGAACATGTCTAACGTAATAAAACATGGAGAAGGTGAAAGGAGTGTGCAGACTTTCCGGCTTGACTGTATATATTATATTACTCGGTTTTCAAAAATCTCACGCATGCTTCTAGAGACAACATAAGGGCCATAAAGGCTTGAATTCGTTTCTGCAAGGCATCTATTTTGGGTTGCAACAATATTACATCATACACCAGGAGGTGTGTGACCTACAGATAGCTATCCCAACACTTTATACCAAGCGATTTAAAATTTCCTGGAAAGCAGCTTTGTGACAGTGTCTCTGTAAAAAAGTGCCACACAAATCAAACTTAAAACGAGGCTCCCACACTTATCCATGCCACCACTTAAAGGTTCTTTCAATGTCTTAGTTCCCCCATTTTACTCCCCCCAAACTTTGGAAGACTGCAGAATGTGCAGATGCCCTTAGCTTAGTCAGAGCAGGACGATTTGATACGATACAAAGCGTTCCTGGCAGCACAGTTCATGCCAGAGTTGGGCAAACGCCAGGCATCGCTATGAGCCTTGTCACCTGTCAGAACTATGTCAACAATCCTATTCCGTGCCTTTGACACTGCAGCTAAATAATTTCTTTGTGTCCTGCATGTAATGTAAAACATGCTGGTGATTCCTTGTTTGTAGTTAATGTATGCTCTTTAACCAACTAATCTAAAGTTAGCTGCTGAGCTATCGGTTGCATGGCTTTCTTAACCGACACGAGCTATTGGTCCTCTTAACTAGTCAACGTTATAAGTTACTTAGATTTGAATTTTAAGGCTTTCCCATAATACACATTCCACAAATCCATTACTCCTGTGTCCAGATAAATGCATTCAAATGATGTTAGTTCATTTAGTTGAGCTCAAGCGCAGAAATAGTAACGTTACCAATGAATGGTAATTCACTTAACGTTATTTATCTTTGCTCCATCTGGACCTCTGGCTTTCTACATGAATGTCTTCAGACAGAGCTCCATATTACCGATCATGTTTATACAAACTAGTGACTTCGATGCGCCCCCGGCCAGCAGCGTCAGTGCTGAACGCATACGTTTCATTGTCAGAGCGAAGAAGTCTCTGGCGTCTGTTTTTGTTCACTAGTTTGTATAGAAATGATCAGTTATAGCTCACTAAAAGTATGGATTACGGGCGAACCGTTCAAAGCCTGTCCTGGCCGGCTGAGGTTTGTGGAGAGGACAAATGCCAGAATAGAGAAGAACTTTCAGAATTACTCAACTCGATTCTGTTCGGCCGCAAAACGGCTCTTAAAATGGAGTCCAGATGGAGCAACATTTAGCTGAGGTTAGATAGTTTAGCTACCGTTGATCATCTAAGTTAGATCGAGTGTATTTACATTTTTAAATTAACATTATAAGTCCCATAACCGTGTTTGCCTTGTTTCCAAGCTAACGTTAGCTAAGATACCGGGCTATGTGGTAGTGGAACACTGTATTGGGTTTGGCAACCGGGACCAGGGCTGTTTTTTAGGTTAACGTAATCTAACGTTACGCTACGTAGCAAAATAGCTCCGGCGGCTATCTAGCTAACTTACAATGTGTAGATAGCGCTGCTATCAGACCAAATGACCAAACAACATACCGTTGCAAATTAACGAGAATGGCTACCTAGTTTTATATGATTTGATAAAAACCAATTTATGGAAAAGTTAGTTAACTAATTAGCCACCGAACGTTAAAGTTAAATGTAATGTTTGCTTTCAGTGCTAGCTAGCTAGTAGAGAGCATGCAAAGCTTAACGTTAAGTTAACGTAGATCCATTCCCCGTCTCATTACCTCCGCTAGATAACTAGCTAGCTATCAAACTGACACGATTTAGTCAATGTTTCATACCCATTAACGAATACGTTCATAGTCAGCTTGTTCCATTAATTCGAAACAAATAAACCGTATTTAATTTCAAACGTACCGCGTCTTCCCAGTTCTGCCTGTTGTACGTGTTAGCTCCCAAAGACGTCGCCATTTTTTAAATTAGGTCCTCCCAAGATGCACCACTTCCGCGAAGATCTGCTTGATTCCCAGAATGCAATACAAAGCAGTGCTTCCGTCTCTGCTCTGGTTGGGTCATAGAACTATATATTAATATATATTTCTATGGGTTGGGTGGACCGAGTGGGCGTGTTTTGCACAATGAAAAGAAAATACACATTAATTTAGAGCAACCATTGTGAATTTGCTGTTGTGTCAAAGAAACACAATTGTGAAACACAGTATTAAATGCATTCAAGTTAACAAGGTTTCAATTTCACGTTATACCAAAGTTCAGGGCATGAATATTTCAGGAAGCCTAGAGATTATGCAGCAGGACAGTGCAAGTGGCTGCTGTGTGAACTCAACCAGAAGAAATATCAATTGTCAAGATCTGCTGGAAAGGCAGCGAAACAAAAAGGTCAATCCCCAATTTTGAACAGGGCTTTTGGCAATCGCAAACCTCTTTCCAGCTGATAGAAACACCCTGTAAGGGATGTGTGAATTGCCTTTGAGTTAACAAATTAATGTACGTACATAGATGTGAATTATGGGGATTTGCAAACAAATGTCCACATGAGATGTTAGTGTCATATTGAACTCATGAACAAACATTCACTTCCTTTCTTTGTGGCTGTTTAGATTTTAGCCTATTTTAGTGGTCCATGGCAGATATTTATCTGATGATTTTTCACTCTTTACTTCTCTAGGTTTAGATTCCTCCTCCTGTTCAGTTCCTGAAAGACAATGCATTCCACAAATGAACTCAACATTCCATATTTCTCCATTGCAGGAATTATTTAAAGAGCCAAATAGCACACAGACAAAACAACAGTGCAGAACATATGGTATCTGTTCTCTATCATACATATCTTGTACATTCTCCAGAAATCTTTCGAGGCAAAGCCAGCACAACATCGAAGTTGTAATGTGGTCATGGTTAATGTGATTGTATAATGTTTTAGCATGTGAAACTGCATGTTGCAGGTGTGTGTGTGTGTGTGTGTGTGTGTGTGTGTGTGTGTGGAGGGGGATGGTGGGGGTTGGGCAACCCAGTGCTTTGATGGCATTGACATACAACCACAAAAGGAGTGCAGTTTGAGAAAGGGGTTGAAAATTACCTCCCCTTCTCTTTCATTAGATAATGTAATATGGTCCTTCCCATTTCAAATCTGCCAATCAACCTGTCTCCATTAAATGTTTTTCATGAAGTAGTAGATAAATCAAGGAGCCACCTGCATTTTAGATCTTTGAAGAGGACTTACTAGTATCATAAAAATTTGTACAGCATCTTCACATGTTTTACAAGAACATAAAAAAAAAAAAATTAGTTCACATCTTTCCAAACAATTAAATTAAATCTTAATTTGAGAAGAAAATATTACTTTGATAATACAGAGAGAGAGAGAGAGAGAGAGAGAGAGAGAAAGAGAGAGTTAAACTTCCTATGAGTCAACACCTGAGGTCCCCACAGGACTCTTTTTCATGCTGCAGCAAAATCTGAATTTGATTGTGAACTGAGCCTAGTACTGGGCAAGAGGGCGCTGTGTGTGTGTGTGTGTGTGTGTGTGTGTGTGTGTGTGTGTGTGTGTGTGTGTGTGTGTGTGTGTGTGTGTGTGCGCGCGTGTGTGTGCATGCATGTGTGTGTTCTGCAGTAGGGTAAGGGGATGAGACAACTCATTATAAAGCTGTAATTCTCCTCTTTATGTAGATCAGGCCTTGTTCAGTTTGCCTGTGATTAGCTGTGCCGACTCCCACATTTGCATGTTCGAGAGCAGAGAATAAGGTTTGTCACAAATGGCCCCAGGCCAAACATCCTTGAGCAGTGTTAGAAATGGATGAGATTGAGATTCCAAATGTCTTAAGATGGAACCCTGGAAGAGGAGAAAATGCACAGAAACTCAGTTAAGACAGAATCACTGAAGCTCGATTCTGTGGCTTGGATATTTCTCACAATGTGAGCCTTTCTGCCCCGGTCCTCCACCCTGCCTGCTTGATTTTTGCCCCAGACCTCAGTATGTATATTTCAAATGATGGACTTGTCAGAGTGCATGGGTTATTATGGACTGGCTGGGCACGGGAATCTGGGAACTCAAGAAGAGGATGATGGATGAGGTGGAGATGTGGGATCTAGATCACCCGCACTGCCAACATCCCCACAGTGAATGATCATGCAGTCTAAACATTCCTAAGGCAGACAAAATATAATCTTGTCATGGCGATGCAGAGAAGTCAATCAATCACAAGTTGTGTGAGTGAACGTGAAGGCATCACATGGCACGTAGACAAGAGTATGTTACTGAGCCAGTGCTTCAGGAAGTTCAATTTCAATTTTAGTCTGCTATTGCTTGGTTGCGTGTCAAACGTTTGGATGATTTATCCTTGCTGTATCTCTTGTTTCAAGTGGTCTTGCGTCAGCATCAGTACAGTGATATATGATGTCCAGAGCTTTGCTTGTAGGTACAACACTCTTTTGTCCTCCCACACTAGAATTCCGGAACAATCTTATCTTTTATGCTCTTAAATTTACAGCCAGTTAGAATGCACTCAATGAATCAAGAAATGGATCGATCAAGTTTCGCAAAATGCAGCTCTCTAAATTATGGACTGTCACAGAGTGCACTGTAGATCTGCATAAAAAATGATGGATAAAACAGGAAATGGAATGGAAATAAGAAGAGCTGAGGCACTGCCAGGTGGTGCATCCTGCTAAGATGTCTCTTGCCAGTGGGTGAATGCGCCCTGTGGCTCGATTCCATTCCAGCACGGGCATCTCCTTACTGCCCATAGCATCACCTAGTTTGTGGGTTTCTCCTCCTCCACTATATCTAAGACTCCTCTGGCCAATTGGGTGCTGTCCTACACCCGTGACAGCTGCACACGGAGCTCCTCCAACGCATTTGCAGATGATGTTGCCCTTGTTTGGCTATTGACATGAAGTGACACAGTTTGCTGACTGCTGCACCAATAGCTAATTGATACTGAACACAAAGAAAACCAAGGAGATGCAAATTGATTTTAGAAAAAAAACAAACCAGACCCTCTCCCAGTATGAATACATGGAGCAAACATTGAGCATAGGCTGTGGCATAGGTTTGGTGCTATAGACCTGACCAACCTTGATTCACCTCATGCTGACCAGTTGGAATAGCAGACATTGTGTAGCCTGGACCAGGGTTGTGGGGACAGTGTGTAGCCTGGACCAGGGTTGTGGGGACAGTGTGTAGCCTGGACCAGGGTTCTGGGGAAACTCTGCAAATGTGACCCCTGTGCGGAGGGAGGCACCTGCATGTCCCATCGATGGCTACATGCGCCTGTGCAGCTTTCAAACTGCAACTGCGTTTTGAAAATTTGACTCTGGAGAATCTGGACAATCAATTTGTGTGGTGTCATCTTTTACAGCTCAAAGAGTTTCAAGATTCAAGAATAGCCACCAGCTTCTCAACTGTACAAACGTATAAGAACTTTACCCTGATCTAGACTAAGGTGCTGTGCAATGGCAGTGCTGGTACCATATGTCGCAGAAACCTGCTCTCCAGGAAGTTACCTGGGCCTGTTCAGCACATTTTGTTTGTTTATTGTTTTTTTCAACTTTTTGTGTTTTATTAGCTTTGTTTTAGCATGAGATTGTTACAGTGAGTGGTGATTTTCCCTGGAAAATTACCAAAAATGACCGAAAGTTACCTGGGAAATTCCCTCCCTTTACAACCCTATAATCATGTGCAGTAATTTTCTTCCTGCCCATTCTTTTATATTTTAAAACTTTTTTCTATGCATTTTTATTACTCATACAGCTGGATATCTACCTAAACAATTCAGGGTTAGTACATTCAGAGTAAAATAGCTGGGCACTGAACCTCGAAACCTTTTGGTTTACAAGCCTTGCTCCTACGCTGCTCCACCACACCTCCTCCCCTTCTCATCTGCTGGAGTTTCAGCTCCTCTTGGTCCAGGCTAACAAGGCAGAAGGCAAGCCAGAAAAAAAGTTACTTGATAAGAAGGCACCAGTACACATGTCACTTTTGCAGTCTCTTACAATGAAAGCTGTGTCAATTTGCACAATGCTTCTAGAACATTCTGGCTGAAAAATGGGACTCATTCCTCAAAGACAGAATCCTGTCAAAATCACCAGCACTTCCCTGCCTATAGGGCTTTAACCACAGTGTTACATCCGATACCGACTTGACTCATTAAATGTGGTGCTGCATGACAACTGGCTCTGCCTCTGCAAGGCGAGAGGTCACTGAACCACAGCATGCAGCCTTTACAACAAAGGTAACTATGGAGTTGGTGAGGGGTAATAAAGTTTCCTTGCATGGATGAAGTTATTCCAACTCTGCCTTGCCGCTGCATCATGTGCTTCGGCATCATAACAGGACACTGTACAAGGTTGCCAGACAGGGGAATTTTGAACTAAATGTAAGGGATGTTGGAAAATTCAAGGGGCACAGTTCAGAGTAAAAAAAAGTATATGGGATTCAATGGTCTGAAAAAATGATATAGGGTCATTTTGAGGAGAAAAAATCACTAGACTGGCAACCCTGCCCCTGAGAATCTGCTGTCTAAAAGGACACTATTGTCCAATGCAGTTCTGTCTTCAATTCGTTGTCTTAATCCAATCAGTGACATTTGGAGTCTCATGACAGTGGTCTGAAGAGGAAGAAAGAGAGAAAAAAAAAAGAAAAAAAAGAGGTCCCTCTTACAGATGACATTCTCTGCCTAATTCACAACTTCATGTCGTCAATTACATGAGTATTCACTTGTGGAGTTATTTGTTATTCCCTATGCTGTGGTTTGGTTTAGAGACCGTGTCAGCCTTGCTCTCAAACAGCTTTAAAAGGTGCTGATGATCAATCATGAAAATCCATTTGCAGTGCTGGGCAGTTCGTCAGCTCTATTGCAAGGGTTACTCCAGAGACAGTCAGATAATGAAGTTTAAGTCATTGTGCTGTGAATCAATACAGATTATTCGTTTCTCATTAAAATAAAAAATCCCCCCCACCCACCCACCCACCCACACACACACACACACACACACACACAAACTGTGATCTCTGGTAAAAGCAATTAAAAAAATTAAATAAAATGGCCTGCCAATATGATCCTATTTACCCTTTACAAGAAAGCGTTATTCTGAATATGGCAAGTAGAACAGGGTGGAAAATATTAAATGTGTTCAAACACTATTTTATAAGGGAAATTATATATGTTCATCCTAATTGTGCTATGCATAAATAATATGTGTTACCTCCATGTACTTTAAATATAAGCTACGGTTTTATTTATTTATTTTTTTAAATATTGAGTTATGTCTGCAGTATACAGTATATGATGGGTTTTAGTATGATACAACATTTACAGACACCATTTTGTATTCCATGTTTTAACCAACCACGTATTGCCATTTTATATGTGAAGCAGCTTAAACTAACCTATAGAAGGAACTATATTACTTCAGTGTCTGTTAAAGTTAATAGAGTTTTTCTACAATTGTTTTATTGGAAGGTCAGAGATAATTTATATTTTGTACTTACACATTAAATTCTATTCAGTCAGCCACTCAGTCATTTGAATTGTAAATATTTAACTTCTCATTAATACATTCTTCTAAGATCAGACAAAAAATCTTTAAAATAAATACTGCATTTAATGTACTGTTAATTTTCAAAACCAAACACATAGCTCACTGACAAAGACTGCAAAACTGAGTGGAGCACAGCACTTGGCCGTTGTCTTGCAAGGGAGATTCTGCCTCCTGTTTGGTCCCACCAGCAATGCTCCACAAAATATCAGGCTTAGGAAATACAAGAACGCAAGTCAGGATGATGGATGGCAGCATTTGTTTTTCAGAGGTTACCTTAGTTGGGGCTAGTTCAGATGAGCCAGCCAATACTGCCCACTCCACAAATCACCAGTGATGTGCCCTTGGCTAACTGTGCTGAGCCCCAAAATATGGAATGAACTAGCAAAAACACTGTTCTGGGTTTTAATCAGCGCAGTCAGTCAGCTACAAGGAATAGGGCTGAGGCTATATTTTGTTTTTACAAATTATCCATTTATAAAGATGGATATTTACTGAGGATAAGGAACATCCCAATGTTCTGGATGCTTATATAGAGTCATGAAAGCTCCTGACCCACAAGTGTCAGAAAGCATTGAGGAGTTCTCATATCTTGCTAGTGCAGCTTACAAATGGGATGTGACTGGGTTTGTGGGGTCTGGATTCTGTGAGACAAGGACTGTAGGTTCTTATGTTTCACATTACATTCAGGCTGGTGAATTATGTATATTGTATATTGCTTTTGGTCTTTAAAAGTCACGAGTAGGCTAGCATTAAATGAAAGGGCCACCAGCACCCATTTCCATGAGAAATGTACTCGGTCTCATTGTAAATTATTCTGACATAAAACATTAATCTGTGTGTGTGTTATTGGGAACAAATATTCAATCTAAATACAAATCTAAAAAGGACATAAAAAAGAAAAAGAAATCTTGCTTCAAAATTAACTAACTAAAAAAAACAGGAGCTGGAATGTCAATGTCAGTTTCAGTTGGCTGCAAACCAGAGGTATAAAATACAGGGCTGCGTTCAGCCCCGATCAAACGTAGCAAAACGTTTATTTAAACGGAAACGGTGGTGCGTTGAACACCCTGTTGTGTTATGCAAGCGTTGCAACTATGGCAGCTGAGAAGGCCGTTCTTTGCGTTTTTTCTGAAGAATTTTCGGAGCCTGATGAAATCGGTTTAAATACGTGTTTAATACTCCAAAATACGCTCGATGTTACAGTCACTGCCCGTACAGTCCAGAATAGCAGAGAACGTCCCAATCGAGTGAAGGGGTATGTGGAAACTGTGGTTCCTAAGTATAGTGATCCAACATTTGACTCACATTTCAGGATGACAAGGCAAACATTTCAGGTGAAGGATAATCCACTTCTTACCTTCGAGACTGTGTTAAAATCTATAGGAGCTAATTATTTTATTATGAGTATTAGGCCTATCATTATTGCTGATCACTGTTGTTGTGATATGCTATTGTAATATTTACCATTATATATTTAGAGGATTAGAGTGGAGTAGAAAAGTTTATGAAAGTGTCACTCCACAATGGTTACATACAATAGCAAAAGATACAAACATGTCTTCTAATGTGTTCAATTGTTGTAGCCGCATTTGTAAAGGACTTTAGTTGGATCCATTGTGCGCACTGCCTTTTTAATACGGCGGGGTTTATATAGGCCTGCACGTTGCTGCTGATTGGGTAACACCTCTGACACACCCACCAAACGAGAGAAAACGTACCTCAAAGCCCGTTGCACACCGTTTCGAGGAAACATGTCGTTCAACCTATTTTTATACAGTCTATGCGTTCAACCCGGAAACCGTAGCAAAACGGTGCACACCGTTTTCAGATTGAACGTGGCCCTGGATTTGCTAATTAGCGCAATTCTTCAGCCAGGAGGTAGAACTAATTGGAGTTCATGGGTGGAAGAAACACATGGCAGGACTTTCAGACCCCTGGATTTTACACCTATGCTGCAAACAGAGCACATTGTCAATGGCGCATTGAAAAGACACAACATCACAAAACATTATCTGTTACCTTTGCAAAAATGTCTGTCTGTCTGTCTATCTATCTTTGATTGTACAGCGAGAAGAGGGCGGTGCCAAGCAAACAGCAACATTGATCGTCCAATTTTGGGACTTTAGCGCCATCTAGCGACCATTGTGCCTGCAAAAGTAAAGCGCTGCAGAGGCAGGAGAGCGCCAGCCAAACCTCGCACCCATTCTCCTACAACAGTACTCCACACATCACAGAACCGGGACGCTTCGGTTTCACAGTAGTCCAGCAAAATTGCACATTGCATTAAGAAAGCCTTGCTTTCGACAACTTCATGAACGCGATTTTCTGAAAAGCCTGCAAACTGGGTAAGTCATTGCTCTGATTATTTGAACGGGTGTGAATGTAGATTGTTTGCTGGGCTGGATCATTTCGAGAAGAGACGCATGCACGACTCAGCGTTACAATTTCTGTATCATTTTCTACGCGGTTCGGCCCGACATGGTTGACTGACTGGCTCCAGCAAAGACAGCGGGGTTTATCTTGCTCTAAGTCAGACAATCCCATACAAGAGTCTCCGTAGGAGATTACTCAAGGAAACAGCTGCCTTGGAAAGGCGGAGGTTTTACATCACAATATCCTAGACCGCGACCAGTTTTGTGGCAGTAATGGTCATTTTAACTGTCATAGCGATATAGCTCTTTAGCCGTAAAGCTAACCATAACATGCTTTGTTTTGAGAGCATTAGCGACTTGCTAACTAGGCAAATGCTCAGTACATCATGCGATGGGGGCTACCTCCAGTGAATTTAGCTAGCTTGTAAACATTAGCCGGCTAGCTAGTAAATGCAATTAAATTGTAGAAAACTTGAACCAGCTGAGTAACGTTAGCTTTTATAGCATTTGTATTGCTTGCAAATTAGTCTGCGTGGGTCTTTTGTTAATGAGCCTCATTTGTGCTGAAAAAGTTCATAATTTAGCAATAACTTGTTTGTATCATACATAGCCTGCTATAGCCCTTTAACTGAACTTAACGTTACAGCATTTAACGTTACATTTGCAAACAAACCAGACAACGATCAGTAACTTATAACGTTTGTCAAATTGAACGAGTGCATGCACCCATAATTCGGCTAATGTGTTACAATTATTAGTCTGCCTAAATATGGAATGGCTGTATTCCATAACCAAAGCTGCTAACGTCTTGCTGGCTGGAATTGAAGCAGGGGACTGAGCGATTTTTATCGCTTATATAAATTCACATTCAGTAAATTAACATTTCCCCAAATCTGGGTGGTTTGCATTGAAATAAATATTACACTGACACGCAGCAACATTAACACATTTTACTATATATATATATATATATATATATATATATATATGTATGTATATGTATGTATGTGTGTGCGTTAGATTTCAAGTTGTGGCTCCCTGCCCAAATGGTTCTGAGCACGCATGCGCCGCAGGTAAGTTAAATGATGCTGGGTAAGCGGTCAATGCTCTTGAACGAGTCCTCCCACAATGTTTAGAAACCTCCCATTCTTAATTGATTATTAGCAAGGGCTCTGAAATCTTTCATCTGGTCAGCAATTAGTTTGTGCCGCTGATAATATTGCAAACAATTGTTTGAAAACCCATCTTAATAATAAATATGACAAAAATGCCCTTCCATTAGGGTGTTGTATGGCAGCCATTTTGGTTGAGAGTTCTCACCATACTTTGGTTGTGATGGACATGCTCTTAGAGGAAAAGTATGAATTCCTGCAGCCTGGAGCACCAAACCTTATCCCGTACTCAAAGTGGTCAGGTGTTGTCGTCATTGCCACACCCTTAGGATTTTTGCCATAGAGTGCATTTCCAATTTTATTCAATGAAGGGAAACATTTATGAAAAAAACCAAACACTGATGTAAAATAATGAGAAAATCCAAACGAAGGTATACCCATGCAAAATACAGATACAAAAAAACATGTTTTTTCATTCATTTTCCCCTCCATTTATTTTTGCAACCTATGCACATGGATTATACATCGCAGGACTATGTGAAGAGTGCAAACTAATTTTAAGAACTTTTAATTTTATTCAATGCCAGTGTTTAACAGCTTTAGTGTTGTCTTATACTGATCAGTTATATCACATCTGAGCATGTGCACATCTGGGCGGCACGGTGGTGCCTCGCAGCCTTTCTGTCTGGAGTTTGCATGTTCTCGCCATGTCTGCGTGGGTTTCCTTCGGGTTTCCTCCTACAATCCAAACATATGCAGGTTAGGGGTTGCAGGGCGTTGCTGTAAAAGAGCATGCATGCTCAGTCTACCGAACCTGTATAGATATAGCATCGTAATAATAATCTGATAACCTCACCTCACCTGTTTTCTTATGTCTGAATTGATTGGCTAATTATTGATTTTTCAGGCGAAAACAAAAATCAACAGACCCTTTGGTCTCCGGGACCAGAGTTTCAGACCTCCGGCATAGATTTGTAGTTTATTAGCCTAAGTTTTGAAGTATGAAACAGTTTGACCACTATTAATTTATTGACCATTATTAATTAATTTAAGGTATTTGTCTACTCAAGAATAATATAAATTTAAAAAAAAGATACAAATCAGTGTGCACACCAGACTTTTGCAGGAAAAGAAATGCGTGGTGGTGCGCCCATCAATATTACAAGAGGAAAATCTTACTCCAGGTAAAGACGACAACGGTATTAATGCCTGATAATCCAAGGTAGCTACATCACATGCATTGGTTTCCTACACAATGGCTATGCAACATGTAAATACTGGCTCATCGCAGCCTGTCAGGCAGACCTAATTCTGACCTATGTGTAATATCTCATTGCATTAGGACATGTACAGGATAAAACAAGTACATAAATATTTGAGTTTGCAGATGTAGGCCTATTGCTAGCTTACTGATACATTCATCAGCTGGATGAACTGTTTTTGTGTCTTGTTTAAGACTAATTTAGCTAAGGAACCCAGCTATGTAGATAGCTTTTTGGAGACAAAAAAAGTTTAACTAGCTGTGTAGTTACCGAACCCTGTTAACTAGATGCATGTAAGAAAGTCAAACTCAATAGACTGTATAAGAAAGTGAAGGACGCTAGCTTGCTGTAGCTTAGCTAGGTAGGTCAGGCTGTTATATTGGTGTATGTGTGTAGACTGAAAGATAATGTTAGCTATTTTCTGAAGAAAGGTACTGTGTGCTAGCAATATTTCACTATACCAATGTTAGTTGACTAGCTAGCAAGTAGCTGTGTAAGAATTTTCTTTACTATTGAGAGCCACAGTGTCTGCAGGGTATTGTGGTTTCTTCTCAATCAGCGGTCAGTTTAAGCCTTGAACACATGGTGTGTAGACTCTATAGTGGATCAATGACTTAAATTAGGCACTAAAGTGCTGAAACATCCAAAAACTAGCAGGCACTGTGGCCCTGCTCGGCGTGAGTTATCCCTGTCCAAACGAACAGTTTGGTGCACTGGGTGGACTCGTTTTGACCCGCATCACATGGCAGGCGAGGGAGGAGCTCGCTGCTGGAATAGAGTATAAACGGGCGCCATGCATCATAAGCAAATAAAAAGATCAAAAAACCAGCATGGCTCATTTGGAACCACTCATTGGTGTTTGACATCATTCACAAGTGCTTCGCCGATTTCTCCTCTAGTTTCTAGCGGGCAGAATGGCGATGCCCGGCGACTGCTTTTTGTGCAAAATGAGTGCAGAACATGCCCACTCGGGCATGGTCGGGAGGCCTCCCGCTTGCAAAACGAGTCCACCCAATGATCTCCAACTTGGGTGCACAGAGCTATAGTCCTGGGGAGCCAATGAGTATGCTGGCTTTTGGTTCAACCAGTGATTTAAATAGTTTTTATGACTGCTGGTGCCCAATCGACTAACAAGGGTCGCTAGAGTGATGAGATGTGGGTCCCAGCCAGTGAAACCCTAACCCTGGGTTCACAACCAACAATTATGCATCGCCCCTGCAGAGCTTGCCAAGGTGTATTTTGCTGCAAGGTATGTTATTTTTCATCGGTTGTATATACAACTGATGTCTAAGTTATGAGGAGGCAGAAGGGTTCATTTATTCATTTCTTGTATGGCACTGTTTAGCCTACTTGCTTTGACCTTTTAAAAACATGGGCCGAATGATAATTACAGTTGACTAATGCACACGCACCCTCTACTCTGGTATTTAAGTGGAGTTATTTGAGAAATGCACAGGTGTAAATAAACGTAAAGGGCTAATTAACTAATTGGACCAGAAAAACCAAGGTAATTGGTTGGAACAGAAGCCTGTGTAGTGCTTGGCCCTGTGAAATGTGAAATGCTGAGGAATTTGGCAGAACTGTGGAATCCAGACATTTAAAAGAGGCATTTCCACCACAAAATCAGGCAAGAAAAGAAATGTATATTTAGGCACCGTATAGGCCTACATTTCTGAACACATTGAAAGTCCAAATGTAGTTCTCTTAAAAACAACAGATGCTAAAAACAGATGAAGAAAGCTGTTGAATTGTTATGGTTTTAATTGCTACTTGGAATGTTGGTGATTCACAAACTTAGGCCCTTTTCTTACCTGCTTCTAGGAAGACTGGAAGTGCTCAAACTGCTATGCATTAGGAGTGCCTTCTCATCCCTCCAGTGTGACTTTGAACAGGTGCCCTCATGTGAAGTGGCCGATGGCTGGACCTATGGAAAGGCCAAGCCATTTATTGAGAAACGAATTTGTGGGCAGAAATAGAACCCTTTGTGTGTTCAACGTGCATGTTGTACAGGATGAATTGAATATCTCTTCTCCAGGCTCTCCAGTTCAAATATTCCTCTGTGCAGCTGTCTGTCAGACAGCTCTGTGTGAAATTCATCTGATGCGTTGCCTGTCAGTAAACGGGGGGCTAGATTGAAAATGGCTTCAGTGTTTGTGAAATGGAGTTGTTTCAGTCCTGGTGCACTTGAAGCATTATGTGAGCTTTGTTGGCCTAGCAAGAAGGACCGCTCTTGCTGCTGACCTGACATAATTGGTAATAAATTGCAGGGGCTTTATGCTTTTTATACTAGGAATGAGGAGGTTGTTGGTGGTTTAGGGGTATGTTGGTTGGAAAGTATGCCAGTAATAAGATTTGGGGCTAGCGTTTGCAAAGTTTAGCAGCCCTTCAGGTGGTACACAAATTGCGCTTTTGAAAGAGACGCTAGCTTTCTCTGTCAAATTCATTTTGCCAAGAAGGCTGACTGCAGATGACTGTTTATGTGTTCGCAATAGGAAGGGAAACCATGAACTTGACCTTTTGAACCTAAATAAAATCCCCTGCCCTGGGCTTAAGACATTAAGAGTAGTGAAGTGAGCTGCGTCTTAGTTTCTGTGAGGGCCCTTTTATCATACTTTTCTTTCTCTTTCACACGACTGTAAATGGCCTCTGGACATACATTCAGTTGAGTTTGCATTTATTTGAGCAAATATTTTTCCCTTCTCTCAGCCCTTCCCACAGATTGATTTCACAGAACTTCAGAGGACATTACTGCATAGGCCGATGGTCAGAGTTATTCAGTCTGAAATGGAGCTAAAGGTTATATCAGGATCGTGAGTGTCTCCCAAATAAATAGGTTTGTTTGAGAGGAGGGTGATAGCTTGCTCTTGAAGTCTTGATTAAACAATATCACACATTTGAGAGGCTCAGTGGACCATGAACGTTTTTTCAATTTCATAATTTTCAAAAAAGACGATTCTTCTGTGATTGGCTGTCCCTCCTCGCGCCTGTACATGAGATGGCAACCTGGTGCACCATCTTGAGGGGGTTAATAGTAGCCAGCATTAATCTCTGTAGATCAGCCGCTAGGGAAATTCTCCTAGGCCTCTTCTTGGATCTTGGTGACGGGCCAAATACATTGGTAAAATGTGAAGATGTGGGGATGCATTTTTCTCAAACACGTAACTGCATCTGCAAACAAGTGTTTAAATGAAGAAACAATTCAAATGAGTGAGGAAATCAAAGTGGCTAATCCTTCTGATGAAATTGCATGTAGTCAGGTAGGTTCTTTTCCCACTCGGCTCCTCTTTCTGTAAGTGGGATTAAATTAAATGGGTTGTTTAAGCACAGAGAGAATTTGGAGAGTATGGCTGGCCGATTGACTTGGCACACTGTGGCCTGCAAATTAGGAATTGGGAAACGTGGCAGTGACAGATATTACAGGAGAAGCGCAGGCTGTCTGGCCCGTCTGTAGGGTATTCCCTGTCTCAATAAAGCACACATTTCAATTCCTGTTCATTAATTATTTTAATTATATTAAATTATCCCATAAGGCATTTCTTTCACATGGAATGGCTTAAAGACTACACATTGCTGCCAGGCGAATAAGGCAGTGGGGAAAGTAAAAATTGGTTATTTGATGCCTGCAAGGATGCCTAATAAGTTCTATGCATAGAGTTCAGAGCCTTGGTGTCCCCAAGGCTTTGTAATTGGTCCCCTCCTCTTTCTCTCTACATGCAATCTCTTGGGTCTTTCATGTCCTCCTATGGTTTCTCACTAACACTTTTCTTTACTTTTCTTTCCTCCATCTGACACTTCATCTGACTCTCCTTGCATATCTCAGCTTGCTTGTCGGATTTCATCCTGTTGCCTAAAGCTCAACCTGGCTAAAATTCTTTTCACACTCCCAAATCCTCACGATTGTAAGTCCTCGCCATCAGTCATGATACTCTAGCTCTCTGATTACTTCTACTACAAGAAGCCTGGAGATAATTTTATGCAATCAACTCTTTCTGTTCTCATACAGAGGCAGTGAATCAGGTGTACAGATTCTTTCTATACAACATCCAAATAATCCACCCCTTCCTCAACACCTACTCTACACAGCTTCTAGTCCAGAGCCTGGTACTCTTATGCCTGGGTCACTGAAATGCCCCTCTCACTGGTCTCCCATCCTGTTTCACTAAATGCAAAATGCAGCTGCACAGCTTGTCTACAGTCTTCCCAAGCATGCTCATCATGTTACACCCCCTCCTCGTCGTACTTCAGTGGCTGCTTGTTTCTACTCACACAAAGGTTAAAACATTGGTGCTCGGCCACAGGGCAGTTAATAAAACCGCTTCACCATACCTACACTCAATTTTCAAACCCTACACCCTGGCCAGATCTCTCTGTTCTGCAACTTGCTCTCCCCCTCCCTGCTTGGTCGCTTCTCCCAGTCACGATGCCTGTCTGTACTGGCCCCACTGTGGTGGAACGAACAAACTTCCCACGGTGGTCAGGACAGAAGAACCATTGTCTATCTTCTGACTGCATCTTGGTTCCCCTCCCGTCCTCACCCACTAACACTCCAACCTTTTGTGCTAGTTCAGGTTATGGTTTTTTTATTGTTTCAGTTTTTTCTTCTTGGGGCGTGCTATAGATGTTAACTGTATCTATTCAGGATTTGTATTTTGGTTCTGGCATTGCGTAGTTAATTTGCATTAGTGTCTTAGTGAGGTTAAATATATACCCACTGGTCTGAGTATGCTGTTAGCCAGGCCTGGCACCATTACGCACATAAATCAGGTGAATGCACTTATGTTCTCCAACATTGTAAGTTGGATAAAAAGCCTGGTAAATTAATTTAACGTAATGAATGCAATTTAATTAACTCAAGCTCACAAGATACACCCCTGGCTGAAAATACATTTAAAGAAAATATTTGGAATGTTTCCTGAATTAAATGGGGGAAAAAAAAAAAAAAAAAAAAAGGTCCTTTCAGCCATCTGGGTTGCACACCACAGCGTGCAACCTTTCCTGTAAGCTGTATGCAGATGATGTCAAAAACAAGGGACTCTGGGAGTTTTTGAAAACTGAGTGGGGGGCGGGGGGCGGGCGAGTGAGCGCGAGTGAGGGAAGAGAACCTAGTTTTTAGTTCTCCGTTGGAACTTTGTGTTTCACGTTAGAATAAGAATTTCAGTCCTGACAGGTTTTTTCTCCATTATGGTAATGTTCTTTAAATCTTGCAGCAGAAGAGCTTTTTGGGATTGCGTTACCTTGCCGTTTGGGGGGGGGGGGGTTGAGGGACTGAGGGACAGGGGGTAGGGAGGGAAACGCTTTAATCTGGCTCACCACTTTTTTCCTGTGAAATAAAGACACCTCTTGTCGAGCCAGCCTCTCTCTGCCAGCGGGCAGAAGGTGTTGGCCAGGGGCAAACCTCTCTGAATGTCTTATTTCACTGAAGTCCTTCCATTGTTTTCCATGTCCTGGGAACCCACACAGGATCGACTGTTTGCTAATAAAATTGAAAGAAGAGGCGGGGGGGAACACACTGCTGTTTTTTTTGTTTTGTTTTTTTTATTGTTTTTTTTAACACAACGGAGAGAGAATTGTGCTCTCCCTCAGATATTCAGCCTTTTGTTTAATTTCTGTTGTCTCTATTTGTACAAGCCCCTCCTGCACTTGGACTGCGCTGCAGCTCAGTCTTAAATAAAGCGCTCGTCAGTAAGGAAATGTAACCCAACAGGTCCTCTTTCTCAAACCCGGTAACTGATCACTTCAGGCCCTGGAAGCAATCTGACACTGCAGAGTAGTGCTGCTTTTACGATTGTTATCAGTCACCATGAGCACTGCGTTTCGCGAGCGGATATGACACAGGTTTCCATCTGCAAGTGTATGAATTTCCCTGCCCTTCGCTCCCAGTTTCTTGCAGTGGACCGTAAGCATCTGATTTCCTCGTTTAGGCTGACCTTACCATCTAAGTCCTGCGCAATTAAGTTTCCATATCTGTTAACGTGTGGAGCGCTTTTACGTCCGGTGTCCATACCGCAAAATGAGAAATGGCTGTTGTTTTTTCCGCTAATCTTTTAATGTTTTAAGGCCCCGTGGACATTTAGTGTTTGCAATATACTTTGACTTGATCTTTTGTAATGCTGAGTGCTTTTATTAAGCTCACTTCGTCTGGATTTATTAAAAGCCTGCTTTTTCTCATGCAGCGTCCATGAGCCATTTGAAGAGGTTTTATGCCCTCCGCCCCCTCGTACACCCTTGTGGTAAAAGTTTATGGCTCTAAGTTTCTGCTGGGGTCGTGGGCTGTACTATGTTGGGGGTTAAAGGTCACAACATGATGGAGCTGGTGGGAGGTGTTATGGAGGGGTCTGTGTAGGCGGTGTGGATTCCTGTTTCTGTCCCTTACCTTCTTTCACCTGTGGGACATACCTTGGGACTGTTTCACTTGTTCTTTCTCTTCTACGCACGCAGAAGAGCGCAATTGATCCGTTGAAGTGCAGTGCCAAATTCTGCATAACCACATCACCATTGGTCATCTTTGCAAGGTTGACAGCCAAAAGGCCTAAATGACCACAATGACCACCTCTTCCAGGAACCCTACCAAGCAAGCTTTCATACCGCCTGTCCGTCAGGTGTCTTTTGTCCCCTCTTGCTCTCTCCCTCTGTCTTGCTGAGTCTCTCTCTCTCGCTTTCTATCTCTTTGTCTCTCTCTCGCTTTCTATCTCTCGCTTTCCATCTCTCTCTCTCTCACTTTCTATCTCTCTCTCTTGCTGAGACTCTCTTGATAAGTCTCTTTCTCGCTGTCTCCCATGTTCTTTCTTTCTCGCTATCTTCCTCTCTCCCTCCCTCTCTCCCCTGCTGTTTCATGTAGCAGTAGTCTTAGCTTATCTCTTGGCTTGTGTTGTGAGTATTATTGTTGTGATCAAATCATAGGACCTCTGTTGTGTTAATCAGATCCTGCACTATTTGGTCATTATCCATCAGGTTTTACAGCAGTGATAAATCCTGTAGGGTTTTAGTGAGCCTAGACCTAGTATTTACTTGTTAGAGTAGCAAAGAGTCTGTGATCCAGGCTGGGGCAGAACGATCTGGATCTGCAAGGCATCCACAGGATTTTCCACAGACTGGAGCATACGGGAAGGAGCCTGGTCAGCACCGGTCTCTTCATCTGCGTTGCTGGCACCTCTTTCAGACCAGCATGCCCTCCCGCCACCCCCTATGCCTGATACTGGACCATTTACAACCCCGCCAATCCCGATGTTACAGTACGACAACCTGGTCGCAGGAGTCTGGGTTGCATGGGATTTAAAATGTATGCATTTTTTAACCTCCATCATTCTGCAATAGTTGGTTGCCACCTGCCCCTCTGGAGCCACAAGGAAAGGCTAAGCTGGGCTGAGCCGCGGCTGCGTTTGCCGCTGTCGCTGGCAGGTTTGGAGAGCACAGCTGGGTGGATGCCAGGCCCCTCTGCTTTCACGGGATCAGGCCAGGCCGTCGCTGGCTGGATTAAATCACGCGACACGCACATAAAGACAGGGAATCAGATGTGCGAGAATGTCCAACAGGCATGTTAGCGCTGCGCACTGCTACGTATTATTCCACTGGAATCAAAAGTAAAACCAATTTCTTAGCTCAAATGTCGCTATTCTCACTATTCTGATTTTCTCAACGAGTCACAGAGCAGAGTGAGAAAAGTATTAACCCTATTTTCTTTGGCCCTCCAGAGGCAATTTCTACTAGTTTCTACTAGTCCTATTTAAGTGTCAATATCTAAAAACATACTGCACATCCATGGTTTAAAGTTCAAATTGAAGAAGAGGCTGTATCATTCAGAAATGTGCATATACATAATATGCATAAAATAAGTAGCCTAATGTATTTAAATATGTTTTTCAAAAAACTTACAAAAGCACATATGTTTTTAGATAACGACAGCAACGTATTTCAGCCCTAAGTACGATAAGTGGTCGCTGTGGAAATACGGGACTTGGAACAAGATTGACTCTTCAGGGTTTTCAGAAAACCATTTTTTTTGTTGGCGGGTTCGCTCACCCGGGTGTGCCGCCGGTCCTGGTTCTCTAAAGGTTTTGTTGGCGGGTGTGCCGAGGTTGCCGATCCCTGCTAGGTGCAATCGGTGGAAATGGGCCGCAGTGAATCGTTATGGATGGGGAAACGCCGCAGTGCCTCTGCGTGAATGTGACGCACGGTATCTGTGTTGTTGTCACGGCGAGTCGCTGTAAAATTGAGTGCTGCTGCGAGTCACTGTCGGTAGCGAGTTAAAGCGAGTCAGCGACTCGCTGGCGTGTGTACGGATGATTGTCATTATCCTGGTTACGGTCTTAGTATTCCGAATAAGCCATTTACATGCACCATGAAGTACGATGGCTGTTGGTTTTATATGCAGTCTTCAGATTATCACATGTAAGCTCTGTAAAATAACTCAGTGTTCCGGGTATGGTTTTAAAAAGTAGGCCTATTTTATAGATTTCCACTTATGCCTAAATCTTTCAGGGGGAAAGATGGGTTTCGCCTTGAAATATCTTCTGTATTAATCCCTTATAAACATGGAAAAATATCAATCATGTTGCCTTACTCACACAAGAGGTTGTGTGTTAAGTCTTCATACCTTCACAACATGTTTAATGCCTGGAGACGTTTTGCACCTCTCTTTTTCAGAACTTCTGTGTCTTTCTTGTAGTGTGATTCCCAGACCTGGACAAAGCACTTAAAATATGGTCTGACTACTGTGTTTCTAACATGAATTAAACTTCTTTTATATAATTTATAACATTATTTAACCCCCTTTTACATTTTAAATATTTATTACAGGCATTTAGCATACACTCTCATCCAGAGGGACTTTCAGAACAGTTCCATAAGTTCCTGCTTTCCGCAATGTCAAACTTCAACCTGATTGGGTCAGTGGTAACACCCAGGCCTTCATTTTCCACAGGCTCTCTAATTGAATGCCTTCTATAAAAGAAGCCTGCCTTAAATTGTAATTGTCGCCATGTGGAACTTCAGTTGGCAGTGATAAAGTTAATTTTTCTAGGTTTACTGCCCATTTCAGCATTCCATTGAAAATGGCTGCCAGTCACCGTCGACTGGAGGAGAGGCTCCAGCTCTTCATTGCTGATAAAAGTGGAAAGTGCAGGAAGTAGCCTGGCTATGATTTAAATATTTTCTGGAGAGATTTGGGAAGTAAGCATATTTAGGGGGTTGTTTGCTTGTAGGGGGTTGGACCCAAATTCAGAGGCGGTCCAGACTAGTGTGAGCTGAAGAAGGGTTTGGAACATGAGTAGTTCTCCTGCGCTCTCCATTTCTTATGTTTTCCCCTGCTGGACAGGAAATGTTTAGCCTGACTTCTGTTCTCTCACTGAGGCAGAAAACGGGCTTGTATCCGAACAATGAACCTTGACAAGAACGTTCAAGCTTAAAAGTGTTTGCAAGTCCTCATTTGCCTTTCGCCCAAAGAGAATCTGGTGCAGAGTCTCGGGTGCCAGGGTCTCGGTCTCGGCCTCCACTACAATTCCAAGAAAATTATTCCATGCATTTATAACACAGTCAAGAGATTCTTTCTTGTGTCGACCTGTGGCCACCTGTGTCCCCTTGGTTCTGTGGACTGAACTTTGCTTTTTAAATGGCTCCAGCAGTCCACCTTGGTTGGCGTGTGGCCTCTTCAGGGCACCGGTAAATGAGAATTTCAATCAAAATGGTAATTGAAATTTGCCTCGAAGGGCACGCTTGTGCTCGTGCTTTAACAAGAGCCTTGACTTCAGTGGGAGAAACGAGCCGCCCATATTTAATGCCAGCAAGGAGCCGGAGAAACGTTAGCCGCAGACGCGAGCATTGGTACCGGCCTTTCGTCTGATGTTTAAATGAAAAACGGGAGCAGATTCTTTTGCTGGACCAGACGGAAGCTGCTGCGTTCTCATAGTCTTCTCCGTTTCCTAAGTACAGGAGATTCTAGTTTGTCACAGTTGCAGGTGCTATATGACATCTTATGACTGCTTGTGAAAATCCATGCCCAAGGACAGAACATCCGTTTTGTCACAGTATTGGCTGTGGGCACATCTCTTCATTAATATGCATAAGATGCATCAAAATCTGGAATTTTTTACAAACCCCAGTTCCATTGATTTTTGTAATACACTAATTCTGAATTTGATGCCTGCCACATGTTCCAAAAAAGTTGGGACAGGCAAAAAAAAAAAAAAAAAGACTGGAAAGTTCAAAAAACAGGTGATGCTATCATAACTGGGTATAAAAGGATATCAAAAGATTCTTGGGGCTCTATCTTGATGATCTTAGCGCATTGTCTCAAACACATGGCGCAAGTGCATTTAGTGCCGAGTGTGCCAAGTGGAGAAATTAGTACAGCCTGCAAAAGGCCACATGGCTTCTTCACCTTATCACTCTTTAACAGAGGCATGTTGGATGAAAACAAAACAAACTTGAAACTCCACTCTTTAGGATAGAGTAGTTTGCGGATAAAGGCAAGCTTTCTGTCCGGAAACGCTGGAAGTTCACTGGAAGTAGGCCAGATGTAGTTTGCGTTAAACTGCTCACAAAAGACACGTTGCCGTAATTCGTGTGATTCTTAGTCTCTTAACTGTTTGTGCACCCACATGCACTGTTCAGCTAGGAGGCTGTCCTTGCACCAGTACACTATTGATTGTGTGGCATTCTTGTCTCTACACTCATGCACTTTGTGACAATGACATGGATTAATATTGTTGGCGTGTTGTAGGTGTCCTGTCTTTTTTATTTATTTTTTCCTTTTTTAAGGGTGATGTCACAGCCCACTCCAACATTGAGTTAAACGTGCCCCCCCAAAACAAAAAAACCACACACACACACACACACACACACACACACACACACACACACACACACACACACACACACACACACACACACACACACACACACACACACACACACACACAGACTCTACAGGTCCTGAGCCACGCATTGTTGTTTCTGTTGTGGAAATGGAGACCATGGTAGTTGTCACTGTGCTACTCCTGGAGATTTTGGCATGCCTGAATGGCAAGAACACTGGCATAGTAAGCCCCCCCCCCCCCCACACACACACACACACACACACACACACATACCTGTCTGGCCTGGTTTTGTGTGAAGCCATCTAATGTGTGTATTCCAAAGACCACTGAAATAATAAAAAGGAAGAGATCTTAAACACAGACATTTTTGTGTTTATTGCACCCGAGGTAAATTTATTACCTTCACCTCAAAGATGACGTTTTGACCAAGTAGGCCTTCAACAGATGAACTGTAAGCACAAAGGAAGAGTCAAGACTCAGTCTAAACCCCCAGAAATCCTGCCAGGGAGGTAAAAGAAAAATAAAATAAAATTGAGGAACCCGGAAATAGAGGCGGAGCCCACCCTCCGCTAAACGGCTTGTTTCCAATGGTTAATGATGGGCTAAATGGTAATAGTGAGGTAATGGGGTAATCTATTAGAGCAAACAAATTGGCTGGGCAGATTATAGCCTGAGGCATTAACCTAGATGGTAAAATAGAAAGTGCAAGAATGTATTTGATCTATTGATATGCAGATTAGGAGGAGTGAGGTGATGCATCTTGGCCTCCAGGCTGCTTCCTGGCATGGGGTTGAACCTGACACATTGACATGTCATTTGATGACATCACTCCAGATAAAGCTTTTCATTTTTACCCAAACATATAATCTATTATGCTGTTATAAATAAGGCTGGGTGTCACAGAAAATATTGGCTGAAATCCCAGAGCAGTCACGGTGGAAAAAAAAAAAAAATCACGGAAAATGATTGCTATGTATAATGCTAATGCTGTGTTTTGTAACTTTGTAACTGTGTTGAGAAGTGCTATAAAGTTTATTATTATAATCACTCCAAGGAATTTTTTCATTCATCTAGCACATTTCAGCATGTAGTAAATTTTAATGAGTATTTTCCATGCACTGAGTTACAAGTATAGACCAGGGGGATACTAATACGCCAAAGTCTACATTATGGACGATAAGATTACAGTAAAATATTCCACCATCAGGTAAATGCTGCCAATTGTTTTAGCATCACAGCAAATCATTACATCAAACATAAACGTGACTGAGCCACCTATGAACACTTACACTACAGTATGTGAAATGCAGTCATTACAGAATAGCACTTAATTTCTTATCAAATTTCATATCAAACATATGGCAAAAAGTAACGTACATAATTTAAATATTACAAGCCGTAATACTTGCGTATTGTAGAAGTAAGCTGTTTTATGAAACTGTTCTGTAGGCCCAAGAAAGCCCCATATGCAAGCTTCTATATAAATAATTAAATAATACAGTCAAGATCTAGTGGAAAAGTACTGAAATGGGGGAATAGATTAGATTTAGAATAGATTTATCCATTTCACACCCCATGATCACACATATCACATATACTGACTACAGTACACAAAAGAAAAGAACAACTCAAAGGGGACATAATAAAGCCCCAACTGACTAAAAGCCCTTAGGATAGATAAACCAGACACATAAATAGATTAAGGAAAAGGCCCGAAGAAGGTAGGAGACGCCTGAGTGAAGTGCTAGTAACCTCTCCTCAGGCTTCTCAGGTCATGGGCTACTAAGAAGAGGAAGAAGACTGTTCCATAATTAAGCAGGAGTTGTACCTATAACAATAGATAAGATAGATCATGCTGACCGAACAAGTGGGAAAATAAGAAAAAATAAGAGAAATTACATGGTCTAATTAAACAGGCACATGAGGATAAGTCACAAACAATTTTATTTGGTAGATCAAGAGTGCCCCCAAGCGCATAGGGTAGGAACTGGTCATATAACATGTTTATTTTTCGCCTAATTTGTTATTGGATAAAATAAGATATGACGAAAGGGTGTCACCGCACATTATTGGTGTATTAGTTAGGTAGAGGAGGAGTTATGATATTATACAAACTAATGTTTGTTTTTGTTCGGGGAACTCCTAATCCTCTGCATAGGGTAAAGGATCTCCCCGTTGGCGTCAATGCTTATAAATGGTTAAACTGAATAGAAGACTGCTATTTCCTTCATCCTCATCTTGAGAATTCTCCAGCTCAAAACCCATCTCAAATTGAACCTAATGAGGAGAGAGTAAAGGACTTCCCTCCGCAGTATCAAGGAGGAAATCTTCGCTAAACGAAAGTACATTGGCACATATATTGTAATTTAATGCTGTAGCTACACAAGGAAACATTATGTTGCATAAAGTCATCTTTTTTTGATCCAAGCATCAAATGAGATGTGTAAAACACTGTTGGGAAATGTATAATGTTTTCTATTGGATAAGAGTTGTCAATCAAACCAGAAGGAAGGCGAGGTTTTACTTATAGATGTATCAGATGGTGTTGTAGCATTATAGAGGGGTGTGTATTTTTCAAACGGATTGTCCAAGGCAAAACAATTACCTTGAATCTTAAAAGGGGACATCTCTATACGTAAAACCATAGGATTGTATATTTATTTCATGTTTAGTAGCAGGTATTGATAGTAGAATTACATGGTATTATTTCTACATGGTAGAATTTCACTTGTTTATTTCGTTATTGAGTGTGCAGCGTTTTTCACCACTATATTTGCAAACGTTTCGGGCTTTTGTTTTATCTTTTTGCTATGACGGAATACAAATTTTTGGTGGTGAGAGTATTTTTATTAACCCCCAGGTAGACACTATTGTCAAATGTGTCACGCATGTGTCAGTATAGTTGCAGGTGAGACAAAAGATTACATACTGTAGAGTACGGGAAAAAGTGATGTTTTATTGAAGTACAAGAGTGAATAATTAGGCTATATGTGTACCAGTGTGATATCATGTTTTCATCTTAAACCATCATAAGGGGCAAATGTATATGCTTTATAATGGACAACAAGTATTATTAATTTTATTATTCGTTTTAGATTGGTTTTTTGGACCCATAGAAATCTATCCCTCTATACTGATGAAAAGATTCAAAAGATTCATTCCCACTTGAAAATGATGCAAAAGTGAGTTTTATGAGTCAATCACGGGAACCGTGACACCCAGCCACAGTTGAATGAATGTGATAAAAAGAACCCTTGCAGTATGATTTGTTGTTTCCATATTCAGTTTTTAAGTCCTGCATAATGTCGCTGCCGATTCCAATTCACCTGTGGCTTCTGGCGCCTCTGGCATTAGCTTCACCCAGCATTTGTTTCTCCGAGTGCCTTTTGTGTCCTGTGTGTGCATATAGGAGATGAAAGGAGGAAGGATGGGGGACCGAGAGAGGGGAGTGCAGGGCTTGAGAGAGACGGGTAGAAGAGAGAAAGGGAGAGATTAACCCCTGGGCTTGTAGATGAATTACGCACGCACGCACGCACGCACGCACGCACGCACGCACGCACGCACGCACGCACGCACGCACGCACAGTCAGCAGCACTCCTCCTGAGGTTAGGAGGCATTGAGGGTGGTTAGGAGGGGTACAGATGAGCTTGTGTCTCATGCATTGTCTGGTGGAGGCGGGGTTATTGGGGTCAGCTTCTAAATGGTTGTCTTTGCCTTGAGCGGGTGGCAGAGCAGCCAGCTACATGCTAATGAGAGAGAGGGTCATTTGAATGAGACCTCTTGTCCTTTTTATTTGGTATTCCTGGATTCTGAACAGCCTCCTGCGATTCAAGAGACTGCATGGACAAGATGCACATTGGTGCAGATCCTCAATGTGTGGAACTGCATTTTTTCGTGTGTGTGTGTGTGTGTGTGTGTGTGTGTGTGTGTGTGTGTGTGTGTGTGTGTGTGTGTGTGTGTGTGTGTGTGTGTGTGTGCGCGTGCGCGTGCGTGCATTTCTGATGCATTTGTCTGTGTGTATGACTGTGTATATGTATGAGGTCAGGTATGTGTCCCTTTGCCTGTATGTTTTATGTATGTGTGTGTGTTCGTGTGTGCGCATCGTGCGTGCGCTAACACAGCCCATTTTTTTTTTTTATTCTGTTTTTTTTTTGTGTTTCAATTCTTGGGTTCATAATGGAATGTCATATCAAAGAAAATTCACACATTCAAATGTCAGCCCTTATGCTGGGCAAGAGGGGAGTCACTGACAGAAAGAAGAAGCCACTGGGAGGCATTAAACTGCTTGCAGGATGCTACTGTAACTGTAATGCTGCATAATGCGCTGGACCCATGTGCTTGACCAGACAGGGCCACGGGGCCATTTTAAACAATGTTGGCTCTTTAGACTGCTTCATTTCCTTCCACGAACTGGGCTCGATTCCCCGGCAGAGTACTCCTATTGTACCCTTGAGCAAGCTACCTAACCTGATTTGCCTCAGAAAATATCTAACTTTATAAATGGATAGCTGACACTGTAAGTTGCTCTGGATAGGAGCACCTGCTAAACGCTAAATGTAATTTAATGTATCTTCTGAATGACCCCCGAACAGCCCAGTAGGGCTTAGTTTTGTTTGTTTTCTGCACCCCTTTGGGAAAACTGCGTTTTTGGACCGATCGAACGAAAGCGCAGGTGGTCGCAGAGCTCAGATGAGATTAGCGGAGGCTAAATGAATTCAGTCTGGCTGCGCGATACGAGCTGCACAAGACTGCAGATATTCAGCATTTTCCCACCATGGTCTCTGCAGTGGCATCGCACCCAATAACATCAGTTTGGGCTTTAAGTGTATTTTATTTATGGTGACAGGCAGTCGAAGGTTCATTTTCATTCGGGCTTCCAATTGGCTTGTCTGGTTAGTGTACCCGTGCACAGTGCGGTGATGCAGTCTGTGCTCGAGGTAGAATAAAATCCCTGCGCTGGACCTAGCCAGGAGTCCGGTGAGACCTGGTTGACCCACAGCAGGGCTCACCAGCAATGTCCCAAATGGTGAAACGGTCCTCTTCTGTTCCGCTGCCGCAAGGGCTAGAGCCACTGGAGTGTGGGTTGCAGGCAAGTCCATAAGTCCATGGCTCCATAAGTACTGACTGGAGGATTTTGTGATTTTGTCCTCACACAAGCTCACACCCAGCCCCGTCATCTTCCCGTGCTTCTCGGGAGCTCACAAAGCGCCAGAAGCACACTGCAGCTTGCATCAGTTGTTCCATGGTGTTGGCACCATCTAAACTGATGGGCCTATGTGGAGTATGTGGTGGAATACTTATCAAACAGAGAGATAATAACTTGCTGTAAGGTAAATATTTTTCTTTAAAACCAGTTAGCAATTATACTGGAGTGTCTAACCAGATCTACTATTATGGGAGAATGCCTTCCCACAGCTATTTGTCATTTGTAGAAGACTTAGGCCTAAATCTTCTCAGATGGCATGACCAATTTCGTTGGAATTGCAATTCATAGCGTAAGCCTACTCATGCCAGAGATAAGCTTTCAATACTTTATGCTTGCTGTACTTTTTTGGTAATGAGACATTTTCTTATGTTAACAACTAAAATCCAGTTAAAGTTGAAGTAAATGTATATTATAAACATTGTAATTGGTCAAATTTTTGATTTGTCATCCTTAACAGAAATAAATAATTTGATGCTGATTGAGATTCTATCCTGTCATTAACATTCATTAGTCTGTCTATCTGTCTGTGTCTGTTTGTCTTTGTGGCTGTGTGCATGTGTGTGCGTGTATGTGTGTATCCTGTTTGCAATGTCATATGGGCATACTTAATTCTGAGAGCCAGCGTGTTCACCACAGAGGCGTGAGTACTGTGATTTGATCTCATAAACCAGGCTCAGACAACCTAGAAGACCAACAGTCTGGTACAGCCTGCCCAAATATACCCAGAGGAGTACAGATTTCACATTCCCCAAATCATCTTCAGCCAAACAGGGCACAGAACAGACTACTGTTGTTCTCTGATCTGTAAGGACCATTCATCTCCACATATTGAATTGGCTTCTGACCTTCTCTCCTCATGCAACACAGCGAGCGAATACAAACAGATAGCCTACCCCGGACTGTTCTTAATAATGTACCCTTTCACTGGCTTTTCAGGCAAAAAAGGTTTTTTCTTTATTCTTTGAAAAGCATTTGAGAGAGAATATAATGGTGTTAACGTTTTAATTTAGTGAAGAAAATGTAACATTGAGAATGGCCTACAGCAGAGCGCCATAAATGTTTTATAAAGCTCATTTCTTATTTTATATTTCCAGCCTTCTGAACAAACCCCGGACCCTGAAGCAACGCAGATTTTAGCAACTTCATTCCCCCTCCCCGCTCTCGCTCACTGAAAAAAATAATGGCACAGTTCCATGAATTTAGGAAGAAGAAACACGTCAGCTTGAGCATCTGTTGTGTTATGCAGGTGTTGGGGTGGGGGGTGGAGGTGGGTGGGTCTTTGATTATCACACTTATATAACTGATTAACCTCTAAGTATTCCCTTTTGGCTGAAAGCATTCTTCACTGTTCTGTGCAAATACGCAGAGCTGATTATGGTATGTGTTATTTGTGTATTTTCTGGTAAATGGTTGTCTTGCAGTTGATTGTAAATATATTGCTGTACAGCATCCCTGCTGTGCTTACTGTTGTGAATGCAATCAAGCTGCAAATGTTCATTTTTAAAACTGATCAATCGTTCCCAAGTTAGTGTCTGTGCCGTTAGCTGTCAATACACACAGCAAATGTTGTGGGTAAGGAATCAGATCCGGCACTTAAATTGTGGTAAATGTTAGGGTTAGGGACGTGTGCTTTTTAATGTGTCAATTATTAAACATTTTGTAAAAACTGTTGTGTCCATTTACTAATTTAGATTTAGAGAGTTTGTATAAAAATATACAAATATTAGATGACAGGCCTAATTGCTTTATAAGACATTACATTATAATGTGTTTTTATTTATTTTTATTCTAATTTAGACACACACACGCACACAGAGTAAGGCAGAAATACAAAGACGGAGGTAATGTGGTTTTTTACAACTCCCATTTGTATTCATTTGAGTAAACTCCTCTGAATGTAGGCGTTGTGTGCAGCCAAAGCCAAATCTGTAAAAGCATGTTTTACTGTCTGGTGAAAATGCAATACACTGTTGAGCTTGATTGGACCAGAGGGCCAGTGTTGATCCATCTCCCTGAATCAACCTGCTATGGACAATAAATAAACTCAGTGTGAGGAAAAAGCTGACGTTAAGTTCCTGTGCTGCCCATTCTTCTGAGCAAAGAAATGAGGAAAATAAGCCAGTTGACAGCATAATTGATATTGGCAAATGCTCAATTTAGGGCTTGGATAGCAATGTTATCATGTCCCTGTTCAAAGGGCAATCACTATGTGAAAGAGACAAGTAGAGAACCCATCATGTGCTGCCTTACCGTCTTTACTGGATAGCAAACCGGGGGTAGTACAGAAGTGTCCTTAAATGGCATAGAAGGCCGGAAGCCAGTGCCACCAAAAGTCTCATTTCAGGTTGAGTTCTGTTAGTAGAACGAGGGGACATAGATGGAAATGAGCAAAAGGTAAATTCCGCATAGACATTAGGAAGTACTTCTTCACACAGAGAGTAGTCACTGTGTGGAATAGCTTGCCAGGTTATGTAGTAGAGGCAGAAACCAGGCTTGATATGGTGCTGGATACTATCTAGATTGTAGGGGAGCACTAGGTACCCATTAGTGGTAGGAAGATGGCGAGCATTGTTGGGCTGAATGGCCTGTTCTCATCATTAAGTTATGTTATGCTATGTTATAAAAAGGTTCTCACAGTAATGTGACCAAATCCTGGTATACTGCATTCTGATCTTGACGATCTTATCTCTTGGTCTAAAACGCATGGCGCAAGTACATTTAGGGCATGTCCAAGTCCACTTTTGCTAGTTAGATGGCATGTTATTTGAGCGCTAAGTACGGCGAAAGGTGCAAACGGGCTGAACTTAGTCTCTTCATATAGGTGTGTCTTGGGCGTAACATGCAATAAACCAATCAAAATGTGATATCCCATTCCCTTTAAAAGCCACCTGCGTTTGCACCTTGGCGGATTGCAAATATGTTGGTGGATAGTAAGCCTGTGAAAACTGATTTTTGCTGTGGGTGCAAGTTCACAACAGTATTTAAACAACGTGAGCGCTGGACTCTAAAATGACCACTGCATCGGTCTGAAACTAGCAGACTAGCAGACACTTGCTTTTGGGTTACCGCAGCATAGCGCCGGGTGTAAGATAAGGCCCAATGAAGAACATATTACATAAACAAAGGGGAATCCTCAGTCAGTGAAAGTACAGAATTGAGCAGCAGACCGATGTTTTCCAAGATCTGACTGGAACGTTTTTGACTGCAAACATTCCACTTGGAAAAAGATGATAGTTGTAAATTACGTGCATTTTTGAAATAGGTGGGGATATTTCCTGAAAACAACTTGAGAAATACATGCCGCAGGCTGCTGACTCACAAGAATAGATGTTCACAGACAAGTCAACAGATGGCACAATTATGTTTTGCACATTTGTATTTGTTCTGCAAGGTAAATCAATTGTGTCCAACTTAAAAGCATGTGACAGAGTGGGACCATTGCTATCAATCATCGACTGTGCCTAATTGGTGTCAAGTGATGTAGATTACCAGGGAGGGGCAATGTGACAATGAACTGACAAGAAAGGTCTATCGACCTCTTGCTGAGGGATGACTGAATTGCAGTTTAGAAAACAGCCTGAGGTTAACTGGTGTCCTTAGTTACTTGGAATCCATGTAAAATGTTGGATTTAATTAGCTCTGGTATGTGCAATAAAACAGTTATGTATGTGCTTTTTTAAAACCGTGGCATCACTGTTCAAAGACACACCATTTCATGGAAAGCTTAGTTCAAGTAGTCTAGAGATTGTGAATCAATGTTTTTTTTATATTCCCCACCGTGCGGTATTACTGGATGTTAGCCTGACCCTATTGTGTGGTAATTCTGACCTTGAACTGTAACATAGCAGATTGCTCCTGTGTTATACCTGTCCATTGGCAATACCAAGGTGTGTCTTCAGTGTGAAGGTCAGTACTGCTACGAGCCCAGAAAGATCAGGGTGTGAAAAGGTCACATGTTGAGACTGAACCACCGGGACATTTCTGCCAAAGGCTGCAAACAGAACAAACTCTGTTTTCTCCAAGTGTCACTCCCTTTCTTTGGACGTTCTTAAAAAAAAAAAAATACAATTTGAAATGCCATCGAATGCATGCTGCTTCTTTCGAGTCATTTGAGGTCAGATATTTCTGAAACCATACTGTGTATTCTGAAGGAGAAACAGAAATGTTTACCTTCAATGATTTTTTCGGGGAATTTATCAGTGTAAGTGTATGCAGCAAATGAAGCAACAGGGCCAATTAAGCCAGTGTAATTGGCTGGAACAAAAACCTGCACATTTGCCGGCCCTCCGGGAATTAGCTTTCACACCCCTGCTCTGGGTAATTAGGCAAGTGCACTTTTGCTGATATTAATGCATAAAATTAATGTATGTTTAGACGACATTAAGGACATCCTCACACAGTCCTGCAGTCTTCGGTGAAGTGCTTTCCCCTTTTTATGTTGAAACAAGTGAAACGTATAGCCTCTTGACTGATTCACCCATTATCCAGTAAGAATACTTTGGTCCAATTCGTGGTAGCCAAGGGCGTTATAGTGGCACTTCCTCCCCGTTTTACAGTTGACTTGATTTTTTATTTGTAAATCTATTTCTTTATCTATGTCTGTTATATTTTCAGATGGGTCCAGGGTAACTGCAGGTTTCACTAGGTCTGAAACGGCTCTGTGGGGGATTTGAGGAGGACTTGTTTGCACACGGAAGAAAGAACTGTTGATACAGTTAGGTGCAAAGCCACTGTACTCCGATCAGCTTCTGTAGCTGAGAAGAGCCCCCACCCCTGACTGGAGGAAGGTAAGAAGCCCTCAGAAGCCTTTTTTCATGTTGTTACCAGTAATGAGGGGCAGAGCAGTTTCCCATATTTTTCACTCTCATTGTGGCCAGCATTAAGTTTGCATTACCTGTTGTGTTTGTTTGCTTCAAAGGCACCCAATTCCCTTGTCGAGGGCCATGAGACTTTGCTAGACTGGGATAACTGATCCTATGTTAGATTGTGACTACTGAGCGTGTCCTAGACTGTAGTCACGAGACTGTGATGGACTGTGGTCACCGAGTCTACATGTTGGACTGTGAATACTGAACCTATGCTAGACTGTGGATACTGAGCCTGTGTCGGACTGTAGATACTTAGCCTGTTCTAGACTGAGGTCACTGAGACTGAGCTGGACTGTGTTCATTGAGCCTGTGCTAGACTGTGTTAACTGGGCCTGTGCTAGACTGTGTTCACTGGGCCTGTGCTAGACTGTGTTCACTGGGCCTGTGCTAGACGGTGGTCACTTGGTCTATGCTAATCTGTGGTCACTGAGCCTAAACTAATCTGTGGTCACTGATCCTAAACTAATCTATGGTCACTGAGCCTGTTCTTCCATAGAGTTCAATAGGAAAATTTGTCAGGAGAAACAACCCTTCAAATGATCCATCCATATCTACTGCATATCTGGCAGCAGAGTGATGGTTTGAGGCTCGTTTGATACCTCAGACCCTTGTTGACTTACAGCCATTTAGCCAACCATGGGTTCCATACTATTCCTGTGTAATTTATAGCTTAATCTAGTCCCACCCCCCAATTCCCATAGAGATCCATTCAAATGCGGAGAGGTTATATTATTGCTTCTAAGAGTACCTGGAAATAAGATATCAGGAGTCTTTTGATATCCTTTTATACAGAATCATGATGGCATCACCTGTTTACCTGTGGAATACCTGTTTGACCTGTTTTTTTCACAGAATTAATGAATTGTCTAATTAAACTCCACACTGCTATTATTTTGAACACGCCCCTTTCAATGAATGAGTCAATTACTCAGAACAAGCAGCGTGCATGTCATGACAGTTGGGTCTGTTGTTTTTCTATTACACTACTACATCTACAAGTAAATTATTTGCCATGCAGAAATGTCACTACTGCTAATAACAGTGGTTCATCCGGTTACTGATGTTGTACTGCTATTTTTTTTTTAACACCACTGTATATCTCCCTCCTGCCATTAGCTAACGGTTAGTTAGTTATATGGTGAGCTGGCTAGCTAACCTCCTTCCATCTAGTCAGCAAACTTCATACCTAGTCAGTTGGAACTTAATAGACATGCACTTTACACAGTTTAGAAAATATTTTGGCTTGCTAGATATGCATTTATTTCTAAAAGTGGCTTCCCTTACCTTAGTAATGTTACTAATGCTAATGTTCCTTATGTGAGCTGTTTGACGCCGTTTAACTGCCGTCTAATCTTCCTTCAAAATGCAGATCAGGGCGTAACTGCCATACGGCTGATTCTAGCAGTGCAGTCTACCCCCGTCCATAATGTAGATGGTTAAGGAAAACCAGTTTTAGTTCACCATACCAAAACGACTACTATAGTATCAGCATATCAGATTTCATTTAGCATGTGATATTCGGTAAAACCATAATATTTTTTATCTTGGGTAAGAAAGTGTTTGATTTTGGGGGGGGAAAAAACAATGCAAATTTTTTGGTAGTCCGCTGGGCTTCACAGTGCTACTGTTTGGTAGTCCGGGACGATGATTTGGTAGTCCTGGGCGCCCAGACCGATTTGTTTGCCCCTGATAAGTGTGGCATGTGGTCAGTGTGACCTTGCAAATGGTGACTGACTGTCTCTGGCTATTGTAATGTGGAAAGCTCACATTATTATTGCAGCTCCCAAGGAAGAAAATGAAAGCCGTTGGTTCCTGACCTGCCACCTAGAAATTGACACAAACCCATCCTGAGAGGGAATAATGAACCAGTGAGCCATCCATTTTATGTTTATTTTTCGGTCTTCTGCAGTGTGATTCTCTCTCTGTCTGGAGTCTGGACTGATCTGGAAGAATCCCAGGGACTCCAACAGTAAAAATCCTGGCAAATGAAATCACAAGGCCTACTTTCTGGTGCCAGTGTGAAATCAATTTTAAACTAATTTACACCTGTGCCCCTCTGTTCATACAATTTTAAGCTTTAAGTGGTCTTGGTGGTCCACCTTATTAGTCCCTTTGAAAAATTTTAAGCTGTTACTCAAATCCCTACATCAGCCTTCTTTTACTGAAAGACCAAGGAGATTAAGGCTGGGCTGGATTCAATTAAACCCACCAAATCACCTTAAGGAAATGGGCTCATTAAGAAAATCTGGTGCGGTATTAAAACAAAGGTGAATACATGGTTATGAATGAAATGCAGTGTGGTCCTAGATAAATCATCTGAGCTGGGCAAGACTAGCTACCTGAGAGATTATATTATTTACTTTACCACTGGATTCTGTCTAAAAGTAGTGTTTATTTAATTTATAATGTGTACTGTGGTTTTCACCTTTGGCCCAAGGGATGGGAAGGAGGAGTGGGAGGGAGCCGGATTGTTCCTGTGGGTATACGTCTAATTTGATTGCCTGTAAAGTCTGAGTTGTGTGAAGTAAGCCTGTTAATCACAACTTGAACTTGACTGGCCTGCACAGAGCCCTGACCTCAACCCCATCGAACACCTTTGGGATTAATTGGAATGTCGCCTGTGAGCCACGCCTAATCACCCAACATCAGTGCCCAATCTCACTAATGCGATTCTGGCTGAACGGAAGCAAATCCACACAGCAACCTCTAGTGGAAAGCCGTCCCAGGCGAGTGGAGGCTGTTATAGCAGCAAAGGGGGAACCAACACCATATTAATGCCCATGATTTTGGAATGAGATGTTGGTTGAGCAGGTGTCCATATACTTTTGGCCATGTATTGTATAATTTTTATCAGGTAAACTCACAGGCCATGCGAAACAGACTCATTCGCTCTCTGCTTAATAATAAAGGAAGCAAGTTTAAATATTTTGGTATAGCCTACATTTGCATGCATTTCCATTTGTGCTACAATGTAAAACAGGGTGGCTTCCGCATCTGCATCTTCTAACACATATTGGTTATGCATATCGGTCCATAATTTCCATAACGCACATCCCTATTTAAGATGATGTACTAGTTTTGTTGTTGTGGGGGGGGGGGGGGCGGGGTGGTTACTTGGTGTCCGGTCAGATCCAGTTGGAGGGTTGGGGACTTTACAAGAGAATACCCAGCTGAGATGATGTGGAAGCATGACGGATTCTTCCAGATATGTTTTTTGGAGAATTGATAGAGGCATAAAAGAGGCATAAGTAAATAAAGATTTGAGCAGCTGAGCAAAGAAAATGTTTTGTGATTTTTGCAGGCCAGCGCTTCGCTATCTTTGCGTGTTCCTCGGTTTTAGTGCTATACAGAGCAGGGTAGAGGAAGGCTGGATGTGAAAGGATAAGGGTGATGTTTCCTGAAACACTCGTTAGACGGTCACAGCGCCTACAGAAAATGGCTCCTGGCTGCTAAAGCGTCGTTTCAAAGTCTCCGGAGCGCTATGAAAGCAAACGCAGAAGTAGCTGTTAAAGAAAAATAAAAGCACACGGATGACAACGGCAGCCGAAACAGGACCCGGGTGCCTTATCCCATGCAGAAGATGAGGATGCACAGTGCTGTTGGGGGGACTCCTGAGGACCGGACTGCTAGTTGTTACCGACAGTGAAAATATAGGGATGGTATCTACGTTTAGGCGTGTTGACGGTTTAGGCATGTGTGCGAGCAAGCGAAACACAGCATGACTCAGAGGAAATACTCTCATTACACCAAAAATGAAAGTTCGAAAAGTGTTCATTTGCAAGACTGCTGTAGGTCCGTAAACCCATGTGGATGTTTGTTCCACTGTCTAAGGTGTAAAGGTCCTTCTGTAACAGAATAAAAGTGGTAAGATGAGAGGTAGCTGTGGAGTCTATCGAGTTGACACACAGCTGTGCGTGGGTGTGTGTGTGTTTTCAAACATTAAATGGAATGTTCAGTATATGGCATAGTTAATTTGGATTTGTTTAGCCTTCTGTTGATGTCAAACCTGCTTCTGCATGTACTGGCTCAAACTGCTTCAATTGGGGAGCGCTTTCTCCATCACTGCGTCTTTGATTCTTTGCTATGGCAGACTGACTGAGCGATTCATTGGTTTTGTTGACACGTTGACTCCCGTCCTCTGTGCTTGCAGCCCTGTCTACTCACATTGCATTATTTGCATGCTTTGTGGAAGCCCATAATGCAGTGCAGTTTACATGGCTAATATTTTCACACAGTGTCCATTTGCAGTGTGTCGCTAGTGTGTTTCCCAGTTGAGGGGTAAGCATGAACCACCTGGCTGCGAGGCGAGTTCAGAAACTGCTGCTCAAGCCCCCCACCCCCAACAGACCATCGGGTGTTTTCTTTTTTAAATGGATGAGATGTTAGACTGAGGTCCTGACTCCTTCTCAGTCATAGAGGATCCTGTGGCAATTATCACAAGGAGTAATGGGGAGTTCCCCGGTGTCCTGGTCAGATTACACTTTTTATCAATCCCAAATTTCAATCTGGCCACCTTGTAATTGTCCAGGGTACTCTGATAAATAAAGAAAACCCATCCCTCTCCACCTCAGCTGTGATGCATTTCAAAAACATAAATAAATACAGTCCCTAAACATTTCCCAGAGGGTATTCTGGGAGGTTCAATCCAAGTGTTTTCAACAAGAGCCAGTGGTTAACCCCGTACTTTATAGTGACACAATCTTTGGTTGATTTGTAAGAAAGATAATTTATAGTATGTGAACCATGATTCAATGATGCATCTGAACCCAGGCTAATTGTATCAGCCAGGCCCTCAGGGGCTTTGGTTTTTCTTTCATTTTAAGAGTAGCCTAGAGTTGAAGCAGGCAATGTTTTTCATTGGCAGGAAGAACCTTTTTTAGCTGCCATGTTGAAGAACACTTGTTTCATGCTATCTTGTTTACCTAAAGGCCGAGCCATATTGGGTAGGCAAGAGGATACACACAATTTAAAATAAAATATCCTTCATTAGATAATTATGTTGGAAAAATTAATTGCATGTCATTAAAGGCCCAGACGCATCGGCATTCTCTTTTTGGTTTTAGTATCTGAAATGCCCACAAAACATTAGCAAAGAGCAGTGACGTAGTTTTTGTGAAAAGTCCCAAACCCCGCCCCCTGTCTGTATACATTCGGTTTGCGACTCCGAAAAATTATGCAAAAACATACGTCATGGGAAATCGTTTTACCAAGAACTCGAATTTACAAAAAATACGAATTTAAGCCCTAAAATATGCATACTTCGACCAAAATTGCAATTTTTTTTACTTGAACCAGTATGGAACACAATTGAAAGGTCCAGGATTATATGAAAAGTTCAAAAACAGGAAAACTATGTGTGTGGGCCTTTAATGGATTAATTCTATGAATATTTTGTGTGTTGATTGAGCGTAAAATAGGTCTTTGAAACGGAGTAGTTTATTGCTATGCGCAGAGTATTTCAATCGCATTTGAAAAGGAATGAGTGTTTTCGTTACTGCATTGGGTTATTCTGGGGTATTCCTATATGCTTATAAGGGGGTTTGCACTGTGCAAACTAGTATAATCGATAGAGTAGCCCCGCCCTCCCCCCAGAATTCTCTGGGTTGAGGACAGCAATGTATGTCGCTTCAGGCGAGCGAGGTTGTCTTTCTTGTATTTTAGTTTATTAACCTACCTAAATATTTCACCTCCTACTGCAGAATAACCCTTACTCGCTTTTTTTCTCATTCCAAAGTATAAAAAATGGTATGAGACTTGTCCCCCGACTCCACGCCCCATGGCTTTCAAGTGGAAATTTTCCACTTGGCAGCCCCCTCCCCTCCTGCCCTGCGCTGTCTTCCCGGCTGAGTGGACTAAGACTCACTCTTAATGCTTTGCTGAATTAATGAATTCTCTGAACTGTCGGAATGCTGAAAACTGAGTGGAATAATCCTCCTTCAGTCCTGCCCACATTACGCCAATATTCACGTGTCCCCTGCAGAGGGGCATCAGAAATGAACACGACGGCCCTTTCCGCCCTTCCCTTCCTCTCTCTTCCTCTTGTGCTGTCTCTCTTCATTGCTTTCTTTCTCCCTCTCACTGTCACCCCCCCCCCCCCCCCTTCCCTCATTCCTCACTGAAAACTGTGTAGCATTTCTCCAGTCCGCGGCCTGCTTTTCTCTGTTTTCGCAAATTAAGAACTGGATTAGAAAGAGAAATGAAAACCTATTCTTTTTTTCTCAGTCAAAAACCAGAGAGACTGTGTCATAGGGTGTTACCAAAAACTCCCTCAGTGTCACACAGTGGGCTTGTAAGTTATGTGTGCATGAATGCAATAATGAGTCTGGGTTTCTTCAGTAAAATATGAACCTTTAATAAATGTATAAAAATGTAAAACTATAAGGTATGTATTTGCCTTATTATTATTATTATCATTATTATTAGTATGGCTGCTTAGCAAACACACTCCTGTTCTCTTGCATACATCTTATTCTTGTTTTTCCACCAAATTTTCTGCAGACTACTCCTTCTACAGCTTTTAAGATAGACATGCCGTTCCAAGTTTATAATGTTCATCCTGGCTCAGATTAAGTTGCTTGTATTTATCCATTTGATATATATTTTTTTATCCATTTGATATTTTCTTTTAATCATTCATCAAACTCTTGTGATCAAGCTCAGATGGAACAAAAACCAGAAATGTCACCGGCACTCCAGGAACAGGGTTGCCTTACCCCTGCTATAGATAGTCAAGCTCACAATCTGCTTTGGACACACGTACGTATGCAGTAGATATAGATGGATCACTTTAAGGGTTGTTTCTCCTGACAAATTTTCCTATTGAACTGAAAAATAAGTCCGGAGAAGAAACCCTTCAAGTTATCCATCTATAACTTGATGGTTTAAGGCTTGTTTGATACGTCAGACCCTTAATGACATTTAGCCAACCACGTGTTCCATACTGTTCCAGTGTAATTTACAGCTAAATCTAGTCCCACCCCCCAATTCCCATAGAGATACTTTTATTAAATTGATTAATTATTAATTATGATTCAAAATTGAGCATGAAAAGCAATAACAGTTCCTCATCTGCCTTTACTGTCTTGAGATGTCCAGTATCATTAAGCAGTCTAACAGCTGTAGGGACAAAGATGTTTCTGGCTCTTTTGGCTTTAATCTTCTCAAAGAGAGAGTTCAGGGGATGTGATGGAAGGGCCATAATCCTCTTTACTTTTTTAATGGTATGCTTCTCATACAGATCTTTCAGCGGTTTTTGTTGTTTCCCTATGATTTTAGTAGCCTGTACTGTCATTCTCTTCAACTTCAGTTGCCTGATTTTACGTAATGAGCCAAACCAAGCTGTTAGGCTAAAGATCTGCACTGACTCAAGGAAGCAGGTGTAAAATGCTTGCAGTATTGATGTCCAAATTCCTGAGTTTCCGGAAAAAATACAGCCTTGACTGACTATACCTGTACTCCTCCACTCTCAACTATTTTGGCGCCGATGGTAAGGGGCCTCATCAAGGACGGCTCATGCCGGAAGTCGCTGGCGTTTTCTCTGCATTCAAGTCCAAGAAATTGACTTCACACCACTGTTGCAACTGGCTGACAGCAGAGTGAAGCTTGTCGTCAGAGTTGGATGAGTCCACAATTACTGTATCATCTGAGTACTTGATGAAAGTGATCTCAGGATAGTTGCTTCGGCAGTCATCCGTGTAGAGTGTGAATAACACTGGAGAAACTACAGAGTCTTGTGATATACGTATATACGTATTACTGTATGGATAATGGTGACTGATAATCATAATAATTTAATTATTATGTTAGCTTTATTGTTATACACAACAACAACAACAACAACAGAGCTTTCAGTTAGTGGGAATCTCTTTCTTTAAACTGATGTTTACAGTCTTTAAATTACGCTTCAGTATATTTGCTACAGCCTGCCCTGGAATATGATTCCCCCTGGTATTATAGGAGGACTTTAGGGGGAGCCAGTACAGTGGTCTGCAGAATCATTCTAACCCTGGCATTCCATTGGCCCCCGCAGACATCCCATCCCCCTATCCTGAGGGACCTCAGTCCTTCACACGTCCTCATCCTCTGCGTCTATGTGCTGAACACAGAAGTGTCCCTCTGAACAACCTGGTTTAAATCTGTTGCTTTGCTGAAAACGGATGAGAGCTGGAGGTCGCCTGTAGGTTCCCAGGTGGGACACACCCACTGTAACCATGAAGGCTTGGCCCTGAACTTGAGTGACTTCAGTATTAAAATCTTGCTACACAAAGATTTACTCCCTGAAAAAGGCTCGTCTTAGCCAAAGAGCATCTATGATCTCAGCATAGTTCTCACATGAGCATGCCATTTTAAATGAAAGGTTTTTCATTTTACTTCAGAAAACTGCCTTGGTTTTTACTTCTTTTATGTATAATCCAGCTGTGGAGAACATAGATGGGGGAAAAGTGGCCGCATGCTAAGCACATAAAAATGTTTCTCATAGTTGTTAGAGAACTGGTCTTGTATCAAGGTTGTGGGTTCGATTCCCAGGTGAGGAATTGGCATTGTACCCTTGAGCAAAGTGCTTACATTGTACCCTTGAGCAAAGTAACCAGAATTGCTTAAGCAGAATTTGAAGCCTTAAAACACCCAAGAATCAAACAAATCGTGAACGGTGCAGGCCGCCCTGCTAAAAGCGTAAAATGTATGTGTCTCTGTTATCCGAGATGTATCTTTGCTTTAAGGTTGGCAGTGTAACATAATGGCATGTCCATGGATCATAGGTAAAGAATTTTAGCTTTGTAGGTCACTCTGTATAAGGCTTTATCAAAAATTTTCAATCATTTATTTGTAATCAAACATTTTTTTATAAAGTCATGAGCTGCAGTTTCAGGCAGCTCATGTATTTGCTGTGATGTAAATACATGAGATATTTAGAAACTGACATATAGAGACATTATCTATAGATATTTAGAAAATTATGTGTCAGTGGTTGGAACAAAAACCCGCACACACACCAACCCTCCAGGAGGAGTTGTGCATCTCAAGTCTAGCTGTGATGAGTGATCAAACTGGTCTAGGTGTTAATAAATGACCCTCTTGGTCTAGACATTACACCTTGACTTGATGCCTGGAATTGTGGGAGCAACATCAAGTGTGATGCTGTCTTTGACATATTGCAGGAGTGTATTTTGTATCGTGCGGTCAGAGAAAAATGGTTATTTTGATACGAACCATTAAAGATAATGCGAACCGTCGAGTCTTATTTTCCTAATGCAAAAACCTTGCCTTCATCAATGTCTTTTGTCAAATCAAATGTACTTTGTGATGTGAATCTTGCATGCCACTGGAATAGCAGAATTATCAGTCTTCTCAGAACAAGTTTACAGGCAGCTTTTAGCCTGTGTTCAGAAAAATATTCTCAGAACTTGTACAACTGCCTGCGTCCATCTTGTTTTTTTCAGATAGAGCTGTATAGCTCGGTTGCTGCAGCATGGTGGCTCCGTCAGCAAGTCTTATCAAGTGAAACCTGCAAAGTTGCGCTGTCTGAATAACAACGGTATAAAAAAAAACGTCCTGCCTTCTTCTCCTGTCTTCACCTCAACATCTCAGGGCTGGGAGGAAGGGAAGGGACAGTGTTCTGTTATGTTGCTTCTGTGTGCATTTGTGTGTATGTATGCGCATGTGGCTTTATGTGTGTATGAATCAAATTGTGTCCGTCCTGCTGTAATGGCCTGACATGTGTCCGGGGGATAGATGGTACACGGTGGCCCATTTTGAGTCCATGGAGCCTGGCAGTCCCAGAACTCCAGTGTCGGGACTCTGGCCTGCTGGGCAGTTGGGACTTCTCAATAAGTTGCGTCATGGCGAACGCGCTGCCAAGAACAGTCGCACGCATTGCATAAATTTACCGGCTACCAGAAACCAGATGGAGTATGTGGCTGTCATTCCAGCGATGCCTATTCGATGGCTTTCAGAAAGCGCTGGGGGTCCGAGTGCACCGTGGGCGATGTCCTGTGAATGCGAAACCGTGACAGAGAATCATGCGAAATGTCAGGCCGCCCTCGGGTCCTGAGCGACGTACGCCACTGCATTCTCCTCCCTGATCAGCAGTCATACTCATGCCTCCTTCCGTGTTTTTGCCATTGGCATGAAAACGTTGCTTGATGATGAGAACAGGCCGCTCGGCCCGTCCGGGACCATAATTTTTTGACGACTGTAACGAGCCACGTCTGCGTGAAATGGAAAATCTGGCTTGTATTAAAGTATTAAAGGGTGGTTTGTTTTCTGGAGTTGATGTTATTTCACTTGTAGTGTATGTTTCCGATTGGCCCAGGCAGTTTTTTTGTGTGTGGTGAAGGATGTTTTATATATTTACAGAAGTTTCTGATGAATATCTGGCTTTACACTCGCTGGTATTGGGGTGTTCGCAATTGGTTTGCGGTTTAAATAAAAAATAAATAAATAAATGCACCTCGCCTAATTCCAGTTCAGCTTGTACCGTGGTGTTACATGTTATGCCTCCATACTGTACATATGAGAAGATTGATTTTAAAACGTTTATTCGCAGTTATATCTCGAGCCAATACCTCTCTCTTTCCAGCTGATAGGCAGCCAGAGAGATGTGGCTTGGATGCGGCTGGCCGAGGGGGTCTACCACGCTGCCTGTGTTATTACACGCCTAGCATTAGCCAAGCTACTTACAAATTGAAATTGAAGCTGTGATCACGTCCGATTATGAAACGGGGAGAGAGTTTCAGCCACATTGCCAAACCTTATTTATTTACAGATGAATGGCTGCAACAGATAGAGGCTGAGAGGTCAAGGAAGGAAGGTAAATTGCCTGCGCTGGCATCCCATCTGACGACAACTAGCCACATTTTCAATAGATTTGGGCTGTCTAAAGGTAGCTGGCGAAAGTGACACAAAGACCATTTTATCATTCCCCCGCAAAATTCAATTGCACAAACCATTTTCAGTCCTGTCAATTTGTTTTTGCCTTGTGGTGTGTTCTCTCATGCAGTAATTTGCTTCTCTCCTCATGTAGTACTGTTGATATGAGGCCACGGCGCCTCTTTCCTTGAGTGCGGTCGTCTCAGGCTGCGTGCGTCATAGGAAATGGTTTCTAGGGAAAATAACAAAACAATTATTTTTTGAAAAAACAATCAGGTAATACACATGCATACAATCTCTGGAGGCATAATCATAATGTCACTGTACAAGGTGCATTGGAGTTTCAGGAAGTGTATTTTTATTAATTTTTTGTGTGATTTAAAAAAAACACCCATGATTACAACTCTGGGGGGGGTGCTCCGAGGACGAAGTAGCGTGTAATTGCACCTGTGATTGCAGGGCCCCTCCACGAATGTGGGGTTTAGAGACACTAGAGACAGTCTGCAGTGTCGAATCTGAATTGGAGGCATTAAGCTGAGAAATAGCAGGCATTCCGTAAGAACATGGCTCTGTGCGACTTTTGCTGTGGTAACGAAGAAATGGATCGATCTGTCTCAACGGTCCGGGTCACTGTGCTGAAGTCTCTCCTACCTCTATCTCTCCATCTTCTCTGTCACCCTCTTTCTGAGGTTTGCCTGACGGCGAATGTTCTGGTTTAAAGCAGCTTAGCATTCACGTCTGGGGAACCACATAAACGAACAGTCTGGAAAGACGGAGGGTAACGGGCCGGTAAGAGCCCGTTTAATCTCCTCCCTGCTCCAGTGCTCACTTAACTAGCCCTACAGATGGTTAATTCTCTGTCGCGTGGTCCAACATCCATGGTCACAGACACACTATTACACAGTCTCTGAACCGCACTGTCCTATCAAAACTTGACACTTGATTCTTTGCAGGAGAACCTCCATACTTTGATCTAATGGCATGAACAGCAGCTATGTAGAAGTTGTTTTATTGGATGTTGTGGATTTTAGGCAGACTTTCCATTAATCTGATTGGACCATGGACACCTTTGAGCCATCATGCCGTATCCACCCAAACGACCCATCACAAGCGTTTAAACATTCCGTACTGATGGGAGAGTGAGAATTTATGAAGCTGTCCATTTTTTATGTATGTTTTTTAACCAATCAAATATTTTGCTCGGGCTGCTGGGCAGGTAATTTGCCATGCTGAAATCCTATTTGAGGACAACTACCCACATTTTCAATAGATCTGGGCTGACTGAAGGTAGCGGGTGAGTCACATGAAGACCAATTTGTCATTTTTTTCTCCTGCAAAATTGAATCGCACAGACCAATTAAATATGTGTGCAGTGTGCAAAGATGCGGTGGCTGACATCACGAATCCAGAGCGGAGATCACAGCGGTGAGCTCCGATAAAATACGATTGGGCATTCCAAAAATGGAGGGGGGGTTCATGTCTATTCTCTCCACCAGGGAATGCAAATTAACTACAAGCCCAGTCATTGAGAGCATATGATAGCTCTGCCCTTTTTACTTTAATTTCATCTCCTCCATCATCAGCAATTGGCCTAGAGGCCGTCGACACAGCTACAGGACTAAACCATCTCGGCTGTGCGGTTTGGGTTTGACTCCAAGCTGGTGCACAAGCATCGCGCCATTGGCAAACTGTGTCACCTGAGCTGCTTCAGCATGACATCCACAGTTAAAAATGGTTTGTATGGAAAAGCGACACTGGATAAGTCTGGTCTGCTTCACGTAAGTAAGCTGTGTATTATAAGGAAAATGCTCTCCTTGCTCAGCTGGACCTTGGTCATTTCGGGTCGGGTTACATTATGGCCAATGTGCTAATTGTGTGTTAATTGGTGTTCATGTTTGTAAGCAAAGTAGCCTGACTGAAGTGAAAGGTGAAACTAGACTGCGGTGAAAAGCTATTGCCGGGGTCTTGATGAGGCCGCGGTACGCAGACGCTGGTTGTCACGGTTACTGCAGTCCGAGTCTCTCTCCACTGTCGGCCGCCTCAGCGTAAAGCACATCACAATGGAATTCTCAATGTGCTCACTGTGCTGCTGTCCGCAGAGATGGAATATTACCGCAGGGATGGAATATTACCGCAGGGATGGAATATTACAGCAGGGATGGAATATTACAGTAGGGATGAAATATTTCGCTAATTGTGTATTTTTTGATACCCTTTTCTTTTTAAGAGAAATAAAAAAATAACCATGCACACTGTGTTGTCTTTGGAAGCCAAGGAGAAGTTTAGAGCCAGTGCATTTCTCATGCTCTCTACATAGCTTGAGAAGTGCAAACTGTAAATAATGACCCGATGTTTCAGGACACAAACTACCGTTGTATCTGAGCTGTTGTATCTAATTGTTTTTACTAATGGTTTCTGTAGTCTTTTGGAGTCCAATGTCATTAACATAACCCAAAATGCAGCTGCCGTTTCAGAAAGAAAAACCTGTTATTTACAGAGAAAAATTAACTGGCAAGCTATATGCATTTTACTACACAGTAAACTTGTAAGCTGCATATTCAGAAACTAAAAACAAATACCAATTGGCCGACAGCAGTCAAACATTTCTTGTGGACTGTGTTTATCATGGTTAATGGGTCAGCAAAAATGAGACATGCCAAATGTACACACGACAGCCATGCAGAAAGGCAGAGTGTTGAAAGTATTAGGCTGTCTGTCAGTATAAAGAAAGGGACTGCTTGCCAAGGGGGGGAGAGGTCAGGGTTTGGGTGCATATATTTTCCTCATTGAATGCCTGAGAGGTGAATAACTGAGGGGACCTGCAGCAATTTGCAGCTAAAGCACGGCGTCCAGTCACATGATTTCAGTTTGATCGCATACCCATCAGGCCGTGTGAGGAGACTGAGGGGTCCGCGATAGAATTCTATCAATTTGACTTTAATTTGATTGCGTAGCCATCAGTCCATGTGAGGAGAAGGTTTATCTCCGAAAACATCCATGACCATGACCGTTCCTCCCTCTTAATCGGTAGTTGGAGTAACAACTCTCTGGGATGCCAGTTTTTTTTGAAAATTATTATTATTTTTTTAATCCAGTTCTGTGTACGGAAATGTGTGATGCATTGTTTCACCGTCTCTGTTCTCCTTTCTTATCCGCTTTAACTCACTAACCTGTCAGCCGCTTTATGATGCTGCCAGAGGCTATTTAGAGCGTGACAAAAATTGTAGAAAAACTGTTGCCGTACACGCGTCGTCTTCTCCAAAGGTTTCTGACAGAAAATGAGAATTTATTTCCTGTTCAGTGAAAGAAGCATCTCATGCCAGCTTCAGACATGACTCAAGTGTTGCCTTTTTCACCCTCGAGGAGCGAAGTGACAGCATTTGTGTTTTTTATTTATTTTTATTGTAGTTGCAGTGACATTGCGTGTATAGTGAGGTCTATTTTAGCCCAGAATAAGGATTTATAAATGGTCCTTTTTGACTCGAGACTGTTTAAAAAAAAAAAAAAAAGAATGCGTCTCGAGGCAAAAAAGCCGGCAGTGGGCAGGAGAAGGTTCACGTTCCTCTCTTCTGTCCCAAATGAACAGCCCCCCAATGTTGCCCAGTGTATGGGCATATGTGCACACGTGTGTGCATTTGCATGTTTGCATGGATGGCCTTTTCCTAGCGCATGACTTACCCACAATTTTAGGAGGTCAGGGGTCATTTGTGGGAAGAAAAAAGCATCAGTGCCCCTACCTGCTAGCAGAGACACAGGGATGTATGTGCGTGTGCGTGCAAGGTATTTCTCATTACACACATGTGGTGGAAACTGGAAAGTGTGCAGTGTAACAGTACTGTAGGTCTTTAACCCCCCAAGTCTGCTCATTCCACTACAACTGTGGAGGCCCCTCTAACTGTGGATACAAGTTGCATTTGACAGACTTGACATTTGAGTTTCTTGATGAGACTTGATGAGTTTTCACAGCTCTACATAGGATGGAGTATAATGACACACCTAGTTATTGCTGTTGAGTGTGGTTTAGTAAGCCTTTTTTCTGTTTTATTTTTCTTAAGCTTTTCCTGGCAACTGTAATCATAAAACATGGAAATGCAATCTTGTTTGCTGAAAGCTGTTGTAGAAGAGCTTAGGCTAAACTAGCTTACAGCTGGAGTCAAGAATAAGCACGGAATGCTTCCATTGGTTAGAGTCTCCGACCCGAAGCTGAGTAAAGAGGTAGAGGAAGTGCGTTTAATTTGAGCGTCTGTCGATTTTACGGAATGGAGTGAAGTTGCGATGCTGAAGTGATAATGGGTTCTGGCAGAGGTCCCACACAGCTGTTAGGCTGGGACCGTGGTGCTAATCCGTACACCTGGGCTGTAAGCGATCCGGTTTGCCCCAGTCAGAATGTTCCTGATCTAATCCACGCTAATGAACAAGATATGAGCTCACGGCGCATCCAGTATGAAAACCTGGCAAGAGACTCTCCAAGCAGCTGGCCGGGGTCATCGCGGTCTTCATGGAGCCCTTGGACAGGACGGCCCCTCCCCCCACTGCTCTATATTTGCCGGCCCACTTTTACAGCCAGTACTTTAACCACCACTGCATGTCTGACCTCCCTCGTGGACATTTGAGTTTGACTAGATTTAAGAAAGATGGGATACTGCAGCATTCCTTTACAGCCAGAGGTCTTCTGCACGCGGGCCTTGTCCGCGCCTATTTTCCCGTCTGCTGCGGTTACCCGACCCTGTGTCGGGCGTGTCACTTGGCAACCAATGTCTGCCCCCCCCCCCCCAGGATACCATAGATTCACGAGTGTGCAATGCTGGCCTATGCTCTCACATAGGCCTGTGCTTGGTAGCTGTGTAACCACCTCCGCCACAGCACACACACACGAGGCACTGCAATTATGGGTAATTTGCTTGGCATATGGCCTCATTGAGGATGGCTTGAATTGATTATATGATGTGTAGATGATGCACTTACACAGAAGCGTATCTGCTGGCTATGGATATTCGCTATGCTGAAGCATGAGGCGGTCTTCAGGTTTGTGAATCCGGTTCCTGTTCTGTGTATTGCCTGATTAAGGGTAACAAAGGTGTTCATCAGGTATCTTCTAATAAGCCATCATTTTTGTATGTATCCAGCGGTAATTATTACAGTGTTTTCAACTTTCTCTGGTAGCCTGTTGCTAAATGTAGACCTAGACCCTCGTGGGGTCTCGGATTTGTAATACAGGTACATTGGGGAGACCACCTGCAGCATCTATTTATTTGGCAGATGATTTCATGGCGATAAAAGGAAAACGAAGTTACTATACAGTGCAATGGGCAAGTACATTTTGTCCCGTGGGAAATACTTCCTATTGGACAATGAGGCTTATTTTACACCATTGTGGGTGGAGCTTCCATTTGCTGTCAAGGCACAACGATGTGTTTGGTTCAGACCAGTGGGTTACTAATTGCATGTGATGGCTCCTGAAGCCTCACTTTCCCATTACTAGCCCATGACTACTTCATTATGACAGCAAATGGCAGCAAAAAGCCCAAAGAGTTGTTTGCACGTTTGCAGAAAATCCTTCATCTCACCACTACCGGACACTGACTGGTGAGTCGCTGAATTCCAAGAACAGGAAAAAAAAGAAAAAGAAAAAGTGCTTTTTAAAATTTTTTTTTTATTATTATTATTTTTCTTCTTCCATTGGCTTTGAAATGTGGCCATGCAAGCCAGCCAATCAGAGGAAGAGGGGAGACATTTCAATCCCTTCCCAAAGCACAACACACCCTGCTGACACAGTACAAGCTGGAATGTAGGGCCTTCTCATTTCAGAACATTTGCCGTTGGAGGTGTGGGAAAGAGTGAATGTAGCCCAAATGTAACCACAGCAATTGCATACTCATTGTTAGATACTGTCATGCAAAAGTTGGGTACTGGTCTTCATTTCCATTGAAGGAGGAGACATTTAGGTGGGACTGGGCTGCTCAGATTCAGTTTGCAATCAGAGCAATCCGAGAGAGAGAGAGAGAGAGGGAGATAACAACACCACTCGTTTGGAAAGTAATGGGCTCAATATTCAAGGAATTTGTAGACAGGAGCATTTAACAGTTAGATGAGTCTGGTGGGGGGGTTAGTAGTAGGTAAACTTAAAAATAAATCACATCTGACTTTAATGTACCTCACAGGCCTGAAATAAGAGGGTGAGACGGAAACTGCTGTAATGATTAGCACTTCTGAATCTGAAGGATGGGATTTTACATTGCGATTCGGTTAGAAGTAGGGGAGGGGGGGTGACTACTGGCCTTCGTGGTCTGAGCTCTTTCATCGTGCCAGTGCAGTTGGGCCAGAGAGAATGAAATCTGTAATTCAGATTGCTCTATTTATGCCTCTGCAGCCAAGGGAGATCCAGACAGGCTCGCCCCACTGATGAGACTTCCAGCACAACGAATTATCATTTTCCATTGTTATTAATTTATTTATTTGGCAGCTTCCCTTATCCAAGGTGACCCCCACCAGCATTGCAAATGAGTCTGTGGAATACCAATAGAAAGTCAGACTGTTGTTATAATAATAATCTGCGCCATGCAACTGTCCTTAATAATGTGCACCGGAGCCGTCTTATCCTTTAAACGCTATAGGATATTCTCAAGTAAATCCCAAGATGGGTGGTGACCCCCAGAAGTCATTTTCGTTATTCCGTTTGTGTATTTGTTTATTTATATCGGTTGCTTTTATTGAATGCTGGGCTATGTCCCTGGAGGGTGCGGCTTTACGAGAGAAATGGGGGAGAAGAAGAAGAACATAAAAGGAGGAGGGGGAAAAAGGCAAAAAAAGGAGCCGTTCTGATGTTCTGAAGCCCGCCGACGGGCCACAGCATAGCGGCGCGACCGGAGATCTGAGGCTTTCAGCTGACGTTAGCAGTACCCCTGTCCCCCATCCTGTGCGTCCCTCCTGTCTCGCACAAGGCAGATGGCGGTTTCGTTTCGCCCTTTTCAGAGATTGTGTGGGTGCCGGTGGGGGGGGTGGGGCGGTGGCTCAAGGCAGATGGCGTTTTTGTTTGGCCTTTTGCGCGGGGGGGACTTGCCGGACACGTAGCCCCGAAAAAGGTTGCAGGTTTCAAGGGGAGGGCATGATCTCACTTCCCTTGAGTTGAACCTGAACTTGGCTTCAGAAAATATCCAGCTGTGTAAAATATGTTTTTTCAACAAAAAAATGAGCTGTTTACAGTAAGAGGTCTGCGGTACAGCCAGCTGCTAGGCTAATGAATAAATCATAATGTGGAGGAAAATCGAATGCGTTTCTGTACGCTGTGCCCCCGATCCTTCCCAGCCCTTTCAGGATATGATTCATAAGCACCTCCTTTCCCGAGGAGGTCACGCTCTGTTCAGTGGCTATGCGCAGACGGCATCATGAGGGAGGCCTTTAAAATGCGCCGTTTGGTTGTTTTACCATTAAACGGCAGTTGGAACCAGCGCGGTTACAGCACTGACCCCCTTTCTTACTGCGCTGTTGAGATTAATTAAGCGAAAGGCCTCTCCCCAGAGCACGGCATATCTTGTAACTTTGAGCATCAAAGATTATACTGTATAAAAAAGTAATTTTGGATGGCTGCCTGCTAGGCAAATAATGTAAAAAAATAAAATAAAATAAATAAAATGAGTTTCCCTTTGGGATTCAACCCTTCTGGTTAGGCTGGTAAGCTCAGTCTATCCCCTCCCTGCTGGCCTGCAGACTGCTCCCAGGCTCTTATCAGTGTAAAGACAGATCGCTGCCCTGTCTCCAAGAGACCAGCGGGGCTCCTCTTCAGCCTCAAATGCTAAATGCTAATCCACTCCCCCCGTATGGCTGGCAGCAACCTGGGGGCGGGGCGGGGATCAGGGGGGTGTGGCCAGGCGGGGGCCCCTGGAGAAAGCAGAGATTAACGCGCCTGGAGAAAAAAAGAACACGATGTGGGATAATCGAAGCGCTGCCTCCTGAGCTCTGCGGTCCGCGCACGCAAACACGCTTGGGACCATTTACTGCCAAGTCTCTCTCTCTCCTTATCGACTTCTCTCGCTTTCTCTCTCTCTCCTTATCTCTCTCGCATTCTTTGTCTTGCTTTTTTTCCTCTCTCGCTCGGTCTCTTGCTTGCTCTCTCGCTCTCTCTCTGTCAGTCTCTCTCGCTCGCTCTCTAACTCTCTCTCTTGTATGCTCTTGCTTTTTATTTTATGAAAATTATTTTTTCAATTCAAAAGTCCTATCTGACTGGCACACATCATCCATGGCTTCGTTGTGTCCTGGCTGTGCGAGGTTTAAAAACCTGTAAGAACTTAGTGGGGGCTCAGACAGGGGTCTGGTGTGAGTTGGCATTTTGAGTGACAATAGCAGTGGTTGTGTTCCATTTCCCAACTGAACGCATTTTACGTTTGAGCTGTCGGGAATTTTATTGAGGTTGATCCGTTTTCACAAGTGCACCCCGCTCTCGTGTGGTTTTGGTTTGAGAGGCATGACCTCTGTTCAGCTTCCGTGTGAAGTGAAGGAGCGGGATCCTTTATTCAGCCAGCGCTGAGATCAACATCACACGTTTGAGCCTTTGTAAATCAGGCGAAAGGCCAGGTTGTAATAGAAAAATGTAAAATAAAAAAACATAAAAACCTTTTATGGACTTTTGCGTGCGCTCTTCTGATGGATCAGCACGCAAGCTGCCAATGGCTAAATACAAGGGATTGAGAGAACAGCTGTTAACACACCTCCTGTGATTAACTGTGATAAACTGCACACTAGCCCATGCGGACCACACTATAAACATGGAAACAGTCATGGCGCTTAGAACGCCCCCCTCCCTTGCTTTCAAAAGCATTTAGGCAATACCCTTAATATCCTTTCAAATCATTGAACCATGATGAGAAGAATTAGTGAACTATATATTATATAAACATTCATGCTAAGTTTAGGGTCTTACCAAATTTCCCTGATGGCACACAATATGTTCCCCTCATTGGGCTGTATTGCATTTTATATCTTTGTCATATACTTCCGTACCAGTCCAAGGTAAGTATCCACTTATCCACCTTTCATTATCATGTAATGCAGGTTATATAAAGTTGAACCACCGACTTTTGGGTGACAGGCACAGCTTCTCAATCGCTTGTTGGCTCCAGTATTGAGTCTTAGCATTTCTTGACTTCATCTTGCACTTGGAACACTTGGAAGTCATTTTGGTCTGGAGTTGCCGATAAGAAGCGGGAGAGATGCGGTGTCTTGGAAATAGAGCTGAACCTTCCAATCGGCTCAGTCGCTATGGAGGCTGAGACCTCTATTAAAGATTATAGCAGAGTTTATCGCTGTGTGTTGGGTTTTTCATGCCCCCCCACCTTTCCATTGCATTGCTAGTTATACCTCAACCAGAGATACGGAAAATACCATCGTGCCTTGCGTCAGCACTCAGAATCTCAGCCCGCCCTACATCACCACCCATATAGATTCCATCAAAAATCTTAGTAGCTTCTTTTTTTAGTATTTCCTGTTACTGCAGAAGCAAAATAATTATTTTTTCTGTTTGTCCACAGCATCTTATTTTTCCAGATGTTCTGAGGTTTGCAAAACTGCATTTCCTAGAGTAATCTCACACTGGCCCGTGAGAATAAGATATGGCTGGTGAAGTGCAGCTTTTCAGTAAGCGTGTAAGTGTGTGCATCTGCGGACGCTTTTTTGCTCAGGAGAGTTCAGCCACCTGATCAACGAAAGCTGAGACAGCGTGTAATGTGTTTCTAAAAATGAATTTGACGTCAATTACTGCATCAAATGGGATTAATGGCAAAGCAATTTTCTAGCAAAATATTACTAGCATTGTATTAATATCATGGGTGGTTTGTTAGTTTGTTGCAGGTTACATGCTAGTAATTATGGTTTATGAAATACAATTTTTTTTAAATTCCTGAACCTAATTGATGGAAAATTAATTTGATTCAGGGCTCCACTTGGACTTTATTACTTGGTAGGACTGGTGTGCCTAATTTCAAAATGTTAAATTATTTATTGTACAAAGACATTCAATTTTACACAAAGACAATGTATACAAAAACAACACATGGGACCTAATTTGTGCATTTGGGCCTGATGCAGCTTCAGTATTTACCAGGGAGTAACTGGCTTGATTCCCAGGTTAGACGGTACCCTAAATCTGAGCTGTCCCTTTAAAATATCCAGCTACGTTATGTCAGTGGATAATTACAATGTCAAATGTAGGGAATGCAAGTGAGAACAAGGCAAGGCCCATCAACCTAATTACACCTGGAAAAATCAGGACAAAGTAAGCCGTGTGGAGAAAAATAAAAATATTACATCTTGGAGAAGCAGGAGTGTGTGTACGTTTTGTATTCGGTGCAAGTCTCCCTAAGCAAGGGTCAGTGCCGAGCAGCAATAATAATAATAATCTCTGACCTAATCATTCCATGCAATTCAACAGTACATGCACAAGTCTGTGTCAGAACAAGTATTCCCGTTCATTCAGTAAATTCTCCATGGCTCTAGTCCAAGCAAAGGGTAGCCCTGAAAAAGGACTGTTACTATGGTGAGCTTTCGGACGTTGCCACGGTGCTGGCATGAACACGGAGGGGTGCCGTTTGTCACTGTCAGCATGCGGGCAAGTACACAAGTGGCAGGGCAGTGCGAATTTTACCGTTTCCATAGTGTTATTTATAGAACGAGTTGCGACGATTCGTTTCCCGCGAATGCAAACACCGGACTTTTTTCGCAGATCCCCAACATTTCTCTTGTGGAAGTTTGTACACGCCTCTGCGGTCATCCGTTTCAGAAGGAATTGGAGGCTCAATTCCTGAAGGGTAAGTCGTCCAGGGACCCCCATGATAAGTTAAGAAGGGTTATATTCTGTATATAGTCATTGCATATCATGTCTGGCCAGGGACCCCGTACGGTACCTTCAAGGAGACCCCTTGTTGAAAACCCAGGTATTAGAGCGTTTGCAGAATGGAGTCCTTAACCTCTTATCTGCTGTATTAGGCAGTATTAACGTCTCCGTATTCTCCTCTTTATGAGTAGCAGTAGTGTCATGCACAATCCATGCAGCAGGGAACTTTTCCCCCGTTTGTATTTTCCTAGATTTTTGTGATGTTTGTGTGACCTGTTTTAGGGAGGTATGCCTATGGGACCTTTGACAGGGTCAGCTGAGGCACTTGTTCTTAAGGCTGCAGATCAGTTCTCTTCTGTGCCAGTTTTTCCTACTGAAGGGAGACCTGCAAGCCTCCTTCAAACAGAGCTTTATCACACTAGTGTCTTCCTTAACACACATCTTTCACACAAGTCTGTTCCACATTAGCTCCCTTAACACTAGCCTCCTTCAAATGAGTCTCCTTCACGCAGGTTTTGCCACACTAACCCTGGTCTCTTTCACACAGGTTCTGCCACACCTAGTCTTTTTCACACTAGTATCCCTAACTTTAGTCTCATTTACACTATTCTGTTTCACACTAGTATCTTAATACAATGTTTTTTCCAACAAGTAAACTTTTACATTCATCTCTTTGTCAGCATCTGTCACTGAAAGGCAAACCTGTGATGACAATGTAAGAATTGGTGGGAAAAAGACAACCTTGCTCAGCACGTTTACAACACAACACAGTTTACATTTATGACTCAAAGGTTTAAGCAAAGTCAACACTGTGATTCAATAAAATGCACCCCCCCCACTCTTACGTGCGTGTTTTCTGGTCAGGAGACGGAGAGGGAAAAGCAATCCATTCATTCAAATCAGTCTTCCTGCTCTGTTTTCTCAGTTTGTGTGGTGGAACCGACTAGTTACCCATCGTCGTGTGCCAAGCACAGATGCCTGCTCTTGTTAGCGGAAAGCCGTGCTACTCTCTAATTTCTGACTGTATGGTGTGTGTGTGTGTGTGTGTGTGTGTGTATGTGGGATTTCGCTTCGACATAATATCTTTATGAGCTCGTCGGTCATTACATTAAATTGCTCACTTTGGCAGGTTTTTGAGCAAATGATGGGCTTACATTACACCAGACATCTGCGTTTGTTCGACTGTTGCATTTTTGGAGCTAGACCTCTGAAAATATACTATGCAGCTAATTAAGTAACTGAACCAATTAAGTCTGGGGAAAATACAAAACACTTAAATTACTGATATTTTTAAATAAATGTAAGTTTATATTAAAGTGAAGATGAACAAGAGAGGAGATACCCGGCAGCCTCATTCCTGTAAATACTGTACAATTGGGGTGGAGGATATGAGCTCTTGCGCATTCATATTAAGTAAACTGATTAATAGTACGACTAGTCGGCTAGATTATCTTTGGAGATCTCACCCTGGAGTTTTTGAATGTCAAATCTAATCTCACCTGGAGGGATTTTGAATTTAAATCATATCGAAAGGGGTCTATGAGCCATTGAATCTAAAGGGCGTTGGCTGTGGGTTATGAGTAGAGTGGCTACTCAGGAGAAGAGGAGGTTGTGGTCACTGGTCTGTGGTAGAAGTATGTCCCTGGAGACTGTACATGCAGCTGAGGAGTAACTGCATAGAGACCTTTGTCTGAACGCTAGGTTTTGTATCACTCCCCCCTCTTATTCCCCTTGTTCACCTTTTGTCGAATCGGTCACAGTCTTAAAAAAAAAAGAAAAAAAGAAGCTGTTACGGGAAAAGTGTTCCCATGAGAGAGGAGCCTGGCATACGCTATTGCCCATAACGGCTTTAAACACCTTCCTTTCTTCCAAAAAAAATATTTGAGTTTATTTCCTTCAGGAAGCATTTTGATATATAGTAATTGAAACAGTCTGGAATCCAGTAATATGCTTTCCCCCTAGCCGGCTACAAAAAGGAATCACATCGGAGCACTTCTGCGCTGTAAGAGACCCCTCGTGTCTTCACTCGTTATTGTTTTCGGCTGCCTGGTCAGGATGCCATTTACTTTACAAGGCGGTTTGTTCTCAGAAATGTACAATGAAGCCCTTTCTGCTTGGTATTCTGCTGCGCATGTAAAATGTCACTTAGGGCTCTTCTGCGCTATGGCGCTCTGTGCATACGCACAAAATGAGTGTTTAAAGATTTCAGTCAGGCAGTGGCAGGAACAGTGCTAACGTGGCCGTGACTGGGGGCGGCAGTGTAGTATAATGGTTAAGGAACTGGACTTGTAACCGAAAGGTTGCAGGTTCGATTTCCAGGTAGGACACTGCCGTTGTACCCTTGAGCAAGGTACTTAACCTGAATTGCTTCAGTATACACAGCTGTATGAATTGATAAATGGTTAAAAAAATAAAGTAACATTAAAAAAATAAGGGAACAGTGCTAACATGGCCGTGGCAGACTAAAATGTGGGTGTTTCATTTGGCAGAATGCAAGGAATAATGCACATTAATGCGCCAAACCCCCCCCTACACACACACACACACACACACCCCTCTCCTGTGGGAAGTGTATTTAGTCTCAAAGCAGATTGGATGGGGTTACTTTGTTAAATTTCACGCATATTTGTCTTTGAGTGTCTCAATTGAGCAGTGTGTGCCAAGAACGAGAGTGAGAAAAAAGAGCAATGCCAAAAGATTTGAAGATGCCAAAGAAATTTCACAAAAATATTTCCCAGTTAGTTTGTATGCACAAAGTCTAAGGGTTGGCTCTCATTGTAGTCTACTACCCCTCTGTAGTGACAAAATGATCCCTTTTCTTTGAAAAATCTACTTTGTACTTTATCTTTTGGTTCTCATGGGGTTTTTTTCTTACTTTGCTTTGATTCAAATCTTCACAGCCTCGTCTTTCTAATACCCTTCCTTAACATAATAGATCAGACACTCTTCAAAAGATGTTCCGAATCCAGTCTTGGACAGACATGCGACGTCTCACCTTTTATTTTTACTTTATTGTTACTTTATTTTTTGAATCTTTGTCTCCACAAGTAGCCGGCCATACTGTTCTCAGAATGTTCTGTAGCATAGCGAGTGCAGAAGGTGGTGAGTGAGTGAATGTGTGTACATGTAAGAGATGGAACTTCACAAAAGGATATAAGCCTTGAAAGATTTTCATCAGGACATTAGCGTGGAGGCGTTCAGTCTCATTGCTGTGATTCTTTGAAGGTTGAGTAATGATTTAAAGAAAAAGAAAAATGTTCTACTTTTCATTTGCAGGAAGTCCCCCCTCCCCCCACCCATACCTTTGAGTAACTGCAAAGGCTGAGAGGATGGTGCTAAAGAATAAAAAATAAAACTACGCGTAGCCTACATTTTAATGCCCCCCTCCCCAAAAGGTTACGCACAGCATTAGAGAGTAAATGCCCCCCCACCCCCCCCACAAGTAGCTTACCCTGCACAATTGCGACAGTCTTACAAACACACACTGTTGTCAATTTCCTGTTATATTGTCAGGCATTGATGTTTGCACCATGTCAGCGAAAATGATTATGTTTATGAAGTCTGTACCCCATACAATTGTGTAATTGCATTAATTGGTAATTAGCTGAGTTGCTTGAGGCTGAATCAGTAATGGCTGCGCGGTTCCAAGTAATCGCTGACGGATTGTAATTGATTTTACCCCGAAACTACTCGTACCATAACTCCTTGGAGACTTCATTCAGCAAGACTACGTGCTCCACCACCAACCACCCCAGCACATCCTACCCCCCCCCCCCCCCCCCCATTAGCTCAGGGCTGTTGGTTATTTCTGGAAAGCTGTGGCATCAGTGGTCACACTGGCGACACACTCAGCTCCTCCTGCTCACCTGTAGCCTTGGAGAGCTCAAATGCATTAATGACCTTCCCCCCTTTTTTTCTTCCTATTGAAGTGAATGGAATTGCATTAGGATCGTTTTCTAAGGCTTCTGGTAATCAATACAAGCAGGTGCCATTATCTGGCCAGTCAAGGCCACGCCTTTAGGCCGGATCTCTGTATTCAGAGAGGAGTGAGTTACCCCGCTGTGGTCCCACGGCGCCAGCACGGCGCCTAAGTGCAGCGATTGCAGCCCCTTTTCACGCGCAGGAAGAGCGGTCCGTTCGGCAGATGTGCAGCAGCTCCCTCAGGCGCTGAGCTGCAGGCATGTGCTTGCGTTACCCTTCAGAACCATCAGCCTACGTTTTTAACGCGCACTTTGCGTACCGGGGAGCCTCAAGGTCACACCCAGCCACGAAAGCATTCTTCACGCTCATGGCGACCACCACTGTGGAAACGGTAAAGTGAAAATGATAAAGCGCCCTTTCAAAATCTGATTTTATGTTGATGGGACTGTTTTCCCTCCCTCCCTCTCTCCGTTTCAGATAACCTGGGAAGTGCCGCCCGGAATGCGACGGGGATGACCCGCCCACACGGCTCCACCTCTGCTGCTCACTCGCTGGAAGACCGCTACCACGCCCGGGAGCTAACCACGTCCCTTTGCTGCATCTGCCTCTTTTCTCAGTCTAGCGCCTGGAAATTGAGAAGCCGCTTTCTAACTTAGAAACGTATTTTGGGGGGGACGGGGGGGAGGGGTCAGGGCCGGAAGGCGGGGCGCTTCGCAGGGCTTTGGCGGTGGGCGAAGTTGAGGTGCGAGTTAGAAGGTCCACCCAGGTTCATGGTTTCCTTTTGCCCAGGCCAGTCACACCACCTGTCTGCAATGGTGACATGAGGAAGGGCTCCCCCTGCCTGAGGAGCTGGCTCATTGCGCCTTCACTATTACAGTGACTGCTGCTGGATGCGTTTGGCTCGTCTGTGTCTTCTGAAGTGAGTGGGGGGATTTTACGGCCCTTTGCGCTTGTGCGCACGTGGAGGTGGGACCTTTTGCGGGAGGTTGGGGAGGGGCGGGTGGACGATGCTGGTGTGTGGGCGCCTCCGGCGGCTCTTCCGCCAGCTCACCCTCCAGACCAGCCTGCTCCTCCTCTTCCTCTTCTGCATGGTCAGCGTCTTTGTCTCCGCCTACTTCCTGTACGGGGTCAAGCGGGACCTGGAGCCGGCGGGCGCGGAGGGGGCGTCGGACTGCGACGAGCCCAAGGCCACGCCCTCGAGGCTCCTCCCGCTGAAAACGGCGCGGCCCTCGGATACGTCGCGCACGGACCCCGTGGTGCTGGTGTTCGTGGAGAGCCTCTACTCCCAGCTGGGCCAGGACATTGTGGCCGTCCTGGAGTCCAGCCGCTTCAGGTACCGCACGGAGATCTCGCCCGGCAAGGGAGACATGCCCACGCTCACCGACAAGGACCGCGGGCGCTTCGCGCTGGTCATCTACGAGAACATTCTCAAGTACGTCAACCTGGACGCCTGGAACCGCGAGCTGCTGGACAAGTACTGCGTGGAGTATGGCGTGGGCATCATCGGCTTCTTCAAGGTGAGAGACAAGCGGGGGCGCACCCCCGGGGATACAATCAGCCGCTGAAGTATAAGTGTGTGTTTTGGCGTTCAGGGGCAGCTAGTAGAGCAAAATAGAACAGGTGCCATGCACAGCATTTCAGCTCCAAACAGGTTGGATTATGAAAGCATGGGTGCTTTTGTGAACTTTATGAACGCATTGTAAAAGGTGCATTGTGATCTCTTTGCCCCTTTATAGTACATAAGAATGCGTTATGAAAAGAATGTTGATACTGCAGTAGAGACATTTTTTGGGTTGTAAATAATCACTGTGAACAGTTTTTATATATATTTTTTTAAAACCCTGCACCTGTGCATATAACAGTGTTTGACTTTTGTTTTTAAAGATGAGAACAATTCGCCCAGTCTCTCTGGGCCAGTCAGTTTGCCTCCTATTCATTGGAGCTCTGAAAATTCCAGGGAGTTTCTTCATTTCTGCATCTTTGTATATGGACCACTAGAAAGCAGCCACATGTTCATATATTGCAGGTTTTTAAAACCTTGCTTTTCCAAAAAGGTGACTAGGTGACTTCATGAAAGTTTTGCATTAGCAAGTTTTAGTTGGGCTACATGGTGTTATGCAATCATGAAACATTGACTGTCACAAAGGATAATGCAAATTAAAGTTTATATATGAAACTCCGAGATGGAAATGCAAGTTGTTTTTTTTGTGTTTTTTTTACTCTTGCAGAAGAGAACTTGTTCAGTGAGTCGCTCCATCTGGTCGCCAGCTTGTGATGATGGCAAAAGGTTTTAAAAGACCTTTAATTTTCATTGCCTGCCTAAACATTTGAGGTCTTTTGTCCTCTTATAGAACGCATTTGTAGGTGCAGTACGTAGCCTATGCTTAGATTAGTAATCAGTCTAATAAAATCATTAACCACTCAGTCTCAAAAAATCATAAATATTGGAATTTAAACTTATTAGCAAACTTACACATATTAATGATAAAATGTATTTAATAGGGTTCTGAAGGTATTGAATTCTTGCAGTAGAGTCGGTTGGCTTGGATTAAATTCACGGACAACTCAAATAAGGAAACAGAAATGTATTAACACAGATATTTACAGTTGATACAAGGTGTAATGGGTAGCAATGGATAGATTGTAGAGATAGCGAGAGAGGGAACAAGAGAAGAAGAGGAGAGTGTATGTAGTTGTGTATGTAAGTGTGTATGTGTGTGACTGCACACGTGGACACACAGGGCAGGGAACATAGAGAGAGAGAGAGAAATGGAGGGAGCACATGGTGCCGACTATGACTGTGTTCAAATAGAAATATAGTTGCAAAGAGAATCTTTGCGAACCAGGAAATGACTCAGAAATACGAATGGCATTCAGTTATTGTCGGGTTAGACGAAAATATTGCATGCAAAATGAAAGGGTGGAGTAGAGCGAGCGTGAGCCTTGATAACCCAAAATAAACAATGTAGCCTAACTGGTAGTTAAACAGTGTAAAAATATACATTCGAATTACATGATTTATAAGTAGCCACTAGGCCAATGCTAATCTATACACAGATGCGTCAGGGTGAGAGATCCCTCGAAATCAGTCCTGGACGTAAATGCTTAAAAGGGAAGATCCATGTCCTTTGGATTCACCGTTGGAATGAACAGGGGATTCAGGTCTTCACTGGAGTCCTCCGTGCCTCTGGCGTTTGTCCAGGGAAAAGTTCTGTCGTCAATAAAAAGCAGAGTATAGAAGGGAACCCGTCGCCTTTTTTTTCCATACATTAATTAGCTGTTTGGAACAGCTCTGAAATAAATTTGGTCTTGCTAGTAAGTTCACTAGGCTTACTGTAACCAGCCGTGATCAGGAGTTTTAACTAACAGTGGTTCTGCAGAACAAAATGTTCTTAGTGCTAACGGCAGTGTGCTCTCAGCGAGAAAGAGTGAACAAAGGTTTGTGAGTAGGTTTTATTCCCGCCATTGTTCATTGCGTGTTTTCCGGCTGTACTGTATTGGTTTACAGTTTGCTGAAGGGCTGCTCAATCCTGGTCCTGCAGGGCAACTCAACCGTAGGGCCACTCAACCTTGACCCTAGGGTTGAGGATAGGGCCACTCAGGCCTGACTCTATATAGGACCACTCAAGCCTGGTTCTGTGGGGTTGAAGCGTCTTGAGGGCCACTCAACCCCGGCGCATTGGGACCGTACTGTCTTCAAAGCCACTCATGCTGGTTCTGTCAAGCTACAGTGTGTAGGGCCACTCAACCCTTGTGCAGTCTGCAAAGCAAACCTAGTCCTTGGCTGGCTGTGCCTTTCTCACATACACATGATTGATAGAGAAATTCTGGTGCTTTTTGCTATTGCTTTTTAAAAATGTAGCCTAAATAAAATATTGTGGTGAATGATGCCAACCGGCTACATGAAGATCAAGAAGATCGCACAGCTCTGGAGGGATAAAATGTTTATTTTTTTATTCATTATTTATCTTCTATATTTATAGCGTACACTAACAGTGATATGAAAACAAGCTTGTGCTGCCTCGTGAGGATTGGGGATTGAGTATGCCTTCTGGGCTGGGGAGCTTTAAATGACATTTTCTCAGTGTAAATATACTCCCAGATGTGAGGTCAGCCTGGGTTAGTTTCCTGTAAAAAGGCATCAGATTTGCCTCAGATGCTATTTCCAATGTTACAAATGGATTTAATTTACACAATGCTTTAACTATGATTCATAATAAAGCTTTAAGAGTACGGTAATTCTCTGTTACAGGCTACTGTTCTATGGATGATGTTTGGCCAGCTAGGGCATGGCACACTATTTTGATTGGCATGCCAAGAGATAATGGCTGTTAATACAACAAAATCTAGTTTACCGGAAACATGCCATAGAGTATTCAAACTACTTTGCTAAAATGAATTGTTACAGAAGATTTGTTTGAGTGTATTCTTTCTGAAGCATTTATTCAGTTTCACTGTAAGATATACTAGCTTTTCTAAAGATGGAAAGTCTATTGAAAGTTTGCCATATTATGCCCGGCCTGCATTTTGCCGTTTTTTTTGCTTAAAAAGTCACACAAAGCACAAACAATCAGAGAATGTCATAGTTTTGGCTGTGGTTTGAAATATCTCCATCTGACATTGACCGTTTGCAAGATATCTTTGTGGGTTCTATGTATATAAAACATTTCATGTATAACATGGCAACCACTCCATGAAGTTACTCAACAAAAGGGCTGCTGGGATGTTCTGAGATTTGATTTGTGACCTTTAGTACATTAGGCAAACTGTTTGAAGGTTTTATTTGTTGGGAACAACAAAGCATATAGCACAATGGTCTGTTCAGAGGAACACCAAATTTACTTTATTATTTGAAACGCTGCCTACCCCCCTAGGCCTGCCTTTGATTAGTTTATCCAGCTGTCCTCTCCCCTCTCTGAATAAGGGTAGCACATTCCTATTAAGGGGATGTTTTTCCAGTAGGGTAGTAAATAAGTGGTACAGGCCTTCAATGGGAGGCTAATTCAAAACAATTCAGATCTAAAAAAAAAAATCAAATAATTTGAGTCCCTTATTCATGTTAATGTAGCTTTGATAACCAGTTTTTTTTCTCATGGATGCAAAGAAACAATATGACGTCTTTGTGAGATATCAGAAACATGTTTCATTAAAAGTTAAATGAAAGCACTAACTGCAGAATGCTATAAAGTACAACCAATTCCTAGTGCTGTGAAATCGTCAACTGGAGGGAGTGTTTCAGTATTCTTGGAAAAAGAAAGTGTGTGTGTGTGTGTGTGTGTGTGTGTGTGTGTGTGTGTGTGTGTGTGTGTGTGTGTGTGTGTGTGTGTGTGTGTGTGTGTGTGTGTGTGTGTGTGTGTGTGTGTGTGTGTGTGTGTGTGTGTGTCTAACCACACTTGAAATGGTAACCCCACACCAAAGGCCACTTAACATACTTATGACTTTACTAAACTCACGCAAATAGTGCTGTGTATTAATGTAATAGGCTAAACTTTGCCAACAGTCTCTGAGATTAAGACTCTGTGTCACTATCTTTATAACTATGAAAAACTGCAACAAGGTTAGGTGGCTAAGAGAGAATGGCATTACGTTGTTTATGGCAGATAGGTCTGAGACTCCCTTATCTGTCAGCCTTATCTACCCGTAGTGAATATATGGTAGTGGCAATACAAGCACTGATAAGGGGGAACTGCAGTGGTTTAAGAGGGAACTGCAGTGGTTTAAGAGGGAACTGCAGTGGTTTAAGAGGGAACTGCAGTGTAGTGTATCAGCTCTATTACAGTCACATTCTGTCCTCTCTAGGCGTCAGTTTCAATATTCTTAATGGATATGAATGGATGCGGCTAAAGCTAAAGTTAGCCTTGTTCAGTATCTCTTCATGATATGGCTGCCTACTTCCCAAAATACACCTGTGGTTTGTAACATTTTAGATTGAACAAAGGAAAAAAATCTCAAATATAACACATTTTATTGCAGATATCTATATATTGTCTGTGCGCTATATTCATAATATTTACTCAAACTACATAAATATGTATGTATTTATTTATTTATTGGAATGCCAGGTGGAGTGGCACCTGAACTCCCTTTAGCGGTGGCTGCCACTGGACAGGAGTAAACTGTGGCCATTGCATACATGGATTCTGTATCCATATTAATGTGTAATTGGGATTAAGACACCAGTCCAGCAGTCCGGTCCGGTTGCTCTGGGGCGATATGAGTGCTAACCTTTTGCCCCCCCCCCCACCAAAACTCTCCTCCGGCCAATTATCCCTCCGTATGTAATCTTCTGGATCCCTAGGTTGCCGTGCGGGGTAGGTATTAGGCACCCATAGGACACAGTGAAAATCGTCTTCGATTGAATTACATTTGTCCATAAAGTGGTTTAGTGAATTTGATGGTATATAGGGAAAAATCTCTTCAAAAGCCTCCACTTACATCACCGGTCCTCCTTGGATAAGTCTGGACACCCCTGATTTTACACCCCGGTCTCTCTCCTCCCCCAGGCCAATGAGAACAGCCTCCTGAGCGCCCAGCTGAAAGGGTTTCCCCTCTTCCTCCACTCCAACCTGGGGCTGAAGGACTGCAGCGTCAATGCCAAGTCGCCCCTCCTCTTCATCACCCGGGCGGGCCAGGTGGAGCGCGGCCCGTTGCCCGGCGACGACTGGACCGTCTTCCAGTCCAACCACTCCACCTACGAGCCGGTGCTGGTGGCTAAGGCCAGGTCCGCCGAGAGCGTGCCGCCACCGGGCGCGGTCTCGTTCGCCGCCACGCCGCCCCACACCTCCGTGGTGCAGGACCTGGGCCTCCACGACGGCATCCAGCGGGTCCTCTTCGGCAACAACCTCAACTTCTGGCTGCACAAGCTGGTCTTCGTGGACGCCGTGTCCTTCCTCACCGGCAAGCGCCTCTCCCTCTCGCTCGACCGCTACCTGCTGGTGGACATCGACGACATCTTCGTGGGCAAGGAGGGCACTCGCATGAAGGTGCCCGACGTCAAGGTACCTGACCTCATGGCCAACATAGCTGCGGCTTTAGAGCGGGGGGTGTCGCACTCCAGTTTTGGAGGACAACAGCAGCAGCCAATTAACGTCTTGAGAACAAGGTGTGTGGACTCTTTAGCCAATCAATGACTTAAATTGATGAACCTGCTGAAGGGCATGAAAACCAGCAAACCCTATGGCCCTCCAGGACTGGAGTTTGACACCCCTGCTTTAGAGTAAGAGAACTGCGCGTGTTTACACCTGCAGCAGAGAATTATAAACCACAGGGGCTCAGGTTATACACGTGTAAATGACATACACTCTGCTACAAGACACAGGGCTGCAATGGCACAGCTGACTGTAGTGAAATTTAATGGTACAGTAAAATTTAAGATTTTAGACATTCAGTGGATTCTCTTATCGGTGGTGGAAGACAAGTGGTTAAATCCATTGGTACAGGTGATCCGGTGGTACAGGTGATGCAGTGATGCCAGCGACACAGCTGCACGTGACACGTTGCTATGGGCAATGCAGTGGGTCACGTCTCCTCTGTGCTCGCCTCAAGCTCCCCCCTCCTCCATGCAGGCCTGGAGACTGAGGGACTGCGCAGGTCCGGGTCACTTCTCCTTCGTCTCCCGTTAAAGAGGGAAAGAACAGTATAAAGTCTCGCCGCGGGGCTGGTATCGATCGGCCTGTCCTCAGCAGCTCCGCACGCCTCAGCGTTTTCAGAGCAGATAGTCTTTGGCACCTCTGGGCCCGGCAGAACCCTGGTTTGATTTACCGCCAGTCTCCCCCTCTGAGGACAGCGGGCTGCCAGTGCCGAGAGTGAACGTCTTAAGCGCACAAAACGCTGCGCTGCTGCCGCCGAACCGTGACATAGAAACGCGCTAAACGTTAAACCCAGTCAGAGCTGTCAGTCTGACGGCAGTCAACCGTGCCATAAACTGATACACAGCCTGACGAGAGAGAGACACACAGAGACTAATGGATATGGATATTTGCACACTTCATATGCGTGTACACTTTCCTTAATAAAGTAGGGGGGTGTTTTAATAAGGGTCAGAAGTATGTCATATTATTTAGTAGTTTTGAAATGCTTGGCATCAAATGACTTTTTCATGCCAATTTGAATTAAGAGACAAGGTGACAAAAAGGAGAGGGAGAAGGGGGGTAGGAAAAAAGAGGGAGCACTGGAGAGAGAGAGGGAGAGAGCATCAGGGAGAATGAGTCTTGGGCTCTCACCATGGAGACCAAAACAGAAATAAAGGGAAATAAAAAGGAATGTCTATTGGGATGAAGTGTAGTGTGTTTCATTAGAGATGTGATCACCACAGGGTTGGAAGGTGAACCGTAATAGAAGAGAGTCTCAGTATGTGTGCAGTGGAATCTGTGCATGCACAAGTGTGCATGTCTGTAGATTTATGTATATAGCATGTATTTCTGTTTGTGTGTATGCATAGCATGTTCTGATTTATGTGTGTATATATGTACCGTTTGTGATTTGTGTGTGTGCGTGTGCGCGTGCGTGTGTTAATGACCTTCCTCTTCCTCTCGACAGGCTCTGGTGGAGACGCAGAACGAGCTCCGCTCCCATGTGCCAAATTTCACCTTTAACTTGGGCTTCTCAGGGAAGTTCTTTCATGCAGGTGAGTGTTATCCACCTATGAGCACGCTTCCTGCTGAGGACAACGCCCCTCTGTGTATAGCAACCTGTATACATGGTACAATGTAGGTGTGTGTGTCTGTAATTGTGCACGTGTCTGTGTGTGTGCATGTGCGTGTGCTGTGCCGTACTGTGACTGCTTGTATTTGCCTCAGGTACGGATGAAGAGGACCTGGGGGATGACCTGCTCCTGTCCTATGGGAAGGAGTTCTGGTGGTTCCCCCACATGTGGAGCCACATGCAGCCGCACCTCTTCCACAACCACAGCGTGCTGGCCGAGCAGATGCTGCTCAACAGGAAGTTTGCCGCAGTGAGTGTGGGCATTCAAAGGGAGGTGGGGGGTGGTGGTGGTCATGATGTCCTTGTTCCCATTTGTTAAAAAGACATATCAGCACCAGCCACAAGCTTAATGAATCATCTGTTCAGACTGAGAGATAAGATACTGGAGCCGTAATGGAGCCGTAATGTTGCGTGTCGATATGCACAAATACATGGGCTTAGAGTTGATGGCAGTAGGGCCTGAAATGGCAGGGGGACTGGAGCCTGAATGAAGAGCCCGAACAGTAACATAAAGATGGTGTCTGAGCGGAGATGTGACTTGGCTGGCAATAAGCGTGTGGTTGCGGCATGCATTTGTAAAACTGCTGACCGTGCAAAACACAAATTAAGAGAATACCCCTGGGAGTTGGCTGGGTTTGAGGGGGGGGGTGATTGTTCATTCATGTGCACCCGCCAGGCCGCCACACCCGCCATTGATTCCAGAGAAAGAGAGGGAGGGAGTGTGTGCCTGTCTGCCTGTCTCTCTGGGATTGGTGGTTTGTGTTTAAGTGTGCATATGTGTGCGTGTGTGTATGCGCGCGTATTCTCCTGTTCCTTCATTTCCTCTCCTCTCTCCTCCCTCCTCCCCTTGTCTTCTGTCATTTTGTCCGTTTGTCCCTCTGTCCGCTGGTCTCAGGAGCACGGTATTCCCACTAACATGGGGTACGCTGTGGCGCCCCACCACTCTGGGGTGTACCCCGTGCACGTGCAGCTGTACGAGGCCTGGAAGAAGGTTTGGGGTATCAAGGTGACGAGCACGGAGGAGTACCCCCACCTCAAACCCGCCCGCTTCCGGCGTGGCTTCATCCACAGCGGAATCAGCGTGAGTTCCCCTCACACCCTCATCCCCTGAAACAGGCAGTACTAAAGTGCGTTTCGAGTTGGGAAAGTGTGCTTAGAGTTGGGTCCATATAATTAGTGTGGGGACAGTGGACAGTAGTGTTTTCAGTTGGGATAGTGTGCTTAGAGGTCGGTCCATATAATTACAGTGGGTGCAGTGTGATGGTGCTTACCCTTCAATACATTAGGCTGCCATTAGTTTTTCGCCCCGCCTAAAAATATAAAATGGCCATGTGATTGTTTGAAAAAATTGATAATTTAAATTTAAATAGTCATAATATTTAATATTTGGTTGCATATCCTTTGCATGCCTTGACTTTTTGATGTCTGTGACCCAACAATATCAAAATACTCTTGATATCTTATTTTCTGGTGCTCTTACAAGTGATACTATAACCTCTCTACATTTGAATGGATCTCTCTGGGAATTGTGGGGGTAGATGAAACTGTAAATTATGCTGGAACAGTATGGATCACATGGTTGGCTAAATGGATGTAAGTCATCAAGAGTCTGAGGTATCAAACGAGCCTCAAACCGTCACTCTGCTGCCAGATATGCAGTAGATATGGATGGATCACTTTAAGGGTTGTTTCTCCTGACAAGTTTTTCCATCAACAATTCAATAGATTTGTGTTAGAGTTTGTGGACTCTCCCCGGTTAGTAACAAACTCCAAGTATGAAATTGGTGTTTTAATTTGCGGTAATCTCATTAGGATTGGCTGTGTGGCCACGCGCGGAAGAGTAGATTTGTTTAGGTTACATTACCTCAGGAAAGTGAAGTAGTAACCTAGCTAAATGATAATGTCATCTTCAGCTAGTAAGAGGTGCTTTCCACTGAAAAATATCTCATCTTTCGTCCGTCTAAATGTGTTTTAACAACGCTATTTTAGCCAGCTTCTTTTTTTTTTACATAACGTTAAACGTCCTCTCTTCTCGCTTCCTTTTTCATTAATTTCTGGTCTGTTTTTCCTTAGATAAGAAAATATTTGACAATATGTAATATTTGACACACTCGTATTGATGAAGCCAAATTACATTTATCTTTCAATTTACGTAATACAATTCTGACTGTCGTAGGGATCATCTGCCAGTAGTGAATGAGCTGCGAGCTTTTCACAGACGTGCACATTAGTGTGACAGGAAACTTTTTTTTCCCCTCCTAGTTCCTTTGAGATAAAACTGCTGGTGCTTCTTCCAGTGTAGCTGTCATATGTCACTGCTCAGTATAACAGATTCAATTTTTTTGGCAAAGGAGTGCAATGCTGTCAATGTGACAGACACCCCAGCCTTGACGCTGGTCTGTGAAATATTCTGCATGTGGAATATCTACGGTGGCCTCCAAGGTTCAAATGTTGATTTTTTCCCCCTTATTTTTACTTTGCTCAGCATTTTCTGGGGTTGGGTGGTTCTCTGCAGTGTTACTTTTTAAGATATCCCCATAAATACAAATGGGTTTTCAGGCCATTTCTTCAAACCATTTAATTTCTATGCAGCACCTATTGAAAGTTTGACAAGTGTGTGTGTGACTGAGTGTGTGCCTGCATACGTGTGCATGCATGTGGGTATATGCATGCATGCACGTGTGTGCATATGTGTGCGTTTGTGTGTATTTCGGAGTGTGTGTGTTTGTGTATATGCTTCTGTGTTATCCTGCGTTTGGTCTGTTGGCAGGTCCTGCCCAGGCAGACATGTGGTCTCTTCACACACACCATCTTCTACAGCGAGTACCCAGGGGGGCCCAAGGAACTGGACAAACTCATCACTGGAGGAGAGCTTTTCCTCACGGTCCTCCTCAATCCAGTGAGTGATGCGCAGGGAACCCTGTCACTCCACTGGGGAACCCTTTCATGCCACTAGGGAACCCTTTCACACAGCTAGGGAACCCTTTCACACAGCTAGGGAACCTTGTCATTCAGCTAGGGAACCCTGTCATTCAGCTAGGGAACCCTGTCATTCAGCTAATGAATGATTTCACTTTTACTCACTTTTCAACCAAATAAGCTCAGCATACCATCCCACAGCACTTAAAGATCAATAGAATTAATCAGAACAGTGTTTTTATTTGGTGTTTTCAGGTCTATAAATACGTTTATTTTTTTACATATTTGATACATTTTTAAACATAAAATGGTTTGACCTTGTAACTTGGGATATGTGTGTCATAATGTGTGTTTTTTTTTTTTTTTTAAATTTTAAAATAATGTTTATATTTTTGTTAAAGGAAGACTTTGACCCTGACCCTATCCTTGTGCCCTCCTCACAGATAAGCATCTTCATGACTCACCTGTCCAACTACGGGAATGACCGGCTGGGCCTCTACACCTTCCGGAAGCTGGTGAAGTTCCTGCAGACCTGGACGCACCTGAAACTGCAGACGCTGCCGCCCGTGCAGTTGGCCCAGCGCTACTTTCAGATCTTCCCTGAGGAAAGGGACCCGCTCTGGCAGGTAGGGCTCCGCCCCTCGTGAAGTGCGATCCTGCACTCCTGTGGCACTGCACAGCTGGGACAGGTTATCGTTTACCCTCAGCACCACTGCATGTGCACGTTAGTGTGATGCACGGTAACGTTCGTCTTAAGATTTATGGCTAGGCATCACTTGTACACCTATATGTTATGAGCTGATGTTTAATGTTTTAAGCCCTTTAACCCCTTCTCAAGCACCACCTTTTTTGAACACAAACCCGAAAATAAAAAAAGGTTACTGTTCTTGAACTGCTTTGACTTCAGGCATAATCCCAGTCTCTTCTGTAAGGTAACCCTGAGGGGTTTGTGTTCAAAGAGTCAGAATTTCTCTGTGTTACTGAATCAAAGTAACAGAAGCTCATACACAATGCAAGTGGAATTATTTTCTCGTCTAAAAGAGTTTATTTATTTATTTTTTTTGCCGGGATAAGGATACTGACTTTACCGTGATTTGTATCATCTGTGTATGTCCAGAACACAGAATGTCGTCATTTTGATCAAGCCTGTTTTAAAATAAGGAACCGTTGTCACTATAACATTGGGATCGTAAAATAGTTCACAGAGATAGAATTGTGAATTTTTCCATTTATTTATTTATTTTTGGTATATTGTGTGACCAAAAAAAACCTTTCGGGCCAGTACTAGTTAAGGGATTAAGTGTCATGTTGGTATGATACACAGTGAATTTGTTTACATGATTACATTGAAGCCCTGTCTATGCTAACCGTTGACGTGTTGCTGGCCCGTTACGCACACTTGCCCTTGTTCCCGCTGTGCGCGGGTCGCCATTTCTCCTTTACGGCCCTGCAGGCTGCTCTGGGTTAAAGCATTCGTGCATGTAGCGTGCACCATCATTACAGTGTATGTGGCTGACAGGGCTGTAGAATGTAAAGGATTCACGAGGGCTGAAGAGGGGACGGTGAAGATGAATTGCATTTATATTGAGCCTCTCAGGATCTCCGCAGTGAAACTGGGGGTATGCACAGCAGTCTTGGGTGATGCACAGCTGTCATTTTACACCAGGAAGGGACTGTTTAGCCAGTTGTCATACCGGGTCATGGTCAGAAGCCCAGGCAGGTTGGGTATTTGGCCAGGACTCTGGGGCACTGCCAGGTCTGTGTAAGAAAAGCTGCGGGATCTTTAATGACTCCAGCGAGTCAGGACCTCGCATGAACATCTCGTCCAAAAAAGCCTATTTGTCCCTGTCACTACAAACATGCTTGGTCTAGAGGGAATACTGCCCCCTATTGGCCCATCAACACTGCTTCTAGCAGCAAATGTGTTTTCCCAAGAGGTATCCCAAACCATGCCCAGTCCTGCTTACCTCCATCGATAAGGCCGGAGGAAGTTGCAGAGCATCAAAATGGCCGTCTCTTGCTTTGTGCTGAACCTTCTGCTTTTGCTGGAGTGAGAATAGCTCAGCACACGCACTAAGCCATTTCCATGGAGTCTAACACAAATTAAAGTCTCACTCTTAACTAAGTGCCTTGTTAATTGTGGGAGAAAAAAACATCTGCTGGAGTGTAATTAATGTCACATTCTCTAATGCACTCATCAGAAACAAGGCCGATGCTTCCTGTCTGACCATTTCTGTGTGCTCGTTTTTGGTTCCCTCCATGCCATTGTCTCGGGCCTGTCTGTCTGTCTGTCCATCTGTGGGTGAGCGTTCTGGGAGCTCAGACGGAGAACCGCAAGGTACACATTAAGAGATTTTTGTGAATAGGGAATAGAATCTGGCATGCATATTTATGTAAATGAGTGTTATTGTTTTAGTAACCTTTTTAAGTATATCATATTTGCATTTTTTTTTCTTCTCCACTGCCACCATAAATGACACACACCACACCGTGCTGTGTTGTGTGACAGGAGATTATTATTATTATTATTATTATTATTATTATTGCATTAACTTTGATTGCATAATCAGCACCGTCTGAGCCGTGAACCCTGTAAAGATGCAGACCTTTCGCCAGAAAGGAGGAGGTTTGGGTGCCACGGGCATCTCCTAGAAAAATGCGATTGACCTTTGTGTGTCCTCACACTAGTGTGAAATGCCACAGAGGTATTCACCCAACTCGCTAACAAAGAGCCCTAGTATTTAGCAATAAATTAGTAGGACATTTGAATCTAAATTGTTTGGATACTCTTGGATTAGGCAAAAAATGTTGCTACCATACTGCTTAAACCAACTTAAAAAAAGACCTTTTGGTGTGAAAGGGGAGACACTGGTTACGCTACATCGCACGGTTATATGATCAACCCTTGATATTGTCATGTCTTTAACTTGTGCAGAAACGATGTTTCTGAAACTTTTATATAAATGATGGAAACCATAGGATTCACACAAGAAGAGGTTTGCTCTGTTGTCACAGGTAAATAGGCTATGTAATGGTGAATGGCCCATTAAATAACAAATAATATGTTACTTTAAACGTTTTATGACCGTTTTCACATGAAAGCATTTGCAAGATTTGGAGCACACTGGGCTAGTGATTCAAGAGTTAACACTACATTGTATCCGCTAGCCAGCTGGCTACCAAGCTAGTTGTATTAGCAGGAAAAGATTATAAGTGTCCAGAAGTAAACTTGTGGACCTCGGTCTACTGTGAATGGCAACGACCCGGGACTTACCCATGACCATAGTGTGGTGTGAATGGGTCAAACGCGGGTCGAACCCATGTTCAGTATCCTGTGTCAATCCTGGGTTGTGTGTGTGAAAGGGGTATAAGTGTCCTCCCCTTGCAAACTTCACTCAATAGGGTCTGGCACAGCACCAAAGGGCACAAGTAATCACTTGTAAAGAGAGGGAAAGGGGCTTCATCTACACTCAAAAGTGTGCCACAGGAAGCTATCGGCCATCGTGATTGTTTACCGTAACCAGAGACGGGCCTAACAGTCTGTGTTTTATGACTTCATGAAGTTTCTACAAATTGTATATGACGACCAATTTGGTATCGGTTTTTTTTTTTCCCCCCTTCCATCACAAATTTACGAAGCATTCGCCCATGTCTGGGAATTGTTAAAATCTGTGACTTAATGTGCTCTTTGCTCTGTGTGTCCAAATTCAGGGAATATTAACCACAGTCATCTGCACAGATCCTGAAGTTTAAAAACTCATTAAAAAAAAAAAAACAGAAATTTTTTCCCCACACTTGTTTGCTAACCTTTATTGCGAATTCAGCTCAAAGCAGATGCGAGAGCAAACAGAGTGATTCATTCTACCTGTTTGAATTAATAGCGAAATAATGATTACATTGATTTCCCCAAGTTGAACCTTGTATTAGTTTTTACCCTACATTCTTTAATATGCCATAAAGAAAGAGAGTGCCACAACATGACACACAAATAGGAAAAGCGTTTTGGAATATTTTACAACGGATTCAGATCATTGGCGCACTTGTTAATATAGCAAAATAAATGAAAGCAGGTAGTTTTCAGTTTGAAGGGAGCCTCCATTGGAAAACCTTCAATGGTAAATTAACAGATCTTCATAATTTGGCTCCAATTTAACCAAATTAACAATTTGGTTCAATCTTTTTTTTATGTTATTGACCTTTAAAAAGGCTGAGGCCTTTGTTTACAAACACAGAGGAGCAATGCAGTGTGGGATTGCTGGTGTTCTGGCTCCAAAATCTAACTTTTTAAGGGGTTCTCTTGGTATCCAGCAGTGTGGTTTTAACTGTTGTTGAATTGCCTGAGATTAAGGCGTTACATTGACAGCCAAAAACATTAATGCAGATCAACAACCATCAAAATTGCACCACTGGAAGAAGGCAAAGATGTAGAAATTCCAACTTCTCTGCAATAAAATTTAAATATGAAACATACACAATGTTTATTTTTATATAAAAAACATAACTAATTTGCTTATGAGCCAGTTTCAATATTTTCTTTGTGTAGCTTTACATTTTATGCAAAAAATCCTACAAGCTAATCAGATGTGCAAGGAATTCACAGGGATTTATTGGCAATTATATGGCTCTAAATGTGCATTTGACTCATTCCCTTGAGAAGAATTGACGGTGGAGGGCCTACGTAACAAACTTCACTTGGCTTATTAGTGCACTGGACCCGCTCTTAAAATGAAGACTGACAATGCATCCGTGTCCCATAAGGGATTCCCCCAAGGGAAGTTTACCATTGAAATGTGGGGTCTAGATTTAATTTATTTCATTTAATTTTTAAGTCATGTAAACGGAACCATGGAATTTGAGTGTACCTCAGGGTGTAGATGTAGATGAAATGTGAGCCTATACCAACACTGTTCTATACTTTCCTAGTTACTATCCATACATACATCATAAATTCACAAAGGTTTCATATTTAATAATTTCATTATAGTCTCCAGTACAGAAATACTAGATGTCAAAACATTTAAAATGCACCTACCACGGCTTCTGTGTCCTTACTGCTGAAGACATGTTTGATGAAAACGTCAGTTCTCTGATGCGGTCATTTTACTGCACGTTTGCTGGCTCAGAGAGAGGTTTGGGAGCGGAATGACGGAGGTGGAATGGGATCGTTAGTTAGCTAGTTCAGGGGCGCACAACGAGGGCTAATTCTTGTCAGTATTTTTTGCCAACTTCTGCTCTTAATTTGCACAATCATATCTTGATCTGACATTTGCGTAAGCATCAGCTACAGCCGCAGACTGCAAGTGTATCCTAAAAGAGTTTTTTCCTGTGCTCAATCAACCAATCAAATTTTATTTATATAGCACATTTCATACGACAATTGCAACTCAATGTGCTTCACATAAAATGAGAGTTAAAAAATGAAAGTAATGGAACAAAAAATTAGGATTTTGTTTGTTTTAAAAGGTGACCAGACAAATTTGCCAGCTATACATATTGGGTTTCCTTCCTCGAATGATCAGTTCAATTATTTTCAGTACGTAACCTGAGATTCACTGAATATGACTCTAGATCACTGAATCAAAAGAATGATTCTAGACAACCAAACTATGCAGAGTTCTAAGACTGACTCACTGAATCACAATGATTCTAACACCACGAGCTAACGTCGAGCTCTCTGACTAGCTTGGTCCCAGTTCAAAACAAATACTGTAGACAAACAAGTCTTACCTCAAGTCTCCTCTCACTCAATGTTTATCAGTTTAAATTGTTGTGTAAAGAACCTAGGGGACTTGAACCCCAACAATAAAACCTAGGGGACTTAAACCATGAGAGGTTTATTTGTTTTAAAAGGTGACCAGACAATTTTGCCGATTTGCCAGCAATACATGTTGAGTTACTTACTTGAATGAACAGTTAAAGTGCTTTTCAGGACGTCGCCTGAGATTAACCGAATATGACTCACGAAGCAAACAGTGATTCTAGACCACAAAAGTATCCTGGGTTCTAAGACTGATTCGCTGAATCGCAATGATTCTAACATGATTCTTGCATGCTCAAGTACAGGGGTGAACCAGAGTAGTGTATAGAGCTGTCAGAAAACTAAAACTAAGGTAACTGGTTGGAACAAAAACCGGCAGGGCCGGGGGTTGTGCACCCCTGAGCAAGTTAAAGGTTTCGCTCGCGTGTGTGAGCCACCCCTTTGCTGCACTCTTGCGTGCACTCATGCGTGTGTTAGTCTGAAACATCCAGCTGTTTGAGTGATTGGCATGCAGGGTGGCGGCTGCATGCTGCCCTCAGTAAGGTCTTCTACTGAGAGTAATTACGTGTAATGAGTGCAGCAGTTCCTTTCTGGACAGAAACTGCCTCCAAACAGCATTTATAAGGTGTGATTACAGGATGTGTCGGTGGACTGACGCGAGCCGTTGTGCTGCACAGTTGAATCGGCTCTCTGAGCATCCATGAGTTACCAGGAGGCTTTTCACGCGGCTCAACTTTAACCCCCGCCGCTTCCTTCATCCAAGGCACATGCCCTGTTGGTAGCAGTTATTATTTCCATTAATTGGCAGTAATTTCAGCAAGGACTGATTTATGACAGGATTTAATGCCCCTGAGGGTTGCTAGTTTTAGGAAAATAATGCATTTCCCTGGGCCTGTTCATTTGTTATGGTGGAATATTTTTTGAGGTACCCGCTGCCAGTTTGGCAACCACTTATGCAAAGTGTAGTGCAGGCGTGTGAGCATGTGTGCATTGTTTTTTAAGGCTGCTACATTAAGGTGTCCTGTGTTACAGCGTGTGTGCACCTGTATTTGTGCTCTTGCGTTCCTTAGACAGTATTCTGCCTTAGTATCTTTCAAAGCAGAGGGCACAGAGTTGAGCTCCTAATGGTATCAGGTTGCTTCTGCCATCACCTTTGACCCCTCTGTTCTACAGGACCCCTGCGAGGACAAAAGGCACAAAGACATCTGGTCCAAGGAGAAGACATGTGACCGTTTCCCCAAGCTACTCATCATTGGTCCACAGAAGACTGGTAAGTCAGAGTCAGATGTTTGCATTCTAGCCATGCTAGCTTGAAGGCTAAAGAGAGAACTGCATATGCAGTGGCATATAGATTGTTTTCAGCTGTGCAAGTCATTCACAGTCATTTTCAGTAGTATGCTCTGCACATATTTTCATTCATTTTATTTAATCACAAAAAAGATCAGGAGCCAGACAGTCTCTAGACTTAACCTTGACAGCTTTAGAGTAAGTGGGAATTCCAACTTCATTGCAAAGTTTCATTAAAATTCTGAAATTCAATCTCGAGGGAGTGGGTTTCCCCTACCAAGGTGGCAGGGAAATGGAACTGTTAATCCTCATGAAAAACTGGATCACAACACTGGACTTTGTTACCACTGAGGAATTCTCTACCCCAATTCCAGTCTGTTTTGCAGTGACAGTGTTGCGCTCTTTACCGCCCTTCATCCAATGTCATCAGTCACTGTCCATCTGCGTGTGAGCGAATGATGAGCTCAGAGAGGACTTCTGAAATGGGTTCCTCGGTTCTGATGGTGAACTGTGCGCAGGTACGACGGCCCTCTATCTCTTCCTGGGCATGCACCCTGACCTGACCAGCAACTACCCCAGCAAGGAGACATTCGAGGAGATCCAGTTCTTCAACGGTCACAATTACCACAGAGGAATCGATTGGTATGTGACCCCCCACCCCACCTACCTCTTGTTATCCTTTAACACCAGCAGGGAGCTCACTTTCATCATGCTCCAAATGCATAGTCAATATTCTTCACAGCACAGGATCTTAACCAATACTTAACTATGTTTTATGGTTGTTATTATTTATTTGTTTTTGCACTTGTCTCTTTATTTATCTGTTATTTAGCAGACACCTCAGACACACCTTCCTGAATGTAGCCTATTGTGCAAAGCGCAGGCTCTGTACACATAGCCACCTAAAAGGCGACATGGCGCCATCTAGTGCTGCGGGAGTGCAGATCTCTTTGCATCTGTGGTATCTGCTCGACTGTGACTGACTGTGAGTGCGCGCGTGCGTGTGCCTGTTTCTGTGTCTTATCACAGGTTTATGGAGTATTTTCCCTTGCCCTCCAACACCAGTTCGGACTTCTACTTTGAGAAGAGTGCCAACTACTTTGACTCTGAGGTGGCAGCACGTCGGGCAGCGGCACTCCTGCCCAAAGCCAAAATCATCACAATCCTGATCAACCCAGCAGACCGGGCCTACTCCTGGTACCAGGTGAGTAATCACCTGCTCGGCACATACTCCTGCTATTACCCACACTGTCTCATACCGAACAGTTACTCACTCAGTCTCATACTCTCCACTTACTCACCAAGTCTCATACTCTCCACTTACTCACCAAGTCTCATACTCTCCACTTACTGCAAGTCTCATACCTCCTCTTAAGTTATTTGCCAGTTCAGTTTTTTATTTATGTATTTATTTTTTAGTTTTGTCTGACATCGTCACTCACAATGTTCTAGTCATTTCTGTACCAAAAGGGAAGACTATGCTGTTGTGTTCTGTGTTTTAATTAGCTCTATGTAAGAGCGTCTACTTAATGAATAAAAGTGTAAAAATCATCCTCAACAGCACCAGCGTGCCCATGACGATCCGGTGGCTTTGAGGTACACATTTCACAAAGTCATCACGGCCACCCACAATGCACCGCTCAAACTACGGGTCTTACAGAACCGCTGCCTGGTACCAGGCTGGTACAGCACTCATCTGGACCGCTGGCTCAGCCACTACCACCCCAGTCAGGTGAGCGTGTGTATGTACATGCGTGACTGTCTGTGTGTCTTTGTGTATGTTTTTAGGTTTGTGTTTGCGTTTGGCATTTGTGTGTGCGTGTGTGTGTGTGTGTGTGTGTTTGCGAGAGTGTGCATGTGACAGGGTGAATAAAATGCTTTGATCTCATGCTTCAAAGGTTCTGGTACTGGACGGGCTGATGCTCAGAACGGAACCTGCGGCGGTGATGGATAAGATCCAGAAGTTTCTGGGACTCATTAACACAGTCAACTACCACAAGATTCTTGCGTGAGTGTCTGCTCTTAAAATGCACAAAGCTCTGAAATGTATGGCTCAACGTAGCACTGGCAAGAACGTGTGCATTATATGAAACCCGAAGGAACATTTTAAACTGCATTCTTTCTGTATTGAAGTAGAAAAGGGTACATCTTGTTCCAGATTTCATATATAAGCTGCTTCTGAGCCGATCAGCTGGGTGCCTGTGGACCGTCCTTTTTATCGTCAGCAGTAGTGCAGTTTGCAAGCTCCCTCTCCTTCCCCTCGTGCAGCTTCATTTCATTATCCTTAAACAAGGCCCATAAACGGCAGCGTCTGCCCGTCGCCTCCCCGGTTGAAGAAGGATTCTCTGCTACATCCCTCTGTAGAAATATGCTGAAATGAACAGTTAATCTGCTGTTTTTTCCCCGTCAGGTTCGACCCTAAGAAAGGCTTCTGGTGTCAGCTGCTGGATGGGGGCAGGACCAAGTGTCTGGGAAAGAGTAAAGGAAGGAGATATCCTGACATGGACTCTGACGTAAGCCTCGCCTGCAGCATTTTATCACCTCAATTCAGCATGACACAGTGTAGAGATAATGATGTGTGTGCCCTGCGATGGATTGGCGACCTGTCCAGGGTGTTTTCCCGCCTCTCGCCCAATGCATGCTGGGATAGGCTCCAGCTCCCCTGCGACCCTGACCAGGAATATAAACTACACATACACCGAACTATACCTGTCCACAATACACGCTACGCACTAATGCACACAATCTACACACCCAACATTTCTCTTGCATAAAAGACTTCAACACACCATACTCTAAACATGTCACTACACACAGCACACTGCGCCTGCTTCTAATATGACACTATACACACTTTCCCAATAAACTCACAGCGCACTCAGGCTAGCTCAGAGCATGCTAGCTCCCTTTATTACACAACAAACACCACACAGCCTCAAGCACTACACACACAGCCTCTTCTACAGCACTACTCGCACGACACAACCTCATGTACAGACGCACGCACGCACGTACGCAGCCAGCCTCGATCTTAACTCATCCCCTCTGGTCCTTCCTTGGTCATGCAGTCTCGGCTCTTCCTGAAGGAGCACTATCGGGACCACAACATTGAGCTCTCCAAGCTGCTGTACAGGATTGGCCAGCCACTGCCCAGCTGGTTGAGAGAGGAGCTGCTCAACTCCAGGTAGCAGGAGCCGGGGGGAGGCGACCGACCAGGCTCTCCTGCACACCGGCCACCACCGTACCCAACCAGGAGATGAGAAGACTGATGGACAGGAGCCTGTCCCTCCCCCCTCTCTGCCCACAGCCAATCAGAGGCTCCCAGAGACCTTCCTTCAGCCAATCGGAGGCACCCAGAGACCTTCCCTCAGCCAGGGGGTTGGGACGGACAAGGAGGGACGGGAAGCAAGGCTGCAAGCCAGAGACTCATTTACAGAGAACGACTGTTGCACCCCCAGTGGAGGGCGGGGTAGAGACACAGCACAATGTGAGCTGGACAGTGGACAGAGAGGGGTGGGGGGGGGGATTGAGATAAAGGTTTATTTTCTTGCCCTAGTTTAATGATGTACCCCTCTCCTACCCCTGCCCCAAATTCCCACCGGCACATACACGCACTTTGCTTTGGCATTGATTTTACTGTGCTGTGCCAGTTATGAAGTACACTAGCCATTAGCAGCTTTAAGAACCAGGGTGGAATGTTCTTCCACACTAATGAGGATGATTTTTTTCAAACCTTTTTTGTTAATGTTTTGTATGCTGCCCGTTGAAGGTGAGGGCGCCTCAGAGTATTACGAAACCTACATTGTAAAATCTGTGAGCTAACTTTTTTTTTTTTTCTGGGGACAAAACATTTAAACGGACTAACATTGAAAAACGTCTTGCAACAATAGCACAGTGTCAGCACGTAACGGGGGATGAGGTTTAGACCAATAAGCAAGTGCTTGAAATGCGTAGATACAAGTCCAAGTGCGAGGAGATCAAGAAATGGTAATACAGCAAAGAGAGACATCCCACTTCCAGCCAACTCTTGCCCAGTATTGCAGTAGTCCCCCAGTGTCACCTACACCACGGCCTTGTGCATTTAAGGCACCCCACTTTTCTGATGAGTCGCATTTTAGGCCGAAGGCAACTTAAACTTGAAAATTTAAGAAATAGAATGTGCAGTCAAGGAGATAGATCTCATTTCAATTTGTGGAGGGGCGGGGAGGGGGGGGGGGGGTGGACTGTCCAGTGTTGGTCTGTCATTCTCATATTCTGAAGTAGCGCCGTGTGATGCTGGTCACAAATCCCAGTATTTATTTCTCTGCAATAATGTTTAGCACGTTTCTTTTAGCACGAGTAGTTTTAAACAGAAGGACGACCTCTTGTATGAACTGTCCATCCAAAATGGTCTGTGTCAGTGAAGTTTCACCATAAAGGCAAGAGTGCAGGAGAGGAGAGGAAGAGTTCAGGGTGAAGGGGCAACTAAGCGTTTCTGGAATCGGAATCCTCATTATTTAAAATATGTGTGGGTGACTGAATCAGACGAGGACTACTTACAGCAGCTGTTCCTTACTTTTACAAGCTGGCTTCTCCTCAAAACAGTTTAGTGTCATTGCTTGTGTATCCCTTTCATCTGTGTGTTCTTTATTGAATCCTTTATGGCGTCATTTAGAACTCTCGCCCATGTCCCAATCGACTTGGTGTTCCGTTGCCATGGTGATGAAGTTGATCAGAAAGGAAGCCCAGAGTACCTGATTAGTCAGGACTGCTTGTGATAATGTCTACTGTAATATCTAAAAAACATGGAACTGTTTAGTAAGTTCACCCTACCTGTCACGCTGTATGAGTGATACTGTGGGCGTTTTGGAATTGATCCTGAAGCTCCTGAGTTTTGAAATCAGGGAGGCATACGGTACCTCACCATGTCAGGATACATTTTTGATTGTTTTGCCAGTATTACCAAGTTTTTAGTTTTCTTGCATATTACCACAGAGGATTTAAGGTGTAAAGCATAATTGCCTCACCAAAAAACATTGCTTTTTACAGTGATGCCTGTTACATTTCAGTGTCTGCTTCGTTAAGATTTATATGGAACATACCAAGCCTTAAGTCCATTGGCAGAAGTGCTCATTCTATCATGATTATTTTTTTAGTTATCATGAGTTACTTTTATAAACCAAGCAGGACCAGGTACAATTGTTGGTGTGCTACAAATTCAGGTTTCAGCTGTGTTGATTTACAGTATTTTTAATGTCAGTATTATTAATTTAGCAAGTGAGTCCATCAATTAATGAATTAATTAATTTGTCTGTAGTCACTATTTGTGTTTTTACCAAAAAAAAAAAAAGCCTTTAATTTTCTACCCTCCGAGTCCTGTCCCTGAAGATTAAACTCATGCTGGTGAACACCCCCCCACCAGCCCCACACGGTCAGGTGTAACGCTGTGTCCGTCAGATTAATCTCTCCTAAAAGGTGCCATAGTGATGCTCGAAACCAGATATTAGACAAGATGATTGTTTGTTACTGAGGCAATGTTGGCCTCCATCTCGGTCTCAGAATGACTAAATCTGTCCGATAATGCAATACCAGCAGTGTCTTCAATGGTTTAGGCTCTGTAGTAATAAAAACTAATGATGCATGTTTCTTATATTGAGCTTTAAAAGAACCTCAAAGCGCCCTACAATACAAAAAGGGTATTTTTAGTATTTTTTTTGGACAAAGAAAATACAAAAACGCTGCCGTTTATGAGCCTTGTTTAAGACAAAAAAAAAAAAACAATGACAAAATGAAACCATGAAATGAGGGAAGCAGCTGAGACCATTTGGACTTATAACAAGCAGAGCATCTATTGATTAAATGCCAGTGCATCTTTTAGAGATGAGAGAAATCGCCGACCTGTTCTAAGCGTCTCACATTTTAATGCTGAAGAGAAGGTGATGAGGGAGTGACCGATGAGCCTTCCATGAGGGCGCTGCAGGCAAACTCCTCCCAGAAGCTGAGGAGAGGGAGGCAGGGAGAGGGATGGATACCCAGAGCTCTACACCAGGAGCCTGGCATATGAGTGCTATTGGGGGTGTTCTACAGCAGGCTTGCCTCAGCGTACCTTCTTAAGGTGACAGTTTGCTCAAAACCACAGGTTACAATTTGACATGCGCAGTCATTTCTACTCGTCTTATCACGCAAGATAAAAATAAACCTACCTTGACCACAGAGAACGATGAATTTCACCCAGTAAAAGTCACCATACAATTGAGACGGACAGCTGTAAACCCCTCCTCCGGGAATGTTGTCAATGTAAAATGTTACTTCCTGACCCGGGCCCAGAGAAGGCCCTGCCCAGACATAGTGGTACGCGCGGGCTGGCCGTCTGCGGCAGAGAGTCTCAAACCACGTTCCAATTCACAGGCTAATGAAGTCCCTATGTTGTTCTGTGCACACGGAACAAGAAAACAAGAAAATCACATCGTAAGGTTTGCGGAATGGGCTGAGTTTTAAGATTTTTTTGAACCACGGCGCTGTTTTAAGGACTTTTTGGAAATGGGCTGCTATCTCAGCTCTGTTTTTTCACATCAATATTTCACTACCACTTCCCGCGATGTTACCGTTAAGTGAAGCTGGTCTGTGTTTGACAGGAAGGAATTAACATTATGGGTTCAATGGGTGTCAATGGGTTCATCGTGAGTTTGTGTTTGGGTGCTTCAGTCAGGGAGTGGAACATTTTCCATTTTTAAAGTGGGACCGTGGGTCGGGTCAAGGAACATAAAAACGTTTCGTGTTTTTAATTCACTTGAAAATCAGTATTTAGCTTAAAATATCTGCAAGTCAAGTGTCTCTTTGCCCTATTACTGAAATAATTGCTGTGTGAAGTTAACTGGCTGATCTGCCGGCATCCTATTACCCTGGTAGTGCAGACTCTTTTGGTTGCTTGACAAAAATGACAGCTGAAGAAAGGAAGCTTGAGAACATAATCTGCTGGCTAATGCTGAAATATGCTGCATTTTCCTTCTTCCAATCCCTCATTTTGTTACTTAATTTCCATGTGTCAAGACCTCATTTCTTTGTGTCTGTATTACCAACCTTATGAATAGTGGGGGTTTGAAGAAGGTGTTAGATGCTGTGCACTCTTTCTAAGGGACTGGCCTAACCTGATATTGAAGGTGCTGTGTTTTGGAACCCCCCTATTTAATTTGTGTATCAACAGTTGAGCAACAGTTAGGCACATAGTCACATCAACCCACTCTGTCACGCACACTTAAACATTCGCACACTCTCTCACTACATTCATAAATATGCACTCTCTCACACACATAGCTCTGGCTTCAGCTGATTCTCTCTAAATGTGCTCATTTTATTTTTCTGTTTCTGACTGTCATAAGTTATTGACCGTGACTGGAGATGTGCAGTTTCTGCACTTTTTAACAATGCAATAAGAGGTACGGCTGTCAGGGCTCAGGATTTCCAGAGGGGAGGAGGAATTTGTTTTAGGAGCGGTGTTTGCCACTCATATTAATGTGAGCTTGGGGACTTTATTGTATTAAGGGTGCAAAGGTTACGGAGCTGAAGAACATTGCAAGAGTAATTGGGCTGTAACCTGATGCCTGAATGTGGCTATTGGGAGAGTGGCCCCGCCCATCTGGATCAGAGCTCATGGCTCCTCCCACTCCTGTGACCATACCCCCCCCCCCCACTCAGTAGCCTGAGAAATACCACACTGCCAGTTTGTGTTTTCAGTGGTCCCTGTATTAATAAATAATGACCATAACAGTAAGAATAGTAATAATCTCTTGGACTGTACAATCAGACTGTAATTGTTATGTTTTTATTATTATTATTGTGTAGCTACTTTTTGTGATTTTAATTTACAAATAAAAATACCACTGTCTTTTTAGTGCTTTGATTTACTTTTATGTTTGGCCTCAGCAATGGAAATTCACTAAAGAGACAATAGAACAAAAGTTATCCATTGTTTTTGTTGTCCATGTTATTCTATTTCATATTTATGATATTGATTATTGTTATTAATTGTGAAAATATCCTTAATATACAGCTAAATCGGGTAAGACGAAAAATATAATTTTTGCTGGTATAGTACATTATACACAGCTAAATGCAAAAGTATTGAGCAGTGACACAATTTTTGTTTTGGCTTTGTATGAATTTGAAATAAAACAATGAATATGAAAGGAAAGGCATCGTATGCAGGATATTTACCTTGAAAATATTATAAAAGAACGATGCTCCATCATATCTGTGATGCACTGGCAATCTTTGTCTTTGCACACATTTGCAGAATCCTCTGCTTTGTATTTGGTACGTTTCTGGGCGTGACATTCTTTTCTGTGTGGGGAGGGGTGTGTGTGGCTACAGTGCCTGTGGGATGGGATCAGAGTGTTTAGTAAAAGTAATCATCCTTTGCATGCCATGACTTCCTGATGTCTGTGACCCAGCAATATCAAAATACTCTTGATATCTTATTTTCTGGTACTCTTACAAGCGATACTATAACCTCTCTGCATTTGAATGGATCTCTATGAGAATTGGGGGGTGGGTCTAGATTTAGCTGTAAATTACACTGGAAGAGTATGGAACACATGGTTGGCTAAATGGCTCTAAGGCCGCATTTACACTGCAGGTCTTGATGCCCAGTTCCGATTTTTAGCTTATATCCGATTTTTTTGACCGCCTGTTTACATCTACTTTTGAAAGTGACCCATATCCGATACCTGTGTTTACACTTGCTTAACACTTGAAACAACCCGCATGCGTACAAGAGGGTTTGGTTACCGAAACGAAAAAACGAAAGTAAACAACCAGCCGGCACTTTCTCGCAATGGACGCAAACGAGACCGAAATAATAATTCAAGCAATTGCTTTCCGAAGCATCTTTAGAGGTCCGCAAAATATTGGTCAGATTTTAAGGCGGAGAAGAAAGAGGAGAGCCCTTATTGCAGCCTGGGCGTATGCGGCAATGATCGCTGCTACATCGGTTCAGAGGGATGTGTGGATGCGGGAAAGGACTCAAGATTGGTGGGATCGTGTTGTTGGAACCTTTGACCAGGAACAATGGGTCAACAACTTTCGAATGCGGAGAGAAACATTTGACATGTACGTCATTAAAATGCAAAAAAGTACAAGATCGTCGCATTTTCAATGACGTGCGAATCACAATGACAGGGAATATCCGATCTGTCCGTTTAGATGGCAGTCGCATTGGCAGATATCCGATTTATTTCCACATATGATTGAGGCCTGAAACGGATCTGAGAATATCCGATTCCATGTGCTTTTTTCCTGTTTACACGTTCATAATACATATCCGATCTGTGCCACATGTGAGCAAAAAATCGGAATTGGGTCACTTTTACCAGTGAAAAGGCAGCCCAAGTCATCAAGGGTCTGATGTATCAAACAAGCCTTAAACCATCACTCTGCTGCCAGATATGCATGGATCACTTTAAGGGTTGTTTCTCCTGACAGATTTTCCTATTGAACTGATATGAAAAATAAGTCAGAAGAAACCCTTCAAGTTATCCATCCATATCTACTATAGTATGATTACGGCATATATACAATTGCTATAGTATTGATTGCTGTAGTTTTTTTGTACACACTATAGTGATACTATTGTCCTATAGTGATAAATACTACATAATTATTATAGGGGGTGAAAATACTAGTGATACTATTGTCCTATAGTGACAAATACTATAGAATTATTATAGTGGGCAAAAAACTAAGATTCTTATATAGTTTTCTAGAGTTCATAGTTCATTTTTGTAGGAGTGCATGCAGGGACTTAATTATTTTCTTCGAGTGGTTGGGAGATGGCCTCTTCTGAGAAACACAAATTCTGGAGGGGTGAGTGAAGGAGAGTGCAAGTGCAATTTTTTTTCTAATTCTGACTGAGGATTTGGGTGCATTGGATTTTTTCATCTTCTGCAATGCAAAGCCATATCCGATTGTATTGGAGCCCAGCCGATATGAAATTTTTGAGACCGATACTGATTTTAGAGGGAGGGGATTCACAGATTACCGATATGGCAGCCAATATATTTTTGCAGGCAGGCAGGAGCGGCAGTGGCAGGCAGGGAGGAGCGGCGGTGGCAGGCAGGGAGGAGCGGTGGCGGCAGGCAGGGAGGAGCGGCGGCGGCAGGGAGCGGCAATGGCAGGCAGGGAGCGGCAATGGCAGGCAGGGAGCGCTCAGCAGCAGGTTAGCAGAGCTGGAGCACCGGCTGGATGCAAACACAGAAGCAGGTTGGCAGAAACAGCAGCACAAGCAGGATGCACGCACAGCTGCAGGCTGGTAGACTTAGAGCAGACAAAAGTTAGTACAGCGAGGCAGGACAGAATGAATAGCGTGTTTACGCCGTTCCTGGCGAGAGCTGATTAAAGCTGGATAGGGCTGGAAACAGCGAGTTAACGCTGAATACAAGACAAAGGCTTTTAAAGCAGGCAAGACAGGACTAGATACAATGTATCCACGAGACAAAGACCAGAGTGTTACCACAAAGAGACTTAACGAACTGGCACAGGACAAAGAACACCGGGTGACTAAATACAAACGGTAACAAGTATCAATTAAGTGCTGCGTGCAAATGTATGCGTGAGTGATTAACGGAGCAGAGAGTGTGCAGAATGCATGCGGAGAGAAGGAAAGGGATAGGCGGATAAAGAGTAGTGGAACAGAGTGACACAAAAGGGAAAACCACGCCCAGCCTGCAGCACGAGGGAAACAAACAGGAATACAAACAACACGATACGAGAGGGAACAGGTAAAACACGGGACACAAAAGGACGGGAGTGAGAGAATCACACAGGGAATGGTAATGGCAGGCAGGGAATGGTAATGGCAAAAGATCCAATATGGGGGACCTCATTAGTCCTAATGGAAAAGTTATTTGCCACGAACCAAGGAATTTGAAGCAAAAATAATTTTGAAGATAGCCTAAACGTTCAAAAGTTAGAGCCCAAAAAGATTATAGAATTTCACTTTGTCTCTATAGCGCCACCATCAGGTCAGTTGGGTTGGAATTCGCTGTACATGTGTCGTGTCGCAGTGTCTACATGTGTGCAAAGTTTCAGCAAAAGTTATGTGGTTTTGCTGCAATTGTAACAAATGTGGGAATAATAATAATAAAACCAGCAAAAACAATAGGGTTCCAGCAGTACCCCTAATAAACATCAGTAGGCTACTGTATGTTGAGTATCAGTCAATTACTGGCCATTTCAATGAAGAATAAACAAACATAAAATAAACAGCTAAATAAACATCAGTACTCCATGTTGAGCTCTCAGGGTGATCTCACGTCACATGAACCGTTATGTTGTGGGTTGCGAGAAACATTAAATGGAGTGCTCAGAGCACCCACGTGTCAGTGTTAAAAAAATAAATAAAATATATATATACGTATATATATATATCGGTTCAACATATCGGCCACATTGACCACCTTGACTACCAATACAGATAGGTCCAAAAATTCAAATTGGCCCGATATATCGGTCGGGCTCTAGACCGTATGACTGGAATGGAGAGACGGTTCCTAGAAAGAGGCTAGGATCACAATGAAGATGATAATATATATATATATATATATATATATATATATATATATATATATATATATATATATATTTTTTTTTTTTTTTTTTAATTAAATAAAAGCTGTTTCCGCCCGGTTTCGAACCGGGGACCTTTCGCGTGTGAGGCGAACGTGATAACCACTACACTACGGAAACCGACGTGGAAAGTTTAGCTCACTACAGTAATTATGATCTTCTTACAGGATTTTATTTTGTTTAATTTATTATAGTAGTATATATTGTTTATTGGTCGCTATAATCGTTTGTACACGTGTTTATGAAATCAAATAGCAAGAAGAGTAACTATCGGTGTCTTCATGATTACTCTTCGGTTTTAATTTTAGGTTCACTTCCGGGATACAGTGCTGAACTTTCAACCGGTTGCTTTTGATCCCTCTTTCCGGTTTCGGCTCCTCGCAGAGACACATTTAGGTATGCGGTCTTTATATTTTTATCCAGTTTAATCTGTTGCGATATTACATGGCAGATGCTCGGAATTTGTATTATATAAATGTTTAATTCGAAGTCTTTTGGATTGTCACTCCATTTTTTCTAGTTTTTCCCTGAACACCATTTTTTTGCCGTCTTAGTAGAGGGATATGATTCCTCTATGTCGCTAGCATGGCCCCCTATATGAAAACGTTGAGCACTACGTGCCATGAGTTATAGTTTAGTCTAAATGGGGTATAATTTATTCTCCGTGCTTTTGTTTAGAATATATTTGCTTCATGTAAGCCGCTTGCTAATGCGTGTTGTGTTGAAGCTAGATAACTAGTCAGCTTTGTTTGAATAAGTTGTGGTAAGTTAGCTAGTCACTGTTATCTTGGCGAACAGATTTGTATCTGGCATGGCTAAAGCCCATAAATTAAATGAAACTGTTGCGTGTTTCTCCAAATACGCGTTTGTCAAATAACAAACTGCTACAGACTGACTGGCTCTTTCTCTATCTGGTTAGCAAGCTAGCTAGCTTGTTGCATGCATGGACAACGTTCACTAGATAAACTAAGCAGTGAAAGTTCGACTTGGCCCCTCAAGGAAGGTCTTTGCTTCCTTAAGTTACCTGGGCTGCGTTCGGATCGGAATTTTATTAATTCTTCCTGTCATTCCCTTCCCTTGCTTCCCCCCTATACAGGGGGCAATCCCTTGAAGCTAGGGAAGGGAACGATAGGAAAAAAGCATAAAATTCTGATCCGAACGCAGCCCTGGTTAATATATGCACTTGGATCCTCGCTCCCTATAGATGCACTGACATGACGTTTGCTTACTGCTAACGTTAACTTAAGTTTATTGAATTAATGTAAATGAATGGATTTATAACTGGCTTGAGTGGCCATGGCCAATAACATAGGTTCCGTTTGCATTATCTTGATGGGGAACTAAGCAATTAATTGTTTAACTTGACTAAATGGCATTATAAGTGGGTATTATCCTTGCGTCTTAAAAATTAGATGAACTGCGAATATGGATGCTGAAGTACTTTGTGCGTTGTGTTGGCAGCAGCAATGGCACCTCGCAAGGGTAAGGAAAAGAAGGAGGAGCAGGTGATCAGCCTGGGGCCTCAGGTCGCCGAGGGCGAGAACGTCTTTGGGGTCTGCCACATCTTCGCCTCCTTCAACGACACCTTCGTCCACGTCACCGACCTCTCCGGCAAGTAAGTTGCCCGGTGCTTTTATTGTTGGCCTGCAGTGTGCAGTGTTTCACATGCCTGGAGTGTGCAGTATTTCAGATGCCTGCAGTGTGCACTATTTCAGATGCCTGCAGTGTGCAGTATTTCAGATGCCTGCAGTGTGCAGTATTTCAGATGCCTGCAGTGTGGACTATTTCAGATGCCTGCAGTGTGCACTATTTCAGATGCCTGCAGTGTGCAGTATTTCAGATGCCTGGAGTGGCACTGCTGTTGCACCCTTGAGCAAGGTTCCGAACCGTTACCGGTAACGTAAAAGTGCATGTTGACAAGTTGTCCCAGTAGCATTATGGTCAGGGAGCAGTTTTAACTGTCAGGTTGAAGGTTGAAACTAAGTCTGGGTGCTTTTTTACCCATGAGAAAGATAGCTAACCTGTAAGGTAGGGAAGTAGTTAATCGATGATATAATGCATGTTCAATAGTGTAAGTGAGAATGGTGTAGGCACCCTTTGTTTGTTGGTGTTTGGCATGAGAGGCAGGCAAGTTTCAAAATCGAAAGCCAGCTGGACAACATCTGTCTGAATCCAGAAATCATGACATTAGCTGGCCAAAACATAATCCAGTGCTCTTAACAGGCCTTGTTTTAGGACCCCAAACTGTACTGGATTCTTATAACTACGAACTACAGCATAGTTTATAGAGTTGTCAGAAAACTAAAACTAAGGTAATTGGTTGGAACAGAAACGCACAGGGAGTTGTGGTATGTGTATACTAATTCTACTCAGGGTCCCTGAGTCCCTTTTTCTATAATACATGCTGTTAGTGTTTTGGCAAATAATTTGATTTTAGGAAATGAGCCAAATGCCAGGTGGCTTTTCAGATCCACAAGTGAGTGCCAAATATGAGTCACAAACAAGGATGTGAAAGCCAAAGCTTTTGTGTGCCGTGCCCTCTCCAGGGAGACGATCTGCCGCGTGACGGGCGGGATGAAGGTGAAGGCGGACAGAGACGAGTCCTCCCCCTACGCCGCTATGCTGGCAGCTCAGGATGTGGCCCAGAGGTGCAAAGAGCTGGGCATCACCGCCCTGCACATCAAACTCAGAGCCACAGGGGGCAACAGGTGAGTGTACACACGCATACACAAACACACACACCCACGTACGCAGTAAAGTTTTTCATACATGTGTGGCGTCATTGCATGGAACCTTGCATTGCGCATGATTTTTTCCTGTTAAAACTGTCATATTGGAATTTTTGATTAGGATAAGTCGATTATATTTTGGGGCATGAAAGGTTTTTGCTTTTATTTTAGGTATGTTGCCCAAGAGCATAACTCTGGAGATGAGACACAGCTTCCATTCTCTTGGATGTGTAATTCTTTATGAATGGTCGCAGGGCCGCTATTTTAAAACTAGCTGTAGACGGTTTCACTATAATCCGCTTGACCCCTGTTTCAGGGGGCTGTAGTGCGGAGAGTTGTAAATAAGCGTGTCTGGGCCTGCCGGTGTATCGGATGGGGCAGCGCAGTTATTTCTGCTTGTCCAGGTGAACGAGACCTGGTTGCTCTCCGCTTCAGTCTTTCTGACTGTGTGCTTTTCGTTCTAGAACAAAGACTCCTGGACCAGGGGCGCAGTCCGCTCTCCGCGCCCTGGCTCGATCCGGCATGAAGATTGGCCGCATCGGTAAGCTTGAACGGAACCTCCCGGCTCCGCCTTGACACCCTACCCGATGGAGTGCATCCTGAAATGGGCAAGATATGATGAAATCGCATTTTGGTTTAGGATGCCCACGGCTGTTTCCAGTAGAACAATAATGCACCTCGGTGTCATTTTGGAGGTGAAAGTCTTAAGTCTACACGCAATCTGTTGCAATTGCTGCTCCGTTTAGGTTATTCAAAATGGCAGTATGTATCGCCAGCTGCCGTGCTACTGTGAATGGTTGTGATCTTGATTAAGTTTTTGTTTTCATTGCACGTTGTTCAGGGTATGACTTTTATAGGGACGTTTTACAAACAAGCGTGTTGTACAGTACCATGCCGATTAGCACGGGACTATTTGAGCATCATGTGGCGAGATCATAGACCGTAGAAAAATGTGACGACGTCACCCATTTGCGTTGCAGGCTTGGCTACCCACAACCACAGAGCAGTAATCAGCTGCCCGTAGCGAGAACACCCTGCCAGTGCTAGTAACGTTACCGTGCTGAGGCGTTAATATTTATTATGTGTCGCTGCCTTGTAATGAAGGCATCCACGCGCCAACGTTATGGGGTAGCTGAAGGCATCCACGCGCCAACGTTATGGGGTAGCTGAAGGCATCCACGCGCCAACATTATGGGGTACCAGGGGTAGCGGCGGGTAAAATTCAGGAGTTGGAAATAAGCAGTAACTAGGCAAAAGAAGCTGCTGTCCTAGCCCTGCTCACCAGTTTTATATATTTTAAAAATTATTACACAAGCACTCATAAACATTTTAATGTTATGTCAAAAACCTAGCTAAAATGCTGATAAAATGCTTTTTCATATTTTATTATTTGGAGTCAAAATGTTGCCTACAATATTATAGCATCTTTGTGAATGCTGTGCCGCATGGGTGAGATAGACCTACTCTTTTTACTGCCGTTAACCAGGCTAGATCATTAAGAACTGGCAAAGGATTGCATTGAGCCTGCCTGCCTGCCTTACGTTCTAAAGAAGTTTAATGAACCAGCCTGGTTCAGCTCTAATGTGAGATGCTTTTCCACTACAGTACTGAGCCGTCGCGAGCCGACGGCCCGTGTCCCTCTCCATATCCTTCAAAGCGGGTATACCCGAATAAACCTAGCGTGAAACTTTTCGGCCCTGCTTCAAAGCAGGGTCGAAGCGTGCCGCTCTATCTGGGCTGTGTTTGTGTAGTGGCGGTTGCTATGCGACGCATCGCTCAAACCACCCCTTTGCACGGATTGAATACTGTTTTATGGAAATGAAACCGAACCGTGTGGAGATCACAGGTCTGTTCAACTCGGCACGGGTGGGGTCGTATACACCGGCTATGGAAATGCGGCATAAACGGTATAATAGACCAGCTTGGTTCTAGCTCTAAATAAGTATAATGAGTTCGCTTGTTTCCAGCTCTAATGGGGTATAATGGGCTAGCCTGGTTCCAGGTCTAATGGGTGCATAATGGACAAGCCTATTTCTGGCTCTAATGGGGTATAATTGTCTAGCCTGGTTTCAGCTGTACAGGGGCATTGCATGTCCTCTGGAGGTTGTTGAATTGTTCAGAGACCTCTACCAAAGTGTACAGGTAAAGGTACAGGCGCTTTGCTGTAATGCGCCAAACACTAATGAACGCATTTCTCTTGCAGAGGACGTCACCCCGATTCCCTCAGACAGCACCCGCAGAAAGGGCGGGCGTCGTGGGCGCCGTCTGTAAACTGTTTGTTTTCCTGCGCCTCAATAAAAACTCATGTCCAGTTCCTCTGTGTGCATGTGTTTATCCTTACAATTAAATCACTGAGGTGCTGAAGTTTCCATAAACCTGCAAAAAAAAAAAAGAAACCTGTAGTTTTTATTCAAAGGTTCAGTTCGTTCACTGAAAAAAAGATTTGAAGAAAAATGTATTTTGTTAGCTATATGGCCTCTCCCCATCATATTCTTCACATTATTGCCATTATGCATTTGCAAAAATGCTAATCCAGAGCAATTTACATAGTTAGCTGATTTGATGCATTAAATGCTTCATACCAGATCTTACTCTAAATGGATTTCAAGCTGAAAAACTACTAAAATTTGTTAAATGAGCCTTGAGCAATATCATGTGCAAGTGACCATGAAGCCTAAAAATGGTTTATAGACACATGCCACAACATTACTGTGATTGTTTATGTACCTTTGGGTATGTGAAAATCACTTTATAAATGAAATTGGATATTACCGAGTCATAGTGCCAACCATCATTCAGAAGGACAATTTTTAATTTGGAGCGTAATGGCATACCTGATCTAGCAGTGTAATTAAAGGGCTTCATTACAGTATAGAGCAGGGATACTGTAATCTGGCCCTCGCGGTCAGTAGTGCTGCTGGTTTTCTTTTCTCCCTGATAGTTAATTGATCGATTAATGCCACTGATTTGCCAGAGATTTCACTCAGTTGGTGTCACTAAAGAGAAAGATGAAAACCAGCAGTACCTTTGGCCCCGAGGGCCATATTTGAGTGTCCCTGCTATGGAGTTTACCTGAGGACGGAGGGAGTGGACCGCAGGGCAAGGCATGGCTGGGTCCAGACTCTTGGGTCAAGGTGAAGTCTGCATAAGTGCATTATTTGCTATTGTGATTATGAGCAATGTGAGGTTATACAGCTGGACAGTGGTCCTCCAAGAAGCTGTTTGCCACTATAGTGCCATTTTAATGTATACAGTTGAAGTCGGAAGTTTACATACACTTAGGTTGAAGTCATTAAAACTAATTTTTAACCACAGATTTTATGTTAGAAAACTAGTGTTGGCAAGTCAGTTAGGACATCTACTTTGTGCATGAAGAAAGTAATTTTTCCAACAATTGTCTACAGACGGTTTATTTCACTTTTACATACACTAAGTTGACTGCATTTATACAGCTTGGAAAATTCCAGAAAATGATGTCATGGCTTTAGATAACTTCCGATAGGCTAATTGACATTATTTGAGTCAATTGGAGGACCTTGTGAAGAGGCTGGAGAGAACAGGTACAAAAGTATCTATATCCACTGTAAAACGAGTCCTATATTGACCTAACCTGAAAGGCTGCTCAGCAAGGAAGAAGCCACTACTCCAAAACCACCAGAAAAAAAGCCAGACTACAGTTTGCAACTGCACATGGGGACAAAGATCTTACTTTTTGGAGAAATGTCCTCTGGTCTGATGAAACCATAATGACCATCGTTATGTTTGGAGGAAAAAGGGTGAGGGCTTGCAAGCCAAAGAACACCATCCCAACCGTGAAGCACAGGGGTGGCAGCATCGTGTTGTGGGGGTGCTTTGCTGCAGGAGGGATCGGTGCACTTCATAAAATATATGGCATCATGAGGAAGGAAAATTATGTGGATATATTGAAGCAACATCTCAAGACATCAGCCAGGAAGTTAAAGCTTGGTTGCAAATTGCTCTTCCAAATGGACAATGACCCAAAGCATACTTCCAAAGTTGTGGCAAAATGGCTTAAGGACAACAAAGTCAAGGTATTGGAGTGGTCATCACAAAGTCCTGACCTCAATCCAATCGAAAATTTGTGGGCAGAACTGAAAAAGCGTGTGCGAGCAAGGAGCAACTTATTGTGAGAAGGCCACCCGAAACATTTGACCCAAGTTAAACAATTTAAAGGCAATGCTACCAAATACGGTGTATGTAAACTTCTGACCCACTGGGAATGTGATGAAAGAAATAAAAGCTGAAATAAATCATTCTCTACTATTATTCTGACATTTCACATTCTTAAAATAAAGTTGTGATCCTAACTGACCTAAGACAGGGAATGTTTACTAGGATTAAATGTCAGGAATTGTGAAAAACTGAGTTTAAATGGATTTGGCTAAGGTGTATGTAAACGTTCGACTTCAACTGTACGTCCACTAAATTGAGTTTTGTTACAAAGATACAAGATCACCCCACCCCCCCCCCCCCACACACATTTATTGTCCCAAACGATAACATACTGTAGGTGACTCCTTCACCTTGACAGGCCTGCCTGAGAAACAGATGTTCTGAATTTTAGGATCCAAGTAGTGGCCTATGTCCTACCACACTATCTTTGGAAATAACTGTTCACACCTCCTTTTATGTACAAACCCCAAATTTGGGAAGTGTATAAAATGTAACTAAAAACAAAGCAATGATTTGCAAATCCTTTTTGACCTGTACACTGAACAGTGCAAAGACAAGATATTTAATGTTTTAAACTTTATTGTTTTTATAAATATATGCTCATTCTAAATTTGATGCCTGCAACATGTCCCAAAAAAGTTGGGACAGGGGCATGTTTACCACTGTGTTACATCACCTTTCCTTTTAACAACACTCAACACAGCTAATATTTTGGGAACTGAGGACACTAATTGTTATAGTTTTGAAAGAGGATTTTTTTTCTCCCATTCTTGCTTGATATAAGACTTCAGCTGCTCAAAAGTCCGGGGTCTCCGTTGTCATATTTTGCGCTTCATAATGCGCCACACGTTTTCAATGAGAGACAGGTCTGGACTGCAGGCAGGCAGGTCAGTCTAGCACCCGTACTCTCTGACTATGAAGCCATGCTGTTGTAACACGTACAGAATGTGGCTTGGTATTGTCTTGCTGAAAGAAGCAGGGACATCCCTGAGATGTCGTAGATGGCAGCATATGTTGCTCCAAAATGCATATGTACCCTTCAGCATTAATGGTGCCTTCACAGATGTGCAAGTTACCCATGCCATAGGCACTAACACACCCCCATACCATGACAGACACTGGCATTTGAACCTTGTGTTGGTAACAACCGGGATGGTCCTTTTCCTCTTTGGCCTGGAGAACATGACTATTATTTCCCAAAACAATTTGAAAGGTGGACTCGTCAGACCACAGCACACGTTTCCACTTTGCGTCAGTCCATCTCAGAGCCCAGAGAAGTCGCAGCGTTTATGGTTGTTGATATATGGCTTACGCTTTGCGTAGTAGAGTCTTAACTTGCATTTGTAGATGCAGCGATGAACTGTGTTTACTGACAACAACAATGTGCATTTTACATACTGTCCGAACTTTTTTGGAATTGGGGTTTGTATATGGTGACCAATTGTGGTAAATCAATTCACAATCAATTCTGTAGTTCTCAAAATCCATATATAGTAGAAAAAAAACAGTTAAGTTAGGTGAAAAGGTTACTGTGTGATTTTGTGTGTTGTACCTATTCAATTGAAATTGTGCTTAAAGTTTTGAAAAAACAGCCTATTTGATGAACTGGGTTAGGGTTAGGGTTAGAGTTTTGTACTAAGAATTGTGAAATTTTACCACATACTTACAAAATAGTACCAAGTCGATTAAAAAAAACAAACTGTAATTTACTTGTCTCCACAACCATCTGCCTCACTGTGTATGGGGGCAAGATGCACATCTTCTACCAGGCAGGTTTACCACTGTGGTTTTAAACTTCTTATTGACCTAATAGTGTAAGGTGATATCTTTAGTTTTTATTTATTTGTTCGGAACCATCTACTGAATAATGAAGATGAATAACTATTTTTTCCCTTCTTTGCCGTTCCCCACGCTGATGAATGGCACATGCATTTTACATGTGTGTTGTTACCTCATTTTTATACCCCATTGAAACAGGAAACCATGTGAGGTCCCAATACAGTTAACTACGATTGAGAAAAAAAAGCTGCATGTTTAATGCACACGGGGTGTGTAACTTGTCACATCAGTTTTGGGGGAATTCTTGTATTGTAAAAATCTTTTGTTTATGAGGAATTGCATTAGTATAAAAGAATATCATTGTATACACACCCAAACAGGTATGTGTGGCTCTTGGAATTACATCTTTTAAATGTATTGACATTATCTATCCTCGTGAAAATAACATTTTGACATATACTATATATTCAGGTTTTGAACAACAAAGTGAAAACATAGCGTTCCAAAACTGAATGTGGTTTCATAATTTTTGGGGAATCTGTGAAGATTCAACATTACAATATTTTTCTGGTTTAATGTTAGCCCAATTCAAAATGAAACAGAAGTCTCTTGTTTACCTCCTGGAAGAGGTATTTCAGGCAAATTTAGTATTCGTCATAGGGAAATTTGCAAGAACATAAAAAAGAATTCCCTCATTGTTGTCTAAAACTCCCACTTTCACATCCTTTTACTGAAACTGTGTTAGACTTCCTCGCAGATTAAGTTGCTCTTACAGATATTTTCTAAAACAATCAAATGTTTATTACCTGCCCTTCACATCTCTATATTAGGACATTTCTCTGGTTGTCTTGTATACCTGTGTATTATATACAGGTAGTGAACAAAAACATGGAAAGAGAATTGCAAAATAACATAATAGAGTATTATCCTATCACTTTTTGATGAAACTGGATACAATTGCTCCAGGATTAAACTTTACTTCAACTGAGTTGCTAGTCTGTTGTGCCTTATTATACTATGCGAATGTAAATCAACATTATTTTGCTGATTATCTATTTCCCTTGGAGTTCCAGCTGACATCAACCTTTGCTTGTAAAACATCAAGTTTAGCGTCTCTTGATCATCACTGAAGCTCCTGCCAACTGCTTCCTAACAAACACCCATCTTAATGAGCAACCATACCTGTCCCATTCCTATATGCACGACCCTATGCATAGGCTACTGGGATGACACTAGCTTAATTATTGGCTGAGCAGGACCTGCATGGTAGCCTCACTTGTCCCACAAAAAAAAAAGTGGTTCAGTGGTTACTCTCTTTGATTTTTGAAGAAGTATTTATTTTCCTTTGCAGGGAGCTTTTGCTATTCTTTAAATAACTTCCCTGGAAAAGAGTAGTATTAGTCCTCTAGAAGTAGTGGTTAAGGAAAGTAGTTGGTGCTTGTAATATCACAATAAAAGTTAGTATGTTAGCTGTCATTTGAAATATTAGGCTACTTTTGTTTTGTCAGTGATGCATAAAGGTGTAGGCTACAGGATGAAATTACATTTTTTAATGAACTGTCTTAGTTATTAATTAATTCCTCCCTTCACAATGATATAGGCTAATGCTGTGTCCGTGCCCTACAAGCTCAACATGCGAATGCTTCTCATGTGTTCTGCCACTGTCAACTGATGACGCTTACGAGGAGAGAAAGTAAGAACAGAGACCGATTGGCTTTGACACTAACGCTGAATGTGGGAGTTTCGGGTTTTCCCCGCCGACGTTACTCTCAGTTCCACTTACACCCTGCAGAGAATAAAACCTGTATGCAACCTGGAAACGTCCATTTCAAAATAATTTACAGAATCGCAGGTTAAAGCAAGTAAGCTGCGAGTATGGCTGAACAGCAGAACGAGCCACTCATCTCTCATCAGGCAAAGCAAACGACTATCAACATGGGACCTGCCGGGGGGTGAGAGGAATATTCGAAATGTTGTTGAATATAGAAATTATAATCATTTAATCGCCGTGTTACACCATTCTTTCCGCTCATACCAAATTATTATCACGATACCTATGTATTTAATTTTCATTGTTGCCTCAAACGTGATATTGTAATTTCCAGATTTCAAATGTAGCCTATACTGACTTTTAATGAGCAGATGGCAGCTGAAACCTTTCTTGATTGACACTAGTCTTTAGATTTTTTCCAATTAATTTCTGTTAACTTTTTTATGCAGTTGTTTGCAATAGGCTATAGAATAAGAACATTAGGCCTCATTCACCAACCATTCTACGAAAAAAAATGTTCTTAAGACTTTCTTTAAAACGTTTTAATGAACATCTGGCATTCACTAATGTTTTGTTATTTGGGATTTTTACTTGCGTTCAACAGAAGCTCAGAACTCAAACATCAGTTATTCCTGTTTGTTAAAACGTTTTAAAGAACGTCCTAAGAACAAATTTGTTCGTAGAGTGATTGGTGAATGAGGCCAAATGTTAACATTGGACATTTCTACATGGCACATCAATTTCTGACATAATGTCGTTGAAGCCAACCACATTATCTATTCTATTCTGTTTTGCTCTATTTTATCATTATTATTATGCAATACTTTCGTGTAGAGTTTAGCTGTAGTTTATTTGTAGTTGTTCTGAGGCTTTCTGGAATTTATAAGAACGTTTTGAGAATTCAGAAAGGTATTCTCCTAGCAACAGCTGATGCCATGTAACCCCCCCCCCCCCCCCCCCCTTCCACACACACACACACACACACACTTTGGAGGACAGCTTTATTATACAAACCTCAATTTTACACATATTTAATTGAAAACAGTACAGAAAAGATATTTAATGTTTTACCTATTCAACTTTATTGATTTTTATGCTAATTCAGAATTTGATGCCTGCACCATGTTCCAAAATCTTTGGGACAAGGGCACAAAAAAAGACTGGGAAGTTCAAAAAACACCTGTTTGGAACATTCCACATGTAAACAGATGATGCTATCATGACTAGGTATAAAAGGATATCTCTTGATCATATTTAATATTTGGTTGCATATCCTTTGCATGCCATGACTTCCTGATGTCTGTGACCCAACAACATCAAAATCTTGATATCTTATTTCCAGCCAGGTAGTCTTACAAGCGTTACTATAACCTCTCTGCATTTGAATGGATCTCTATGGGAATTTGGGGCTATTACACAGGAATAGTATGGAACCCATGGTTGGCTAAATGTCTGTAAGTCATCAAGGGTCTGAGGTATCAAACGAGCCTCAAACCATCACTCTGCTGCCAGATATGCAATGATCCATCCATATCTACTGCATATCTGGCAGCAGAGTGATATCCTTTTATACCCGGTCATGATACCATCACCTGTTTACCTGTGAAATGTTCCAAACAGGTGTTATTTGAACTTCCCAGTCTTTTTTTTTTTTTTTCAAATTCAGAATGCGCATATATTTACAAAAATCAAGTTGATAAGGTAATACATTAAATACATATTTTTTGTACTGTTTTCAATTAAATATATGTAAAAGAGAATTTAGAAATCACTGCTTTCTGCTTTTTACATACTGTCCCAACTTTTTTGGAATTGGGGTTTGTACATTTTCTGTATTTACAAAAACATAACATTTTACAGGAGAGATTTTATAGGAAAGAGAGAAAAGAATAAGAATAGTATATGTAGACGTACACCCCCCCCCCCCCCCCCACTCCACTTCCCCCATGACCAGGACAGATTATTATTGTTTTTTTTATGTCATGTAACTTACTGAAAAATGTGTGTGTGTGTGTGTGTGTGTGTGTGTGGGGGGGGGGGGGGGCAGTCTGGGAGTTTGAACCCCTGGTCTACTCAAATACATTTACCAGTCACAGTTTAAGGTCGATTCATATGCTAGGGCCGTGCCAACAACCTTTTTTGCTACCTGCTTCTTGCATACTGATAAATACGGTTGCCTCTCCCGTTGAGAACTTAAAGCTCAGTTATGCCAGGAATCCAACTCAGTCTTGCTCTCTGTTGCCCCCTGCAGTGACTCTTCAAAGAGAGCCTTTAAGGTGGCTGGATTCACCGTGCTGGCTTGCGCCACTCATTGCAGGTCAGGCTCTCATCTGCTTACTTCCTTTTGAGCCAGAGGTCACAGATCAACTCTCTGGAGGAGAACACCAACTCAATGCAGAAAGAGATGGGCCGTCGCCAATCTGGTAAGGGTGGGAGAAGGCCGGACCGGGCAGGGCAGGGTAGGGTTGGTTGGGGTCGTGCAGAATCTGCAAACTGAGTGGCTCATTCTCCTGAGTAATTATGATCATGATTGGTTCAGACAAGCGTGATTGACAATTTGTTGTAGCTCCACCCATAATGGGACCCCCACAATGAATCCACCTTACTATCAAAATTAATACCTTCTTACACCCCCCCGAGCCACTTCTTTAAAACCCGCTGCTTAAGTTTGGATACATAAGACTTGTTGTCCTCTCTCCTAGATCTAAGCTTAGTTACTGTAAACTTTTTATTTATCATTTTATTTCTCCCCATTTCAGGTTCCTCTGCTGGCATGGCCATGCACTTGCCAATGAGCAACATGGCCATGATGACTGTCGATTCAAGTGAGGTGGGGCTCTTTCCTCCTGTTGTTTCAGTGAGGGCATCCAGCCACTGAGTGGCAATCTTTTAGGAAATAATTTTTTTATTTTTTATAATTTGGCACCCAACACGGGGCTGTCTATATCCAATTCCCTCCCCGATTTGTAATGTCCAATTGTCTCCCCAAACTGCGTTCATGAAGAAATAAAGAGACAGTGCTTCTTATCCCATCGATAATTCAGCACAACCATTCTTCATCTTCACTGTTTTTTTTATGTTACCATTGTACCATTACCACTGCTTCTTTTAACACTGGGCCCTATTTGCACTTGACTGTTGCAAAATGTTTCCCATTTTTTGCCATTTATTATCCTCCTCAGGAGTAGGAAGAATTTTAGAGTATTTAACTGACTTTCTGTTCTGTTTCAGGACCCTAAACCAAGGGAAGGTAAAGTAGCGGCCTTACACACACGCATGCACACACGGTCACTAAACATACACTCTCTCCCTTCTGCTCTCGCTTCTCTTCCTCCCTTGTAACTCTATTCCACCTATGAGTGCTATCCTCTAATGCCTCTTTCTCTCTCTCTTTCTCACACACACACACACACACACACACACACACACACACACACACACACACACACACACACACACACACACACACACACACACACACACACACACACACACACACACACACATCATCATGTTACTGTTTTGGAGTGCTCATCCCCGAATGTTGACGATCCTCCCGTCAGAACCCAGCAGCCAGAAAACGTGCCTGCAGCAGGCCATTGGGGCCGGGCGCGACGACTTCCGTCCGATGTGCGACGAGCTGGGCAACTACCTTCCTATGCAGTGCCAGAAGAAGACCGGGTACTGCTGGTGTGTGGATGCCAACGGGAAGATGATTGAGGGCACCATGGGGCTTGGAAGAGCCAACTGTGGAGGCATGTCCAGGGGTAAGGCCTCCCCCACCCCACCCCCCGGTTTCGTAGTAAAGAAAGAAACGGGAGAGGGTTGATAAAAAAAAATAAATCGCTTAAGTAAAGTTTTCGAGTGGAGCCGATCCTAAACTCTGTGCCAGTGACACGACTGTCCTGTTCCCGCAGGTATGGCCCGCATGGCTGCCGTGCCAAATATGCTGGAGACCAAAGGTGAGCTCAATCAGGGGGCATCTAAGGAGAGGCGGGGTGACCACCCAGCAACGCCCCCACAGGGGCGTTGCGTCCCCCTCTCTGCCTCTGTCAGAGGCGTGTGGGAGGTCCTTATATCTCCTGCTCCTGGGGTTTGTTGTGGGGCTGCGTCCCCCAATATTCTTCACTTATCACCTCCTTTCCTCCACTTGTCTCCTACTCAGTAGTATGGAAAACTGTCTGTGCGTTTCAAGTACAAGTAGTTGCATGTACAGTAAACAATATACGTCACATTGCGGTTCACATCGAGATGTTAATTAGTAATTAATATGAAATCAACATTCGATTAGGACACAAAGATCAGTTTCTGGGGCACGGAGGAGAGGAAGTTGTAGTGGAGGAAAGGAGGATGCATTTTTTGAGTATTGGGACGCACCCTGGGTAGTTCTGGGTATCTCCAGCCCCCGGGGTTTGTGGGTAGTCCTTGGGTGCGTCCCAATACTCAAAAAATGCACCCTCCTTTCCTCCACTACCACCTCCTCTCATCCATGCCACGCAAACGGATATTTGTGTTTTAATCTAATGTTGCTGATTACATCTTAATTACCTATTAATTACATATTAATTGTTTCAACGCAAACCACAATCTTAGGTACATTTTATACTGTACATGTAAATACTTGTACTCGAAACGTTCAGGCAGTTTTGCATACTTCCGGGTAGGAGAGGAGTAGTAGTGGGGGAGTGGAGGAAAGGAGGTGGGGAGTGAAGAATATTGGGATGCACCCCTCATATCTCTTCTCCCTTCTGTTTTCCAGCTGAGTAAATGAGGTATAACCCCTGCGCTGTGCCAGCAGGAGACACACTACGGTTATCCACCAAGATATCCGGGGGAAAAAAAGAAGCTTTAACTTTCCTTAAGTATCATTAACGCACTGTGCTTAAACAATCCACTGAGCGGTTGATTGATTTAAAATAATATGTAGACAAGTAACTGTAAAGGTTTCGGAATGTATTGATAGCCAATAGTGAGACAATAGTGAGATTGTTTTGTTGTTTATTATTCTTTGTCTGAAATGCTTTTAGAAGCCACTTGAAATCTTATTCTGTTACAGGTTATTATATAGGGGCCACAATGACACTTCCCAACATGTTAGGACTGCATTCTTCACATGCCATCTCTCAAAAAAGATTATTGTAAAATTAAAATATTCCCTCACTCACATATCTCTCACTGTTTAACTGTACTGAATCATGCTATTGTATTAAGCCGCAGTATGCACATGTAGAAGCTGTGGAGGAGACACAGGTGGAGAAATTTTGAAGAGGCAACAAATAAACTTGGCTTTTTTCCCTTTTTCTGCTAAAGTCCTTATGTGTAATTTATTGGGTTTATGAACTTTACAAAATGGCTGTTGACCAAACCAAGGCAGCCAGGGCCTGTCTGCCCAGGGCATGCCCAGGTCATAATGGTTCAGAAATCATTAATCCCCTGTGGTCTTTGGTCAATAGTCAATCAAATAGAATTTTATTCATAAAGCACATTTTTATTTATAAAGCGCATTATACAAAGAATTTGTCACTTTTCAGTCAATTATTACTAATAATCACTCCTAAGTGGAGTCCATCAGGTTTTAAAGGCAGACCTGAATACACAGCTAGGGACCCAGGGGTTGGCTATCAGCATAAGCTATTATTATTAGCACTATATGTCCTGTAGCTCCACCTTCAGGCTATATACAGAGTAGCAGCTTAGTGAAGTAGACTTGAAACCAGAATGTTGCTGGTTTGGATCCCAAGTGGACGCTGCTATTTTAAGGCCAATTCATTGCTGAATCCCTAACTAAGCCATCATGGACTTGTGCACTTGCAGACTTTAATGGCATATTTCCTAGGGCAGGTAAGTGTGCATTAATGGCCGAGTAAAGGGTGCGAAAAATCAGCATATGGACACTTTCCAAAAACACCGCTTTCACAATGGGACAGCCCTAAGCACTCAGACTTAACGAGAACATGCCTTTGAGTCCACGACTCCAGAGAAAGTACCTTTCTCATTACAAAAGTACAGCAAGGATGGTGCACCATCTTATTACGATTCTGATACCCCCATTTATGACAACAGGATCCCCATCCGGTGTGATTGAAGTTGCGGTCCTACATCCAACTGCACCCGTTGGCACTAGTGCATAGTCTGACTTATGGAATCCGTGTCTCCAGCACATAGTATGAATGAAGAACACACTCCCTAGGAAGCCATAGGATGGACAGGGACTATTGTGCCCCATGTTGAGCCTCACCTCATGGAGAGAAGCACAGTCACCCAATCCTTCCCTGCAGCAGAGAACAATTGTTTAGTTTGGTTTTCAGTGTTGGGTTGGCCCTCTCGACCATCCCAATGCTCTGTGGGTGATACACACAGTGGAACTTTTGTTTGATCCCCAATGCTTTGCAGTCTTCATCACTCTCCCTGTGAAATGTTTACCTCCAAACCTGGGAATCATTTCAGTTCATAATGCTTCAGTCACCTCTGTGGCAGTTGCCTCCATTCACCTGGTGAAGTGATCAGTTACTCACCACCAACACAAACCTCTTTCCTCTGCAGCTTGGAAGTGGCCCAATAAAATCCATTTGCAACCGAGTTCCAGCATGCCACATCATTTAGTTACGTAGAAATAAAAGAAAACAAATGCTTTTTCACTTGAAAATGATTTATTGGGAGTTTAATCTGAGGATTTGGTTCCACTTTAATAAAGTACAGCACATTTATTCTCCACTGTGCCTTTTACAAATTCACAAAGCTTGATCAACAAGCCTTTATAATAGCCAATTATGACTAATTTTGTCTGGATTTAAAATTAACTGTCATAACCAAAATAAAATATGTATGCCACTATAAAGAATCTTATATATAACAACTGTAGTACAAATTGGACCAATTTTTGCAATTTCAAAACTTTGAACAGAGAACAAAGGCAACTGTTAAGATGTCTACAAGCTGTTGGCATGTTGGCAGTGTAGGCCAGAGTTTAACTTTGTAACAGCTAGGCAGGGTGGTGCTCAAAGTGCATCATCTCTTTCACTTGGTGAAAAAGACTCATGATAAGAACACTGCCTTTCAAAGAGCTTTCTGACGCATTTAGCAAGTGCCGGACAAACTTCTGGAGTACGGCGGTCTCCAGGCTCTACAACACTGTCCGTTTTCAACTACAACCCCTCACTGAAACGTGAGAAGACAAAAGACAAAACACCTCTGCTTGGTAAACATTTAGCGATAGGACTGTTGTTCAGCAAGTAATCAATGTAAAAACATAAAATAAATTCTCAGCCAACCTGTTCTGTACAATGTGTAAGTGTATTGGACAGAAGTGGGCTGCAATTCTTGTAGTGTCCAGGAGAGGGGGATATTGACACAGTAGGGATACTAAACAAAGGTTTCCAATGTTACTCCAGCAAGGAGTTAATGAGGGCACAGAGAAGGTGAAGGAACACAGCAGAGTTGATCCATATATAACTGATGGCATGGGGGGAAAAAAAGATTATTTTCTCTTGATTGTCAGATATGAGATTAAATAGGCAGCTACGCTTGGCATTTTAGTAGGCAAGTAGACAAGAAATCACCTCAAGACTGTGATCACAAACAATTTAGAAGGGTCTCCTATCACCATATGTTACTAATACAGAAACTAATCCCCCACTGGCTACCAAGTGTACTGTCTGTAAAGGCATTCAGTCTCCTATCACCATATGTTACTAATACAGAAACTAATCCCCCACTGGCTACCAAGTGTACTGTCTGTAAAGGCATTCAGTCTCCTATCACCATATGTTACTAATACAGAAACTAATCCCCCACTGGCTACCAAGTGTACTGTCTGTAAAGGCATTCAGCACAAATGCAGGCTGGAGCCGCAGGTTTTTCTGGTTACCGTTGCAAAAGCTCCTCCCAACAACACGCCAGGTACCCATCGACTGCAAGTCGTTTTCAGTGAGAGACACGCCTCTCCTCCAATCAGCACTAGCTTTCTGCTGCAGTGCTGTGTGCATGTAGAGTGTAATACAGCGATTGGCTCACAGGTGAGTACGCACACACTCCAGCAACAGCATTTAAGGTGTAGGGGTGCAGGTTGCAAAGTAACTCCAGTGACACAATAATGGCAATCGTGATGACACATTTTGGAGGAAAAAAAATAAACCAGGGTCCCCATGCAGAGGAAAGCGCATCACACGTCCACTGAGATTAGTCCACAGACCCCTGAAATGGACCCAGTTATCGGTTGTCTACTTGAGCCAACCATATTTGACCTTTTGCATCATGTCCCAAATACCCACATTATTCTACTCAAATATTATACAGAACATATAAAAAGGATTCCAGTATAAATAGGAAAGACAAACAGTGCACTTTGGCATTGTGTGGAGAGAGGTGGAACAGGACCATCCGCCTGCTTTACTTGGACCCTCTCTGAAAGTAGTCTTTGAAACCCTTCTCGATGTTGGGGACCTTGTAGTTCTGCGCAGCGTAGATGCCAGTGCAGGTCCCCACGATCACCCCGAAAACGGCAGATGAGCGGAACCTGGCCACCAGGTACCCTGCCACAAAGCCCTTCAGGAAGGGAGAGGCCAGCACACTGCCTCCCTGAACAAGACAAAAAGGCTCATCTCATCTCATCTCTCTCACACTCACACACACACACACACACACACACACACACACACACACACACACACACACACACACACCTCTGAACAAGCCAAAAATCTTGTATGTCTTAACTCTCACACATAGACATTTATATATACAAACCCCAACTCCAAAAAAGTTGGGACAGTATGTAAAATCCACATAAAACCAGAAAGCAGCGATTTGTAAATTCTCTTTTACGTATATTTAATTGAAAACAGTACAAAGAAAACATATTTAATGTTTTACCTTATCAATTTTATAGATTTTTATAAATATACGCTAATTTCTAATTTGATCACTGCAACACGTTCCAAAAAGTTGGGACAGGGGCAAAAAATAAAATAAAAATGTTTAGAACATTCCACAGGTAAACAGGTGATGCCATCATGACTGAGTATAAAAGGATATCAAAAGACTCTTGATATCTTATTTTCAGGTACTCTTACAAGCGATACTACACTGCCTGGCCTTTTTTTTTAGCCAGGCAGTGTATAACCTCCCTGCATTTGAATGGATCTCTATGGGAATTGGAGTGTGGGACTAGATTGAACTGTAAATTACACGGGAATAGTATGGAACCCATGGTTGGCTAAATGGCTGTAAGTCATCAAGGGTCTGAGGTATCAAACGAGGCTCAAACCAACACTCGGCTGCCATATATACAGTAGATATGGATGGATCACTTTAAGTACTGGAAATCCCTGATAGCGTAGAGCTGAAGTTTGGCTTGGCGGTGCTCATTTAAATTTCCTGTCTTTTGCCGCTTTTGACCAAGCCAACCTTCTCACTTAAAACATAGTTTTTTGTTATTAATAACTTAAGCACCTGACCCTCTCAAAAAAAAAAAAAAGCACCCTCCCTGCAAAATGCAAGCTGTGTTGAATCTCAATCGTAAAAGTGAGTTCAGCACATATTGTGGTGGACAGGTGATATGTGGGCGACTGGGCGCTCACCTGAGGGATTCCAGCCTGCACCTCGCCTTCCATTCGTTTCTGAAGGTCATCCAGCTGGTCTTTCAGCTCAGCCAGACCCATCAGCCTGCTCAGAGGGTCCTGGGACAGTGTTGGAGAGAAGGAGAGCAGGTGATAACCACTATACCGGCCTGGAATGACAATTCACTCCTGCATTGACCAGACACCACAAAGGCTAAATGGCTATTGGTGGGACTCGGGTGGTAAAGGGTATCAGGGCAAGCAGGGTCCTAACTGTTGCAGACTGCATCCTTGGCCTGGCTATATTATCATCTGGCTATGACAGGGAATCTTAAGGGTGTGGTTAATTTATCCTTGCTAGGATGAGGCATGAGCCTACATTAGTCCCTTCCACCCACAGCTGTTCTCAATGAGAGATGTTTGCCTCCCTTCAGATAAATACTCCCCTCCTGAAATACTGTATGAATTGTAGTGTGGAAAATCGACACTGACCAGTGCATCAGATGAATGCACACACGTCGGCTATAATATTGGCATGCGAGTAACTTGAGGTCTCACTTGCAATTCCAAACTGGGTAATTTTTTTTTTTTTAATTGAGAAAACCTACAACAAACACTATACAACGCATTGATAACTTTGCAGCATAGAAATTTTATTAAAATTACAAGTCAAAGTATTTTTGGTATCAACTGTCTTGGGCTTAATATCCTCAAATACGTTCTCGCGATTTTTACTGTCGGGGGAAATAGCACGCGAGTGCTACGAGTCACAGGGTGTGCCCACATTATTTTAACTACTACCTTTTAATGTCAATTAACTTTGCACTGTACAATACAATAGCCTCATATGCTTCATGTGCTTTTGAATCTGTCAAGCACTGGGTAGCCTAGTGTGAGAATATACACATATTTTAAAGGGAAATCAATCAAAGCTAAAAACTATTTAAACCTTGTCTGTTATTGATATTCAAGTTTCCAAGTCTGTCTTCAATTTATGGCAGTAACCGACTGTACAACTCCACAACTGCATCTTCAATTTTCAATGTAGTACTCAGGTTAGGACATAACGACTACTAGTAGCTAGCCTATCATATTAATTGCACCACCTTTCTCAGTTCGTATTGCACAATAAAACTCGTGCCGCTAACGATATTTAACATTAGTAAGTTAATGTTTCAGCATTTTACCAGGTAGCATACCTTGCTGGCTGGCTAGTTAGCTAGCTAGTGTTTCAGCAAATTTTATATGAAAAAAATATGCGCAAACACAGGAAAATAAAACAAAACATCTCTACACATACATATATCTTAAGAACACATCACGTAGTACTCTTGAAGACATTTAAAACTCCCAAAAGCTATGCTGCTTAATTCTCTCTCACCTTATCACCCGCCATGTTGGCTTTGTCAGCAACCCTCTGACTGTGTGTCTTGTCTGAGCACGCGCGTTCACGGTTGGCAACGTTCCGGATAGTCAAACTTAGCTAATAAATGTTAAAACGGCTTGCCTATGTATGTATGTATGTATGGCGCGACGCTGTTGGAGAGGGGGTGTTATTATTGAGGTACTTATTTCCAATGCTCTCACGATGAAAAACAAGACAATTTGCTGCCATCAACCACAGCGACGATTATCTTCGCAGACACAGTTGAACCAGTTTTATTATGAAAAGTCGCCAATGTCTGAAAAGTCGCAACATTGCTGTAGTTCTGAAAAATCAGTCGCTAAATCGGCAACAATATAAGAGCTGCATCTCACGGTAATTGTGAAATTAATCTGGCCCAGTGAAGTCATTTTAGTTTAAAACGCCCGTTGATTTCTGTCTGCAGCAGGAGAAGGTTCTACTTTTGTATTCACTTCTCAAAGTAGCCAACAACAGTAGATGTGCAATTTTAAACAATGAAACAATAGCCTAACATTTTAACTAGGAGCCTATCATTTGTAACAAGTGATTATTATTAAGTGATTGTATAGGCAACTACAATTTATTTCTGGACATCAAAACTCTCAGGAAAAAAAAGTTATTTAGCTTGTTTCCACAGGGGAACCTTTTTAGTTCGTTAAGGAACCCATAGGTGTGAAAAGTGTGAAAGTTCTAAATAAGAATCAACATAGAGCAGTGGTTCCTAAACTTGGTCCTGGGGTATACCTGTGTATGCTGGTTTGGTTTCAACCACAATAACAATCCCAGATTTTTAACAAGCTGTTAACTTTTCTTAATTGGGTGCTTTTCATGTTTAGAGGGATCATTTACCCGAGGTTGGGAACCACTGGATAATACATATTCTATTCTATTCTGACCTAGAGTACAGAAAAGGTAAAAGTCATTTTCTGGGCCAATGTACACCACAGAAAGAAATTTCTGGTTTTATCGGGGGCAACATGAACAGGACCCAGGAATACCCAGGAATTATTTGGATGAAATGTATATGGAATGTCGCAATTTAAAAGTCTCTGGTTTCAAATACTTTGCTTACAACATGGCTTGTATCCGCCACAGACCGAAGCTATTGACTTTTCATTTCTTTGCTAATAAAATAATTACCCTCTTAAGAAATCTCACTGATTTAAACATAATTTAATGTATTGATAAAAAATGCTACAAAATAAAATAAAAAAGTTGTGTAAGTCGCTCTGGATAAGAGCGTCTGCTAAATGCCTGTAATGTAATGTAATGTACAGTGTAATTATATAAACTAACATTATAAATGGCAAATTATTAAAAATTGATGGCCATTATCGATCTGTAGGGAGCTCTCATTGCTAACCTATGTAATTGATTAAGAGTTCAGAGAGAGACTGAGACTGTTTTCTGATTGATGGGAGGGGGTGTCTGGAGCTACTGGCATCATTAAACACAAACAACTCGAGACAAGAGGAGAGTCAGTCTGACAAGCAGCACAGCATCACCCCAGCAAAGAGAGACAGAGGCAAAGAGAGAGGAAGGGAGGAAGAGACAGAGAGAGAAAGCCTTCGGCTTGGTTTAATTGCTCGCACAAAAGAAGCATTGGGATTTGCAGAGAGAGAGGGAGAGCGAGACAGAGATAGAGTGGCAGAGAGTGACAGAGAGAGTAGGAGGAGGAGAAGGAGTGGAGTTTTAATCTCCCTCACATGCATGTACAGCCCCGGCAGGGCTCTCTGTGTGGTGAGTGTGAGGAAAGGTTCTCTTGGCCGTGCTGGAGGTGGGGCGGGTATGTGCCACATCTAACCCAGGCAAGGCTGTGATATACCTCTCATCATGCTAGGAAAGGATTACATGCTGGCTATCATCATTGTCAACTATGATGGTGAGTGCTACAGTTTCCTGTTTGTGTGTGTGTTTCAGCTCACCTTAGTCTGCCACTACCTCGCTCACATCGCTTCGCTCACCCTGACGTGTCTCGTGTGCGTCCCTCGAGGCCATCTTCTCTGGCCATATTTTAGATTTCTTTTACATATTCTAAGTTTTTGAGGAGTGAAAGTTTGGATTTTGACATGGATAGTCTTGAAGGCAAAATGCTATGTCTAGAGCGAAGATCTCACGGGCTCACATTCAGGCTGTCTAGCTTGCTCCATGCTCCAGTCTTTGTAAGGTAAAAGGTCAGGGAAAAGACATTAAAAATAAGAAGAGAAAAGGGTTGTGATGACCCTTAATTTGGAATGTCAGTCCCCTGATTTGTCTCAAAAACACAGGACCAAGGTGTGATGTGAAATAATCAAGCTTCTCAATAATATAATAATTCAATCTTCACCTTTTCTTGTTTGTATGTGAATGCACTGTGGTCGTTTCTGCAGATGTTACAAATATTCCATCCAGTTCTGCTGTCTGTGAAATTCAAACACGCATCTTCAGTGTAGTGTCTGTTATTGTGTGTAATGATATCTGTGTTTCTCTGTTTTCATTTGTAATGTGTGAACAAGGGTAATGTTTCATATCACATGGGTGCATTCCAATGGCGGCTGCTGACCCAAATTTTTGGTGAAGCAAACCCACCATCACCCTTGGGGTCCCCCCCCCTGTAAAAATCGAACGCCTATTCGTGCTATGCTTTAATTGTTGAGCTATGTCATTTTTGAGTTGTTAAACACTGACCACGTCACATGGACAGCTGTAGGTAGAAAAGAGCTGGCGGTCCATTTGAAACTGGTTTAAATTGCTTGACAGCTCATCGCTATGGCTGTGCCATTTAAATTGAGCTGCCTTCTCTCAAGGATTAACACCAAATAGAATACAATGACAAGTAGGCTACAATATATACAAATCACCACTGAAAATGTCACAACCATTAAAAATTCAATATCTTTCTCTTTCTTTCTCTGTCTAATACAGTAGTCTAGCACACTAACACCTTCAGTACACAATAAGGAAAATTGGTGGTGAAAATGAATATATCTTGCTGGACAGTGTTCTGAATGGTAAGACATGTCAATGATCCGGACGAGAGCGCGCCCAAAAAGCACTGCTTCTCTGGTGGGCTTAAAAACGCATCATAATCCATAACTATCCAATCGTGTCTTATAAAGTCATCCACTGACATACATTGTCTAGTGGAGCTATAGCTAACCACAACTTCTGACTGTAATTCAAAGTCTTCATAGCTAGCTTGCCAGCTAACTTTACCATAAGTAAGTTAACTTAGCTAGCTAATGTAATGTAACAGTTAAGTGTGGCTTAATACTTCTATAAAAAATATTGACGGCCTTATTTTTTATTTTATTTTGCAGAAATGTATTAATGTGAAAAAAGCGAGACAATGACTGATATATTCGGTAATATCCAGTAATATTGAATTTGAATAACATGCCCGACGGAATATTGTGTTCTATAAGATGCTGTGTTCTGTACACAAAGCACAATGCAGGTCTTATTCTTTTACGGTCACAGGTAGTTGAATGCTCCCCACGCAGCATTGAACTAACCTGTGGATAAATCTTAGAATTGAAGACTGTAAGTCACCAGTATACTGTGTTATATTGGCTTTACCTAGATAAGTTATTTTCTATATTTTATGTGTCTATTAAGATGTAAGGTAACACACAAACAGACAAATGCCGGTCTCTGAAATGAACCATCTGCCATGCTTGGATGTCACTGCTTTCAACCTCAGTCTCACTGAGAAAAGAGATGGTAATGAGAAGTATTTGTATTTATTATTATTATTATTATTATTATTATTATTATTATTATTACAAACCCCAATTCCAAAAAACTTGACAGTATGTAAAATGCACATAAAAGTGCGACTAGATTTAGCTGTAAATTACATGGGAATAGTATGGAACCCATGGTTGGCTAAATGGCTGTAAGTCATCAAGGGTCTGCGGTGTCAAACAAGCCTCAAATCATCACCCTGCTGTCAGATATGCTGTAGATATGGATGGATCACTTGAAGGATTGTTTCTCCTTATTTTTCCATAGAGTTCAATAGGAAAATGAGTCAGGAGAAACAAGCCTTTTCATGTTCGATAACATTGTCCAATAAGCAAACAAATTCAGTTTTTGCTGAACTCACAGGGATAGAGTGGAAGATTGCTTTTAATAAACGGCATAAATACATCACACAGTAAAGAGCTTTTCACTTGAGTGCCCATTTTAAAAGCCTATATGGGAGGCAATTTACAGTAATGTTCGGCATTAGTGCTTGTATTGGCATTTCAGTCTCTGACATACGACCACAACCGTCGACGCGTGCATAAATAGTTGCCTTTAAGCCATTAGAGAGACCTACTTTCTTTTTGTAAATATTTTACCTGTACCACCTTCAACTGATGCAGAACCTGCAGTACTCAGCAGTATAGTACGAAGCGCTGATGAGTCAAAAGCAGTAGAAATCATGCAAGGTACGGGCTTTTAGGCTCTTGGGGTTGTGCATTCCACTTTGGCGGATTAATGAAGCCAAAGCCCCATTGAAAAACAGGCCAAGAAGTGAAAGAGCCTCCTGAAAAAAGTTCAAACTGAGCACTTCTAATCAAAATCTTTGAATGCATTGAAAAAGAATAATGAAACCTCAGCACTACAAGTGAACCATTGGCTTGAATCATCCCCTCTAGGTGTATTATGGGCATCGATTCCAGTGTTAGTAAATCCACATTTAGAGTAAATGTCGTAGGTGAGGTCCGACATCTAGAACTGGCACCCGTTGGCGCTGTCCTTGCTTTCTCAGAAGATAGGGTTCCAAAAGGCTCCTTTGTGTCTCCATCTACATAGCTCGAGGGTTCTTTGTTGGGCAAAAACGGTTCAATCTGGGAGCTTTCACATTTTACACACCTACCATAGAGGGTTCCATAACTACCAAAAAGGTTTGGAGATGAGCCAAATAACCTTTTTTCCGCGAGTGTGTGGATTCACTGTTAACACGTGTCCTGCAGATAACATCTGGAATGATCAGAACCTGGAGATAGACCAGGACCTGCCGCCAGGCTGGCGCACCATCCAGGACAGCACTGGCACCTACTACTGGCACATCCCTACAGGAACCACGCAGTGGCAGCACCCAGCCTACAGTGCTGAGGAGGACCCTGAAGCCACTAACAACATCACTTCCTGTAACCGCAAGGTAACAGGCTGTCATGCCCATGCAAGGATCCTCACTGGTGTTTTCTCTTTGCCAAAATGGTCACTGTTTTTATGCTAATACTAATAATGCTAATTAGTATTACAGTGTATGACAGTGGATAGTTTTTAATATGTTTGCAAATGGTGCAGCCAGCAATTTATTAAGAGGAGTACTCTCTTTTTTCTTGAAAAGAAATAAAAACAATTTAATTAATTATCTTCGAAAGCGCTCAGATTTTACTACCATTAACAGTATTAAAACACAAGAAAGTCCTAATCACACACATAACAAAGACAGAAACCAAAAATAAATATCTGTATCAAAAATTCTATCACTAATACAATACTAATATTTCATTAAGTTGGTACCCTGACCTGACCCAGGGTGACTAGGTTCTTTGTGGTTACATTGATTTCTGAAGTTGTGTACAAAATAAAGCAATATAGGGTTATAGTGTTATAGGCCTCAGGTACAACATTACTGTTTCTCTTTGGATGGGAACCTCAGACCTGAGCACTTCCATAAGCACTACAACACAACGTGCGTCTCTCACTTCCTGTTGAGTGAGCTGCATTAGTCACTGAGGTCGTGTTGTCATTTTCCTCTCCAGAGCCTGTGTGTGGCTGGGAGGAGAGGATCCAGAGTACGGCCGATCGCGAGTCCTGTAGCCTCCATAAATGAGAGGTGCCCCCCCCACACACACACTTTTACACACAACAAAACTACTGGACCTTCAACATCTCTCACTCCCTGACTTCCTGCCACCCTTCCATCAAATATCTCTGTTCCATTCTGCTACATACAGACCCCCCCCCCCCACACACACATACACAAAAACACACAAATGCACAAATAAGCTAACACAAACTCCCGTGCACTGAAACACAAGAAATCAAGAAAATCTGCCTGTGAACTATTTGCTTTGCATTAACTTAACATCTAGTCTGGTAAATACAGTAAAAATGGCAGTTAAATGGGTTTAATTGCTTATTTTTGTACAGCAATGATAAGTATGTGCTTTGTGATGTGCATTAAAACCTTGCATTGTTACCCTTGCCCTGTGCTATAGACTATAGTAGTAGTATATAGTATCTCAGCAAAATACATTTTCAACATACAAAAATACCAAGTTACTCACGCATGCAAAGCATTGTCTATAAAACAAGCAAAAATCTAAGCCTGCCATTAAAAGTATTGATATCAAAATGAGGCCAAGTTACAACAAACAATATTGGCTATATTAGCTCACACAAATTAAACAAGCTCTATTCCGAAGCAATGCTACCCAATGTTTCCTAAATTGTTATGTAACTTGGCCCTGTGTTTTTTCATCTTACCATGTGTTCTTAAGCGCTAAGAGTCTGTGGTCATTGTGGTTATTTCTGTAGGAAACCCTGAAAAGTGACAAACTCTCTGTGTTGTATATTTATGGGGCATGCCCCGCCAAGCGGTAACTTGGTGGATGGCAGCGGATGGCTTACCTTCTATCCAAATATCACGAGATGTGTGTGATTACAACCATTATAGCTCCCCTTATTGTAACGTAACCCTTGTTATATGATATGTATCATATTATGAGTATTGTGTCATGACACGAGTCACATTGTGATATGTATGTGTAATATCACAATCCTTCGTTCACATGTCATGAGTAATATGCAGATATGCAGCCCTGCTCTCAAATGTGTCGCCTCTCTGTCCCCTGGTGCCTGGGCCATTCTCCAAACAGGCTCCCAGTTGTCACAAGACACCAGTCACCATTCCGACGTCTGAGCACCTGATGTCAACGGGAGATAAAATACTGGCTAACTGCTGGAGCATATGATGCTAATATTCTCCCAGGAGTGTTATGGCTGCCAAATGGAAGATAATCTGAGAAAAGAAAGCCATAAAGTATCACATCGTTGAATTAGGTCATTGGGGAACAGGGGCAAATGTAGCCGTCTCTTGTGATGTGTTGTATGTGTTTGTACTATGCTAGTTTTCATTAAAGGGCAATGAGGCAGAAAACACAGTCATCTTCAGTTCCCTCTGTATCGCTATCAGAGGTGGAAAGTCCAGGGGTAAGAGATTTCACGAATTAGTTCTACCTCCTGGCTGAAGCATTGTGCTAATGAGCAAATTCAGGTGATTGTAACAAAACACTGGGGAGGACTTTTACTTTCTGAACCTGGATTTTCTACCTCTGATCACCATGCTAAGGTTGGTCTGTGGGTTAGCCTTTCACGAGCACCAGTGGAATAGGGGCCAAGGGTCAGAATTAAATTGGACATTGATGCATGTACATACACACACTTAGACACATGCGCCCACAAACATACACCCACAAGCGTGCCCGCAAGGAACCGCAGAACCACGCACACATTAACACGCATTCCACTGTATTCCAATGCAGGGGTACCCAGGCTTGGCAAGATTACTATTTCTGCAGCAACACAGACCCAGAATCCAAGGTAAACCTCAAAAGATATTGGAGGAGAAAATATGTTTAAAAAGTAGCTAAAGTATGCTGTGGGCAAAGTGATTGGGGAGCTGAGTTTTGTTACTGGAGGCTTGCAGGTTAAAATCCCATGAGTGCGATTGCTGTAGGTTTGCTACCGTTTTGCTTCAGCAGGATTCCAACTAGAAAATATGATTGGTCTGTAAAATACAGGCATTACATTACTCTGTCTACACTGGCTTACACACATCTGTGCTTAACCAAAAGACAGAAATACGTTATATACATTTAAAATATTTATAAATGTCTCTACTAAACACCTAGATAAGGTGTTATGAGTTAATTCCTTGGCTTGGCAGTGCAGATTATTCAATCAAATATTTTTATTTCCCAAAGAAACAGAGAGGGAATGGGGGAGGGGAGGTGTATTAAGGAAAAAGGTGCTGTTATGTTTGACTTGCTAGCTTTTAACAAGTTTGACCGTTACATTTTTCTTCTCTTCTCCTTTCTGCCTGTCCTTCCACCTCATCTCTGTCTGTCCTGACCCATACCCTGCTCCTCTTCTACCCTTCTTCTGCCTCCTCCTCCCCTTCCTCCCCCTGTTTTTTCTCCTGTTCCTCCTCCACCTCCTGTCCCTCCTCCTCCCCTTCCTCCCCCTGTTCCTCTTCCTCCTTCCCCTCCTCTTCCTCATCCTGTTCCTCCTCCTCCCCTTCCACCCCCTGTTCCTCCCCCTGTTCCTCCTCCTCCTCTTCCTCACCCTGTTCCTCCTCTTCCTCCCCCATTGGCAGTGTTTTGCGGTGCGTGCTCTGGGGTGGGTGGAGATCCCGGAGGAGGAGCTGACTCCAGGGAAGAGTAGCGTCGCTGTCAATAACTGCATCCAGCAGCTGTCCCAGGGAAAGAGTGAGGAGAGGGACAATGCAGGGGCCTGGGGGGAGGTGAGCGGGGCAAGCTGGGGGTGGGGTGTGTAGGAGGCGGGAGTATAGGGGGCAGGTCTGGGAGGTGGGTGAGCAGGGTGCTGGCGTGTATGGGCGGAGGTGAGCTAGGGGTTTGGGTGTGTGTGTGTGTCTGGGAAGGGGGCTGAGTAGAGGTGGGAGGGGAGGTGAGCTGGGTTGTGGCGAGCGTAAAGGGGTGAGAATGTGGAGAGAACAGGGGGATGGGGTGTTGGGCTCCCAGAACAGGCTGACCGTGACCGCGTTGCTTGGTAGGGCCAGGACATGGTGATGGTGTTGAAGAAGGACACTCTCAGCCTGGTGGACCCCCCTCGACCACAGACTCATCCACTGCCAGCCCATAATCAACATCTGTGTGTGGGGCGTGGGCTGCAACAACGGCAGGCAGGCAGGGCTGGGGGAGCGGTTTGGGTGGGTGGGACGGATGTTGCCAGGAGACTGAAGCGTCACAGTCCCCCATTGGGTGAAACTACATCTAGTCAAAAAAACATTTTTAACAACCATTAAATAAGTATCTGCTCCCCATGGCAAAAAACACTTTGATAGGTTCAAATGAGGACATCACTGAGAGTGCATAAGAGTAAATCAGAACATCACTGAGAGTGCATAAGAGTAAATGAGGACATCACTGAGAGTGCATAAGAGTAAATCAGAACATCACTGAGAGTGCATAAGAGTAAATGAGGACATCACTGAGAGTGCATAAGAGTAAATCAGAACATCACTGAGAGTGCATAAGAGTAAATCAGAACATCACTGAGAGTGCATAAGAGTAAATCAGAACATCACTGAGAGTGCATAAGAGTAAATCAGAACATCACTGAGAGTGCATAAGAGTAAATCAGAACATCACTGAGAGTGCATAAGAGTTAATGAGGACATCACTGAGAGTGCATAAGAGTAAATCAGAACATCACTGAGAGTGCATAAGAGTAAATCAGAACATCACTGAGAGTGCATAAGAGTAAATCAGAACATCACTGAGAGTGCATAAGAGTAAATCAGGACATCACTGAGAGTGCATAAGAGTAAATCAGGACATCACTGAGAGTGCATAAGAGTTCTACCTCTACCTGCTTCTGGGATCATGCAGCTCAAACTACCAGTGACTGCTGCTAATTGAAAAGTCAGGGATATACAGTATATCGAGATTCTAACGTTTCATTTTCATTCTGTCTTTATTGCCATCCTTGCAAACAGAGACAGGTAAGTTTTTTTTGTTCTTTTTCCTTTTCTTGTTATATGACACACAGTTTAGTGAAAGTTATGATAAATATTATTGAATGATACACACAGAGACCAATTTGTCCCTGGCCTGGAAATTTCACCCGGCAGTAAGTCAGTAAGCTTCATGAAGTGTACAAATCATTTGTAGTGGATACAACACCAAGTTATTGTGTCTGTGGTGTGTGAAATGCATGTTTTTGTTTGTTTGGTTGTGCGTCAGGTTTGGGAAAGGCACATTTTTCACACTTGCTGTTTTCAGTGGATTTCTGAATTTTAATTTCTGTCTATAAAGGGTATACTCTCTCATCTTTGGTATTCATGTCACTATATAATGTATAAATATTCCAGAGGGATTAAAATTCACACATTTCTAATAATTGTGCTGGGGGCCCAATTGTGACTGGAGAGCTGCAGTTTTATTATATCCTGCTGCAAGTCCTCAGAGACAAAAGGATGAACAAGGCAGGAATTAGTATTAGTGTGTGGGGGAGGGGGGTTGTCGATGGATTTTCGTCCATCGTCTTTTTCTATTTCAGGGGTTTTTTGGTTAAATTCCACATATTATTAGCGTATCACTGGCATTTCAGGGAGATATCTATGTATCTACTATATTCCTTTTTAATTGCCTAGATTACTAGTTTTCTACCAGTTTTGGAATCACCAATTATACTACATTCATCTGACATGACACGGCGTTACCCATTTTGCAAGGATGCACTGCAGCTGAACTGTGTAGTCCTCCAAGGCAGTGGCAGATTACTTATATTTCCTTGAGATTCTGTGCCTCAGGGATCAGTGCTCTGTATTTTATTTGTGTGAAGGAGTTTGAAAGAGGTTTTCCCTCAGATGTAAAAGCTTTCAAAGCCATTGCTGCTCGAATCTCATTTATAATTCCCTTTGGGTTTTGTGGTTTAATAATTGAGAGGCTGTGAGAACAGTGATTTTACGCCCCTCTTTTACGATGATGACACTGGTAATAGGGGACCGCAGAAGCATCTGCTGCAGCTCTCCTTAAACGACGACACCCCACTGTGATCTGTAATTGAGGTCAGACATAAATCCTGTAAAGGGAATCAAATTGAACTTTGACCCTGATAATCACAAGATTACGTCCCCCTGCCTCCCGGAAAATGTATGATTCATTAGACAGAGAGTGTCTGACTAACACGAACACATACATGCGCACACACTGCTTTTAAATTACGTGTAACTCCTTTTATTCTTGTGTGACTGTCTCGATTTACAGACATTTCACTGGATTTCCAAGGAATAATGCAGGTTTAAATGCAGTGGCATGTCCCGCGGTTATGCTTCAGATTTGGGGAAGGTGACCTTTAGTTGGCAGAATTGACCTCAACTGAGATTAACTTCTCTTGTGCATGCAGTGTGCTCCCTGACACAACAGCTGCCCTGCAGGCAGACTGCAGGGAGCTAAGAAGCAATGGCTGGTGGAATTCCTTTTTTTGGAGGAGAGCGCAGGCTCATGGTGTCCCAAATTGACAAAGGGTGTCGCAGAGGAAGGTCTCCGAATACCACTGGGGAGTCAAAACTGTGAGAAAGGAAACAAAATCATGAATCAGTCAACTTCGCGGCGCACGGTACTATTTCGTGTAACTTATTTTATTCGGAGACACAGCCCAACTGTTTCAAGTCACATTTAACATTTTATCAATTCATGCAGCCGGATATTTAACGAAACAACTAGACTGGTGCACCTTGGGAGATTCAACCATAACCTGCTGGCTGCAAGCCCATCTCCCCAGTCCCTGAACCAACCACAATGCTGTCCTGCATGATTTCATAGGAGGAGGGAGTAGCATGGTGGAGTGAAAAAGCAGTGCCCTGCCTGGTATTCAAACCAGCAAGTCTCCTTCACTACGACACTGCTTTGTACATAGTCTGAAAGTTGCATTATGGAGCTATGCAAAATATGATAATGTTTTGTTTTTGAGAACCTCCTCCCCCAAATCCAGTCTGCATTCAGTTTTGCCTCTTGCTGATGGACCTCACTTGTGATGCAGGGCAAGGCTAAGTGCACCTAATTAGACCCACGGGAGAGAAAAAGATAATCTATAAGATGGTAAATATGATTCAGTAAGAAAACCTCTTTTTTCTTGTGTCGCAACGGTGAAATTCATTCCTAGAGGCGAGGGAGGGGGTCCTTCCCGCGCAACAGCTTTCTGTGACCCGCGAACGTTCCTTTTTTCCGCAGGGATTTTGCCTTCGTGGCAGGCGACAAGGATGCCCGTGCGCTCAAGTGCCACGTGTTCCGCTGCGACGTCCCTGCCAGAGCCATCGCCTCAGCGCTGCACGAGGCCTGCTCCAAGGTAGCCGTGACCTCATCTCCGCCAGAAATCTCTGGCTCCTTACACCCGTCCCTCTCACACGTTTGGACTATTCCAAGATAGGTGAAAAACGTACATCTTCTGTTTACTCCTGTACAGTGTTATGCACAATATAACATGCAAGTGGCATCCAAACAGATAAATCACTAAATCAATCGATGGCTATCGCTAGGTGCGCACGTGGTATGAAGCAATGCTCCATGAAGGAGAGCGCATTGGCAGTAATGCAGTGCCGCATACTCGGCCAAGCACGCGGTCTGAGGGGAAGGTCTATGTGAATGTGTACAGCAACCAGGTAGCCTAACCCTGAAGCTGCTTCTGTGTTTAGACACAAGGACAACACAGTGACCCCTGTCTGTGTGTGTGTGTGTGTGTGTGTGTGTGTGTGCGTGCGCATGCGAATGTGTCGCTGTGACCATCCATGTTTGCGTGCACATCTGTGCATGTATGTGTGTCTACATGAACGCGTGTGTTTATGTACTGTACATAGACGTGAGAGTTTATGTGCATGTAAATGTATGTATTCTTGTGTAAGTTTACGTGTATGTGTGCGTGAGTTTATGTGTTTCTGTGTGTGAGTTTATATATTTATTTGTGTGTAAGCAGATCATGGTGGAGAAGGCTGCAAAGCCCCCCTCCATGCCACGCTCCCTCACCATGGAGACCATCTCTCCAGAGGACCTGCCCTTGCAAGGTGTCATGGGTAACATTGCTCTCGAACAAAGGGATCAGGGAGGGATAAGAGGCACAGGCGCGGGAAGACGTTTTGAACTCAGGGTGCTGAAAATCACAATTGACAAATCGTTTGCTATACCCCTACTCCCGGCGCCTATGATAAGAGGAGAAAATCAGCCACACAAGTCTTTGCTCCAATTGCAGAGTTTTCAGAACAACAGCTTTTTCTGTTGAATAACAGCTACTGTTGTTATTTAAGTCCCCGTTTTACACAATAGTCCTTCAAATCCACTATTTTAAAGACATTTCATTATGGAAGTGCCACTTTACAAAACTTTCTTTCTGCTGAAATATATGAAAAATGATCATTCTGTCTGAAGAGGGAAAAAGCATATGCTGTATTTAATGTTAATAAGTTCATGTTAATGTTAATAAGCAGTATGAGTAGGCCAATAATAAATGTGGAGCCACTCTTACTTGCGCTGTGGGATGGGGGTTTCTGTTGCAGTGGACTTCCTGAATTCTGTGAGGCAGAGGGTCCAGAAGTTTCGGGCGGAGTACGTTGGACACCTGCCTGTCCCACGTGCCATGGGTGAGTGTGTTTGTGTATATTTATGTGCGTGTGCGCAAGCATGTGTTAGTGTTTATTTTTTATGAAGTGTTGTTGAGATTGGAGAGGTTGGGTTGTCAGAAAACAGGAGGGAAATTATTTGGTTTTGGACACCATTCAGGCAGTTCCACCCTCGTCCATCCATATTACAGCTTTGCACCAGTGAGTTATTGTAATTGTGGCTGACCCATAAGTTTGAGAAGTGGGACAAGACCTTGTTCTTTTGTTTTTTGTTTTTTTACTCTTCAATTATGCTGGAAAAATATATTTTGATGGATCAAAGTCTTGGCTATTAAACCCTGTAAAGGGTCCATCTCCCAGTGATTAAATTTATTCTTAAATAGCAGTTTTTCTGCTGAGGACTTAAAATTATATCAACTCCATCAGGCACACAAAAATCATAGTGTTATAATATAAAATATAAAGGAAATGTTTAATGCATTTTGGGGTATTAAATACTAGATTATTTTATTAGCTGTATAATAAAAAAAAAATGTATTCAAGAAAGAATTACAATTATAATACTGCCCACTTACAATTTCTGTTGATAATGTACTTTGTGATAATTGTGTTATAAATGGCATATAATATCATTTCTAACACAATTAACACACATTAGGTGCACCATAACAACTTTATTATTGATATAAACACATTTATTAATTCATTATGAAGATATTGTTCATGAAAATAACAGAAAACATCCGTCTGACAGAGGTGGCTTTTCACTGATGAAGTTGATAGTCAAGTTACACATAAACACACTTAATTCCCCAACTGTAACAAAAGAAATCTAAGTAATTATATGCATGCTTTTGGAAATGTACCCTGTTACAAAATGAGTAATTATATGCATGCCATTGGAAACCTGCCCTGTTACAAAATTAATAATTATAACTCTGTATTTCCCTTCATTAAACTAAAAACAGTCCTGGATGCACACTGTAAGAGAGTCATTTCAAACAATCTAGTGATCCAAAAGATGAGGACTCTGACTGGGCCAAACTTTACAGTAGCAAAAGTGAGTCACTCTCCAACACTCCTGATTTGATTTTGATTGAATGAGGCAACCGTACCCCAACCGGATCCATTCTGTCGCTAGTTTAAATGCGGTTGAGGTCATGTGATCAGGTTGATGAGGGGCTTGTTCAGATTGTAATTGGTAGGTTGAAGGGGAGGGGCAAAAGCTCTGTAAAGGATGGAGGAGAGCACATTTTTGTTACAAGCAAAAACTGGATACTGGTGGTGTGGCCAGTTACTGGTATGGTGCTACTGAGATTTGTTGAAGTCAATATTTTTTTTTCTAAATCATGTAATTTTCCGTCTTTCCGTCCAAATAGTTTTATTATCCACAGGGTGAGCATCCTGCACCCCTCTATCTATATAAGCTGATAAAGAGCCAGTTAAGGTTACTGGTGGCAAACTAATCTAGGAGTGTGGGGATGAGACAACAAGGAGCCTGGACTAGGCAATCCCTTGTAAAAGTGTACAAAGCCTAACATAGCAGATGCGTCTGCAAAGAAGTTATATGTTTCTTCTGTATAAAAGGCAGTTATCTGAACAGGTGTGTCCCTGGCCAGACCACTGTACCAAACATACAATGTCTTAGCTGTGCACACCACCCTGGAGGCCTGGTTTTGGGTCTCTGAACTCAGGGCTTGTGCTGGTTCAGTCTGGGCTCCTGCTTGTCTCTTCCACAGGCATGGAGGTGCTGAACAGGGCCATCGAGAGTATCATGGACACGACGAGCAGGGAGCTGTGGCAGAGCACTGTCATCCATGTGTCCGACACAGTGCTGTCGCTATGGAAGGGAGAGGTGAGGTGCACAATGATGACACGTAAGAGACGTGAGACGAGACGTTGTCATCGCCGTTTTCATTATCATTTAACCACATCCTGACCAAATTACAAAGCTGATGTTTTACGCATTAACACAGTCTGAATACAGTCGGCTGTTCAGACTAAGCAATGTATATTACTTAAAGTGAACAACTGGGATTTTAAACGGTAACATTCTGTTTGAGATTCTCCAAACACGTACGGTAGTCGTGTCGTAATTAGTCACACCCCTGTTTTCTGTACTTCATGCACTCAAGGATGAAGTCTGAGTCGTCTTCTATAGTGTTTATGAGATTGGTAAACATTTTGGGGGAATCTTTCCTCCTTGCAGAATCTTTCAACGGCTTTCTGATCCTTCATTCTGTGGTTGTTCAATTCAAATCACAAATTTTCAATCTAGTTTAATGTCTGGAGACAGGAGACAGTCCATGCCCATATTCTACAACCCTTCCCGTAGAATATATTTTGACATTTTGGGTAAGTGTCTTGCTCAGGTGAACAACAGCAGTGTTCCACTGAGGATTTGAACCTTCTGGTCATAGACCATTATATGCTGATGTTGGCCCAATCTCTCAGGAAGGAGAGGACCCCATCTGGGAGTGCCAGGTGAGATACCTGACGTTTCTCGGGGTGGGGCACAACACCCACACCTTTGCCATGATCATGGATGGGGGGGTGCAGCAGTTCGAGTGTCACGTCTTCTGGTGCGAACCCGACGCCGGCATCATATCCGAGGCTGTACAAGCAGCGTGCATGGTACGTCAACCGGGTTTTGGGGGTGGAGGCTAAAGGCCTTAGCCCTCTTTATGTGTAGACTGTATGTTTTTTGTTGTTGCAAACAATTCAAAATAAACTAAGCTACCGAGTGACTCCAATCTGTTCAATAACTAACAACAGCTTAAACCCAATGAAAAAAGATACGCTTATCTGAATCCGGGTTGCCTAGACGATCAACGAAGCCGCAAAGATGCACTTTGGTATCTAGCAGGTGCTTGTATCCAGGGTGCCTTCCAAAGCAGTACAGCATCAGGAATGAACGCTCAACACTGGCAGGGTCATGATTAAACTCCAAGTGCCGTGGACACAATAAAGTGAGTTGACAGTAAGGAGCATACATCTAACTTACTACAAGGCAAGCAAGAGGAGTGTTTCATAGTAACATAACACTAGGGTCCCAGCGTAGGTGCATAGCGGGTAAGTGATAAATCTTGTGTCTGTTAGGATGTCCGGTGTTTAACCCCTTAGCCAAGTCTCTGTGAAGGCTCTCTATTGTAACCTCCTTTTGAATCCTTTTGAAACTCCTGGTGCTATGAGCCAACAATGTGTGTACTCTTTTTGTGTGTACAATGTGTGTACCCCCCCCCCCCCCCCCCCCCCCACACACACACACAAATGGCGGGAACTGAGGGTACTGTAGAGAATGGGTATGAGAGCGGTGTTCAAGGACATTCAAGTAACTGCACGAATGTGTGGAGAATGTTAAAATGAACAAAATACAAAATGCTGTCAACTGGGATGTAATCAACATGCTGTTCACTCTCTGTGACCACAGGGGCTTGTCAAACTGCTGCCAGAGTGCTCTCTCTCTCTCTCGCTCTCTCTCTCTGTGCTTGTGATGCCCCCTGCAGGTTCAGTACCAGAAGTGCCTGGTGGCCCAGACCCCACCACCTCGGCACAAAATGTGGCGGCCTGGTTTCAAAGTGAAGCGGGCCAACTCCGTGGACAGCTCCTCCTTCCCGACCTGTCACCATGGACACTCGTCCCCCAAACCAGGGAGGGCATGATAGCTTTTTTTGAGACCTTCCGAAACAAACAGTCGGTAGTACCCATGCCCTGATAACATGGGGGAGGAAAGAGGTAGGGATGGGCTTGGGATGGGACAGGGTAGGGATAGGATAGTTCTGTGATAGGAGTGGGGTGGAATAGGGGTAGGGATGGGGTAGGGGTGGAATATGGGTGAGGTGGGACAGATGGGATAGGGGTGGGGTAGGAGTGGGGTGGAATACGGGTGGCGCGGGACAGACAGGGTAGGGATGGGGAAAGGCAGGGAAGCAGGAGTAAAATGAGTTGCATATAAATGCTTATTTTTCTTTAAATTTAAAGGTTTTTATTTTTATTGGGAGTGACCAGTAGCACCAATGTAAAACATCAAGGTTCTACTCCTTGTTTACAGTCTCTGTAGGACATGCATACCTGAGTGAGGAGGACTCGTTTCTGGTACAGTTTTAATGTGACAGTCAAGGTGCTGCACTGTTACATCCCATAACTTCTTCCGACGCAAACAGATACACAGGCGCACGCACGCACGCACGCACGCACGCACACGCACACACCACAGTTAGTTGACCATCCCTAAATATGGATCTTACAATTACTTCTCATTTCAATTTATGATATGAAGCTCCTTATGCAATCAGTGTATATTATATTTATTACATTTGGTATTGTTATTATCCTCAAAAGTAAATTACAGAAGTTATAAGTTGCAATCATCTTTATATCAATCAATAAGCATGGAACTTTTAGCTGGCATCTCATCTGACCATGAAAGCAGCTATGAAATGCACATTATAAAATATCATCTAGAATAATCTCACAATTTCACATTACTTTCAAATGAGCTCATTTGCAATTATTGAAAAGCATTTAATTTGTATATCAGGCTGTGCAGACAGTAAATGGGATGAGCAATATACAGTTGAAGTCGAAAGTTTACATACACCTTAGCCAAATTTAAACTCAGTTTTTCACAATTCCTGACATTTAATCCTAGTAACCATTCCCTGTTTTAGGTCAGTTAGGATCACGACTTTATTTGAAGAATGTGAAATGTCAGAATAATAGTAGAGAGAATTATTTATTTCAGCTTTTATTTCTTTCATCACATTCCCAGTGGGTCAGAAGTTTACATACGCTCTGTTAGTATTTGGTAGCATTGCATTTAAATTGTTTAACTTGGGTCAAACGTTTCAGGTAGCCTTCTACAAACTTCTCACAATAAGTTGCTGGAATTTTGGCCCATTCCTCCTGACAGAACTGGTGTAACTGAGTCAGGTTTGTAGGCCTCCTTGCTCGCACACGCTTTTTCAGTTGTGCACACAAATTTTCAATTCGATTGAGGTCAGGACTTTGTGATGGCCACTCGAGTACCTTGACTTTGTTGTCCTTAAGCCATTTTGCCACAACTTTGGCAGTATGCTTTGGGTCATTGTCCATTTGGAAGAGCCATTTGCGATCAAGCTTTAACTTCCTGGCTGATCTCATGAGATGTTGCTTCAGTATATCCACATAATTTTCCTTCCTCATGATGCCATCTATTTTATGAAGTGCACCAGTCCCTCCTGCAGCAAAGCACCCCCACAACATGATGCTGCCACCCCCGTGCTTCACGGTTGGGATGGTGTTCTTCGGCTTGCAAGCCTCACCCTTTTGCCTCCAAACATAACGATGGTCATTATGGCCAAACAGTTAAATTTTTGTTTCATCAGACCAGAGGACATTTCTCCAAAAAGTAAGATCTTTGTCCCCTTGTGCAGTTGCAAACTGTAGTCTGGCTTTTATATGGCGGTTTTGGAGTAGTGGCTTCTTCCTTGCTAAGCAGCCTTTCAGGTTATGTCGATATAGGACTCATTTTTACTGTGGATATAGATACTTTTGTACCTGTTCCCTCCAGCATCTTCACAAGTTCCTTTGCTGTTGTTCTGGGATTGATTTGCGCTTTTCGCACCAAAGCACATTCATCTCTAGGAGACAGAATGCGTCTCCTTCCTGAGGGGTATGATGGCTGCGTGGTCCCATGGTGTTTATACTTGCGTACTATTGTTTGTAAAGACGAACGTGGTACCTTCAGGCGTTTTGAAATTGCTCCCAAGGATGAACCAGACTTGTGGAGGTCCACAATTTTCTTTCTGAGGTCTTGGCTGATTTCTTTTGATTTTCCCATGATGTCAAGCAAAGATGCACTGAGTTTTAAGATAGGCCTTAAAATTCATCCACAGGTACACCTCCAAGTGACTCAAATAATGGCAATTAGCCTATCAGAAGTTTCTAAAGCCATGACATAATTCTCTGGAATTTTCCAAGCTGTTTAAAGGCACAATCAACTTAGTGTATGTAAACTTCTGACCCACTGGAATTGTGATATAGTGAATTAAAAGTGAAATAATCTGTCTGTAAACAATTGTTGGAAAAATTACTTGTGTCATGCATAAAGTAGATGTCCTAACTGACTTGCAAACACTAGTTTGCTAACATGAAATATGTGGAGTGGTTAAAAATGAGTTTTAATGACTTCAACCTAAGTGTATGTAAACTTCCGACTTCAACTGTAGATCAGTAATTGGTGAAACGTGGTCAGAGATGTGCAGATATGACAGAAATCCTGTCTCACAGAACATGGCCATCAGTCAGTCAGTTAAAATCAGTCAGTCAGTCAGTTAATCAATCAATCCATCACACAGGCAATCAATCAGAATGCATTTTGAGTACACTATTGCATTTTCTCAAAGTGCAAAGTACACTTTTCAGAAATAGATAACAAAAAAAAAGAAACCCCTGGGCCAATTATGGACAAACTGGAAAATGATCCACGGTGTCACCAGCCTGCTTATTTTCACACCACAGCCCACATCTAAGCTCGCATAGATTTGCAGCTGAGGAAGACCTTTGAGGAAGATCCACCAACCCCCCAGGTGAGCATGGCTCAGTATTAACAGTTGATTATGAAGTCAACAGGTGACATCCAAAAGGAATTGTTGGATTTTATTGAACTAATCTAGCTTTGTTCTAGTATTCAATGTGCAAATATATTTTAAAAAAAAGGAACACTAGAGCTGCTGGGTGATTCATTCAGTTAAAGCACCAAGATGTGGTGCATGGATGAGCCCCACGGTCTTGGATCAAATCCGGTGGCACCCTATAGGGTGACACATAATTGGCGATTGCTCCACCCAGGGAAGGGGGCCAGTGGACCGCATACCAAAGCCAAAGGTCTTCCTCAGCCATGTATGAAAGGTCTTCCTCAGCCACAATTCTATGTGAGCTTAGATGTGGGCTGCGCTGTGAAAATAAGCAGGCTGGTGACACCATGTGTTTCGGAGGAGAACCGTGGATGTCTACGCTCGGCAGTTGAGATTACACATGAACGTGGCTGCAGTTGCAAATAGTTGGACATTCCAAATTAGGGTGGGAATCTGGTAAATTCAGCCCCACAATTGGCGCCAGTATTTATTTAAAACAGGAACACTAGTTTACGAAGCACATGACAAAGCTGTATTAAGCAGCTTCTGTAAAAATATGTTTTTAGAAGCCATTGATCCTCTGCCTGGTCTATGTAAAGATTACTGCTTGTCCAGACATGAAAACCCAAGGTTTACAAAAATGATTTTTGGTTATTGCAATTAAAAGGTTTATTTTATTAAAAAGGTCATTGAATCCACTTGAAGCATACTTTTCAAGAAGTACGCAAACATTTTGGTTGCATAAATATGACGCGCTGCATCGATTTAAAAATTGTGGCACGGCTTCGCTGACATTTTCCTACAATAACAACATGTGACTTGGCCACGCAAGGGTGGGACGTCTTACGACACTTCCGCACGTCGCATACTAAACAGTGCACATTAAACAGCACACATCTGCCAGTACACAGCACACAGGAGACAGGACGCAGTAGATAGGGCTCTGATTTGGACACAGCCCTTTTTTGTGGATTACACTCAGGGCCCTATTCCTAGTAGCTGGCTAACTGTGCTGAAACCCGGAACAGTGTCTTTGCTTCATAATATGTTCCATATTCAGGGGCTTTCCTGGTTTTACTGAGCACAGTTAACTTAGTTAGCCAGCTACGAGGAATAGGCCCCTGGGGCGTCTTCCAGAAAGCAGGATTGCTGAGATAGCTTAATAAATGCACGTAAACTGCAAGTAAAACCCGGAACAGCTCTTTTACTCTTTGTCACTTTTTATTCATTGCAAATGGTAAGGTAAATAAGGTATTAACTATGAATTTACACAATTAGCAATTTTTCTAGCAAAAGCTCCTCCCTGACTTTGTTGGAGGCAACAGTGTTGCTTTTTGCTATTATGATAATTTTTATGTTCTTCGCATCCGTCCATTATATCTGTCTTTTTTCCTCAGGACTGTACACAATACACTCCTCGAGTACAGCCCATGCTGTACTGCTATAAGCTCATTGCTGCAGACATTACCCCTTTTATTGGAATGCACACAGAACTCGATTAACAAGCTGATAACTGATAACCGCCTTCATACTACCAGTTAAGCCAGATTGCATGGTTAGGTTTTGTCATTATTATTTTATTGTCACAGATTATTATTTTGTCACAGATTATTTCCAGATAGATTAATCTGACGCAGATCCCACCTAGTCACCATTAGTCACATAACAATCTGAGCACCAAAGGGAATGGCGTGGGTTCAAAAACTACCACATCTCTAGGCAAGACACACAGTTCTGGTCCTGATTGTAAAATAAATATTTTCAATTCATAGGTATTATATGTGAATTCAGGTGAGTCTTCTCAGTACGTAAAATTTACAATGAAAAATGAGTGGATTGTCAACGCATGTTGTGTTAAGTCAAATTTGTTTGAAATGCTATCCTAGAATTGCAATGAAATGTAAGATAATACATATATTTTCTTGTGTTTGCTGTTTATACAAACAGTGTAAATGTACATAATATATTTGCAGTACTTTAGCACAAATGGTAGTAGGATATCTTGTAAATGATCTTTATCTAGTAAGACGCAGTTGTGCCAATCTGGATCACGTTTGCAGCCTGTGTTGGGACAATCAAACAATAAAGAGCTGGGAAATACTCTTCCACTCAGGCCAGTCCTTTGTTTTTGCCAAGTGGGAGAGGGGGTTACATCACCATTGACACTTAATCATTCTCCAGGGGTAGCCTGCTATCCGCTTCTTTCTCACATATATATAGCTATAGCTATGTATACAACGGCTTGGCTGAATACTCAATTCTGATTGGCTGGGAGGTGTGCAGTAATTTTACCTAAATGCCTGGATTTGAAGTAGCGACAGCAAAGTTTAATCGCTGTTCTAAATTAATGTGTATCAATGGTCTGACTTGATAAAACAGCGCAACAGATTAACCTTGTCAACTACATACTTGTACAGGTTCGCCCGGCTTGTGGCTATGAAATTAGTTGATAATATATGACCAGCAGTCTTAAAAACTGACACAAAGGACCTAGCAAGCACACTGTTATGATAATAAAACTTGCAACAGTGTTAATGATCTCCAAATCACATCTCACATAAGGGATGTGTCCAGCCACTGCCCAATAAAGCAAACCAAAGTAAGCTTAATGTCCATGAATGACTGAAGAGAGTAGCCAACAGTTACTAGTTTTACATTGACTATGTTTAGGCTATAATTTAGCCTCTGCTTTGAATATAATTCAATAGTCGACTAGCTAGCTATCTGTGATATCAAACATGCTGTGTGAGACCATTTTGACCTAAAACCAAACTGCATTTTAATATTGGGTAACATGACAGTGAACCTAGTATAAAGCTAGCTTGCTATTTAACCCGGCTGAGAGGGACTAGAAAGACAAGTTCATTGCTGTGTATAGGGTTTGGGATATTTGCTGCAATACTTAGGCTAAGTAATGTTTTCTTGCAATAGAATTGCATATTTTCATTACAATTATGCTTTTTGTTGGTAAGCTGTTGTATAAGTGGGATAATGAGCTTGGGGCTGGGCATTATGCAGTTTGAGTGCCCTTCACGGTGGTAAGAAACCGGTTTGTTTGAATCTGCTTTGCCTCAGGCAATGTACTACCTCTGCGTCATGCATTCAAACTGCATAATACCCAGCCCCATGATCATTATCCTTTACATGAAGTCAACCAGAACATTTATGCAAGACATCACCCGGACACCACCCATTATGTACAAACTACTTTCTATGTCACAAGACATCACTGGGTAACATATATCACTACTGTCAGCTGTTTACAGGGAGTGCATTAAAAGAAGCTGCAGTGGTTGAGCTCTCTAATGAACAGACGTGAATGGCGATGGTTCCGGTTGACAGGACCACGGTGCTCAGCTGTGCGCTTCTCTGCTGTGATGTGTGGAGGATTACCAAGGCCAAATTAAAATACATAAAACAAACATTTTTGATAACACACATTTTCAATAGTACATTATCTTGGTAAAGATGTATGCGTTAAATATTACGTGTTGTAATTTAATTTATCCAAGTTTTTCTACACACACACGCACACACACAAAGGATATACATATTTACATTTAATTTTTACTTTCTGGTGTGAAATATGTCTGCCTATATGGTATACAAGTTTTCATTTTTATTTTACGATTTCATTTTTGTTTTGTTTTTCATTTTCAAACTGTATGTAAATGAGGGGGTATGGTCCTCATACAGATTGAGTGCAGTAGCACTTAATGAACACTAGGGGGGGGGGCATAGCATAGTGATGGGTAACTTGATACACACTTGACACAAGACTCCAAAATGCTCTCAGGGCACTCGCAAGTTTAAATGGATGAAATGATGAAGATTCTGAGCAGTGTTTGTAAAGTATGCTTGTTTTATGACAGAAATGGTATTCGTTCATATTCATTGTCCAAAATGCTTCTTGTTTTCTTCTGACATGTTGACGCCTTTGTTCATTGTTCAGTGTGATATGACGTATTGTTTTTGTTTTGTAGCCTACGCACAAATGGGCTACCACTGACTCAGATACCACTACGCTATTCTCTAACACACAGTCAGGAGCTAGCTAGCCAGTGCTACGCTGTGTAGGCTATAGGTCAAACCTGCGAGGTGGAAGATCCAGGTTCAGAAAGTAAAAGTCCTCCCCAATCATTTATTCCAATCACCCGGATTTGCTAATTATCACAATTATTCAGTCAAGAGGTAGGCTAGCTAACTAGGCTAATTAGTGAAATTGTGAGTTCATGGGTGGAAGCAACACGGCAGGACTTTTAGGCTACTTTTTGACCCCTGGACTTTCCACCTCTGCACCTGGTCGTAGCCTACGATAGGCTACATTGTGCCACGTTAAACGTTGGATTGGATCAGTAGGACTAAATTAAATCATCTCGTAAAACAAATGAAAAGACTGCAAATGAGTCACTGGATCGTTAAAACTTTTAACCTGGCTCCGGTACTTTAAGCGAACATTAAGGCTTCGTTCACCCCTCTGCTTTAAGGCTGAGATAAGCCTACTACAAGGGCCGTTTCGGATACATAAATGGACGCCACATCACCGCGATGAACACTATGTAAATATGCCTAGGAGAAGTTACAATATCCTCCTGTGTTACGAGGATGTGATATGAACAAATGATTGGGGAGTACTTTTATTTTCTGAACCTGGATTTTCCACCTCGCAGGTTTGACCTACACGTAGCGCTGGCTAGCTAGCTCCTGACTGTGTGTTAGTTAGAGAATAGCATAGTGGTATCTGAGTCAGTGGTAGCCCACTTGTGAATACAAAACAAAAACAATACTACGTCATATCACACTGAACAATGAACAAAGGCGTCAACCACGTCAGAAGAAAATAATCATTTTGGACAATGAATATGAATGAATACCGTTTACGTCATAAAACAAGAATACTGCTCGGCTTCATTTCATCCATTAAAATTTACGAGTGTCCTGAGAGCATTTTGGAGTCTTGTGTCAAGTTAGTATCAAGTTACCCCTAGTCTATGGCTCCCCCTAGTGTCAATTAAGTGCTACTGCACTCAGCCTGTATAGAGCAGTGGTTCTCAACCCTGGTCCTGGGGACCCCCTGTGTATGCTGGTTTTTAATTTAATTGAAATAAAAATTTCGGGCTGAATTATCCTCCATACTAGTTAGCCAAAATACACTACTTTCTATATTGTAGCGAGCGCGGAGAATGAGGGAGGGAGACAGCAGTTTGCAGTACCCGAAACGCTCTAGCCGAGCTTCGTTTTATTCACGCTACCTTACCAGCTCTTAAAAGAGCCGTTGGCTTATTCCAGGATCCAGCTCAGCGTTGTTGACATTTGAATCACCTTCTTAAGCTGATGATACACGGGCAATATTTTCAGGCAATATTGTACAATATTGCCAGCAATGGGTATGGGCCACTGTAGCAATGGGCAATAACTGGAAAAAGATTTTTTGCGGATCCTGTTTTTAACCTTTACCGTCATCTCACCACAAAGGTATACATGTGCCCGGAACGGCAAGAACCACAGCTTTCCGCCAATGTAATTCAATCGACCGTATCTCTAAATTTTACGGAAGCATTCATGGATGTATTCACCAGTAAAGCAGGTGGTCCGATTAGGTCTGCTGAGTAAAGTTAGCTAGCTACTAAAGTCACTCGGTTCGTCAGTACGGCGGTGTGTGAGTAATAATACCAATTATTTACAATCAAAAGTCAAGAATACCATAACTTATGAAAAGTTGGTCTTTATTTCAATATTAGACTAATACATCAATATAACTTACCTGAGTAATAAATAAAGTTATGAGTTCAGCATCACTTCGGTTTCCTCGCACAACTTGGCAGCCATTGTTGAAATTTATTTTTGGAAGACTCGTGTCATGTGACCCAAAATCTCATCTGTGATTGGATGGTAGCAAAATATTGCTTGCCTCGATCAAACTTGTTCAGATATTTTGATTTGTCAATAGGAAAATTTCCAGCAATCATTGCCTGGCAATATTGCCCGTGTATCAGCTTAAGTTACGTTCAAATTAAGTGAGTTAAATGACAGTTTACACAATACGCGGCGAACAAGCTAACACAATTAAAACACACAGCACGTTATTCACAATTATTTACACTTCAACCGGGTAGCGGCTCACTACCCGGTCCTAGGTGGCCAGCTGACAACCCCCAGGCCGCCACATTGCCCCCACCCAAAGGTTCACAAGTCTGACGACCCCGCAGTCCACCCACAACTCGCATCAAAGTCCCGTAAGTGGCCTGGGGGCCGCCGGTGTCGTTTAGGTCTCCCGGTAGCGCTCAGCGGAGTGTCGCTGGGCTCAGGCTCACTGGGTAATGCAGTGTCGCTGCTCACCTCCGGCTCCGCTGCATCAGGAGTTGCCAGGGGCCTGTAGGGCGCAAGTCGGTCCTGATGTAGCACCACCAGGCGCCCCCGGCCTGGCATCCTGATGCGATAAACCACTTCAGAGAGCCGTTCCACAACTTCCCCAGGCCCCCGCCAGCGCTCGCTCGCAGCTTGGGCGACAGGCCCTTCTTCCGCTCAGGGCAATAAACCCAGACTTGCTCTCTCGCTGCAAAGGCCCGTCCTCTGCAGCGCGTGTCGTACCACCGCTTCTGCTTAAAGCCGGCGGAGGCCTGGGCCTTGCGGGCGAAGTCGTGAGCGACGAGGAGGCGGTTCCGCAGCCGGTGGTAGTACTCCTCCCGAGTACGGCTGGGTTCGTCAGGCTCAGGCGGAGCCCCGAACACCAAGTCCACTGGTGTCCTGAGCTCCCGTCCGAACATCAGGGGTGAGTTGGCTGGACTCCTGCACGGCTAACCTGTAAGCCCACAGGACCAAGGGCAGGTGGCGATCCCAGTCCCGCTGGTGCTGGCTGGCTAAGACGGCTAGCTGGGTAGCTAGCGTGCGGTTAAATCTCGACGAGGCCGTCGCTTTGAAGATGGAGTGGCGTCGTTCGGGTCTTTGTCACGCCCAGCAGTTTGCAGACCTCAGCCATCAGCTGGGACTCGAAGTTGCGCCCCTGGTCACTGTGGAGCTCGGCAGGGGCCCCGAAACGGGTGAACATCTCCTCCACGAGCCTCTCCGCCGTCGTCGCTGCACTCTGGTCTGGGATAGCGAATGCCTCAGGCCACGAAGTAATCCATCGCTACAAGGATGTAGCGATTGCCGGAGTCGGTGACGGGGAAGGGCCCGAGGACATCCATCCCCACCCGTTCCACTGCAAACTGCTGTCTCCATCCCACTTCTAACACCAATGTAGCTAGCGCGGAGAATGAGGGAGGGAGACAGCAGTTTGCAGTACCCGAATCGCTCTAGCCGAGCTTTGTTTTATTCACGCTACCTTACCAGCTCTTAAAAGAGCCGTTGGCTTATTCCAGGATCCAGCTCAGCGTTGCTGACATTTGAAGCACCTTCTTAGACTGACCAGGAATCGTTTCAGGTACTGCCTTATATTTCAACTAGTTGGCTGTGATTGGCGCACACACTTACAAATTCCTAGCCAATCACAGCCACACATAAATTACAGTTAACTTACAGTTACGTTCAAATTAAGTGACAGTTAAATGACAGTTACAGTTTACACAATACGCGGCTAACAAGCTAACACAATTAAAACACACACAGCACGTTATTCACAATTATTTACACTTCAACCGGGTAGCGGCTCACTACCCTAGCTGGTCCTAGCTGGCCAGCTGACAGGCCGCCACAATATGATGCTAAACATTGCAATGAAATGTCGCGATTTGCAAGAGGATCAGTCTCTAACACATGGATATGTCCAAATATATCCGTAATCAAAAAAAGTGGTTTTAGGGTTTATTTACCAGGGACCAGGGGATCAGGGATTTTGCTTGGTATTTGAGCATTCACAGTGATTATCTTTTCTATATCACTCACTAACTTTGATGGTACATTTGTTTTCTCCTAGAAATACATTAATATTTTGTCTATAAAATTGGCTAATTGTATTAGCAAACTTTCAATAGCTTTATTCATGGTTATCAAATTATACATAAGCAGCTGCAGACCTATGACGAGTAAAACTTGGTTCTTGCTGCAGACCCGGAAACGTTTCACAGGAACTCCCCAACAGTCCGATGTGCACGCGTCCCGGAAGTGACCACGTTGTTGTGATTTGGCAGAACCCCCAATGGGCAAAAGTTAGAACAGGGCTGCACGAAAGAGTTTAAAGGAAACCTTTTGGTCTCTAGCTGAACCACAGAACTCGCAATGGAAGAGCTTTACATCAAACCAGGTACAGTTAAAATGTAGCTGGTAAACCTGAACCGAGCCTTTTATAAAATCCCACTTGTTTGTGTGTTTTACCTGCTTTTAAAACTATATTATGTGCAGTAGCCAATCTCATTACTGTCATCTTGCTAGCGCTAACTAGTTTGTCGCTAAGGAAATTGCTAGCTAGCACTAAGTTAGAGAGGTTTGCTTGTTGTGTTGAAGACATAGCTAACCATAGCTATTTGTTACGTTATATTGTTAACGATAGGTGACAATGTTTGGAAACAAGTTATGCTGGTTCCTTTGCTAGACAGCAGTCACATATTTTGCTAACGTTAGTCCAGTGCTCACTGCTGATATGGACGAGCTAACGTTCGCCAACCAAATAACAAATTTCTATCTGATGATTAGCTTACATATGTCAGATTTATCAACGTTCAAATCACACGGGAATTAGTTGTTGCACCATTTTGATCATAGTTTGGTTCCTGTGAAGTGTCAGCTTTAAAAGTTAATATTTGGGTTGCAATTGATTGATTTGTACTCAATTAACCACAGGCAACCAGGAGCGGGGCTGGAATGACCCACCTCAGTTTTCCTACGGCTTGCAGACGACCCAGGGAGGACCTAAACGGAACCCTTTAAATAAAAGGGTGCCCCCACCGCAGTTACATGGATCTCAAAGTAAGACGTCCAAGAATGTTATTCATAGGACAAATTAACACGATGCTTCACATATTCTAACCTGTCATTGAAGGACCCACTCAGAATTCTGTGCAGTTTATTTTTGGCAAGGTAAAATGGCCAGCTACACAAATGAACATTGCCATCTGACTTATTAAAAACTTGTATAAAATTATGATAATGTTTTTAATTGTAGTGAATACTGGCTTGTTTGTTAATTGAACCACTTAACGTTTGTATGATCCACATTTGTTTTTTGTAACACATTAATATTAATGTGTGTTATGCACATATAGATGTAGGAACTCCTCATGTCATGTGACTTATGAGATTAGTTTTCTGGTTAATTTTCTTCTCTTTTGAATTAATTAATTTATTTTTGTTGCCCAACCTGACACCATTTCGAAAGACATACATTTAATTAATCCTGTTTTGTATGGCAAGAATTAGGACTAACAGTGAAAACTTGCTGGCCCCAAGCAAAATTTGCCACCCAAATTACACAATGTTGTGTTTTCTCAGGTCCGGTCCCTGGTGTGGCTCCTCCCCCAAAAATGAACTCAACTCCACCCCTGAACCCAATGGCCCCACCGCCATGTGCAGTGGCCAGACCCCCACTGCCATGTCCTGCTACCACACAACATGCAGACTCTTCCTCTGCCCAATCAGAGTGTGAGCCTCACGTGGATGACGTCATTGTGATCCTGAACTGGGCACTCATGGCTTGTAAAGAGTCTGTAAAGGTAAACTGAAATAAACGGGTGATACGTTTATTGATTTCTTTTGGGTCAGGGATGACCATCCGTTGAGTTTTAAATAATTAATTAATTCACCTTATCCTGGTTACTGTACTGTAGTTATAACTTGAAATCTTTAACCAGTTATTATACATATGTTATATGAGCTGTAACATAGGTTGTAACATAGGCAGAGGGTGAACCAACTACAGGGTAAGGCTAGGTTAGGACGGGGGAGGTATCCACCTTTGTGCGAGTGCATGCAGCAAATGTTTTTGCATTAATTTCACCGTAAATACAATTTTTTGAGTACAAGAGCCCATGTAGGCTTTGGTTGTAAAGTAGTTTGTATTGGGAGATATAAAACCATCCACTAAAATGACAAGCAACAAGTCTATAATGTAATTCTGTGCGAGATTTTCTAAAAACAACAGTTTTTTGTGTGTATTTTTTTTATCATGACATGTTGATAAAAGATGGTATCTATGACAAAATATAGTCAGTAAAATAATTATAATTGGTTCACCAAAATAAGAAAATAACTATTCTAATGGTCTGTGTCTCTTAGCCTTAGCAAAGATTTTAGGCTACACTTATCTTTGGTTAACGTTATTGTTATAGCAGCACCTAGTGGTAGTTGGTACCTAGGAATTTTAGCTTCTAGGTTTGGTTCGGATTTGTGTAGTATTCGCCTGGCCCGACCCACCGAACCCGACCAGACAATGCAAAAATCCATGTCTAAGCATTATACATTGGTAAAAGATAGATAGAAAATATAGATTAATTTCAACTGAACTGACCACCAGGGCAACAACTGGGCTATCAGCCAACTATTTCTAATTTGGCCTAACCAATGCACAATTAATAAAATAAAGCAAGAGCGTCAACAAAAAACAAAAAAACAATGGTCTTACTCTTGGAAGTGCTTTCATCTTGTTTTCCTGGCATAGAAGTCCTTGATTATGTCTGTAAAATCCAGTTCACGGAGGAAGCTAACATTAGCTGCTGCTGGACTAGCTGTCAGTTGGTGGCTTTTGCTAACGTGCTGCTAGCAGTCTCTATGTTTTCCTTTTCCACTGGTTGAATGGAAGAAGGTTTGAAAAACCCAGTTAGCTTGGGAATTTTTTGTGGCAACTCCTGTTCACGAATGTCTTTTTTTTTCTTTCTCTTTTCGTTTTTGTGATCCGCTGGTGTGCTTTCGTAACTCCGACATTTTAGCTTCTGACAATAACAGGCAAAATCAGCACATGTAAGTAGGCGTATAGCCACCAAAGACGTAGCCTAAATATGACTTTGCTAACCCATTGCATGAACCTGACCAAACTACCGGTAGCCTATGTATGTTTTTTGCTTTTTGTTAATAAATTAATGGATGAATGAATTAATAAATGAATACAATTAATCTGACCAGACAACCAATTGACAACAAAAACATTATTTCAAGTGAATTAGTAACTCACTGGCAAATTACAACATTATATTCTGACCAATCAAGGCTTCAGCCCATGTAAGCCTGTGCATTAAAGCACCCCTGACGATCACATTTTCACATCATATTGATAGGCTAATTATTTAAGTGAAGATAGCCTATGCGTGATTTGTTTATTTCTATCAGCATGGCAGCCAACACACACACAATTTATAACATTTTTAATTGACATTTACAGAGAGTGTGACGGTGTATCCAGAAATTCTCAGTGAGTCCGTGATGATCCTTCAGCTTCACTGCCACTTCACTGACAGGACAACGCGTTGATAATGACCAACTAACCAACTTAGTAGTCTAACCATGCAGCAATCGGCTACACGCTGCCGACCAGCTTAGTTACCTCTTCCGCAGTAGGCAGTAGTCTAGTGGATTGAATGAGCTAACTCGACCTCAAATCCTCTATCGCTAGCATTTGTATTTATATTTAATAGCCTATATTATTTTAATTGCCATGTCCGGCCAGGGGAAGGCATTGCCGTTCCCAGCCTTACACACCCTCCGCCTATGGGTTGTAGTCTTCAAATGTGTGACAGCCATTTCTCAATGAGGATGCTTACATGACACGTAAACTGTTCCAGACACCTGCTATTTTTAATTAAATTTGTCTAGCATTTCTAACAGCAGACTTATTTTCTGAGCATAATTCTAATAATTAGAGCTGACTTGACGTTTACCCCTGCAGAAGCAAGTCTGCGATGATGTTGAAAGACGACTTAAGATCTTCGAAGAGGTATGGAGAAGTGGTAAACTGTCCCTCCCGGTTAAAAGAAGAATGAGCCTGCTGGCTGAAGGTACGAATCCGGTGGAACTCACTCAAAAAGACAGGAAGTTTTGCTCTTTAAAGATTTCACATTTTCTTAAAATAACTCACTTTTGATGTGATTGATGAAATCAAACTGTTTTGGTTCATAGTTTGACACGTATGCAGTACTGTTTACTTTTGTGTTCTTTGAGTTCTATTGAAATGTCAATGCGTGTGTGTGTATATACATATATATATATATATATATATATACAGTGAGCACCATAATTCATTGGACAGTGACACATTTTTTGTTATTTTGGTTCTGTACTCTAGCACTTTGAGTTTGAAAGGATACAATGACAATGAGGTTGAAGTGCAGACTGTCAACTTTAATTTGAGGGTATTTTCATCCATATTGGATGAACCGTTTAGAAATTATAGAACCTTTCGTACATAGTCCCCCCCCATTTTTGGGCATCAAAAAATATTGGACAGTGTAACATAATGTGGAATAAAGTAATCATTTTTAATATTTGGTTGCATATCCTTTGCATGCCATGACTTCCTGATGTCTGTGACCCAACAATATCAAAATACTCTTGGGGCTCTATTTTAATAAACCAAACGCAATGGTGAACGCAAGAGTAATCGCTTGGCGGTATCGCTCTGAGGGCGTGTCGGCGAGAAATTTGGTAATTTCATGACGGCAATCTTGGCGCATCTGATGGCGGTATTGCTAAAAGGCTGGGTTTAAATGTCCAAGGTGTGTCTCTATGGTAGCCAATCAAATAGTTGTTCTCATGCTTTTTAAAAAAAGCCAGTTGGAACGCAATCGCTCCATGCAATTTCATAATGAGCAACCCAAACGCACTGGACCGTCAACGACAAGAGCGATTTTCCGCACAGAAAATCAGACATACTTGCAACAGAAGTACAGACTAGGACTAGTAATTTATGGATCACAATCCACACCACCTCGTCTCCCAGAAGTTCGGAAGGCACGGGAGGAGGTGGCGAATGCATTAATTAGCCTACATGAGGTGATGGTAATCTTATGGTAGGCTTATGATTCAACTGTGTCAATGTGTAGCTAATTTATATATTATAGGCTATTAGCCTACATGATCGCAAGTTTCTTGTAAGCTGTCCTGTTTTATTCTAGTAGTTTAAATTAAAATTAATTAATTAATAATAATTATAGGCTATTTGTTCATTAAATGGAAGTGTAATGTTGGCATCACCTATAGACACTACATAGAACTACATGACTAATAAGTTCGCAAATTGCCAGAGTCTATTGCGTTGCCGCTAAGAGGTGGTTCTAGCTGATCATAACGCAATGGGTTTTCGTTGGTTCAAATTGTCACTGAGCCGAAAGTATTTTAGAACACGCCCCAGACAGCGCCACCCATCCCACTGCAGCGCAAGCGAAAGGATGTTATGTTGAGAATTTGTTGATCCTAGCGGTATTGCTGAGAAACGCCATAGCGCCAGTTTTAAGACGTTGATGCTGTCAACAAGCTTGCGTTTGACTATACCGTCCCCTTGCGCTGGTTTGAAAATAGAGCCCTCGATGTCTTATTTTCTGCTACTCTTACAAGCAATACTATAACGTCTCTGCATTTGAATGGATCTCTATGGGAATTAGGGGGTGGGACTAATTTTAGCTGTAAATTATGCTGGAACAGTATGGAGTACATGGTTGGCAAAATGGCTGTAAGTCATCAAGGGTCTGAGGTATCAAACGAGCCTCAAACCATCACTCTGCTGCCAGATATGCAGTAGATATGGATGGATTTAAGGGTTGTTTCTCCTGACAAATTGTTTAATTGAACTCTGGAAAAATAAGTCAGGAGAAGAAACCCTTCAAGTTACCCATCCATATCTACTGCATATCTGGAAGCAGAGTGATGGTTTAAGGTGGATGGTGTTCCATCCCTCCAGTGGTTTTTCCTTTAATTTGTCGCCCGTCTGTGTGTATATATGTATATATAAATTTTTTAAATATATATTAATACTAATAATCATCATAGTCAAAATGGGAAATAATGTGTATATTTTATATGCATAACCGCTCAATATTCAGTTCTCAATATTCACTCAATATTGTTGCTCTTGTTGGGCAGAGATAAAAAGCAGAAATTGGGAGAGAGCGGATGAGATTCACCGAGCTCTGATCGTGGACTATGTCAACGAGGTCAGCCAGTGGATGGTGGGAGTCAAACGGCTGATTGCAGAGACCCGCAACCTGAGCGCTGCCAAATTGGACCAGAACCAGCAATAGGTTCACGGCGGTGAAGCTTGCCCGGAATAGCCTTTCCAGATCTGAGGAGTGGGATTTGTTTTGCGGCGTTTGAAAATGGACAACACAAACATTTCTTTCCTGCGTGTTTATGTCGAAAAGCCAGCGTTTGGCTTTGTCGGTCTGGACGGAAGGAAGTTCCAAGGAAGTGTGGAAGCTGCTATGGTGGTTATAGGCCTTGGGTAGGATGATACTTTGTTGATAAGTTGCATCATGTACTGTATTCCCTTTGATTTAATTATGTTTTGTCCATTCCCCTTTGTATTCTCATTTTATTATGATCTTATAATGTTGCGTTCTGAATTGAGTAGTTTTAGCGTCAGCATTGAAGATGGATTTCTTGTTCATGAGAAAGTTGAAGAAGGTGGCAGGCCTGGAAGTCAGTGTCATGCTGGGCTTGAAAGTGAAATTATTAATTTTTTTTTTGTTCCTTTTCTCCCACCTCCAAAACATTGAAATCAGCCTAGTAGCCTGTCTTGAAACCTATTATATTTGTACTATACCATGTTTCAGAAAATAATTATAAACACGGGTAAAGTGGGCAGACAATCTCACACTGCGTTAGCACTGAATAACACTGTGAAGACAGCACCGGAACAAAATCATGACCATGTTAGATTTTTTTTGTTACATTTGGAAATGATGGGGGAAATCCCGTGGGAAAACCAAAGGCATTGACAAAGCATCACCAATAATATATTAGGCCATGCAAAATGCCATCATCATGATGTAAATAAATTGAGTCTTGCCCTCAAACGTCTTCTTTATCAACTTCCTCCTAGCAAAAGTGGTCACGATATCTATCCGCTATCCTCGATTTCCAGCTTCCTGTCAAGATCCGACTCGGCCATGAATAAACTAAAACACACTCGTTGCTGTCCCATTCTGGTGTGTGTAGGCCTACTAGTTGGCAAGCTACTAGCAGAAATGCCGTCACTGGTGGTAGAGTAGCACAGCTGATGCAGGGTTACATTACCATCTGCAGAACTGCTCCCGAGTGAAACCTCTCTGTTTCTTCAATTTACACATTTTCATACTGATCCATCGTGTCCTGCAAGCCAGAAAGTTAATCTTGCCAAATCAAACTGTCTAGCAATCTAGAAGTTCAATTTGGGAAATTAAAAATGCCTGCCGCCACTACCACGATTTTTCATTTCAAGTTGCAAGAATTCAGAACTATACTAAAACGGCCCACCATACCAACTGCAATCATTTGTTTGCTCTCAAAATATTTTCACATTGCTCTTATTCAGTAAAGGTCAAGTTGGCATGTTCATGAAAAGTGAACCTTAATTCAACAGACAGTGGCCACCCTAGTGGTGTTTTTAGGGTAGGGTTAGTTGACATAAGCAGGGGAACATGAAAAAAGCTTTTGTGAAATTGCATGGAACGGAAATAAAATGTTATTAACGGTTACCAAAATTTTTACTTAAGGTTTTTTCTCATGAATGGTAATGTTTATTTTGTTTCGGTTTTCGTTTTTGTCCCTGCAAAAATGCCTTTTGTTTCTGGTTTTTGTTTTCAAATCCTGGTGTCATGTGACTCTTGGGTGATCTAGCAGTGATGTTTTCATGTGTATTTTGATAATTCACAGTAGTTTCATTCACACTGTAGGAATTCTGTCCTTTGTAAAGTAAAACTCGGAGTTCCAAAGTTTAGGTCAATAGCAATTTAATTACAATGCAAAATAGTCTTCATTACAGTATACAAGATACCGGGTAATAGTAAGGCAGTTCAATCACAAAATAGTGTTGTGTGGGGTACAAGCTTTATACCCCAAACCTGAAATAAAATGCTGACATAGAATGCAGGTTCCTGTCCCTGATTGGGTGACAGGCAAACAAATGGACATTGTATGTGGTGTGGGAGGGAACCAAATGGTTATTGTCACCTAGGTAAGCTGGCTAACTCCCGTCTCACACCCTAGCGGTGCCGTCTTCACCAGGCTTTGTTTCTAACCCCCCTTGATCATTGAGTAAGGCTGATTGTGTTAGGTGACCATCCAAGAACATTGAAGCAGGAAATGTATTTTTCCCTACATAATCCCCCCTTAAACCTTGACCCATATACAAACAAGAGAGAAAGGTTTAACTCAGGAACCAGTCTATTGTATTGCTAATCTAGTCTCCTTGGTTGGAATAGGCCTTGATTACTCACTCCCAGCTGCTATACTATAATTGAATACTATGCCTATCAGTGGCGATGAGTCACTGCTTACACTTACGTTTTAACCTACATTGTATTTATGATAAGTTAGTTGATTTGGCCAGTGCCGTGGTTGATTTGCCAGTGTTTGAGTGGATCATGTCAACTTAAGAGTCTTACACTTCACCCAAGTCTGACAAACAACATGAACACCTCATTTCCAAGAAGTGTGCCAATGGCGGTGCTGTCCTGTCTTAGGTTGCCCTCTTTTGGCTTGGAGAGTCTTACCCGTCATGGGATCCCAACACCACACCCAGCTGGACTTGTTGCCATATTCTGCCATGCTCTTACCTGGTGGAACTTATCATAATTACAATTTCCTTGAGAATTTAGACTACAGATAATAAAAGTCAGCTGCCAGGAGGAGGTAGATCTAAGGACTACTTCATCCAATTTGACTGTCTGATGATGTCGCTAGAAATTCTGCTGCTTCAGAAATTAATACATACAATACAACATGAAACACAATAAGAACTAGACAAACACATACGGTTGTTTTGAATGTTACTCCCCACAGAAGGCTAGAGTAAGCAATTATCATGCATCTATTTTATCAGAGCATTATCCTTTACTTTGGTGTATGTTGCTTATGGTGTTCCCTTCTGTCAAGCTTTCCTGTAGACAAGTGTCCATCTGCAAAAACTGATTGGCCACTATTTCACTCAGCTTAACTTCATTTTTTCGGAGTTGCTTGACATCTATCCAGTTGGAGAGGCCCAGCCCTGTTCCAGTAGCACAGAGGAGACCATCAGCTTCCATCCTGTTAATGGAGATTTCTGTTGATCTGCCAATGGGTTGGATGCAACAGCGCCATGGTATTTCAGAAATGTGGTTGTGAGCAGATCTTTGTACATCTTCGTCACACTTCCCCGCCTGCAGTGCTTGTCCATGTCAGGTGACTAAGCTGTCAAGTTGACCAGGACTGGAACATGGACCCGCTGGATGTTGTTGACCAGGACTCCTGGGTAGGCCTGTGTCATCACTCCAGACTGGGGGGCCAGCCGTTCCTCAGGACACTCTCTCTTCATCACCATTGGTGGCAGCATCATTGTTATGAATACTGCCCACATTTTTGAAACGGATGTCTGGAAACATACAGAAAAATACAAACAATTAATCCATAGGATCCCTCTTTGCAATGTTTTGCAATATAATCAATGGCCCACTCCATCATTCTAGGTTCTGAGTACACCTATGTACAATATACCTAGTGTGGTGGTTTACCTCAAGGACACATGATAAATGTGGGATACCCTGCTGGTACTTTTTTCCAAAAAAAAAAAAAGCCCAGTTCCTCTACAAACACACCTCCCGCTTAACCCTGTAAAGCTACCTTTTACTGTTAAACAGGTCAGAATTTACTTATTAAATTCCCAGGAGAATTCTCATGCCTAAGTCTCGAATTTGCTCCTAAATCTGTGCTATTTTGCTCACCTTTGCCACAGCTGACAAATCACACTTGTTATATAACCATAAACTCAAATGATTATCCACAGTGGAATAATGCAGAAAAAACCTGTTATACTTACAAGGATTCCTCCTAGATTTGTTCGTCGAAAGAGGACTTGTGATGGAGGTCCAGTTTGTCTTCCTTGCAGCAGCCGAAGGCCTGTATCCTCTCCGTGCAACAAAAGAAGTCCTGGCTTGGTTTGGCTGTAGAAAAGTTCTTGGATTCTTTGTTGGTATACAAAATTGAATGGTGCGGATTGTCTTGCTTGAAAAGAAAAAGTTCTCCAATCATCCCCGCTTTTCGTCCGTCGCTGGCTTGCCAATTTATGTAGGAAAGGCTGATTGTGTTAGGTGACCATCCAAGAACATTGAAGCAGGAAATGTATTTTTCCCTACAACACACAGAATAAGAGTTTGGTTTGAAGTGTGAGGTGTTGATTCCAGAACTCTCAACCTTGAGATGGTCAGATTTAATTATTTTATGCCTTTTGCATAAAAAAAAGTGGTTGATAGATTTTTCTTCTTTGTCGTGAGAAAAGGCACAAATGTTGGAAAAATCATGGAAAGTCAAGGATTGGCTTTTGTTTTAATCAGATATTGACATTCAATTACATTGCGTTATTGGAAAGATCCAGACAAATACTTCTAACCAAAGGAAAGTACTCTATGTGTTGAAAGGTCATTTGAATTCATTAATGACCATCGACAGTGAGACTGGTTTTGTGTCACGTAGACATGAATGTCTATATATACAACATGTGTTTCCATCAGTATGCTGGATCCTCAATGACTTGCTGCTTACAGATTATTTTGACTCATGGCAGGGAGAATGTCCAGGACCATTTACTGTTAGGTAATGGAAACAGTTGTCAAGGGATCAAAAGGAATTAATTTCCTTGAACAGCAGTATAATGTAAATACCAGGGTAAGTCTTGTCATTAATAAGCAAACTATGTGGCATGGATATGTGCTGGCCATGTAAGTATCATTATAAATGAACATTTATCTTTTCTTGCTTCTCAACATTCAATAAAATGCAATTAGTCTTGTGCTTGTAAGTAAAGCAGAATGGTGAAAGCTGAGGCACATGTTAGTGTAATAACCAGAATGAAAGCTATCTATTTTAAAATGGGAACAGTCCCTTGTATTTTAATTGAATAACCTTGAGTACAGGGGTTTTCAAACTGAGTCCTACTTTTTTCTTTAAAAAAATGACTTATGACGAAGACTCACCTGTGTCCACTTTCTTGACTCATGAGGATAAATTGCAGTGGGAGGAGGTTTCTGGGGGTGGCCGCTTCGCCAGAACTAGGAACGACCGCATGGAGCCAGTGAGCTCAAATAGGCTGACGGTGATTGGCCTGCAGTTGCAGCTACTATACCAGCAGATGGTGCCTATGGCCCAGAACAAAGGACGTTGGCTTGGGACTCTGTCCTCTCTGCCCATGCTCGGGCAGGTTACTGCTCCTCCCAAGATCTCACCTGTAAACAGCTCTAGTTTTGCAGCAGCAAATATTTTCAGAACCGTGTGTGTGTGTGTGTGTGTGTGTGTTGGTCTCAGCTTTCTCATAGTGCTGTTTACTGCATGGTATGTTTGTATCTGTTTACAGCTTCATATTGTTTATGTTCAGCCTCATATTTCATGGGTGTGTGAATAAGATGGTCTTTTTGGTTCTTTCCGTGATCTATGCCCAGTGCTTGACACAAATGTTACACACACACACCTTACATGTGTTTTCCAACCCAGCAGTTCCAGGAACATTCACTTGGATAAAACACACCTTTCCATATTTAATTTTCATATCTGTGCATATATTGCATACGGATTTTGTTACTCCCTTTCAAAGAGAATCATAAAAAGGCACAGTTTCTCAAAAGTCCTTTAAATAGCCTTGGCTTAAGTGATCCACTTCTCTTGGCGGGCTGAGTCTCGAGCCAGCATTCATGGGCGTGTATGCAGAACAATCTAATCTCAACTTCGCCCGTGAGTCCACAAAAGCGAGGCCTCCCTGGGGTTAGGAAATCTGCTTCTGTAATGGTCTGAGGCTGGCCACTTTGGCCAAGATGGGCAGTGGTGTCTGAGGTCACCTGCCAATCCAGCTTGCAGTAAACCCGAAAAAATAAAGAAATCCCCACATTGGCTACCTTTTCTCTCTAACAGCCTGATGTAAGACTTCCTGTGTGGATGCATGACGTCCCACAAGTCACGCCATGCATTGTCCTGCAGGCATAATCTTATATGAACTTATAAAATATTCACTCAGATCTTTTTTTTGTGTGTCCATTCAAGTGCTCATTTATGAGGATAGCAAAGATGTGAGTCAGTTGTCTCATCTGGAGTTACACAGGAAGCGTCCCCAACAAATTAAATTCGCACACCACAAGTAACCGCCTTTCACTTTATTGTGACAAGAACCTGTAGGCTATGTCATGCCATAGGCGGAGCTAAAGTCCCACCCATTCTGACTGAAGGTCAGGGCAAAGCAAGTAACAAAAAAATGACTTGTGAAAAATGCACAAATGGCAAGATCTGTGGATTTGTTAATCTCTGAACATATAGAACACAAGTTCAATCATGCCATTGGTGGGGAACAAATAAATCCTGTGTAATTAAAGCATGAGTCATAACAGTTTCAGGTCTTGTCTTTTTCCCGATACGATTTCTAAGTGGTCGGTCTTGTCACGCCGCCGTGTCGGATGTTTTCCGATTAACGGAATCTCGAGCTGTCACGCCCTCTTTGGCAGTGCTCCAGGGTTTTCTGGTTATTAAAAAAAGTGAGAAAGAACCAAGAAAAGCAAGAGGAAGACATGCAATACAGTACATATCTTGTGTCTTGTATTTTTCAGGGATATATCCAGGCAGTATCCAAGGGAAGTCAGCTGCTACCACTACTTCAATGAATCATGCAGTACTGGCATCCACTGCTCTTATGATGAAATCAACCATGTTCCAAATTGAAATCACATTCTTGGTTTGTTATTGCTAATACTTTCATTGATTTCTTCATGGTGATTTTCTCCTTGGTGAATTAGAGCATTACAAGATAAAAGCACTAAATCCGAACAGCCATGAGCCAATGCATTACAAGCAGTAACATACAGTACAGCTGAGCAGAGAACCATCAATACAGTTTTTACTGTGAATGAAACAAATCAACTATGCCAACAGAATATGTGTACTAGCTGTAAGTGCAGCAGCCTATTAATATTGTCAGGTGTGTTTCAGTCAGGTCAAGAGTGAATAATAATATTATTATTATTATTATTGTTATAGCTGCAGCACATAAGATCCCTGTAAGTTTTTGGTAACGGCTCATCACAGCACTTAAAATTGGACTGGGGTAGGCATACTGGAACCAGTGGGTAAATAAGAGGTGCATGCAGCTTGTCCAGGGGCAGCACTTTTGACACCCCCCCTCACGTGTTCCATATGTTTAAACAGATGATGAGGGAGGAAGCCACACCACTTAGGGTGTATTAAAATTATCTCGGAAGTCAGAATATTTCCGATTTACGAGAAGAAAAAAGGATTTGAACGTGACACCCCGGTGATGAGATAGTGACGAGTTAATGACAACGAGTTAAATCCGACATTCAACTTGGGCACCTCCTGAGGTCCCCGAGATGACCAAGGTGACGAAAGATGTGTCAAAGGTCAAAGATAAACAGCTGAGCATCTCTAAACATGAGCTGTGTCTCAAACCGCATACTCCCATGCTCCACACTACCGTACTTCAGTTTGGACTCACATGGATGCGTGCTCGCTATGCGTGCTTGGAGCATGGAAGTATGCGGTTTGAGACACAGCTGTGGAGAGATCTGGAGCTAGAGAGACCCGTTGCGTGGTGTATGTAGTCTTTCACCTTCTGCGTTTGAAACGATCTTCAATCGTTTTTGCATACGCTATTTAAAACATTTGGAACTGCAAATGATGATCAGAGGCCCGCCAAACAACCAAGTGAGCATTTTCTGGTCTAAAAGATGTTAAATAGACATCTAAAAATAGTTCAAAAGTGAAAGTTTTTTCAACGTATATTTTTTTAACTATTTTTAGACATCTAACATAGACATCTATTAGACGTCTATTAGAACATATTTAGCTAAATATTTAACTAAATACATAGACGTCTATTCAACATCTAACATGACGTCTAACATAGACATTTATTAGACGTCGAACATAAACGTCTATTGGACGTCTAACATTTAGCTAAATGTACAAAACATTTAATAAATGTATGAAACGTTTAGCTACATATTAAACAAAATGTATGAAATGTTTTACTAAATGTACAAAATATTTACTAAATATATGAAACAACAAAACTAACTTTTGAACTATTTTTAGACGTCTAACATAGACGTCTATAAAACATCTTTTATACATCTAAATGGGCACTGGAAAAATTGGATGAAATTGGGTCTAAATATAAACGTCTAATAGACATCTACAAATATACATTGAAAAAACTTTCACTTTTGAATTATTTTTAAACTTCTATTAGACATCTACCATAGACGTCTATTTAACATCTTTTAGACCAGAAAATGCTCACTGGGAATCACAGCAAACATCACTCATGATCCTCCCGAGTTGGCCACTTGAATACAGCAAGGCCTAACAGGATACTCTCTCCCCAACCAGGACTTCATTTTGGTAGTGAGAGATGCCTGTGTGCAAACCCAGTGGCTGAAAGAGGAGACTGAGCCTAATCAGGTTTAATCCTGGCAGATTCCATCCTTCACGGCAGTTCACCTTTATATGCCACCGAGCAACAAAGCAGTCTTTGTCACTTTCTCTCTTTTCTTCTTCTGCTTGTGTCTGGTCTGGTTGAAACCAGAGTCCGGCCCTTGCCTGAGGAATGCCACCTCCTTGCCATGAGTGTGCATGATGAACCTGTGGGAAAATGAACCATTTGGTTGCAATTCCATCTTTGCAGGATGCACGCCAATCATGTCTGGCCTGCTGATTCCACTTTTGCTGCTCTGGTTTTAGAACCAGAATTCCAGAAAAAGAACCAGGCAGTGGGTAAGACTTTTGTGTGATTGGCTGCTGGGTGGCTCATCCTGTGAAGGTGCTGTTCTAGTGCATGGATGGACCCCACAGACTGTGTCAAAGCGTACGGTGGCCAATAGCCCCTCAGCGTGTTGTAAAATTGGCCCTAGCTTTGGCCAGGGAGGAAGGGATTCTGTTGACTGGGTCAGCATCTCGGCTGGCATTGCATGCTTCAAAGGAGCAATAAAGGTTGCAGCAATGAGCTCTGATATACAACTAGGCATCGTATTTTTACCTTTTACATTTACATTTTAGACATTTAGCTGACGCTCTTATCCAGAGCGACATACAATTAGTGCATTGCACAAAGGAAAGGCAGAGATTTGTAAATCACACAACCACACTAATTACCATGTGGTATGGAAGGTATAAAGTTTTTTTTAGGATAGGTAGGGGAAGATATGGTAGAGGGCAATGGGAATCAGGGTGGCGAAGGGGAGGAGAGGTATTTCCTGAATAGATGGGTCTTCAGGTTACGCTGGAAGGTGCGTAGGGAATCTGCTGTGAGTAGCGAATCTGCTACTGAGACGGGCAAGTCGTTCCATTACTGGGAGAAGAGGTGAGGCCGGGATGAGGTGAGGTTGTCACAGGGAGGGGAGAGCTAGGCGCTCTCTTGAATGTGAGTGGTGAGAAAGTAATATGCCAGGCTGTGGTAATTTAAAGGTACCTAACAACTTTTGTGGAATGCTTGGCTGACACTTTATGACATTTTATGACGATTTCACTGGCTGACATCTTTCTCTATGAAGCTGACAGAGTTTTGGTTTACATCCAACTTTTCCTTTAGTTTTATATTGTACACACTGGTGAATGTGCTTGTGTGTGAGAGAGAGATGGAAAGGGTGCATGCTTCCTGAAGGTAAAACTGTCTTTCTGTCTCAATTTCTGCCCTTAAAGGTGCACTATGTAGGATTTTTACCTAGAAAATATTATAAAATAACTATGCTCAGTCATCTCTATGGTGTACTGGCAATCTCTTTCAGAAATAAAATTGTAGAAACATTGCTCCTCATTATTTTAAGATGTGTTTGGGACGTTTTTCTGTCTTCTCTTTTCTGTGGGGAGGGGTGGGTGTGGCTACAGAGCCTGTGGGGTGGGATCAGGTTTCAGCTGAGCATTTGTAGCCAGCTGGATACTGCAATGGCTGAGGTGAAGAAGCGCAATAAGTCTACAGTGAATCCAAACAATAAGCAGACAGGGCGCATTCAAGAAGCAGAGTCAACCTAGGATTTGCTTTGCCTCAATGGCGACAGCTGAAGTTATGCAAGGGTTTGAAAAGTGACGCAGAGTTTAAGTGTTTTCTGTTGGACCTGTAAGTAACATTAGGCTATCTCTAGTTATCCAGCTAGGTAGCTAGATGGCCAAAGTCAGGTACCTTTTGTATCAAACTAATAACAATGTAATATTACATTCTATTTGAGAAAATAAGTCATATTTGTATACAAATATCATCATGAAAAAGGTATTTACTTTACAAGGGTATTAGCTATCTAGGCTACAGAATATGGTATGGTATTGTTATTTATTCCACACACGATTCTGTCTTCCCAGTTCTAAATTAATGTTCAAAATATGGTTAGCTAAATACTGAACAAGCACACCATTTTTTCCGCCAGACATTTAGGGCACTGAGTCCGCTGAATTTCTTACTGCCATGGTTTAAAACAGGAAGCAGGCCTGAGATCACAAGCTTGCAAATAGGTTTGATACAGTTATATGATTAATTAAAATCTTTCTTTAAATTACATGCTTCTTAATGATCGTGGGAGCTTGATGTTTTCTGACATTCACTCTTGCACCAAGAAACCAGTAGCTTACACGTTAAAATCCTTAAAACCACTGGCAGCATTTAGGTTGCGAATGATAGAATCCTAATTACAACTGTGTTTGTCGGAGACCACAGTAAGGAAGACATGAGGCAGATGAAGCAACAGTCGATGTGGTAGCGGAGCTGAGAACTTCAAAATTATTTCAAAAGTGTCTATTTCAATGAATAACCCTAATTTCTGTTACCATCCATATAAAGAAATGCATGTTGCTAAAAATTTTATTTTCATTTCATCTTCACTTGACATTTCTTGCTGCGCTCAAGCACGATTCTGGCATTCCACGGATGTAGGTGGGCAGGGTTTAGGACGGAGGAGGACACTTCTTTGATTGAAAACACAGGACCACAGAGAGAAAAAATAATATTTTAAATGATTGAACCCCCCCCCCCCCCCCCCCCCCTTTTTTTCATATATTCATGAACTCTTGCCTGAAGCCCCATTTTTGCCTTGAGCGGCAAAGCCTTCTGTCACTAAAACATTAATAAAAGAAAACATTGATAAATGTATCTCAAAAAACATCCATTTTGTTCAATGCATTATTTGTGTGACATGTGCTCTTCCAAGAATGCTCTGACATGTAACTGTTGGGGAAAAGTGTACATACTTTCACACTTAGATCATTCTCAAGCCAGAGAAACATGAAACATATAGTTAAAATAACAATGGCATATGAATAATTCATACACGCTAGGATAGTAAGACAGCCTGAAGCCTCCAGTACAGAAGTATAATGAGACAAGTAATAAAGGGTCTGTCCTTTATGCACATACATCATGTTACATTCTTTCAAAATGTGTGTGTTCAAATCATATCCTCTTTTAAAATGCAATAAAAGCTATCTTTCTACAAAAGTATTCTTCAAATTCAGAGAATGTGTGATCTTTCACATCTAAAGGTGTTTTTACTAGGCATGACTAAAAGCAGAAACCTTGAACCTACTTAAACTTCCATACAAGGTTACATAAAAGCTAAACAATTTGATAGGAACTGTTTGTTCTCTATGAGCCATTTTCCAAGGAACAATTGAATACATTTTTCACACCAAGCAGTCGACTGAAGACTCAACGCGGAAAGAGATATGAACAGAAACCAGCCAGACAGCCGGGAATGTGATTCCTTTACATTTTATCCTTGGGTGAGTTTGCTTATTGTTCAGAGAACTTCTGTCTAAGATGAGGAATATGAGATGAGTGTAGTGGGCTGCTCAGTTTTCCCCGCTCTCTTTGATGAGTTCTCCCCACTGCTCTTCACTGATGGTAGCAGTGCTCTCTTTGATTTTAGATGAGGGTGCTCCACTTTCCGTCTCTAATGATAGCCCTGCTTTCTTTGTTTAAATGAATACGTAGAGGTTTTTGTCTCTCACCTTGACTCTGTTCTCTCTGAATTTTGAAGCAAACAAATTAGGGTGTACCAGCATGAACTCCCAGAATCTATGTGTGCCAGACATGGCCTTCAGCTCTGGTCGCATTAGACCCCAGACAGCCCCCCCACCACTACATTTACAAAGAAAGAAGAAACTAAAACAGGAAATTTTCACAATGAGATTTAAAGGCTCGATAGTAGTCTGGCATACTAGACTCCAGGAGACCAGGCTAGCTGTGGCTTGCTTAATTTTCACAGTCATGTTTTTTTTTGCTGTCACACTAGAGTTAAGTTCAATCAGAACACATCTGGGTAAAAATAAGAGGCTTTGTGGCCAGATGTGGAAGATCCAGGTTCAGAAATTAAAATTCATCACCAGTATTTTGATTCAATCATCTGGATTTGCTAATTAGCTGAACTCTTCCACCAGGAGGTAGAACTATTTAGTGAAATCGGTGGACGAAACACATGGCAGGACTTTTACTTTCTGACCCCTGGACTTTTAACCTCTGTCTGTGACTACATATTGTATTTCCTTCCATCTGAAATAACCAGTTCCACACAGATCAAAGTCTGACCATGGTCAATAACCGTTTATGACATAAGCTGCTATGTGGGGCAATTATTTATCGATGATGGAACATTTCTTTTTAATAAATATTCATTTATTTGGTCTTATTTCCAGGGTTACATTCCATAGTATATAATTTATACTAAATACGTTTTTTTTGTTAAGTGAACATTTAATTTTCAAGTAAAGTTATATAACAAAATGAAAATAAAATAAAAGGTATTTGAGAAAATGTACAGTTTTAAACTTTTGCTCTGGTGGAACTGTAGTTCGGCAGTCTTACAAATGAGGTTATGAAACATGGTTACATTCGGTCACTTTGCAAAATTAATACACTATATGACAAAGTTTTACAAAGGCAAAAATGTTTATCTATATGTAGACCACTTAAAGTATGTGGAGTCTGTGACATTAAACTGTTCTGTAACCCTCAGCTGAAGGACAATCAGTGAAAACCAGGACCTCAATGTGATCGGAGATGATGCAAGTATGCTACAGGAAGTGCATTATCCTCTAGATCCAGGATAATAGATCCAGGTGATTGGTTCCTGGTGTCATTGACTTGGGTCTTTAGCTCTCTTCGGTATATGAGCACCTTTGTGAAATGTCATCCTTTGCTGGAGCAGGAGCATCTGAAAGTATGCTGTCCTTGGATTTATCTGCTTTAGTTTCTGTAAGCAGCATCCCTCAAGAGACAGTTGCTAAATTAAACACTGTTAGAGCCACTGTGGCTCACACATTATGAGCCTTTTGTCTTACGCAATTAATATAAATAAGCAGGTTTCTGTTGCATTGGCTGATTCTTGTCCAGCAGATCTGTTGTTTTACTTGTAGGGTTTTCATGGTAATGTTCATAGCACCCATGCAGTACTAGCCCTGGCACCGCTCGCGAGGATGCGGCCGCCAGAGAAACCATGTGTTGCATCGCGTTGCAGGCAACAGGGTTGGGTAACAGGGAGGGCAAATTCTGGACTGGCCGTTTCTGTAAAGTACCCTTAAGCGAGGCTCTCAACACCAAATTGCTTCAGTAAAAATCCAGCTCCGTCCGTATTTATTAGCAATATGTACAACGTCTGCGTTGCCCTGGATACTGCGAGCGGGTCCATGTCTGTCGAAGGAAATAAATAATGATGCGGTCGATGATGGCCATTGTCCGCGGCCCCTCTTTTTAGTTCCACTCCCCTGACCTCATGTAGTTGGGGACACAGTGACAAACATAGTGGCTGTAATAGAAGCCCGTGGGACACTTCCTGTGTGGATTCCTGCAGGGCAGCCGATAGCAGCTATTAAAGAGAGATAAACACAGTTCAGTTCAGTTCAGTTTCACTTCAGTCACCTCAGTTATATACTGACATTCCGTTTTTCAAAACGAAAGTTGAAAAAACCCTTTAGAGGAGCTAGTGAGTGTCGCCTTATCTTCAGGAAACTGTATGGACTTGGGACCTGGGTCTACCTCCCACATCATGCTCTTGGGACCTGGGTCTACCTCCCACATCATGCTCTTTTTCTTTAGTTTTCTTTTTGTTTTCTAGCTTAGGTTTTGTTCTTGGGGTTCCCTAGAAAATAGCACTAATTGTTGTGGGTTAGTGTCCCATTAACTGCATAGATGTCTTATTTTTGGGGTTCATGTCCCATAGGTTTTATTGTTGGGGTTCAAGAGCCATAGGTTTTGTTGTTGGGGTTTAAGTTCCCTAAAAAATAACGCTAAATCTTGTGGGTTCAAGTCTACTAAAGTCAACTAAATTGATGTCATTTGTACTGAAGTCTCCACGTTCTGTACAATGTGTAATTGCTTTTTATTGCTTTTAGTCAGGCTTTGTTTCATGCCTTTACTTTTTTTTCTCTCATTTTATGTGAAGCACATTGAGTTGCAATTGTTGTATGAAATATGCTATATAAATAAAATTTGATTGATTGATCGAATATTTTAAAATCAAGAGTGTGATTATTTTGATGATGATGACTATTATTATTATTATTATTATGTATTTTATATGGTCTTTGTAAAATGAATACATTAAATTTGTAAATTACTTTTTCCACAAAGGCCTGATTTTAGAATGCATTTCAAAGAATCGCTTATGGCCCCTGAATGGCTTTCCTCTTAACCTCCAATATCCCTACAGTAAGCAGATTTACTGTGAGGAAGTCCCAGTGAGCCATCAACACCGAGTCCAAGAACAGGATACGAGAGACCGGTCTGGGCCAAGTCTTATTAGTAATATGGATATTATGAGCAAGCCCTTCTTTCATAATATTTCCTTGTTCGCAGGCCAATGTTGCTTAGAAGAATTTCATTGCTTCATTGAATCTCGTTGCTTTTTATTCTCGGAAAGCTTTTAATATCCACTGTAGGCGATATCCTCTCTGCCATCATTGTTTAAACGCTCTTCTTTCTTCTGCAATTTCCTGTCAAGTCTGTTACAACTTGCAGTGTGTGACTTTCTGACTTTAAGTCCTACTTATAGTTATGTTTGAAATAGAATTACATAGATTGGCCACCCCGCCTGTTGCTTGAAGGTTTGACTGTTTGATTGTCTGAATGATAGAACGACTGAATGAGGCGAGCGGCACATGGATGAGGGCGCGGTCGTGGTTACCTGCAGCTCTGGGAGTTGAACTTCTTGCCCTGCAGGAGACACGTTTGGGGGCTCTCCCGGCACTGGCACAGGCAGGTCTCGGGGTTCAGAGGCTGGCTACGGGGGCAGCTGGCACTGCAGACGCAGCCACACAGCTCGGGGTCCCAGCGTTGGTTGGGCGGGCAGGCGCCGGGGGCAGGCTGACCCTCGCACACGCACTCGCAGGCCGCCTCGTCCAGACGCCAGCCCGACCCGCAGCTGGCCTCAGTCAGCCCGTTCTGGCACACACACTCGCATCTCTCCTCGTCCAGGACCTTGCTGGGGCCGCAGAGGGCCAGCAGGGCGGCGTCCAGGGGGTCTGGGGTGGGGCATGTAGGTTCCAATTAATTAATTTATTAATGTATTCGTTCATTTAAACAATGCAACCTACTTTTAAACATATCAGATTTAGTAAAAACCCAATATATTTTCCCTGTTAAAATCCTACATAAATTTTTTGAGGATAATATATGATACGCTAATCTTAGTTTTCGGGTAAGGTGACATGTGGCTGATGCATTTAGCAGAAGTGCAGATGCAGCATTGCATTGTGGGTGGTTTGCAAGAAATTGTCAAAAACATTGACATAGGATTGCTGGGTGGCTCATCCAGTTAAGTCACTGTTCTAGTGCAGGGATGGGCCTCATGGTGGTAATCTGGAACGTGTCAGCAGAGGTCTGCCATTGCTGTGCGGCCCTCGGGTCAACTGAATTCTGCACAGCCAGGATGACATTGTCTCATCGGGAGGCAGCGATATCTGCTGGTCAATCAGGCCCAAGCAACGCTTAAGCTGTACAATGGGCGGCAGTGTAGTATAATGGGTAAGGAACTGGCCTTGTAACTGAAAGGTTGCAGGTTCGATTCCCAGGTAGGACACTGCCGTTGTACCCTTGAGCAAGGTACTTAACCTGAATTGCTTCAGTATATATCCAGCTGTATAATTGGATAATATATGTAAAAGAACAACTAAAAAGTTGTGTAAGTCGCTCTGGATAAGAGCGTCTGCTAAATGCCTGTAATGTAATGTAATGTGGCCAGGCTTACCCAGCTCAGTGATGGACAGAGTACTCTCGTCTTCGGATACACACTGACAGCCTGTGGGATCCCAGACCAGCCCCACATCACAGGGGGTATCCGGTGGGGAACACCTGGGGAGGACGCAAACATGGATCAGCACAGCTCATGGGTTGGAGGGGGGCACTCCCAAAATTCCTCAAAACCTGTGGGACTCCGCAGGGGTCTTCCATGAGAAATCGATCCCTCCCCTTCCCCCTCCCTGCTACCCTCTCACAGCGATTCCAATGAATTATGCACGCTGCGAGGAGCCAGGAGAGGGGAAAACTATCTCTGTGTCACTGATTCACTCCAAAAGGGCTCCAAACTGTACTCAGGGTAGGGACAGTGGCCAACTTCCTCCTTTATTTCCCTAGAAAGTTCATGCATAATTCATTACTGTGGGCCAATGTCAGGTCTGTCGCTAAGCAACAGACCCAAAGTCTTTGCGTACTGTAAGAATAAAAAAGCAGGCTGTGTTCCGGTGACTACTGCCCTTATGGACGTGTAATATACTGCAGTATATTTAAAATATATTGTGAAGATAATTTTGATATATTTACAATATACTGCAGTATATTCTGAGTTTGTTTAGGGACCATTTATCATCATTCTTTATGGCGGTCCTATAAGATAAATGGAGGAGTAACAGAAGGGTTGCAGGTTTAATCCCTATCGAGCAAGATGTTCTTGCTGCCGTGAAATATGTCCTTATATGCATGGATGATAATAGTGCCGCCAGGTGAAAAACCCTGTTTTTTACAAGAAAGACGTGGTATGAAATCCTGACAGTGCTGCCTGGCAGTATGCTCTTCAGTGGCATGCACATGCTCATCTTCATCCTCAAATTGATGACAGCAATGAGTCAGGCCTAGAAACACGACCGGGCATTCCTAATTTGAACTCGAGAAAAAAATATACTCCCCAGGAAAATTGTTTTTAAAAATAAGTAAAGCACCAAACATGCATAACATTCCACACGCCACCGTACGCACAGAGGATATTAACGCTCCCGGATTCAGTGCGTGCTCTGCGGTCTTAAAAACAGTCCCGTCATTGTGTCACTTCCTGATGGAATGCGGCTGATTACTCACAGTGTGTGATGGAAGGCGGCCTCTCTCCGTATGATGGGGCGAAGCGGTCTCTTGGGCTGACATTCGCAGGCTGTGTGGTTGACAAAGGTTGCCATGATCACAGTGCGCTCCGTTTGCGGTGGCGACAGCTGAACCAGCTGAGGAACCGAAACGTGAGGAGAATGTTGGACAGGAATCAACATCAATATCTGGCAACCAAACTACTGTTAAATCATGTGACTTATAATAGGTCGTGATACGGGATAAAATGAGTGCAACATCAAATTTTAATTTTATCTGTTCCACTTTTTTCTTCCCACAAAGAAATATGACTAATACAGTAATGTATAGTATTGCATTACTTTGATTTTGACTTGTAATTAGCATTGCGCAACTTGAAAAGGATTGTAATTAGCATTGCGCAACTGAAATATGAACTCACAAAGGCAAACAAATGCAGGATTTTGAGTGTAGTGATTATTCCCCCTCTTCTCTGGGATTAATTATGGAATCATTTCTGTTTTCTGGCACAAAATGGTGATTATAATGGTGTTGGTTGGTGTTGGTTCCATATGTGTGTCTGCGCATGTGTGTGAGGCTCTCACGGGCTTTTCGACCAGGGTCTGGTTTGTGTCGTTGCAATACTGTGTGTGTGTGTGTGTGTGTGTGTGAGGTACTCACAGTCTTGTTGACCAGGCTCTGGCTGGTATTGGTGCAGAACAGGGCCTCGTGGTTGCAGCAGCCACCGCACCGATACACAGACACGCAACGGGGCACATAAAAATGGCTGGTGCTCTCGGGGTACTCCTTAGACACCTCCAGACACACCTCCCGTGGGCGGCAGGCAGTGCGCTGCATCTCCTCCATAATAGCTATGCGGGACATGGAGGAAAAAAACACAGCTGGCTTTGAGGTCAAGAAAACACTGGTAGACTGATTTTGGATTAGCGCTCTCATTTAGCACAGGGGCGCGCAACTCCGGTCCTGGAGCGCTGCTCTGCATGCTGGTTTTTGTCTCAACAAATTACCTTAGTTTCAGTTTTCTAACAGCTCTGCAAACTACGTTGGTTCATCCTGTACTTTAGCACGGTAAAATCTTTAGGATACGCTTGCAGTCTGCGGCTGTAGCTGGTGCTTATACAAATGTCAGATCAAGATATGATTGAGCTAATTAAGGGCAGAAACAGATCGGCCCTTGTTGTGCACCTGATTTAGTCATACACTCAGGTAATCATTTAAAAAAGTTTTTAAAAAATCATTCTTTCTCAGAATTGGAGAGTTAGTTCAGGCAATTCTCACAAGTCATTGTTGTTTAGACCCTTGAGTATCTCTCAAAGGAAAACAATGGGATGTTGTAAAAGTTATTTCGTCAGACTTAACCTTCAGATTCATCCAAATCTTTGGGGGAAGAGTTCAGAGGAGCCAATTGCCCAAATAGGCAATGCCCTCATAATCTTTAGTGCTCCTGTCTCATAAAGTTTAATCATTTCTGTTTTTATCTCGCCCAAGGACGCACAATCCTCGGGACACAATATACTCCTGCGCTGTGACCTTTTCTGTGCTAAAAGTCAATTGCTTGCAGCAGCAGCCTTTTGAAGGAATGTAGATCAGTGTTGCTGGAGGACAGCTGTTTTTGTGGTGGGACTGTTTGTGTGCAGGGGCTGCCAAAAGGTCTAAATGCAGGCCACAGTTCCATTTATTCCACACAGCTGTTTGGTCTTTACGGATATTTCATAATTGTGCCTGACTGTTGAATTGATTAGTCTCTTTTCCCAGGAAGTAAATAAATATAGGAATCAGTAAAAGGCAGGGATACAAGAGGGGAAAAAACAGCGCAGCCTCCTCCATTTTTTACACTGTCCCTTGTAGGGTGAACGCATTTCCTCTAAAGAGGTCACTCAATTCAGGCTTCAGGCTATACCATTGAAATGGCTAATATAGAAATCAAACTCTTGGGAGCTGTAGTCAAACCCTTGGTTATTATTTGTTTTCATACCTTTTATTGATCCTGTTGACCCTCAGATATAATTAAGGGGAGGGGGGGGGGCGGTGAAAATTATTTATTTGTTGAATAGTATATAATATGCAGCCACTTTAACACTTGTGCAATGTTGTTCTGTGGCCAGACGTGCATCTGGACACGTCAAGAGGGAAATGACGGCAAAGAATGCATTTCGTTAATAATGTGTTTGCATTGTTTATGCACAAATGCATTTGTCATGTAAAAGCAAATGTCTCACCCTGTGCTTCATTTTAAAGTTCCAAACGTGGTTCCCATGAAATATAAAACAGAAGAACCTTGTTTTAAGAGTTCCAATGGGATTCGCCAAGCCCTCTACATACCATACACATGGCTCTATAATCCGTCCTTTGTGGAATTTCAGAATTTCACACGTGGCACATGCCGTAGCGCGCATTCCCAGAGACGTGTAAGATAATAGCAATGCTATGAGAACACGGACATCCATGTGATACAAGCGAAAAATGGTGTAAGCATTTACACTCTGCTCTTGAGGATAACTGCTAAGCACAGTGTTTTTTTAATTTATTTTTTAAGATGAAGAAGAAGTCTTTGATTACAAAAAACATTTGGAATACAAGTGGAATTGCTTAAATTGGTTCCCAAACGGTTTTGTGAAACGCATCATTAGAGTTTCATTGAACACCCTCCAGACAAGGTAACTGGCAAACTGGGCCAGTCTCACCTTCAAAGGTCCCGTCGACTTTGTAGTGTGCCGCCTGGAGGGGGCTTCCCCAGAGGCCCTCTTTGGGATGGGCCGGGAAGGGGGTGGTGTGCGCCCTCTTGCGTAGACAGTGCTGGACCAGGCTGTATTCTGGGTACAGCATCTCCAGGAGCTCATCCAGGCTGGTCACTGCATCCAGCCGGCTCTCTCCCACACCTCCCAGCTGAGAGGTTGGAAACACATCACCATGGTTACAATGCCATACCCACTAGCATATCCTGGACTATATAACAGACATGTCGCACATTAAATATGAATATATGATACAGGATATAATATATAAGTATGAATACGTGTCGCAGAAAACATGTCTCCTAATATATTGTGGCTTGAGGTGGTTTGAGTAGCTGAGGGGGGCACAATTTGTTTGGGGTGGGGGTGGACACCACTGCACAGAAATTTAGGCAAACTCAACTCCTAAGAGCACGATGCGAAGGGTGTGTGTTAAATGGGAGGAGACCTGCTCAATTTTCTTGTAGTTCCTTCATGATCAAAGAAACTGAGGTTCAGAAGGAAAGAGCTGTGGTGAGCGAGGGAAGGCTTTCTGGTCATGTGCCATGAAAAGATTTGTGGAAGGAAATGCCTTTAAATCTAATTATTTCATTGGGTGGAACATATGCAGTGCACTTAAGAAAGGAACTTAACTTGAATCAAATACACACAGGCACGCACGCACGCACGCACACATACACACACATGCATACTATATATGTACATTCACACAGCTTACATAAGTAGGACACAAAATATCAGAGAGTACATTTTAAAAGTCAGTCCAAGTCCCGTCTGAGGGTCTCTTAGAGTATTAATCATCCAAGGGAAATATCATACCACGCTAGGCCGCGGTACAGAAACAGAGTGTATTTTTATTTGTTTTTTCTTATATTATTTATGTGCTTAGCAAATACCCTTAGCAAAGTACACCCCTAACCACGGTGATTTATGTTGCTTACATTTTTTCATGTTATATATTTATATAGCTGGATATTTGCTGAAGCTGTTGAAGTTTAGTAGCTTGCTCGTGTGCATAACAGTAATGCCTTGCCAAGGAATAAACCGAGCAAATCTTTTGGTTGGCAGCCTGGTTCACTACCCTGTCAAATAAACGAGTGCTCGGAAGTACTGAATAGGTCTCCTGGGCCGTGACCGAATACGATCCCTGTTTCCTGCCCCTGTCCACTCAGACCCCTGTCTACTATGAGCCCTGTCCCCTTACTTTGCAAGCAGTGTGTGAAAGAAATCCCGCAAAACTCTTTCCAAACTAGTGAGGAAGTAGTTCGCAATATTTATCTTTTATTTTTTTGTTTTATTGAGAATATCAATCGGTTTACATATGACAATGGTCACAAAGTTTAGATTATGAATAAAGATAGCATTAACTCTTGTACTCCAAGTTGTAGTTTTTACTTACGATTTACTTCTTGAAATTGTCGGATGAGTGCACAGTTCTGTGCATGAGTGTGCTCCTGAATCCCCTCAACAAAACCCCAGAAAATATGGTTTCATCCTGGGATTTTAAGTGCCCCCATTTGTGAGAAAAAGTCACCCACTCAAAAACCTTTGGACGAAGTTGACTCAAATATGCGCCCTCAAAGGGGTGAAGGGATCATATTCGGTCACGGCCCTGGTTAGCGGTCTGTGGGTGTGTTTAGTCCCTATGTTACATTGACTGCGTTTGATAAACCTTTTCAGCTGAACACTGATCTTAATTCATGTCACATGACAGTTAGAAAAACGCATTGTCAGAGGTCTCAGAGGTGTGTTTGTACAACAGAAGAGATTCCGGTATTTCTGTTTCTGCAGGTACTGTATGTAGGCCAGCTGTCTCAGATGACTTCATGCAATAACGATTAATGACCAAGCACTGAAATTAATCTTATATTCAAAACTGATTTACTGATTTAAGGCAAAGATCAAGAAAAAAAGTAATATTTCCACTTAGATGCACATAACCACCTGCTTTTCCCCAATTAATAATGTACTGGAAAACCCATGAGTAAAGTGGGTCACTGACTGATTAAAATCACGTGTGTGTCTGTGTGTGTATTTGGGTGTATATGCAGCAGCAGTGATTTGCTTCCCTTAGCCTCTATGGCCGTTCACAGGGAGAACAGCCAGCTGCCTCCGAGCCAACAGGCTGCTGAAAATGTGCACCTGCCCTTCCTTCCTTCCTTCCTTCCTTCCTTCCTTCTCTACTTTTCTCTGTAGCTCTGGAGTCCTTAGCTGCCATTTCTATTATCTGCTATTCCACTGCATGTTCTACGCACTGTTGGGTTCTCAGTCCTCTGTATCTAAAACATGGAATGGCACTGCATGTTCTACACACTGTTGGGTTCTCACTCCTCTGTATCTAAAACACGGAATGGCACTGCATGTTCCACGCACTGTTGGGTTCTCAGTCCTCTGTATCTAAAACACGGAATGGCACTGCATGTTCTACACACTGTTGGGTTCTCACTCCTCTGTATCTAAAACACGGAATGGCACTGCATGTTCCACACACTGTTGGGTTCTCAGTCCTCTGTATCTAAAACACGGAATGGCACTGCATGTTCTACACACTGTTGGGTTCTCACTCCTCTGTATCTAAAACACGGAATGGCACTGCATGTTCTACACACTGTTGGGTTCTCAGTCCTCTGTATCTAAAACACGGAATGGCACTGCATGTTCTACACACTGTTGGGTTCTCACTCCTCTGTATCTAAAACACGGAATGGCACTGCATGTTCTACACACTGTTGGGTTCTCACTCCTCTGTATCTAAAACACGGAATGGCACTGCATGTTCTACACACTGTTGGGTTCTCACTCCTCTGTATCTAAAACACGGAATGGCACTGCGCTCACGACCCCTCCCCTTTATCTGACATGTGGTGATAATGTGAGTCAGAGTACACTGGTGTGAAAGCCTGTTCTGAAAGATCACACACACACACACACACACACACACACACACACACACACACACACACATATGCATGCACACACACCCAAACACACACACACACACACACACACACACACACACACACACATATGCATGCACACACACCCAAACACACACACACACACACACACACACACACACACACACACACACACACATATGCATGCACACACACCCAAACACACACACACACACACACACACACACATATGCATGCACATACACACACACACACACACACACATGCACATATACACGCACACACACACACACACACACACACACATATGCATGCATACACACACACACACACACACACACACACGTATGCATGCACGCACACCCAAACACACACACACACACACACACACACACACACACACACACACACACACACACACACACACACACACATATGCATGGACATACCCACAATACAAACATACATACAAAAACACAAACCCCTACAGACAAATGCAAACAGACACACATGCACACTTTTTTTCAGCACCGCAGTCAAGTTAGGAAGCAGTTAAAGAAACGCAGGCACACACCCACATCTTGAGGCCCTCAGCATTTCCGAAAGGAAAACAGAGTGAGAGACCGTAGCTGAAAGGAGAGAGAAGTGTGCCGAGCTGTCGAATTACCGCCCTCCACCAGGCTAATCAGGACGGGGCTAATGTTTCAGGGGGATTAAGTTTGTCCACAAGCGTCCGCATACCGGGCACGCCGCTGAAGCGAACAGCTGCCATCCGCGAGACAAAGCCGGCGATTTCCGTCGTTGCTCTTACCTCTGTGTCCTCCATGTCCTCAGTGGCCTCGTAGTAGTCCTGCCCAAAGCTGTACCCATGAGCGAGACTCAGCGCACCGGCAATCCACACCGCAGCCGTAAAAAACATCCACATAATGCCCCAGTGGCCGGTTGAGGGGGAGGGGTGGGGGCAGTGGGCGTGGTGTCGTCGGGTGGTAAAGAATGCTCAGTGAAGCCGCTTTCCCAGCTCTCTCATCCCGGCACGGGGAGCTCCGCTCGCAATCGAACCCCAGCCCAGATCAGACGAGCCCCTGCCACCAGCGCTCAGACGCAGCATTGTGAGGATGAGTCCTCTCTTTCTCTCTCTCTCTCCTCATTCAGTGTCCGTGAACATCTTGTGTTCCTTTTTTTCACGTCCTCCCACTTCTCCTCTGGGGAAATCCCCGGCTCCTGTGCCAGACTCGATGATTTAAAGGTGAGCGGAAGGAGGAGGAGGTGGAGGAGGAGGAGGAGGAGGAGGAGGAGCGGGAGGACACTCAGTCTGGTCTCTCCTCTGCACCAGCCGCCGGGGTGCAAAAGCGCTGAGCCCTGTCTCCTGTCGAACGGAGAGAAGAGAAGTATGGGCAGCCGTCTGTGATAGCAGGCTTGGAGGAGTGGACGTTTCTCTCTCTCTCTCTCTCTTTCATTCTCTCTCTCTTCGGCACTTCGCTTTTCCTTTTCCACACACAATGCAGAGGGATTCTTCTGGGAGGAGCTCCCTTCTCTTTTCAAGGCTATTTGTGAGTGTTTCTGTGTGTGTGTGTGTGTGTGTGTGTGTGTGTGTATACGAGTGTATGTGTGTCTACACTGTGTAATATATTTTGTGTATGTGTGTGTGTGTGCGCATTGTTATTGTGCATGTATGCATGTACATTATTGTGTGTGTGTGTGTGTGTGTGTATGCATCTGTGCATATGGTGATGCATGTGAGCTTAAGACAGAACATGCTTAGGTAGTATAGTACATAGTGTGAGGCAGTATAGAAAATGGTAAACTATTTTGGGGCAGTAGAATGCATTGGGGAAATTTTAAGAATTTTGAGGCTGTATGTAACATGTAGGCAGCACTATTTGGGATAGTCCAGAACATGCTGAGACATGTTCAGGCAGTTATGAGTGTGTTGGGCAGTAAAATGTGCATTGAGGCTGTACCATGTCTTTAGGCAGTATGGAGCACACTGAACTAGTATCGAGTGTGTTGAATCTGTATAGAGTGTGTTTGGACAGTATAGAGCATGGTGAAGTAGTATGAAGTATATTGAGGCTGTAAAGCATGTTTTTAGGCAGGGCGGAGCACGATGAAGTAGTAGAAAGTGTCTTTAGGCTGTATAGAGTGTATTTATGCAGTATAGCTCAGGCTGAAGTCGTATGAAGTTTGCTGAGGCTGTATAGAGTGTGTTTAGGCAGTATAGTGCATGCTGAAGTAGTATGAAGTGTGTTGAGGCTGTAAAGAGTGTGTTTGGGCAGTATAGTGCATGCTGAAGTAGTATGGAGTGTTGAGGCTGTAAAGAGTGTTTAGGCAGTATAGTGCATGCTGAAGTAGTATGAAGTGTGATGAGGCTGTATAGAGTGTTTAGGCAGTATAGTGCATGCTGAAGTAGTATGAAGTGTGATGAGGCTGTATAGAGTGTTTAGGCAGTATAGTGCATGCTGAAGTAGTATGCAGTGTGTTGAGGCTGTATAGAGTGTTTAGGCAGTATACTGCATGCTGAAGTAGTATGAAGTGTGTTGAGGCTGTAAAGAGTGTGTTTGGGCAGTATAGTGCATGCTGAAGTAGTATGGAGTGTTGAGGCTGTAAAGAGTGTTTAGGCAGTATAGTGCATGCTGAAGTAGTATGAAGTGTGATGAGGCTGTATAGAGTGTTTAGGCAGTATAGTGCATGCTGAAGTAGTATGCAGTGTTTTGAGGCTGTATAGAGTGTTTAGGCAGTATAGTGCATGCTGAAGTAGTATGAAGTGTATTGAGGCTGCAAAGAGTGTGTTTGGGCAGTATAGTGCATGCTGAAGTAGTATGAAGTGTGATGAGGCTGTATAGAGTGTTTAGGCAGTATAGTGCATGCTGAAGTAGTATGAAGTGTGATGAGGCTGTATAGAGTGTTTAGGCAGTATAGTGCATGCTGAAGTAGTATGCAGTGTGTTGAGGCTGTATAGAGTGTTTAGGCAGTATAGTGCATGCTGAAGTAGTATGAAGTGTATTGAGGCTGCAAAGAGTGTGTTTGGGCAGTATAGTGCATGCTGAAGTAGTATGAAGTGTGATGAGGCTGTATAGAGTGTTTAAGCAGTATAGTGCATGCTGAAGTAGTATGAAGTGTGTTGAGTCTGTAAAGAGTGTTTAGGCAGTATAGTGCATGCTGAAGTAGTATGAAGTGTGTTGAGTCGGTAAAGAGTGTTTAGGCAGTATAGTGCATGCTGAAGTAGTATGAAGTGTGTTGAGGCTGTAAAGACTGTTTAGGCAGTATAGTGCATGCTGAAGTAGTATGAAGTGTGTTGAGGCTGTATAGAGTGTTTAGGCAGTATAGTGCATGCTGAAGTAGTATGCAGTGTTTTGAGGCTGTATAGAGTGTTTAGGCAGTATAGTGCATGCTGAAGTAGTATGAAGTGTATTGAGGCTGCAAAGAGTGTGTTTGGGCAGTATAGTGCATGCTGAAGTAGTATGAAGTGTGATGAGGCTGTATAGAGTGTTTAGGCAGTATAGTGCATGCTGAAGTAGTATGAAGTGTGATGAGGCTGTATAGAGTGTTTAGGCAGTATAGTGCATGCTGAAGTAGTATGCAGTGTGTTGAGGCTGTATAGAGTGTTTAGGCAGTATAGTGCATGCTGAAGTAGTATGAAGTGTATTGAGGCTGCAAAGAGTGTGTTTGGGCAGTATAGTGCATGCTGAAGTAGTATGAAGTGTGATGAGGCTGTATAGAGTGTTTAAGCAGTATAGTGCATGCTGAAGTAGTATGAAGTGTGTTGAGTCTGTAAAGAGTGTTTAGGCAGTATAGTGCATGCTGAAGTAGTATGAAGTGTGTTGAGTCGGTAAAGAGTGTTTAGGCAGTATAGTGCATGCTGAAGTAGTATGAAGTGTGTTGAGGCTGTAAAGACTGTTTAGGCAGTATAGTGCATGCTGAAGTAGTATGAAGTGTGTTGAGGTTGTAAAGAGTGTTTAGGCAGTATAGTGCATGCTGAAGTAGTATGAAGTGTGTTGAGGCTGTATAGAGTGTTTAGGCAGTATAGCGCATGCTGAAGTAGTATGAAGTGTGTTGAGGCTGTAAAGAGTGTTTAGGCAGTATAGTGCATGCTGAAGTAGTATGAAGTGTGATGAGGCTGTATAGAGTGTTTAGGCAGTATAGTGCATGCTGAAGTAGTATGAAGTGTGATGAGGCTGTATAGAGTGTTTAGGCAGTATAGTGCATGCTGAAGTAGTATGAAGTGTGTTGAGGCTGTAAAGAGTGTTTAGGCAGTATAGTGCATGCTAAAGTAGTATGAAGTGTGATGAGGCTGTATAGAGTGTTTAGGCTGTATAGTGCATGCTGAAGTAGTATGAAGTGTGATGAGGCTGTATAGAGTGTTTAAGCAGTATAGTGCATGCTGAACTAATGTGAAGTGTGTTGAGGCTGTAAAGAGTGTTTAGGCAGTATAGTGCATGCTGAAGTAGTATGAAGTGTGTTGAGGCTGTAAAGAGTGTTTAGGTAGTATAGTGCATGCTGAAGTAGTATGGAGTGTTGAGGCTGTATAGAGAGTGTTTAGGCAGTATAGTGCATGCTGAAGTAGTATGAAGTGTGTTGAGGCTGTAAAGAGTGTTTCGGCAGTATAGTGCATGCTGAAGTAGTATGGAGTGTTGAGGCTGTATAGAGAGTGTTTAGGCAGTATAGTGCATGCTGAAGTAGTATGAAGTATGTTGAGGCTGTAAAGAGTGTTTGGGCAGTATAGTGCCTGCTGAAGTAGTATGAAGTGTGTTGAGGTTGTAAAGAGTGTTTAGGCAGTATAGTGCATGCTGAAGTAGTATGAAGTGTGATGAGGCTGTATAGAGTGTTTAGGCAGTATAGTGCATGCTGAAGTAGTATGAAGTGTGTTGAGGCTGTAAAGAGTGTTTAGGCAGTATAGTGCATGCTGAAGTAGTATGAAGTGTGATGAGGCTGTAAAGAGTGTTTAGCCAGTATAGTGCATGCTGAAGTAGTATGAAGTGTGTTGAGGCTGTAAAGAGTGTTTAGGCAGTATAGTGCATGCTGAAGTAGTATGAAGTGTGTTGAGGCTGTAAAGAGTGTTTCGGCAGTATAGTGCATGCTGAAGTAGTATGGAGTGTTGAGGCTGTATAGAGAGTGTTTAGGCAGTATAGTGCATGCTGAAGTAGTATGAAGTATGTTGAGGCTGTAAAGAGTGTTTGGGCAGTATAGTGCCTGCTGAAGTAGTATGAAGTGTGTTGAGGTTGTAAAGAGTGTTTAGGCAGTATAGTGCATGCTGAAGTAGTATGAAGTGTGATGAGGCTGTATAGAGTGTTTAGGCAGTATAGTGCATGCTGAAGTAGTATGAAGTGTGATGAGGCTGTATAGAGTGTTTAGGCAGTATAGTGCATGCTGAAGTAGTATGCAGTGTGTTGAGGCTGTATAGAGTGTTTAGGCAGTATACTGCATGCTGAAGTAGTATGAAGTGTGTTGAGGCTGTAAAGAGTGTGTTTGGGCAGTATAGTGCATGCTGAAGTAGTATGGAGTGTTGAGGCTGTAAAGAGTGTTTAGGCAGTATAGTGCATGCTGAAGTAGTATGAAGTGTGATGAGGCTGTATAGAGTGTTTAGGCAGTATAGTGCATGCTGAAGTAGTATGCAGTGTTTTGAGGCTGTATAGAGTGTTTAGGCAGTATAGTGCATGCTGAAGTAGTATGAAGTGTATTGAGGCTGCAAAGAGTGTGTTTGGGCAGTATAGTGCATGCTGAAGTAGTATGAAGTGTGATGAGGCTGTATAGAGTGTTTAGGCAGTATAGTGCATGCTGAAGTAGTATGAAGTGTGATGAGGCTGTATAGAGTGTTTAGGCAGTATAGTGCATGCTGAAGTAGTATGCAGTGTGTTGAGGCTGTATAGAGTGTTTAGGCAGTATAGTGCATGCTGAAGTAGTATGAAGTGTATTGAGGCTGCAAAGAGTGTGTTTGGGCAGTATAGTGCATGCTGAAGTAGTATGAAGTGTGATGAGGCTGTATAGAGTGTTTAAGCAGTATAGTGCATGCTGAAGTAGTATGAAGTGTGTTGAGTCTGTAAAGAGTGTTTAGGCAGTATAGTGCATGCTGAAGTAGTATGAAGTGTGTTGAGTCGGTAAAGAGTGTTTAGGCAGTATAGTGCATGCTGAAGTAGTATGAAGTGTGTTGAGGCTGTAAAGACTGTTTAGGCAGTATAGTGCATGCTGAAGTAGTATGAAGTGTGTTGAGGCTGTATAGAGTGTTTAGGCAGTATAGTGCATGCTGAAGTAGTATGCAGTGTTTTGAGGCTGTATAGAGTGTTTAGGCAGTATAGTGCATGCTGAAGTAGTATGAAGTGTATTGAGGCTGCAAAGAGTGTGTTTGGGCAGTATAGTGCATGCTGAAGTAGTATGAAGTGTGATGAGGCTGTATAGAGTGTTTAGGCAGTATAGTGCATGCTGAAGTAGTATGAAGTGTGATGAGGCTGTATAGAGTGTTTAGGCAGTATAGTGCATGCTGAAGTAGTATGCAGTGTGTTGAGGCTGTATAGAGTGTTTAGGCAGTATAGTGCATGCTGAAGTAGTATGAAGTGTATTGAGGCTGCAAAGAGTGTGTTTGGGCAGTATAGTGCATGCTGAAGTAGTATGAAGTGTGATGAGGCTGTATAGAGTGTTTAAGCAGTATAGTGCATGCTGAAGTAGTATGAAGTGTGTTGAGTCTGTAAAGAGTGTTTAGGCAGTATAGTGCATGCTGAAGTAGTATGAAGTGTGTTGAGTCGGTAAAGAGTGTTTAGGCAGTATAGTGCATGCTGAAGTAGTATGAAGTGTGTTGAGGCTGTAAAGACTGTTTAGGCAGTATAGTGCATGCTGAAGTAGTATGAAGTGTGTTGAGGTTGTAAAGAGTGTTTAGGCAGTATAGTGCATGCTGAAGTAGTATGAAGTGTGTTGAGGCTGTATAGAGTGTTTAGGCAGTATAGCGCATGCTGAAGTAGTATGAAGTGTGTTGAGGCTGTAAAGAGTGTTTAGGCAGTATAGTGCATGCTGAAGTAGTATGAAGTGTGATGAGGCTGTATAGAGTGTTTAGGCAGTATAGTGCATGCTGAAGTAGTATGAAGTGTGATGAGGCTGTATAGAGTGTTTAGGCAGTATAGTGCATGCTGAAGTAGTATGAAGTGTGTTGAGGCTGTAAAGAGTGTTTAGGCAGTATAGTGCATGCTAAAGTAGTATGAAGTGTGATGAGGCTGTATAGAGTGTTTAGGCTGTATAGTGCATGCTGAAGTAGTATGAAGTGTGATGAGGCTGTATAGAGTGTTTAAGCAGTATAGTGCATGCTGAACTAGTGTGAAGTGTGTTGAGGCTGTAAAGAGTGTTTAGGCAGTATAGTGCATGCTGAAGTAGTATGAAGTGTGTTGAGGCTGTAAAGAGTGTTTAGGTAGTATAGTGCATGCTGAAGTAGTATGAAGTGTGTTGAGTCTGTAAAGAGTGTTTAGGCAGTATAGTGCATGCTGAAGTAGTATGGAGTGTGTTGAGGTTGTAAAGAGTGTTTAGGCAGTATAGTGCATGCTGAAGTAGTATGGAGTGTGTTGAGGTTGTAAAGAGTGTTTAGGCAGTATAGTGCATGCTGAAGTAGTATGGAGTGTTGAGGCTGTATAGAGAGTGTTTAGGCAGTATAGTGCATGCTGAAGTAGTATGAAGTGTGTTGAGGCTGTAAAGAGTGTTTCGGCAGTATAGTGCATGCTGAAGTAGTATGGAGTGTTGAGGCTGTATAGAGAGTGTTTAGGCAGTATAGTGCATGCTGAAGTAGTATGAAGTATGTTGAGGCTGTAAAGAGTGTTTGGGCAGTATAGTGCCTGCTGAAGTAGTATGAAGTGTGTTGAGGTTGTAAAGAGTGTTTAGGCAGTATAGTGCATGCTGAAGTAGTATGAAGTGTGATGAGGCTGTATAGAGTGTTTAGGCAGTATAGTGCATGCTGAAGTAGTATGAAGTGTGTTGAGGCTGTAAAGAGTGTTTAGGCAGTATAGTGCATGCTGAAGTAGTATGAAGTGTGATGAGGCTGTAAAGAGTGTTTAGCCAGTATAGTGCATGCTGAAGTAGTATGAAGTGTGTTGAGGCTGTAAAGAGTGTTTAGGCAGTATAGTGCATGCTGAAGTAGTATGAAGTGTGTTGAGGCTGTAAAGAGTGTTTCGGCAGTATAGTGCATGCTGAAGTAGTATGGAGTGTTGAGGCTGTATAGAGAGTGTTTAGGCAGTATAGTGCATGCTGAAGTAGTATGAAGTATGTTGAGGCTGTAAAGAGTGTTTGGGCAGTATAGTGCCTGCTGAAGTAGTATGAAGTGTGTTGAGGTTGTAAAGAGTGTTTAGGCAGTATAGTGCATGCTGAAGTAGTATGAAGTGTGATGAGGCTGTAAAGAGTGTTTAGCCAGTATAGTGCATGCTGAAGTAGTATGAAGTGTGATGAGGCTGTATAGAGTGTTTAGGCAGTATAGTGCATGCTGAAGTAGTATGAAGTGTGTTGAGGCTGTATAGAGTGTTTAGGCAGTATAGTGCATGCTGAAGTAGTATGAAGTGTGTTGAGGCTGTAAAGAGTGTTTAGGCAGTATAGTGCATGCTGAAGTAGTATGAAGTGTGTTGAGGTTGTAAAGAGTGTTTAGGCAGTATAGTGCATGCTGAAGTAGTATGAAGTGTGTTGAGGCTGTATAGAGTGTTTAGGCAGTATAGTGCATGCTGAAGTAGTATGAAGTGTGTTGAGGCTGGAAAGAGTGTTTAGGCAGTATAGTGCATGCTGAAGTAGTATGAAGTGTGATGAGGCTGTATAGAGTGTTTAGGCAGTATAGTGCATGCTGAAGTAGTATGAAGTGTGATGACGCTGTATAGAGTGTTTAGGCAGTATAGTGCATGCTGAAGTAGTATGAAGTGTGTTGAGGCTGTAAAGAGTGTTTAGGCAGTATAGTGCATGCTGAAGTAGTATGAAGTGTGATGAGGCTGTATAGAGTGTTTAGGCTGTATAGTGCATGCTGAAGTAGTATGAAGTGTGAAGAGGCTGTATAGTGTTTAGGCAGTATAGTGCATGCTGAAGTAGTATGAAGTGTGTTGAGGCTGTAAAGAGTGTTTAGGCAGTATAGTGCATGCTGAAGTAGTATGAAGTGTGATGAGGCTGTATAGAGTGTTTAGGCAGTATAGTGCATGCTGAAGTAGTATGAAGTGTGTTGAGGCTTTAAAGAGTGTTTTGGCAGTATAGTGCATGCTGAAGTAGTATGAAGTGTGTTGAGTCTGTAAAGAGTGTTTAGGCAGTATAGTGCATGCTGAAGTAGTATGGAGTGTGTTGAGGTTGTAAAGAGTGTTTAGGCAGTATATTGCATGCTGAAGTAGTATGGAGTGTGTTGAGGTTGTAAAGAGTGTTTAGGCAGTATAGTGCATGTTGAAGTAATATGGAGTGTTGAGGCTGTATAGAGAGTGTTTAGGCAGTATAGTGCATGCTGAAGTAGTATTTAGTGTGTTGAGGCTGTAAAGAGTGTTTCGGCAGTATAGTGCATGCTGAAGTAGTATGGAGTGTTGAGGCTGTATAGAGAGTGTTTAGGCAGTATAGTGCATGCTGAAGTAGTATGAAGTATGTTGAGGCTGTAAAGAGTGTTTGGGCAGTATAGTGCATGCTGAAGTAGTATGAAGTGTGTTGAGGTTGTATAGAGTGTTTAGGCAGTATAGTGCATGCTGAAGTAGTATGAAGTGTGTTGAGGCTGTAAAGAGTGTTTAGGCAGTATAGTGCATGCTGAAGTAGTATGAAGTGTGTTGAGTCTGTAAAGAGTGTTTAGGCAGTATAGTGCATGCTGAAGTAGTATGAAGTGTGATGAGGCTGTATAGAGTGTTTAGGCAGTATAGTGCTTGCTGAAGTAGTATGAAGTGTGTTGAGGCTGTAAAGAGTGTTTAGGCAGTATAGTGCATGCTGAAGTAGTATGAAGTGTGTTGAGTCTGTAAAGAGTGTTTAGGCAGTATAGTGCATGCTGAAGTAGTATGGAGTGTGTTGAGGTTGTAAAGAGTGTTTAGGCAGTATAGTGCATGCTGAAGTATTATGGAGTGTTGAGGCTGTATAGAGAGTGTTTAGGCAGTATAGTGCATGCTGAAGTAGTATGAAGTTTGTTGAGGCTGTAAAGAGTGTTTCGGCAGTATAGTGCATGCTGAAGTAGTATGGAGTGTTGAGGCTGTATAGAGAGTGTTTAGGCAGTATAGTGCATGCTGAAGTAGTATGAAGTGTGTTGAGGCTGTAAAGAGTGTTTGGGCAGTATAGTGCATGCTGAAGTAGTATGAAGTGTGTTGAGGTTGTAAAGAGTGTTTAGGCAGTATAGTGCATGCTGAAGTAGTATGGAGTGTGTTGAGGCTGTAAAGAGTGTTTAGGCAGTATAGTGCATGCTGAAGTAGTATGGAGTGTATTGAGGCTGTATAGAGTGTTTAGGCAGTATAGTGCATGCTGAAGTAGTATGAAGTGTGTTGAGGCTGTATAGTGTGTTTGGGCAGTATAGTGCATGCTGAAGTAGTATGCAGTGTGTTGAGGCTGTAAAGCAGGGGTGTCAAGATCCGGTCCTGGAGGGCCGCAGTGTCCTGCTGGTTTTTGGTGCGTTTAAGCACAAGTGATTAATTTAAGTCACTAATTGGCTAAGAAGTCCACACACCTTGTTCTCAATGCTTTAACTGGGTGCTGATTGAAAGGAAACCACAAATACCTGTGACACTGCGGCCCTCCAGGACTGGAGTTTGACACCCCTGCTGTAAAGAGTGTTTAGGCAGTATAGTGCATGCTGAAGTAGTATGAAGTGTGTTGAGGCTGTATAGTGTGTTTGGGCAGTATAGTGCATGCTGAAGTAGTGTGCAGTGTGTTGAGGCTATGTGATAAACCTTATTTAGGCCTCTTGCATCCTTTTAGGTTCCAAACAGACCATCTCAAGAGAGCACTTGTGTTCTAAAAATAGAGAATGACAAAATGACATGGCTATCCACAACACACTCAACCATGGGTTTTCTTGCGTTGTGTTTCTGTCTCTGTGCATGTGAATGACTCTCCTTGACCCAACTTTTACAACCCCTACCTTGTTCAGGGCTATAGAGTGCTAAACACACAATATAAACACACAATTATTCTCAGACATGCTTTTTGCTCTATCCGCCTTCTGATAAAGTTATTTATTGTTTGATTGATAAATAGCAAATTATAATATCATAGAACTAAAGTAGAAAAAACAGTTATATTCACAAAAAATTAATAAATAATAAAAATAATAATCAATAACAATTCAATACTAAAATAAAATAAAACAATAATTAATAACATTTGAATTTTAAGAATGAGCTCTGAGGTCTAAACTATTTCATATATGATACTCGAAGGTGGCCGTCCAGTTTTTGAAAGCTATGATACTTTATGCTAAAAATGCTGAACCTCAACCCACAGTAGCAGGCTTCCTAATGTCTGAGATACCAATCTGTCTGGAGCCCAACCATCGTCATGCCTACCACAAGGACACGGTAAAAATCACGAGCCCAACCAAGTGAAAAAGAAAAGTAAATGGTCACAAGACAATTACAAAACACTTAAATCTGCAAGGAGACTCTTGATAAGATGCAGTCTAGGTTGATTATGGGAGGTTTGGGTAGCCGTGACACTTTTCTTTCTATCCAAGCATAGTAAGAGGTCTTGTGTGAAGCAGTGCGTCCTGAACGTGTCTGCGATATCTAACAGAACACGATCTCATGACGCGGAGCGAGTTACAGCACGCTCACGCTGTGGCGGCACAGGAATCTTGGTCTTGGAAGCGGACGGATGATCGGCGGGATTCCGGTGCAACATCTGACGTATAGCAAATGAACAAGAGGGAGCTACAGATTAGAATATACAATGAGAATAAAATAGTATTCAATGGCTTACCGTTCACTGAATTACTGAAATTACTGTATTCACTGAATTGCACATGTTACTATGAGCAAATTTTTTTCTATGGCAACACTATAATTTCATGCCAATAAATTTTAGCAGTAATCACTTGTACCATCAATATTGCTGCGTGAAATAATATTTCAAATACTTGAAATAAAGAAATTGAGGGAAAGAGAGAGCGAGGCAGAGAGCGAGATAATTATACGGGGTATCTGAGCCATCATTGCCCGCCTCATTACACATACACATGCAGGCACGCACACACACACACACACACACACACACACACACACACACACACACACACACACACACACACACACACACACACACACACACACGCACACACGCGCACACACACACACACACACACACACACACACACACACACACACACACACACACACACACACACACACACTATTGTCTGCTTTGCCTGGACAAGGAGAAGGAGGGAACATGTGCATTCCATTCATTCTCTGGTATGACCTGAGCGTAGGATTGCACCATCTATTTGAAAGATTTGACACCTCTTTCACCGAACCCACTGTGAATAGATTTAATTGAGCCAATTGGGGATGTTTAGCTTCCAGCAACTTTTAATGCCCTGTGCAATTTGAACAATATAAATATTGCAGTAGTAGTGCAATAATAGTGCACTGACCAATGTACGCAGTATGTTATTTGTCTCTGTGCATGTGGACCTGAGGCACATTTTGCCAAATATATACTGTCTACCAGTGTAGCATTTTGCAGTCGACAGCAACTCTAGCAAATATATACTTTAGCAGAATCATGTATATACTTTATTTAAAGTGCATGTTTATAAGCTTTCATAAGTCACTGGAGAGAGATTTCAATAACTCTTTATATAGCTTAACAAGAACCAGTAAGATCCACTTATAATCATAACAATGTTCATCTCTGTTCATCAATGTTCATTGGTGCTATGTAGATGTTATGTAGACTTTATTACAGGAAAGATTTTTTACCTGGTTTCTGGATTTCCATTTATTGTAGTCTCACAGTGTCTTCATTGTGTTTACAACCTATACAGTGTCATTTATGCAGTTTATATAATCATAACCTGAGAGGTATTTTTATAAATCCTGCTTCAAAATTAATTCAAAGTGAATGATAAGCATCTGCATCTCTCCCTATGGCTATCAGATGCAAGGAACGAATGCACACACACGCACACGCACACACACACACACACACACACACACACACACACACACACACACACACACACACACACACACACACACACACACACACTCCCTTTCCCGCCACCTGATCTGACCACACAATCATAATAGTTCAATCATAATGCCAAAGAAGACCTTCAGTCCCTAAACTCTTAAAAACATAGAGCCAATGATGTCAGCCCCAAAAACCTCTGGTGACAAACTGGAAACGAGAAATTTTGAAACCTGACAACTGACACCCTCTTCCGTCCCACCACAGGAAATTGACCCATCGGTTCACCTCCCCCACACACATTCACTGGCACACGATACAGACAAGAATGTGTTCCCTCTGCAGGTAGTGTATCACAGGAGTATACCTTCATTATGGAAACATAAAAGCTAAGCAGAAATGATGTAGAGATTCTCAGTCCACACATATATTTATTATCATTGACATTATGAGTGATATTATGATGATATGTTGCTGATTATTATTATTAGTATTATTATTATAAATATACAATTCTGGAGTAATAATAAGAGGAATAAAAAGAAAATTAAGAATCATCAGGAATCTTCATCAAAATAATTATCATCATGATAAAAACTAATATAATAATACAAATTATAATAATGATTATAGTCATGTTATTATTGCTTGTATTGTGATGCCTGTGACAATTTCTCTGTAATAGGTCTGTTAGCATTATTGTTGCTTTCTATCATGTTATAGGTTCATAAGGCTATCTCTGTTAGCTTGCCTTAGCTCATCCGGGCCACTACTGCTAGATAGTTTGAGAGTTTAATTGCAGTTTATATGGAGAGTAAAAATACAATTCGAGGGTCTTGGCAGTACATCAAGAGCAGCATGAGACAACACAGCTGCTTGGAGTTTTCTTAAATGGAGGAAACAAAATAAAACATTTCATGCAAAAAAGGAATTATAAGTATGTTAGCAAAATAGTTGTCAGTATTTAGCTATTTCACACTGTTTTTATTTCATAATATTCAGTCAGTTCTGCATACATTTTTCATACTCCTAACTATCATGGAAAACAGCAATAGGATTCTTACTCCTCATTGAAGTAAGCAATGAGGAGAATAGTTTTTCTTGGAATGCAGAGTGAAAGAGCAAACAAGCAAGACATTTAAGGATTCTCTCTCATCAGTATTACTATTCACCCCGGGTCAAAACAAAGTGTTCTCCAGCATGCGATATGAGTAAAGTCACGCAGAAATGACAGAGCAACAGACATTATAAAGCAATGCATGAGCATAAACTAAAGTTATGTTCCAAGAAGAGCTAATTTTCTAAAAGTTACACATTTGCAGATATAATGCACAAATAATACAAACAATTTTACCATAACTTATTATAAACGGCATGGCTTATGAGATCCGACTCCTCTACATCTTTTTTTTAATCAAGGCAACATGCTTAGACAACAGCACCAAAAGACAAGCATGGCTGAAAGCACAAAAATGCATCCTTAAGCAGGACCTACGACTATGAACTCTTCTATATACTGTGTGTATGAGGTCAATTTGACCCCATTCAATGTTTGACATCTCTTAAAAACCAGTTTACCTTATTTTTTCATCTTGAAACTGTATGACTTTTTCTAATTTGGTGGGATTAAATAGTAAACATGCAGTAAACATAATGCTATGTTTTCAAAAGTCATACAATTTCAATATAACGCGAGGGTTAAAATGGCTGTGGGGATATAGATACGCATATGGAAATGTAGGTGTATGTAATAAAGTTTTCACTAAGCAATAAAGTGTTCAAGGTGTAAATTTGGTATGAAAGAGGTGGATGCATGCTGAATAACACAAACAGGGATGGGCTGACATATTTTGAAATGTGTTTTGGCATAATGTGTGCATTTCATATATAAAATAGTTTTTTTTTTGTTGGATTGTTTATACCACTGTGCCACCTAGAAGTTGTAATGTATTTTTGTTCATCGTTGTTGGTATGCAACAGGAACAATGGCTTCCCAAACACTGAATAACATGTTAAGTCCATGTGGCTTTATGTCCTTAGCAACTGCTAGTGTTGTGCTGAAAATAGCAAAAACATTGCAAAGCCCTATTTGTTTTGTTTTTTTGTTTTTTTAAACCACAACCAATTTTTTCCATAGTTGTGACAATAGCATAGAGATATGGAATCATTGCAATGTATATAATGCATAAAAATTATATTCAAAACTGATTACAAATAAAAGATAAAGCACAGACTGACATTTTCTGATTATTGGAATAATTGCAAAATATCATTGTCATTGTAAGTGGGAGGGGGGGGGGGGGGGGGGGCTGTGGTTTGCAATCCTGGACCAGAGGGGAGTAGGTTCGAGTGTGGGGACATAGGTCTGATGCTGTCATTTATTTAATTGATCTTTTTTGTTTTAATATATTTCAGCTGCAAACTATTTTCTTATTACTAATATAATTAATTTAGTAATCTAACAAAGAGGCTATCACGACCTCTAGCTGGCAGAGCTTTGAAATATCGTACAAGAAAACAAGGAGAAAACAAACTGGTGGCCCTAGTTATCACTGCTCAATTCCCATTATAAATTAAAAGTTAACCACCAATGGTTTGCCTCCAGCATTGCTTTCTACAGAGATACATGTGTACCAGACAGGAGGGTCCAGTGTATGCCATTACTTTTGTGTTGTGAAACATGATACACACACACACACACACACACACACACACACACACACACAGTTCTGCAGTTTCTGTTCTGTTAATGAAAACTGGCCACGGTGGAAAACGATCCCTCGGTTTCTCGGGAAAAAATGTCTGACCTGCCCTGACTGGAACGAATCTGGAGCGGATCATGTAATCCAGGATTGCAGCTGAAATCCTCTCACAACCATTACTCCCCCTCAAATGACTATATGTTGAGCACAATATGTGCTCATCATTATGAACAATTGTAGGAAACAGACTTTAGCACCATGACATTTTGACCTTGTAACCCTGGCTGGCCGCTGCTTGTTTTCACGACAAAATATATGCTATTGTAAAAGCTGTAAGAACGCAGAAGAGTATAGAGAATAGAGAATATTAGTCACATACAAGCATGTGCATAATGATGGTGACACTTATACTACTGCAATCTCTAGCTCTTATGCTTACCAGGTGAAATACACTTTTATCATTCAGTTTGGCTAACAGCATCTGCTAAATGACTAAATCACAATTGAAATTAATTTAAAAGGCATCAGGCTTTTCCCACTGTCACACCTTAAAAAATTCCTGGAACATTAGGATACTCACACATCAAGTACATTGTCTAGCTCTTACACAGATATCCGAGGCACAGAATATCACAATGCCCTGTTCATCACAGTGTACTCTCAGATTGTCAGGTGAGTGGTTTATTTTTATTTTTTTTAGCTGAAATGCACTTCTTGCATGCTATTTGAAGAGCAAATCAATAGTGATATTCATAATAATGATTACTGCTATTACTGAAAATGCACATACATAATCTAAAAAAATATGAAATTCTGTCTGTAACTGGAGCTCGATATATTTACAGGCAGCCAGTTGGCTGGCGAGTATTCTCTAGAGTGCATCAAGTATTAGTGTCCTATGCTGCTGCCTAGTGTTACAGCGGGTGCATGTCAAGCATTTTGACCTAATTCTTTAAATCTTGAAACTATTTTTCTATAAACACTCAACACTGCAGTCTATAAATTATTAATACAAAAATGAAAACACCCACTTGGCCGAAGTTCACAAACTTTTCCCAATAAAGTTACCATGGCATGGTAAACATTGTTTCTCAACAGCTGGGATGTGTTATTGTGAAGGGTGTCAACAATGTGAAAAGGACTATATTGCATGTTCAGAATGTGCAATCAAAATGGAGCATCCTGCTCTGCCTGGTGGTAGCACACATTGTGATATTACCTCTGCCTCGTCCGGGGACATCCGCTGTGGCACAGTGGCCAATCGGGCTTCTTCTACGCATCCTCTTTTTCTTCAAATTGAACTCTACTTCATCAATAAAGATGTAGCACTGTAAGACCCTCTCAGAGCAGTCAGTTCTGAAATTGCTGGCAAGGTAAACACGGCCATCAGCAATCAGAGGTGGAAGGTTCAGAAAGTTAAAGTCCTCCCCAGTTTTTTTGTTCCAGTCACCTTGATTTTCTAATCAGTGCAATTCTTAAGCCAGGAGGTAGTACTAATTAGTGAAATCAGCTGGTTCAGTTCATGGGTGGAAGAAAAACATGGCAGGACTTACTTTCTGACCCCTGGACTTTCCACCTCTGTCAGCAATACACAGGTCCACACAATGTAGAATAGAGTGAAATAATAATGCCCTCCTGCCTATACTGGTACCACAGTTTATTTACCTAACCAGTGATCTGTTAACTTTGCATTTCATTTTTTCTTGAGGATGTGATCAGTTGTCAAAATGCTCACACTATACACTGTATGTTGAGGAACATTCCATTGTGAGCCAGAGGTGTTGTCTACCTCCAGAGGAGGTAGGTCTTTCTTTCAACTCTGCAGACAGATACAAATTTATGTTGACCTACGGGGCAGCAACTTCCAGTCTGACATAAATGAAATACTGTCAAACTTATACAGTACTGTAATATTAAAATTTTACTTGAATGGCTTTACTTTGCATTGCACAGTATGATACTGCTTATGGTAACATTACCATAGCACAAGTTCAACGCAGCCTATGAGATTGCAGTCAGCCTGGCCTGCTTATTCATGTGAACATTACGTAGGTAGTGGGAAACAAATTAAGTAATTAGGGTTTGCACAAGTGAGGCATGCAATGCCAATGACGTTGACTGTAGCTGGGTTTAGGAAAAGTGTTTTTTTTTTTTTTTTTTTTACAAAAGTATGAGCTGAAAATGGAGTCTGTGCAAGTACAATGAGTATGCGATTGTGTTGTGCAGAAAAAAACAGATCTTGATAGATTACCTTGGTGTCCATAGTACCAGGTGTAAACTGTTGCGGAAACAGTAAATGCGTTGTTTGACAAAGAGGTTTATGATTTTTCTCCAGGCAGACCTTTGCAGAAAAAAAGCATTGCATATGGGGAATTTTGCTGTATGTTTCTGTGCGATATAATCCTTCTGCATGCATGACCGTTTGACATTTTTTTAAAAGTGGTAGAGCCATGTCAGTTGAAGTCCTGGCTCACACTTCATACCACTTCTTCATACAATGCAGTGGAGGTCCTGTAGACAGTAAAGCTTGCAGCATGAGCAGCCTGTTGTAATCTGTCTGCGGTCTTTGGTTAAAAATGTTCAGAATCCCACTATAGACATTACAAACAGAGTTTACGTTAAATGTCAGCGCATTTGTTGACCTTGAAAAAATGAACACATTAGATAGTAATGAAAAAAAGTGTTTGGCAGCACACATTTTTTTGATGTAGCAGTAAAACTGGTTTTTGCATATTTCTATATACTATATACACATTATATGTATGTACATATGTGTGTGCTTGCGTTGCATGTGTGTCGGATCCAGACTGCTCTGATTGGGGGAGGCGGGGTCAACCTGAGAATTATTTCTGGGGGGAACAACATTTTTATAGCAGTTTTGTGCCATACAGTTTACAGGCTTTTTTCATCCTTCGTATGCTACAGTGTGTTTACATATATATTTACTTTTCCATTAATTTTATACATATGCCTAGTTATGTGCTTGTGCTCAAGAGGTTAATATCAGACTGCTTTTACAACTGTTTTTTGGTTCTTTCTGCAGTTTTTTTGATTAATTCAATATTTTCTAAGCCTCCTGGGTAAAGAGTGTGAAATAAGGTTAGGAATATTAACTTGAAAAAAGTGCAGTATTTTTCTAGGGGTGAATCAAAATAATGGGGGGGGGGCGGGCTGTGGGTGCATGTGCATTTAATGACGGTTTGGTGTGGCGTGTGTGTGCCTGCGTGCGTGCATGCGGGCATGTGTTCATTGCATAACCTCTCCAGTGGCTTTTCAGGGCAGAAGTATTTCAGTACTAAAGCAACAGGCCTGATTACTACATATCAGAAACAAAGACGGAAATATGTTTCCTATTTTAGTAGACATCAGAAAAACATCAGGGATGTTCCAAAATTTCACAGAATTAAGCCAATTCTTCCCTGAAAAGTCTTCCTTTCCTTGGATAACTGAAATCCAATGCACAAGAATATCTTTACGATAAAAAAGTATCTCTGCATCGCTTGCCAACAGGATTCCAAGGGCCTAGTTCTGTGCTGAAACAATACTAAAATAAAACCTTGTGTTTAGTTGGTGGGGTGCAAATATTTCAAGCTTACAGTCAGTACACTCGAGTCAGTCATAACTTTTAGGTTTTAAGAAGGTTTTCTGCTTGTACACATACCTCATCAGTTTTGTATGCTCACCAGTATAATTCACAAAATGATCAATTAAATAGAAATTTAATGTATTTTGCGGTCTCCCTCAGAGTGGAGGGAATGAGAGCGGTTCCCACAGTTGGAAATTGGATAATTGTGGGAAGGCTAATTGAACAAGTGATTGGTACCTGTGGAGGGAATTGAATGATTGAAAGGGGAACACAGGGGCTGGGTTCCTGAGGGAATAAATAGAGTGCACCTGGGGTGAGAGGGGAGGCTTGATGGAGGGTGAGCTAGAGGGTGGATTGCCTCTGAGCTCCTGAATGTGTGGTGGGTTTTTATTTTTTTATAACTACTTTATGTTTGGTTAACTTTATTTTGTCTAACTGTATGTGGTGAAACTTACCTGACGGCGGAGAACAACGGCAGCATAATTTGAGTGGCTGACTCAGCTGAAATCAAGACAAAGGCAACTTGTGACACCCAGAACCGCAGGGCGGCATTGAAAGGTGGATCTAAATCTTTCAGGCTGTTTACATTTAAAATACTTTTAAAAAGTATTCTAAAGCTATATGGGTATATGTATAACTCAGTGACATTTTTAGCCAATATAACAGCACAAAGTTAATCTTAAAACTATCACTCATCAACTGTGTTGTGTTGGTAGGATTTCCATCTCATCCAAAGCTATATTCAGTGAAATATCTGGCTATTTTTAAGAGAAAGTAACGTTAAGTTATTGTCCGGCATTGCTTTGGGTAGACATCCTGCCTTGCCTAATCTATCCAGAGCGGTCATGTCCTATGTGTGAATGGGGAAAACCACGACTGAACCCAGATAATTGTTTCCGGCACTGTTGTGGGTTCCATGTGTGAAAGGGGCTAATGTTACTAGCTAGCTGATAGCTCACATGTGGCGCTTGTAACTTCACTACTGGTAATATTATGGACATTTCTGAAAAGGAGTAACGTTAGTAGCTAATAACTTTGTTTTTATCTAACTAGCTATGTTGCATAGATTCTTGCTAGCTTTGTTACTAGCCAGCTAAGTTAACATTAGCAGTTGGTGCCTTTGTGTGGAACTGCTGATCACTGACATGGCAAAATATCCATGTTGATTTGCTTACTCTTGTGATTCAGGAACATGTTAAACCATACCGTAAAATTCAAAACTTGCGCTTTGGTCTTTTGTTAAATCATACAATTTTTATTTAAACTACAATAAACAGATGACCCATCAAAAGCATTGTCATGACAAAGATGTAAATCCCCTTTAGTTTTTGATATACAGCACTTTATACCAGTGAATAAGCCTGTTTATATTAATTCCTAGAACAACTTTACAATTATTTCCAATGTATATACAATAGATTTGTTCAATGGCTGACCTATGAATAAGTCATAAGCTGCATTCCATTTGGCTTCTCTATTGAATTTCAATTATTTAGCTGTTTGACATGGACATAATGTATAGACCGTGTAATGCTGGGGTGTCCATAGAAAAGCTAATCACAATCTTTGGAGATTCTCAATATACAAAGAAAATGGAATTCTTCCTACCACTACATCATTACTAAAAAAAAAATTATAGCGCCATACATTTAATAGAAAAAAACATTTACACTTTCAGAATCCAAGAATATAAAAAATTAAGGCAGTGTATGCTGAGTGCTACATAACAGAGATACAATATATTTAAAAGTTGACAGCTTATCCAAACCACAAATACAAATTATGTCTGTCTGAAAAGATTAACAAGATACAAAAATAATTTAAAAAATTATATGGAAGCAAATTTGCATAACATCAAAAATACAATGGCTTATAAAAAGACTATAGGCCATTTTGCTACAGTGCATTCATGAGACGGACAATGGTTTGTTTTTCCCGCTTGTTTTTCATCAAGAAGCATTGCTGCATTTTAAGCTTATTGCTGTTACTGTTTGAACTGTATGACTATCGCCATCATTCCCATTCCCACCGTAAAAAAAACAATCACTCGCATCCTCATCATCGCCGACACATCTGCGTCTTCGCTACATCGAGATTGTCATAAACAGCAACAACATCACCATTATATACCTTCTGCTTAAAATGTGCCTGGTGAGGGTTTACTCCACCCCCTGCTTTTAAACACAGTGACAGAGGTGGGCAGTGTGCTGCCTATATCCCAGAGAAAAGGCGGGTTCATGGGGCCAAGCTGCTGACAGCAAAGTGCATCCACGTGCTGACACACTCTCTTGCCCGTGGAGACTGCGGAAGGACGAGGGGAAGGCATAGGAGAGATGAGATTCGGTTGCCGTGGAGAAACGACACGAGCTTGCAATGACGGAATGTCACAGGGAACACATTATGCCGACATTCCTTTTTCATCTTCCTCCCCTTATTTAGAGCTGAGAAATGCCACCAATTTTCCATTCATTTAAAATATTAACCTCCTTTCCTGTTGTCTAGAAGAGATTTTGAGAGGATACAAAATGTGGTAATCTGTCGTATACTTTGTTATTATAAATGGGCCTTCTTGGTAGAATTGCTATTTTTTTCATTTGCTCTGGATAAGATTTTGGTGGACAGAAGGTTTTTCGTATACAATACAAGAACTACGGTAATTTTTTGTTATAAATATAACTAATTCTGCTCCTTGCATCTTCCCTAATAAGAATTTTTTTTTAACATCCTCTTCTCTAGGAATAGAAGGTTTTCACAGCTACACCAGAGGGAGTTTATATGTTTCCACCTCCACCTGCCATTTTGATGTTCACTGTATCAAAACTAGAAAAGCCAATAAAATGTAACAAGATGGAGCATATCAAAATTTAGGCAAAGGTGCAGGAAATCTGCTCTGATATTTCTTGGAGATCACAAATGTTTTTGACTATGTTAAAATAGACTTTGAAAAGCCTGTCCACTGTAGTGGACTCCATGCATGAAAGGGTTCATCTTAGGAATAGCAGACTGAACCTTGATGATTGTGCTGTTTCTAAGCAACGAATGGGAATATGTCTTAAACCGAAAATGTGGAAAATTAATTTCTGAAGAAATTAATTTTAATTACAGTAACCCATGGAAATGAGGAATGGCACGCATTGTGAGACTGACAAAGATCTGAATACATCGTCTGGGATTTCTGAGCACGATCGGGGATTTCGATCTCTCTTTTTCCAAGTCTGAAAGATGGAACCTGACACAAATAGATATCTATCCAGTTAACTCTGGGGAGGGCTGTGGGAGATGAACATAAAAAATGTCACGAATCAACAAAAAACAAAGGAGGAATTGGTTTAGGAATGGGGGATGAATGGAGAGAGAGAGATGACCAGCCTTTCAGCACAGCTGATAGTTGTTGGTGTTCATCAGTGGCTGTCCCTCATCTTCATGGTCACATGACTTCTCACCATTCCCACAACATGACTCAGGCTGGTGGTCCAGGGAATCCTTCAGCATGTTCTTGTATGCCTGCAGGAGAAGAGAAAATGAAAGTCATAAGGGTTTGGTCTAACAAGTATGTGTTAGTCTAAATACTCTAGGCAGGGACTGACTAATGGTGCTTGTTTAAAAGTGTTTTCATTGTACAAATATTTGTATCTCTTGATTGCCTTTTTGATCTGTTGTTTACTCATTCTTATTCATCCTCATTCATCCTCTTATTATTTCCTAGAGCTTCACAAAACGTTCAGCAAAAGGTCACAACATCAAGCACCTTGTACACATGCTATTTTTGTGGCAGTTTAAACTGATCCTCATAAAAAGTGAAACAAGGTGCTACTGGGTGGAAACTTCTGACCACGCCTATGAGAATTGCAGTGGGAGAACAGAACATTCCAACGGACACACACCACCCGACAGAAGCTATCACTCTCCCTCCGAATACCCTCCCCCTGCACACACCCCCCCCCTCTCTCTCACCTGCTCGGGCGAGTCATGTAGCAGCTGTCCCGTGGTCTGGACAATCTTGCTGAATGTTGGCCTGTCTGTGGGCTCAAGATTCCAGCATGCTTTGATAATGGCATACCTGAGGGAGACACAGCCATCAGAAACTGTTCTACATTTATTTTTAGTTTTTGTATGCAATGGTGCCCGTGTCTTGAAAAAACATATTGAGCTAGTACAACTGTCATCCCTGGGGGATGAAGTATGAGTTAACACTGCAGGACTGGGCTTATAATCAGAGTGTTTCAGGTCTGAATTCCATGGTGTGCTGTTGTACGTTTGAGCAAACAAACAGTTGATACAAATGAAATAAGTTGATACAAATGTTTTTATTTTTCTTCACTTTTGAATCACCAACTAAAATACAAAAAACTAATGCCGGCCAAGACTCCCCAACTGACAATATGTGACTTCTCAAAGTATTAGCTAAATCTGGTTACTTGCTTCATTGACAAAATATTGAGTTTAACCAAACATAGCACTGTCTTATGCATGCTGACGTTCTTCCTTATCAGTTTATTTAGCTATTTCTGATGCCATACTGGCCTACTGCTCTTAAAACAGATGTTTAAGCCACAGGTTGAAGGTCAACATTGTTTTATCAGATTATATCTTTGATGTCCTGATGGCCTTTTAATGTCCCTGGCTCTACCCTTGATGTCGCTAGACTGGAATAAACAATTATCCACAAACACAATATCTGTCTCAAGGATTTCTGCTCTGCGTTCTTCATTGCTTTCCATTTCTCTATTGTGCAAAGGCTAGCTTTTTGTGTCTGACAAATGCTGTGTGAGCGTGTTTCCCTCTCGCCACCATGACTAATGCACACAAATAAACAGATACACTTTCAGCTCAATATCCTAAAAAGTCAGATGGAGAGGGAATACTCACAGACCCACAAATGGTATTTACTCCTCTGATTTTCAAAATTAACATCTGTTTCTTGCACTTTTTTTCCTCAATGGATGACAATACCCACCCCCAGCCCCCAACACAAATATAGCAGCCAGAAGACTCACGGCATGGCTATTACACTTACATCTCTGGGGAGGAAAATTCTGGCTGGCACATCTGGCAACCATCTTTTATCATTTGGTAAAACCTGGAGTCTACTGGTACACCAGGGTAGGGGCTCGTCCCTTGAAATAAAGTCAAGAAAGCAAAGCTTTTAAACCACAGTAGTCATGAGCGCTTACTGCTATTCAGTCCACTGTTACAGTAGAACAATCTAATATGACACTTCATAAAATGTATAGTGTATCTGTTCATGTAGGGATTTGCTGTTTTATTAACTATTTATTTCGTTATCTATTTATTCCTACAATATTTTCACAACCGCTCCCGCATAAGGGACACTACAGCTGAAGCGTGTGCACTCCTTTAAAACATTCATTTCTGAGGCAGCAGCTATTTTGCACACAACAGGACACATAGTGCAGTAGCTGAGCATCGGTACAAACTGCATAGTTAGCTGTGCATGACAGAGCACTGAAGATCTTTCGCCGTTCTCGCTACAGAACCGACTGCCTCACCCACAGATTCTGCCAGTGAGATACAGGTAATACATGACTAATGAGTCATTAGCCATCTAGTATTATTTAACAAAATATATAATAATACTAATAACACGAATAATGTCGGTTTTAGTATGTACAATTAATGCAATTCATTTATTGTATTGTTGTAACTGTTATTTGCAGGTGCCACTTTGTTTTACTGTCCTGCTGGCCACAAATAAATAAATAAATAAATAAATATGCATTAATAATAAGTCTGTAATTAGTAATGACATACCCAAGGCTCAACCATGCAAGTCGCAACTACAGGGCCCAGTCTGTGGAAATCCAGGGGACATAAAGTAAAAGTCCTCTCCAGTATTTTGCTCCAATCACCTAGATTTGCTAATTAACATAATTATTCAGCGAGGAGGTAGAACTAATTAGTGATATCAGCTGGCTGAGTCTATGGGTGGAAGAAACACATGGTAGGACTTTTACTTTATGTCCCCTGGATTTCCACTTCTGGTGGTCACATATGGAGGATTATTCAACCCAAAATTAAAATTAAAATGAAAACGAAAATGAAAATGAAAACGAAAATGAAAATGGAAAATGAAAGTGGAGGATTATTCAGCCCAAAATTAAAATGAAAATGAAAATCTTTTCATTTTCGTTTTCGTTTTCGTGTTCGTTTGAAGTAGGCTAGCTAGATCTATCGGAGCCAGGTTAAAATAAACGGTCCAGTGACTCATGGCACACACATGAAGTGTGTAATACAGTAAACACAATTAACGATAGATGGGTAACATAAACACTTATGAGAGCTATTTTAGGATAATAATAAACAGCTAGCAAGCTCAATTTAAGATTTAACCCTGGATTTTTTGTATGACGAAGCTGACTCACTTTCAAATAGCCTACATTAACATTTCTCATTTTGCATAACATATAGAATAGAATCTGGCTGTCGATAGACTTTTTGAAGCAATGCCTTAATGTTCGCTTAAGGTACCGGAGCCAGGTTAAAAGTTTAAACGATCCAGTGACTCATTTGCGGTCTTTTCATTTATTTTAAGAGAGGATTTAATTTATTTCCAGCAGTACAACACAACCATCCAATCCAACGTTTAACCTGCCACAATGTAGCCTATCGTGGGCTACTACCAGGTTTGCAGAGGTGGAAATTCCAGGGGTCAGAAAGTAAAAGTCCTGCCGTGTTTCTTCCACCCATGAACTCACAATTTCACTAATTAGCCTAGTTAGCTCCTACCTCTTGGCTGAAGAATTGTGATAATTAGCAAATCCAGGTGATTGGAACAAATGATTGGGGAGGACTTTCACTTTCTGAACCTGGATTTTCCACCTCGCAGGTTTGACCTATAGCCTACACAGCGTAGCGCTGGCTAGCTAGCTCAGTTTCTTTCATAAAACAAGAATACTTTATAACACTGCTCAGATTCTTCATCATTTCATAATTAAAACATATGAGTGCCCTGAGAGTATAGTATCAAGCATAGACTGTTACCCATCCCTATGCTATGCTCCCCCTACTGTTCATTAAGTGCTACTGCACTAAACCTGTATGAGGCCCACCCTGCTTGCTTGACCATACCCCCTCATTTACATATAGTACAGCTCGAAAATGAAAACGAAAACGATAATGAAAATGAAAACGAAAATGAAAACGAAAATGATAATGAAAATGAAAATGAAAATGAAAATGAAAATGAAAACGAAAATGAAAAGATTTTCATTTTCATTTTAATTTTGGGCTGAATAATCCTCCATTTTCATTTTCCATTTTCATTTTCATTTTCGTTTTCATTTTAATTTTAATTTTAATTTTGGGTTGAATAATCCTCCATAGTCACAGGGCTAGGTTTTGCAATTTCTGTGCCGTTGCATAAAAATATTAAAAAAGGAAATATACTGCTCTAAAGTACCAACAGGCAGATCCTTGAACGGGATTCAGAGATGGCCAACTTAAGTCATGTGCTTAAGTGCCTCTCCATGTGGGTGGTACAGGGCATGATATTCTAATTACCTGTTTCTTGTACCTGCCCCCCGGGTTGCCAGGTATGTACTAAAAAATGTTTGTGGGGTTATCCGTTTTCAATGTGTCAGTGACAGTGCCTTTAATAACCACATTTGCCTTTTAAAAAATCCTGCCTTTGCACATTGTAGTTTCTGTTGCATGATGGGGTATAGGCATGCAGTGAACATATTAATACATCGCACTGATAAAATGATCATAGCTTCTATTGATGACTGGGATATACCAATCACACAATCAAAAAAATAATTGCTGGACAGTGGTTCCACACAATATTACTAAGTAAACAAATAAATCGTTGGATTTACTTTAAAAAAAAAATTTATAAATATTTTTTAACGATTTAGCCTACCTAATAAAGTAATGTACGGTAACATAATAGCCTAGATGCGAGTTGAAGTCACATATACTTAATAATAGCCCATTACTTGCAACCACTGTCCAAAGATTAATTTTTTGAGTGCATCTGTCACATGCAGGAAGGATGTGGCCAGGAAGGAGAGAGATTTTAACCTGGAGCACTGGTAGATCTACACTGCGGGGAGTTACTTTGTGCTTCCTAATAATTTTGGAGCAGCTGTGCTCATACAAGTAAGCTACAAAATTGTCTCTTTGTCAAAGCGATTATGATCCAAACACTATTGGTCTAGTATTATATACCAGACAGTCAATCATAGCCTACTTTTCCATATTTTTCTTTTTATGACAGCTCTTTGATAATTGTAAGTAGGCTAGGCAAAGGAAAATAAAACCAATATTTTTTTCAAAGAACATGCACTCATTCTAATATCCATTAGAATGGATAGATACTGTATTTTTCATAATCATCTATTGGCGGCGCTAGACATAAACTACCTTTTTTTCCGAACAAAGTTGTGTGGAAAAAAATGATTAAGTTTAGACTCTGAATACGCATATCTTGCAGACATGCCTCCTTTTCATCAAATCTCCACTCTGCGCGCATAATGGCGCGTATGTACTGGAGAGACGCTTAAAACAGCGAATAAGTCAAATGTCTGAATCACAAATAGCTTAAGCTAGTACATGAAATCTCGGGAGTAAGTCCCATTTGTGCATGCTTATCTCAACTCTGAATCTGGCCCTTAGTGTGCTAATGGTGCTAAGTTGCTAATGTCGCTTGAATAAAAAGTCAAGCAAACATTTGAGTGCTGTATCAAAATAACAACACTTTCATTTGCTAGTTAAAAATAGCTTCCTATTTTCCGTCAGTGTTCCAGGAGACAGCCATAACGACAGTTGCTAGGAAGCTAGTTTTAACTTGTTATAGGATAACTGATGTGTTAACACTCACCTAGGGAAAAGATCTCCCACAGGAGGATGCCATAGGACCAGACGTCACTCTGCACGGTGTAGACGCAGTCAAAAATGCTCTCTGGTGCCATCCACTTCACTGGCAGCCGTGCCTGCATTTCCAGTAAAATAGAATCACATTTTTTGATTTTCATTACAGATATATATATATTTTCCATTAAAGATAACACCATGGATTCAAATGTTTCAGCCTACTGTCTTCATCAATAAAACAATGTTGTGCTGGTGCCTGGTGGCAACACATTAACATTGAATACATCACCACAGGTGTACAAGTCAATTGCAAGGAATTGTTTTAAATAGTACATTTTAATGTATGACCAGTCATTTGGAGTAGTAGTATATATTCATTGGCGGTTTCACTTGAGGGCTAAATTACTGTACTTATCAGAGAAGAATGTAAAATCTTTTCTTTCACAGAAATGCTATTTTATTTGTCTTTTGGTTGTTTAGGGAGAATCAGAAAGAGGATGAGATAGTTTAGCCTGTACGGCTACTGTTGGCAAAATATCTTTCCTTAATTCTGTGAGTTTAGGATTATAATTTCAGAGTATAGTTACAATGGATGATGAGATAGTGGATCTCATGAGAGATCATCAATTGAGTCATTATGGAGAAAATCGTAGTTCCCACATTATACTATGGCTATAAATACAACCAGGTTAGCATTAGGAAAAATGCCTTTTACAGAAAATACAGTGCCTTATGAAAGTATTCACCCCCCTAGGCATTTTTCCTATTTTGTTGCAGTACATCCTGTAATTTAAATAGATTTTTATTTGGATTTTATGTAATGGACCAACACAAAATAGTCCAAATAGGTGAAGTGAAATGAAAAAAAAAACTTGCTTTAAAAAATAAAATAAAAAATAAAAAACTGAAAAGTGGTACGTGCATATGTATTCACCCCCTTTGCTTTAATGTATTTTTAAAGTATCATATTTAATATTTGGTCGCATATCCTTTGCATGCTGTTACTGCCTGAAGTCTGTGACCCATCAACATCAAAAGACTCTCGATATCTTATTTTCAGGTACTGTTACAAGCGATACTATAACCTCTCTGCATTTGAATGGATCTCTATGGGAATTGGGGGGTGAGACTAGATTCAGATGTAAATTACGCTGGTACAGTATGGAACACATGACTGGCTAAATGGCAGTAAGTCATCAAGGGTCTAAGGTATCAAACGAGCCCCAAACCATCACTCTGCGGCCACATATGGAGTAGATGTGGATGGATCACTTTAAGGGTTTCTTCTCCTGACTTTTTTCCCCATAGAGTTTTATAGGAAAATGAGTCAGGAGAAATAACCCTTGCAGTGAGCCATCCACATCTACTCCATATGTGGCCGCAGAGTGATGGTTTGGGGCTCGTTTGATACCTTAGACCCTTGATGACTTACTGCCATTTAGCCAGTCATGTGTTCCATACTGTACCAGCGTAATTTACATCTGAATCTAGTCTCACCCCCCAATTCCCATAGAGATCCATTCAAATGCAGAGAGGTTATAGTATCGCTTGTAACAGTACCTGAAAATAAGATATCGAGAGTCTTTTGATGTTGATGGGTCACAGACTTCAGGAAGTAACAGCATGCAAAGGATATGCGACCAAATATTAAATATGATACTTTAAAAATACATTAAAGCAAAGGGGGTGAATACATATGCACGTACCACTTTTCAGTTTTTTATTTTTTTTAAATTTTTTAAAGCAAGTTTTTTTTTCCATTTCACTTCACCAATTCGGACTATTTTGTGTAAGGCCATTACATAAAATCCAAATAAAAATCAATTTAAATTACAGGTTGTACTGCAACAAAATAGGAAAAATGCCAAGGGGGGTGAATACTTTCGCAAGGCACTGTACATGGTTGGATGTCTATATTCATCTTTGGGGAACTGTGCAACTTTAGCATGTGACTCACGTTTCCTTTCACAACATAGTTGGAGTCGTTCATAATATCTCGGGCCAGACCAAAGTCACAGATCTTTGCGACACGGGACTCCGTCAGGAGGACGTTCCTGGCTGCGACGTCCCTGTGGATACACTGCAGAGACACACGCGGGAACATGGAGTTCAGTCTGACTGGAGGCAGTGGATGTGACATGGAAGGGAAACATATCAGCTAGCTTAGCCTCAAACCAGAGAAAGCATGTTCAGCAGTCAAGGTAACCTTGATCTGTAACTTCAACCCGGAACCAGTGCTACTTGCCAACAAAGGGATGAAAATAGCCCTCCAAGTGTTTAACAGTATGAGCCATCCAGGGTCTTAACAGAAGCAGATGAGTGAATTGGTGGTCCTCTAACCTGCTTCTAGTAAAACTTGGACAAAATGTCCATACATTAGGACTTCTATTTCCACCCCTTCATCATAGATAAAAGCTAGCATGGTGTCTGGTGTCAGCATGGAAGGAACAGTGTGAGGATTTAAAGAGGTAATTATTTTCTTATTACATTTTTGGACGCCAGGAATTCCAGCCCCTGTGCCACCTGGGAGGAGAACCCCAGCAGGTCGTTGATGTCCAGTGGCCAGGTATCTAGCTCCGCCTCCTCACCACAGGGATCTGAGAGAGCCAGGGGAGCATGGTGGGTCATGGAAGAACAGCCTGTGGCCCAGTAAGTTTTGACCTTTTTTACAAGCTCCTGAGACATAGGGAGGGGGACCTCTGACTCATTTACCTTGAGAGGAGCCTGTCAGCCTCCGAACAGGCTTCATGTCCTGATATCCATCTGAGAAGCTGCAGGATATTCCACTATCACTGTGGAAACACAGGTGGGAAGAGAGGCATGTGAGAACTCAGTACACATTTCTCCTTGAATGAATAAAGTGCAACAAAGAAATTAATTGCTAAGAAGCAGTTTTAGAAAGTCTTGCATCTAGACACACACAAAGCGCACATTAAGGCAGTAAGGAGTAGTGGTAGGTGATGTGCCCCAAAATCTTGACGATGGTGCGGGTGTGGCACAGCCATGGCTTGGGTGCGGTGTCTTTGATAATTACTTGATGGGTAGTAGAGGAGGTGTTTCCAAGAAAATATTGTCTAATTTCCTAGGAAGTACACAATTACACTCAGGCTATAACCAATCTAAACCTTTGATAACTACAAGATAGTCAATTGAATTGATAGGTAATAGGTGGTGTTTCTAGGTTTTTCAGTTTTAGTTTCTCAGTATCTACCAGTGATAATTACCCAACTATGTGTTATTCTTACCACATATTAACCTGTACTTACCACATAAATACCTAGTATTTAGGAGACTGTTAAAGGAAGCATTACCAGTTCATTTAGGTCATTTATAATGTACTGATGTGATGACATTGTACAGCTATTTCAAGCTTTGTAATTGCTAAACAAATCAATAAGAAAGTACAAAAGGGCTCCATTAACACTGAAGGCTGACTTCTTCATGAGGAAGATACATCCATTGAATTACAATGGGGAATAAAATGCATATGGAACAAAAGCTCTCACGTTCAATAGAGGGCATTGTTTATCTTATTACTTTTCATAAAGATATAGGTTAAGATGCAGTTTTAGGTATATTATATTGACTGAGGATTTATTACTATTATTATTATAATAATTTTTAGCAAAACCATTCTTCCCTTCATCCTCTAAGTCACCATATTTGATGTATAGGTACATTCAGTAAATGGGAGCTTTCATCAAAAGACAATGCTACAATTCTGTGTCATTTAAAAGTGTAACAGGCTCCAGGCACCTTCTGATGTATGGCTTCTTGGCAGAGATGTTTGTGTAGTCACCGCTCCTCTCCAGGGCATCCGTCATGTTCACCGCCACGTTCAGGAATGACTCCGCCCTGCTTCGCAGGAAGTTCAGCAAGTCGCCGTGGCAACAGTACTCCGTGATCACCAGCACCGGCCCTGAGATTGAAAAACAGGCACGACCGGTCATGGGCGAGGGAAACGTTGGCCTTCCCGTTATCTGTTTAGCCTTTGAATCTCAGGAAACTGTTGCGGGGTCTGCAGGTGGCCCACCTCCATGAGTGCAGGCGCCCAGGAGGTTCACAATGTTCCTGTGCTGCCCCAGGTGGCTGAGGATCTTCAGTTCACACATCAGCGCCTCTCTCTCCTCAGAATGAGCGGCAGCTGCAGAAAAGGAAGCCTTCAATTCACCCGCATCCCCCCTCTTCCACCTCACATTCTAAAATATGGATTCTGCTTTTGCTTGAGGAAGGTCTTTCTCAGAACGTCCTACACTGAATCTTGGAAACAGCTGTATGGAATCCTATTTTTGTCATAATTAAATAAATGTATGTGCCTTTATGATATAAATAATCATAAGAATAAATGCAGCAATGCAGTGTGCATTTGCAGTGTGCATAAGGGGCGGCAGTGTAGTATAATGGTTAAGGAACTGGCCTTGTAACCGAAAGGTTGCAGGTTCGATTCCCAGGTTGGACACTGCTGTTGTACCCTTGAGCAAGGTACTTAACCTGAGTCGCTTCAGTATATATCCAGCTGTATAAATGGATAATATGTTAAAAAAAAAATCCTAAAAAGTTGTGTAAGTCACACTGGATAAGAGCGTCTGCTAAATGCCTATAATGTAATATAATGTAATATATACAGTATATACAATATATATACAGTATAAATGATGCAATAAATTATTATAGCATATTATTTCATAATACTCTTTTTCACAACAATGTTGTTGCATTTAATTTACTTAATAATAACAGGTTTTATTTCAAAATGCCTTTTATGAAAAGACTACTTATATTTCTTAATGTTGCTTTGCCAAATAGCACATTTCCGAGTAGCCCTCCCACAACCCCACCCCCCTTTTCTTTTTTAATTTCATGACATAATGAAAAAAGCCATTTTGAAATAAAACCTGTATACATACGTACTGTATATACTGTACCTCATCTCCATTGGATATATGTGGATTCAATGCAATCATCTAAAAACAGACAGTGTCAGCTAATTTTCTCATACTTGCGAGGGTAACTCACATTTGAGCATCTTTACTGCGACGCGTAGCACACTGTCTTCCTTTCCCAGGCCGTATGCTGTGGCTTCCACCACTTCCCCAAATGCTCCTGCACCCAGCACCTTCCCTGGAAAAGGGAAACATTTCTTTTTAAAGGCATTTTCTTGTCATAATGATGGAGAGAAACCATCTAAAATTCAGTCTGTTTAAGCAGGACCAAGCTTGATGTTTGCTACATGTTTCATTCCTTTATTAAAATAAATAAATAAAGCATCCATACCCAATTTGAGCTTGTCCCTGGGGAACTCCCATTTATCGCTGTACGGAAGTTGGGAGGGGTCGATAAAAGTATAGTGGTTCCCCTCACTGGCCTCTATAATCTTCCATCGGATTTCATATCTCGGTTTCTAACAGCAAACAAAAAAAAGAAGGTGGGGGGACGTGTGTCATGGTCAGCGTTTGCTTATCATTCATGCTCACAAAAAGCACCTTCCAAGCTTGCATAAATGAGTATGCAGCAGTTACTGCTGGAGAAAAGTGTAAGCCCAGGAAGTGATGTCTATGTTTGACTGAAATAATCACACTGCCCTAGTTTGTGACATACATCACAGTCTTAGGCAGTTTGTGACATGCATCATAGAACTCCCATTTATCGCTGTACGGAAGTTGGGAGGGGTCGATAAAAGTATAGTGGTTCCCCTCACTGGCCTCTATAATCTTCCATCGGATTTCATATCTCGGTTTCTAACAGCAAAAAAAAAAAAGAAAAAAGTGATGTCTATGTTTGACTGAAATAATCACACTGCCCTAGTTTGTGACATGCATCACAGTCTTATGCCTTAATCTGAAAATCAAAGGTCTGTAAGTACCTCACCACTCCGACTCATTTTTTCTCACCCGTGCCCATGATTGAGTCAATTTTCGTTTAAAACAAAAAAAACAAACCAGCAAGTGGGCACCTCACAAGTGTTGAATTTTGGCATAATTGGCCTTGAAAATCACCCCCTACATGAGGGGGAGGGCATGGAGGCACGTGATTTACAAAATGTTCGCTAAGAGAAAATGGCTAATTGTATTGTGTGGTAATAGGTGGGCTGAGGCTTTATTTGCAGCTTACCTGCTTATACTTGTACAGAAAAATGATCATCAGAAGCAGGAAGAGGAAGGCTGTTCCAGCCAGAGTTGGCGTGAGGATCTTAGACAGCCAAACTTCTTCACCATACGTAACTGTTCAACAGGCAGACCACCCAGTATTATTGGATATAGATTTTCCTATTCAGTTTCATAGGTATTTTTTACCTTTGTTGTGCACAGATCTTATATTTAATTTTGCCATTTATATTGATGTTGATAATGTCCATGATGAAAAAATGGTAATGCTTTGCAACAAGGTTCCATTAGCTAACATAAACAAATCCCCAAGACAATGTGAATGTTAAATAAGGCTTATACATTATGAATGTTTTAACAAAGCATTAGCAGTACTTGTTCATGTTAGCAAAGCTTTCAATAAATACATTAGCAAATGTGTCTTTATATCTTTTTTTCATGGTTATATATAAATGATATTTCAGGATTTTCAGGTCCAAAGTTGATGCCATAATGAGCACACAACTGGCAGTAATGCACAATAAAAATAACTGATAGATACCATGGCAACTGCACATTCCACCACATTATTGTACCGTAGAGCGGACTGGTCTCAGCCTTACGGGACACATCCATGACAAAGGTGTCTTGGTTCTTCCCGACAGAGTTAATGGCCAGGCACTCCACGGTCATCCCGTGACCAGACAGGGGAATGCTCAGTGTGCTTGTCACCTCCGCTGGCCCGTACTCCTCATGCCGCACCCGCACCGCCGCCTGCGCTACAAGCGACTCCGTCCCCTCGGCCTCGTTCTCCACGCACCTGAGAGAGCAAGACAAACCCAAGTCGGTACCAATCGAGCCAATGGGCAGCCACGCGGGCAAGAAGCAGAAAACCTGTTGGGCTGTTTATTTGTTTTTTTTCTCCAAATTCTTCCGAAAAGTAAAGGAAGTCACGCAATTTGTGCAGTTGTATCCAAGGGGCCTATGGCATCTCGGTAACAGCCTCCAATTCAGAATAGTACGGAGCTCCCGATGCTCTCCTCTGAAGCAATCTCTTGAGGCACATGGGGTGTACCCCCTTGCATTAGATGGTGCTGACAGACTGCAGATGCCTGGGAGATTTTGAACAGGGGAAATTTTGGTGGTGCACGGAGAGGTGTAAACAGCACCGCTGTTATGGATGTGCAGGGGTGATGGCCCAGGTCAGCGCTGGCAGCATAATACCAGAAAGTGGGGCGCAATATTAAACCAATGCTTTAGCAGAAAGAGCCGACCAGTAGAACTTGCTGATGATGGACACATTCTGTGATGAGGGATAGCATTTGCATACACATTAGAAAATCGAATAAAGCTAAGAACGAGCTAATCCAAGAAACAGGATGTATACCAGTGGCGTAACCAGGAATTGATTTTCGGGTAGGCCTGAGCAAAAGTGGGTGGGCATTTAAAAAAAATCAAATACGCACTCCAACGGACATACAATGCAATGTTTCGCATGGGAACACCCCGACAACAATGTTGTCCCCATACAGAATAATCAAACACAAAATTGCTTGTCTGTCTTTTCTATACAACAGAATCTATAGCTATTTGTTAAGTGCCGCTTCCATTTCCCTGCGCCCTCCAGGTGGAATATCCTGATTTGCACACACGTATCATTACGATGTCTAATACCACACATGAGCTGGCGCTTTTTCTATCAATTAAATGTTCATAGCACAGTTCATTCAGCACCGTCCCAAGACTGCATGCACACTGGCTTTTGCAAGTGATACATGATGCCATTTGCTGTTCTAGTGTTTCGAACAATCCTGCCTAAAATACGTCCATTTAAATCCTCCTTCCATAAATCCTTTCCAGTGAAAGCTTTGGAGACTGTCGGAAGACGGCGAGTGTACGTTATTTCAATAGCTGGCGAGTGGCAACGTAAATATTTTTTAACACAGTGATTATTACAAAAGTAAAGGCGTGTAGATAACAGAGATTGCCACTACATTCACAACTGGGCGTGGTGGTTCAAGATAAATGGGTGGGCAAGGGTACTATTTAGGTGGCCGTGGCCCACCCTGGCCCACCTGTGCCTACGCCAGTGAAGTATGCCACAGCAAACCGATGTGTAGTGCGGAAACAGGAATCCTAAGTGGCTCTTGGTTGCCTGTGGTTAGCTGAAAAGCATGTGAAAAGTGTGTGGGAGAGCCAGCACACACTAAAATATTTTTACCAGTGATGAGATCAACAACTGCTGTACACTCATTTTTGCCATAAACACATAGGCTCTGTCCGAAACCTGCCTATTTACTATTTACTATATAGTGTAATTAAATTTCACCTACATTTTAGGGCGCTAAAAATATCCCCTTTGCACCATAATATCAAGTAAGCAACCGTGTTCACTAGAAAGGTGGAACTGAACCATGATGCTGTGCGAACTGTTTGCAAAGCTTTTTAAAAAAGTCGACATTACTTATGATTCGCTGTCCACCATATCTATTGGCCAAAGAAATAGACACGGTTATTATTAGACAATAGACACAGCGATATTATTTTTCAGTGAGCTGCAGCTCGTCTTTGGGCATTGCGTGATAAAATTAGGTTTAATAGCAAAAGCAGGACCTGTACAGGAGTCATGTTTTAAGAACCGGTTGATGGTATGTTAATGGTTTTGTAGGTGTATGCGACAGACTTGTCGCCGAGGTGGCAACACTGAATGATGACAAAAGACAATGTCCAAATTCATTGTTTATTTAGTACACTATTTAGCGGCCTATATGGGCATTCACTAGATGGTCATAAAGGATTAGTGAGTAGTGAGCCATTTCGGACACAGCCATAGTAGCTACTGTAGACTTCAGCAATGCTGCCTTGATACATACGTGCTTCTAATTCCAGAACACCTGTACCACAGGATTTTGGGAGCTGGGTATCCAAAGGAGGTACAGGTCAGGGTGGTGGCATTCTCCCATCTCAGCTTGGCACTCGGCGTCTCTGTAAGATAAGTGAGGTATGACCATTTGGCTAACAGTATTTGGATTGCGTTTGTCTATCCTTCTGTATGTCTATCTGCTTATCTTTCTCTTTGTCTAGCAACAAAACGTTTTGCATATGCTCTGGCTGGCTACCGGGGCCAGCTGGCTTCTGTGCGCTCCACAGAATTGACAGAGGGTGTTGCAAAGATGAAAGGGGCCTACTAACCCAATTGGGCATTCTAAAATGGAGAAAATAATTGGTTTTAAAAAGGATAAACCGTGAAAACGTAGACTTACGGAACATCTTAATGTGAAAGGCAATGGAGGCATTGACCTTGGAGCTCCTGGCGAGGAAGACATACTGGCCCTGCTCGCCAGACTTCATCCTCTTCAGGAGCAGGGCTGCTTCATACCTGCAGGAAGACACATAGAAGAAAATTAATACTGAAATCTGATCAACAGCAGATACAATGAAATTGAGGAGAATCTACACTTTTTGTGTTTCTGCTGGTTGTGTTGGTTTCTGGAATCATACAGTCCTTATAATCCAAGGAAATTGCCTGCTGTCATTGGGTTAAACCCAATCGCTTATTTTCAATCCTTGCATCCTCGTTCCTTAGCTCCGCCCAACGAATGACGTGCGGGAAGGATGCAAGGATCACACGAGGACGGTGGAATCGAGGCAACATAAATTAGGTCAATGGAACGTCCTTGCTCAGTCAAGTGTCAGCATCATATTAAGTTTAATATTAACTATAATACTTTTTAGCCTCTTTTTTCATGAATAAATGTGGCTTTTGTTAGTCATAAAGAATGAGTGTCATTATAGATTAAAATGCTTTATAAAAAATGTAAAGGAACAGTAAATTGAATATATGTAGGGGTATACTCGCTACATGGCAGATCTGGAGAGGTGAATAATTTATACATGTCACGCGTTTCGAGAAAAGGCTTCCGCAAAGGCGACACTTGTGTTTTCTTGCCAAAGCATTTTCCGGGAGCCTCTTCATTCCTCGCTCCTACGAGGAGCATGTAGCAGTTTGGAATGTCCTTAAAGATGGCGAACCTCAAACGATTTCCAGGGCAGGCGAGGACCGAGGAGAGGAGGACGGATGAAATAAACGATTGGAATAAACCCACTGTTTCACTTTAATACTTATTTGAATCAGTTTCTAATAGTGGTAGGAGAGGGGTGGGGTAAAGGGTGGAGCATAATAGGTGGAGCAACTGTAAAATCACTAGATTTTGCCTCCCCACAATCAAACAGGTTTACTTGCTAAAAAACCTATCCAACCTAGCACTTTTATTTGCTAATAACATATTATTGTCAAATTTGGGGTGCTCAAATCTTACCTCAAAATCTCTGCTACTGATTTCTGTTGGTTATGACATTCAAAACAAGCACAAATGCAGTCACCTGTTATTATGCTGGTAGAACTCCACTGAGTGGTTGTGAAATCTGGGTGTGTCCCACCACGTCATGTTGAGCTCAGGGTACGCTTGGATCCGCACCCTCAACTCCAGGTCCTCACCCTCGTTCACCTCGATGGTTGTCCCATTTTTGCCAGGCAATGGCCCAGGAGAGAGCCGTATATAAGGTTGATCTTCCAGAGGAAATGGACACAAAACAAAAAGCTCAGTTGCTGCAAGGTAAACCTGGAACCATATCTAAAATGTTTTTTTGTAACTGCTCCTTCTCCATTTTAGCTGGAATTTTGAATGCCAAAACATAACTGTAAGCCATCCCATCGCCGCATTGTCCTCCTCATTCTGGATGCACGCTCACAGATTAGGGTGACCAGACAGTCCCGATTTATGAGATAGTCACCAAGTTTATGCCAATAATTACAACTGTCAGATTCTAACTTGATATGATCCAGTCCATCACTGGCAAATCAACCACGCTGCCGCCAGAATCAACCAACTTATCATAAATACAATGTAGATTAAAATGTAAGTGTAAGCAGTGACTCGTCGCCACTGATAGGCATAGTATTCAATTATAGAATAGTGATCAAGGCCTATTCCAAGCGAGGAGACTAGATTAGCAATACAATAGACTGGTTCCTGGTTAGACCTCAGGAAGTTGAACCTTCAGACCCCCAACTGATGGACAGACTAATTTATTTAAGGGAATCAGACAGTGGCTTCCTTAAATCAATCACATTATTTTGAATATACATTTCTGCTTCCCACCTTAAGAAGTCAGAGCCCGAAAATGATATTTAAAGAACACAGAACAGCAAAATTTGTCAGGAGAAACAACCCTTAAAGTGATCCATCCATATCTACTGCATATCTGGCAGCAGAGTGATGGTTTGAGGCTCATTTGATGCCTCAGACCCTTGATGACTCAAAGTGCTAGAGTACAGAACCAAAATTAACACACAACTAAAAATGTGTCACTGTGCAATGAATTATGGTGCTCACTGTATGTATTATGGGTATAACTGGGTTGAAAATATGACTGTAAACCCCTTAGTTCGGTAGAAAAAGGCAGGCGTTTCTCCATGATAGCCTACTATGGGGAACCATATTAATTGCTGAAAGTCGTGGCTCCTCTCACCTCTTCAGTTCTTAGACTAGCCTATAATGTAGCCTAACTGGTTCAGTTTTAGGTTTATATGAGGTAAGTTAAGTTTAACCTATTTGTTGTTCGGATAAAATGCCTAATGTTAAACGGAATTTTAAAAGAAGCTTGCCTGTTATTGTTATAAATAAATGGAGCCCACTTGTCTTTAAAAATGTTTTTTTATTATTTGATCTGCGACGTGGAGTAGGCTCATCTAGGTTTTATTATGTCCACAGTTGGCTACTGCGATAGGCTGGATAATACAGAGTAGACATGTAATAGTTTGCAGTTAGCTAGGTACGTCGGTAACTTATTTGACTCAGCTAAAGTTAGGATATTTTGATAAAGCTACAAAAGTGCAAGGTTTTTTTTTCCTAATGATCGGGCGAAGCTTACAGGACAGCGTGACTACAGAGATTTTAGTCTCTCTCTATGGGCTCTGTACAAGTAGTCTGTTGTTGCCAAAGCATTTTATAAAATAAACACATAATGCCACCCAAACCCATCGCCTCTCTTCTTCAAAATAAACAGGTGAATAAATACATTATGTTAAATAATAAATTCATCTTTTCTAACAACTCCACTCCCTTGTTTTTCAACAGTGACCAGATAAGAAATTTCTGCTGAATGGCTTACCTACGACCTGTAGGCGTGCGGTGAAACTGTTGACACCTGCCTCATTCCAAGCCTTGCAGGTTAGATTCCCCGCGTCAGACACATTCACTGTGGGTATCGTCAAAACTCTCCTGATTCTCCACCTGCCATTATAATCATCCACCATCTTCTTGGAACTTAATGTCTAGGAAGGCAATTGAAAAAAAAGGACTCCCAACTGGTAACATCAGAGTGACTGCAAGAACAATAAAGGCTTTGCTTGCAGCTTGAAATAATTTGATTTGCATCTGTATGCAAAACAGATGTATACAGGTGTATATTTAAATATTCCCTTTCACAGTACAACATAAAAGAAATGGACAGGTTGTGGAATCAGATTAGAAAAGAAAATATCAGAAATGATCCCTCATATGTACCAAAATTTGTCAGATGTATGCCCTAAGATTATAATACACACTCTCAGAAATAAAGGTATAGTAGATGTACAGTTTTCTTCATTAAGGAACAAATTTCCCAAATGTACCCTGAAAGTACAATAATTTCGGTACTATTAAGTACAAGGTACAAATAACGTACAAATTAATCATGTATTGCTGGCTAGGGGTAGAATTTTATGAAAAGTGTTTGTACTTTTTTTTCTGAGAGTGCAGGTGAAGACATACAGTGCCCTCCACTATTATTGGCGCCCCTGGTAAAGATGAGTAAAAAGGGTTATAAGAAATTCACCGTTTGGTGAATTAGCTTAATCTCACACTGAAAAATTTAGAGAAATTCAACCTTTAATTGAAGTAAATATTTTATGAGAAAAAAAATCTATCATCAAGAAATAATTATTTTTAACAAAACCACAATTATTGGCACCCCCTGCATTTATATATAGAATAAAGTAATAATTTTAAATATTTGGTCGCATATCCTTTGCATGCCATGACTTCCTGATGTCTGTGACCCAACAACATCAAAAGACTCTTGATATCTTATTTTCTGGTACTCTTACAAGCGATACTATAACGTCTCTGCATTTGAATGGATGAGGTATCAAATGAGGGATTTGGTACATATGAGGGATCATTTCTGAGGTATCAAACGAGCCTCAAACCATCACCCTGCTGCCAGATATGCAGTAGATATGGATGGATCACTTTAAGGGTTGTGTCTCCTGACAAATTTTCCTATTGAACTCTATGGAAAAATAAGTCAGGAGAACAAACCCTTGAAGTTATCCATCCATATCTACTGTATTTCTGGCAGCAGAGTGATGGTTTAAGGCTTGTTTGATATGGCTGACCCTTGATGACTTACAGTCATTTTACCAACCATGTATACCATACTGTGCCAGCATAATTTACAGCTAAATCTAGTCCCACCCCCCAAATTCCCACAGAGATCCATTCAAATGCAGAGACGTTATAGTATCGCTTGTAAGAGTACCAGAAAAAAGATATCAAGAGTCTTTTGATGTTGTTCGGTCACAGACATCACAAAGTCATGGCATGCAAAGGATATGCGACCAAATATAAAAAATGATTACTTTATTGTATATGTAAATGCAGGGGTGCCAATAATTGCGGCACACGTGGTTTTGTTAAAAATTATTATTTCTTGATGAGGGATTTTTTTTCTCATAATAAATTGACTTCAATTAAAGGTTGGATTTTTCTCATTTTTTCAGTGTGAGATTAAGCTAATTCACCAAATGGTACATTTTTACTCATCTTTACCAGGGGTGCCAATAATAGTGGAGGGCACTGTATTTGTTTAACCCCTTCTCGCAGACCCCCCTAGTGACCAAGGTGCTGGCACCTGGAGATTGCTCAACTCAGACATTCATTGCTCCTGCAATCAAACTATGAGTGGAAACAAACCCCCCCCCCCCCCCCAAGTTCTATCTTTATTAGTACACGATTTGTCACAACTCTGCCGAATACAGGTCTAAGTGCCACTATCGTCGTGTAGCTTATCCATTTAACAAGCAACCGCCCACCCAGTCTCACCTGCAACTATACCTACCCATGCATGACACAGTGGTCAATAGTGTCTATCTGTCTATCTTTGTAAATATTTTTTTACTTGGTTTGGACACACACTTGAAATGGAGACCGAGGGTACATCCTGGTCTCAAAAGGGATTCCCGCAAGTTTGCAACTGAGGTTTACGAGGGTGGAGCAAAACTGGATTGGGAAGCAGCCAGAGATAAACACCACACTCTCTTACGACCCGTAAAACATTTTTTGTAATGATAAATTCATAATAAATTTTTTTTAGGGAAAACCATTTTTATTCTGCATCTTTCAGCAAGTTCTGTGGATGTATTATTTTTTAAAAGTTCTTCGTCTACATAAAAATGTTATATCGCTAGCCTTTAAATAGAACACCCCCTAAATAGGTGAGAATTGACCAAATATGGCACCTGCGTGAAGGGGTTAAGATGGATATTAAACAAAAGTATAATTGGCACTACTGCTTAGGGACATACACATACAATAAAACATGATTAAACACAGGCACTTTTTGTCAGTTCGGTGACAGTCCAAAGCTGGGTTTATCTCCAGCCTTCTGAATGTTCTCCTGAAACTCTCACCTTGCCAGAGGAGTGCCAGGCGACTTGAAAGTTTAAGTTGTGGTTGTGGGTGGTGCAGGTGATTATCAGCTCCTCTCCTACAAGGCGCACATATTCGTCTTTATCCAGAGACACGTATGGGGGCTGATGTAACCCTATAAGAGGAAACAGAAATGTGGAGCATTCTACTCAGAGCACTGTACAGGGACATTGCATCGGCACTCTAATGAAACGCATGGCTGTAAAGTCTTTGGTTCTGGTCAACAAAATGCTAGAGTTGCACAAATATGTCCTGTGAATATTTGTCCTTGAAGGTGGAGGGGTCAAGGACAATACGAAAGGGTTGTCAATCATTCCTGTGAATTTCTTACCAGTTGTCACTGAATCTACTGCTTCGGACGTTTCCCTGTTTTACAAAAGCATTTCATGCTGACAAACGAAAGTTGAAGTGTTTTAAAAGATAAAATCGTCTAAAAATAATGTTTGTTCACTGTTCACAATATGGGTCGCAGTGTAAGCTGCCTAGTTTTATTCCATTTCCCCTAGTCGGATATTGGGATTCCGAGTTGGAAATGAATAAACGAATGCAGCATTAGTCGTAACGCCCAGGCCTCAGTTTATATTCCGTGGGAGTGGCAATCTGTGACTGGCGTTGTCTGACACATGCCCATAAACCGTAAACCCCTAGATGTTGTAGTCCACAGTGAAACAGGTACCTTGGACATGTGCAATCGTTTGGGGTTATATCTGTGCTCTCACTACAGGTAGATAGTTGGCTGAGAGCTAATTTTAATCAAGAGGACAGCTACTCTTCTACGAATCAAACGTTATTTTCCGGTGGAATTCCCCTTTCAGGTACATTAGGGCAGGTTACGGCTCTGCTCCCCACTGTGGACAGCGGTGTAGTCCCTGTCTGCAGGGGTGGAGATAATATTTTTTGCACCTCTCGTGATATCAAATTGTATTTTTCCCTTTTCATTTTTTGCCCAGTAAGGACTTGGCAACTGCGTCAAGTAAATGCTATTCCACTCACACCCACAGACCACAAGCACTGAAGCTGAAGGTAATTCGCTCCTCCTGTGCACCATTGGCTAGATTACACATCCAATCTTCCTAGTACTATAGGGGAGATAACACTGAATTCTGATTGGAGGAGAGGTGCGTCTCTCAGTAACAGTTGGTAAGCTGTGGGAGCCTTGTGTGACAAATAGAGTAGTTTGTTGACAAGGAAGATGACAAAAGCAGAAGTTCAGGCTTGTAGTTTCTGGTAAAACCCTTCTCTGCAGCCTGGGAAATGAGCAAGATGCATGGCCACTTAGCTAACACCTACCAACCACGCTAAATAGACAAAGCTACACTGCCTGGCCAAAAAAAAACATTTCGTTGGACCGCCTTTAGCTTTGATTACGGCGCACATTCATCGTGGCATTGTTTTGACAACCTTATGCAACGTCAGAACATTTATTTCTGTCCAGAGTTGCATTCATTTTTGGCCAAGATCTTGTATTGACGACGGGAGAGTCTTCTCCAGCACATCCCAACGACTTTCAATGGGGTTAAGGTCAGGACTAATTCGTGTGTGAAAATGATTCCTCATGCTCCCTGAACCACTCTTTCACAATTTGAGCCCGATGAATCTTGGCATTGTTGTCCTGGAATATGCCCATTGATGGGATAACCTGGTCATTCAGTACATTCAGGTACTCGGCTGACTTAATTTTATTGCTGCATAACATTGCTGAGCCTAGACCTGACCAACTGAAGCAACCCCAGATCATAACACTGCTTGTACAGTGGGCACTATGCGTGACGGATGCAACGGCGACTTTTTTTTGGGCAGGCAGTATATATCAGGACACATTGCTGTTTATGGACCTAGCACCACCCCGTGTTATTGCAATGGCCATGTGACGTCGGGTGGCTTACGTTGAGAGACTTGGATGAGGATGGGTCTAGAGATCTTCTCCACCCCACCTATCCGGGCGGAGCAGACGTATTTCGCGCTGTAGCTGTGGCGGAGGTCATAGATCTGGATGCCGCGCCTGGGGTCGGCGGTGTAGTTCATCCCAGCGGGGACGGGGCTACCGTTTTCCATACGAAGTGAGAAGTCAGTGGCGGCGGGGTCTGTCAGTCGGCATGGCAGCAGGACGCTACTGCCCAGTTTTTGCACAGGGACAGAACGCACTGGTGTGAAGAGGTTCTGGGGATCTGAATAAAAAACAAAAAAAACACACACATACATTCCACAGAAGCAGGATTTACATACATAATGTACACACACACGCACACCTTTCACTGAAGCAGGATTGGCATACATAATGTATACACACAAACACACACAAAGTAGTCCTTGTACTAATTGTACAGTAAATTCAAGTACTAGAGATTATGTTGGGCTAGGTTTACTATCATTGGGTTATTGGGATGGCAGGTATGCCATCCGCCAAGTTACGGCCCCATACCTATACAGCACCGAGAATTTGGCACTTTTCAGGGTTTCCTACAGAAGTAACCACAATGACTATAGACTCTCAGCCCTTAAAAACATTAACTTCTGTATGTTCTGACCTCATGTAACCACACAGCATTCAAATACAACTTCACACATCCACATAATAAAGCCCCAAACTTGGGTTATTTTGCCGTTTTTCTCCTTCCTCTTCCGCTTCTTCTTCTTCCTATTTTTCCTGCCAAACTGCCTGCCTCCGTCGCAATGTTATCCAATGGGGAGAATTATTCTTTGAGGGTATGGTCCGTATACCTGCTCATCAAGCTTATCGCCCAATAAAAACGCTTCATACTAATGTTTTTTAATGTTAATATAGCTAATGGCTTCATGCTTTCCAAGAAGCTACTATGGCCTAATGGTTAGAGTTGCCGTCTATCACACAGAGGATTGGGGGTTCGAGCCCAGCAGGCCGCATGCATATTTTCCACAAAATCAATGTGCAACTGTTACCTACATTAAGAATTGATGATAGTCTCCTTTACGCTGCAATCCTTTAAGAGATCGGATTTATAAACCGTCAATTCCCCAAACATATCTGATTCATGGTTAGTCACTTAAAAAGAAAATGCCTCCGAATGTGGCTCTAGTCTATGCTACTCTGCAGATAATGTAGCTTACTGCAAACACTTTTAATTATAATAATAATAATAATAATAATAATAATAAGAAGAAGAAGAAGAAGAAGAATAATTTCTGGTATGTACTTTCTTAGTAGTATCTATTGTTTTCTTTCTGGCTAAGATTCCTGGGAAATATGCGTTGTCCAATTAAGCTTGTTAGCCAACATTACTGTTGCCAGAGAAACGTCAGTCTGCTTCTAGTCAGGAAGCAGATACAAGCTAGGCTACTACGAAGTGAATCAACATGCCTTATAGCCTACATTCTTTGCACTACAGAAAACTAAACTAAACCTAGCTGTCTGGTACCAAAACATTTCCCGCAGGTAACGTTCTACACTACCGGAAAAAAAACTGCGAAGGAATTCTGCTATACTTATGAACTCACTAGTAGCTCGCTCGCTAGCTCGTAGCCCACACATGGAAGGTTGGAGTTATGCATCCGGCAATCCAGTGTTGAATAGCCTAACGTTAAATGTATTTAATTTTCTATAGAATACTAATAGCCCTATTTTAAAACTGTATTTCCATATTTTACTGATGCAAACTATTTAGGCTGTACTAGCTATGTCTTTCAGCTAGAATGTGTTTGCATCTAGCCCATTGTGCATGCATGTCTCCATATAGACTTGGTTCATTCATTTACATGCTTCTTCATGATCCATAGCTCAAGTGGTGCTTTGTTCATTGTATTTCATTACACATTAAATACTGCTCATCTACAAACTCTTTTAATGTAATTGTTTGCTGTCTAATAGGATAACTGTTCTCATTCTTGTCAATAGAGGGCGTTATTCTTTGGAATGCATGTCTCTCTCCGTGTTTATCTTCATGCATTATTCATCATTAGTTAGCTATAAAAAATAAGTGATATCAGATCAAAAATGTCTACGACGTAAAAGCCAAGTTACTCATGCATAGCCTACATAGCTGTCTATAATTCCTTAATTCCAACTTGCAAAAACTAGGCCTGCCTTTAAAAGTATTGATATCAAAATGTGGCCAAGTTACAACTAACAATATTGCCTATCGTAACTCACACTAAATAAACTAGCTCTATTCCAAAGCAATGCTATCCAAACTTTCCTAAATTATTTAATGCAACTTGGCCCTGTGTTTCTTCATCTTACCATCTCAAGAGAATGTTGTCAATGAAACTGTATGTGCCACATCAAACTGCAAAATGAAAATAATTTATAGTGGAAATACTCTGATTCAGATGTGTTGCACTTAGAAATTAAACAGAAAAATGACTACACTGTAGGGCATGTTTGAACAATTGTCTGCATCCACTGCTTTGGGTCTATGAAAAGCACAGAATTCATAAAATGTATTATTATTATTATTATTATTATTATTATGTATTTATTGATTTATTTATTTGGATTTCTATCAAAACCTGTGTGGTCCTACAGAGCATAGATATCCTTGTGTTCACAAAATTATGTTTGCAAATATCATAAATACTATTATGTTAAGAAAATTGGTACTATTACTTATTTGCCACCATCTGGTGTCTGGATACGTTTGTAAAAATGCCATATGTACGCTATTTTCTCGGTAAAAATATTACTCATTTTTATCTGCATTTATTTATTCATCCCCCCTTTCTCTATTGTAGATGATGTTTCTTGATATAAATGTCTGTTTGTGAATTGTAAAGAATTCTGTAGCAGCAGTTAACATTTTAAAACCTGTACATTTTCTAAAGTAAACTTGCCAACAAAGTACAACCATATCCTTTCTGTGTAATTATTCATCAACTGTTAAAAACTAATTGAAATCATATGTTGTTCCATGAGGCACAATCTCTTCACATGCAGAGATGAAGAAACACAGGGCCAAGTTGCATTAAATAATTTAGGAAAGTTTGGATAGCATTGCTTTGGAATAGAGATAGTGTGAGCTACGATAGGCAATATTGTTAGTTGTAACTTGGCCACATTTTGATATCAATAGGCCTACTTTTAAAGGCAGGCCTAGTTTTTGCAAGTTGGAATTAAGGACTTATAGACAGCGCTATGTAGGCTATGCGTGAGTAACTTGGCTACGTGGACGTTTTTGATCTGATATAACAATACAATATACAGAATAATTATATTCATACAATATTTTAAAACTGTACCCTTGACGTAAACATGAACCTTGGAGAACATATGTTTGCGATTCTTGTACGCACACTCATAGTTGCCTGTGTACTCCCCTGTGGGTTTCTTCACGACATTCCCGAAAATGTGATTCTTGTGTTTCAACAGTGTGGTAGACCTGGGGTGCGTTTCCCAAAAGCATCGTAAGGCTAAGACGTCGTAAAACCCTTCGTACGAAGCTTCTTGAACCTTGGGTGAGTTTCCCAAAAGCATCTTAACTTAAGACGCTCTTTGAAACGCTCGTAGATTAACGATTACTTCAGACCAGTCTTAGACTGTTAAGTGCGTTTTAGAAGCCCATAAATTACATACTTTATTAGATTGTTCGTGTTAGTGTTAATTTAATTTCAGGGTTACCATAACCACTGATTGTTTTTTTTATAGTGATCAGATGCAACAATATTTACGTTTATTTATTTTTAATTTACTTATTTTTATACATTTGGAAATTACCCATACAAGCCATTCCTTAAATAGCCCTATACATAAATAAGTTTGAGACAAGTAAAATCAATGGGAAAAACTTTGACGTGCCTAACCGGCCATGTATTGGGCAATACAGTGGGGTTTGCGTCTCCCAATCTATCGCCCCTCCTCCTCCCGTATCAGTAGCACCACAGACAGAAGTACAGAGATGTAAAATCCAGGGGTCAAAAAGGAAAAGTCCTGCTATGTGTTTCTTCCACCCATGAACTCAGCCAGCTGATTTCACTAATTAGTTTCACCTCCTGGCTGAATAATTGTCCAAATTAGCAAATCCAGGTGATTCGAACTAAATACTGGGGAGGACTTTTTACTTTCTGAACCCGGATTTTACACTTCTGGTTAAGCAGCACTTAAGAGGTGACTGCGCGTTCAGGGTTTAAGAACTGTTTTGGAAAACGCGTGTTACAAATTAAAGATCCATCTAGAATCGCTCGTTGAAATCGCACTTAACCCTAAGATTGATCGCTATCGGGAAACGCACCCCAGGTCACTTCGTCAGCGCCATTGCAGCTCGGAACCAGAGGTTTCCCTGGCTGCAGAGTAATCTCTGGCTCATTCAACAAGGCACAATTCACCTTGATCAATGGAGGTCTCCAGTCTGTCACAATAAAACAATAAAATGAGAAATACCCAAATGAATTAATTGAAATAGAGGTACTGGACCAAATTATGACCAGATTCAGTCTAACTACAGTGTGCTTTGAGTAATAAACACAAGCTTGCTGTTTGGGACTCATCAAGTGCTTCAGGACTCATCATTTTGTTTTTGAGATAAATACAGTATAGATCGTGTTACTTAAAATTCTTCATGATTCCTGGTGAAATATTTTGTAGTTGCACCTTAAATGCATTTAAAAAAGTCAAAAGAATTATAAAATTATAAAAATAATTATAACTCAGTGAATGTGAAGTGAAATATATTGGAAAGTGATTTAATTAGTAAAAAAAAAGAAGCAAATACAAAATATGCAAGGCGGTTTACATCCACTCATCAGACTGTTACAGTGGTCATGATTCATGGCTTTTTGTATTTAAAAAAAAAGAATTTAATAACTCCAGTCAGTAAATGATCAGTTTGGTGTTTTCCTAATCTTTTAAAAATAACCATGTTATTTCAAACTTTTGTGAAGGTCTTAATTAATCTGCTGTCACTTGAATTGTAACCCATAAAATATAACAGTCATTGATATTTTAATTGCGAGGATCTCCAGGCCATGTAACAGATACAACAATTTGTTGTCATGGAGCTCTTTCTTGATTTTTCTATCTGATTGAGAAGGTGTCACAAAGGCAGACACTACAATGAAATTTATGCATATATGTTTATATGATTCATGCACTTAATGAAAATTCATGAAAGGAGTTTGAGGAATCTGTCATGGTTTTGAACCCTGTTTCACTTTGCGGTCGTTTTCCTCAGTGGCCACGCGAGGGCGCTGCCCTTTTGGTAGATGCTTGCTCCGCCCTGCTGAGTGGGCGGAGCTTCTGTTAGCGTTTACACCTGTTCGTGGTCACTGAGAGCTATATAAGCCTACCGTTTCCTTCATTCGGGGCTTCTACATTAATTGTTATTTGTTTGTACTGTGGTGTTATTGTTGGCTGTGAGTTCTCGTACCATTTTGGCTACTCGCCTATTTTTAACGTCTCTTCGTTGAGGCAGGGCTTATTTCTTGCTGGCTTGGTAGTTAGTTATCTCGTAGAAGTTTGGGACCGTAAATCTCTGCTCTATTTCGCCTTTTGGTGCTTTTTCTCCGTGTATGGAGTTTTGGGCGATTCTGTTCGGAGCAGTAGTTCTGCTCGCCCTTCGGCACATGTCTTCCCATAGGGAGATCAGGCGTTTCGCTTCTACTTAGTTATTAGCTCGTAGAAGTATAGAGTAGCAGTTCTTTGTTCCTTTGTCGCCTTTTGATTGGTTTTCTTACTGAGAGACTTGGCGTGTTAGCTTCTACTCATTTCCGGGTTACGATAAGCCAGTTAGTAGCTTCGGTACGTTTATTCCCTGTTTGGTTCTCCTTCTCGTGGACTACGTTCCCCTTTGTTGTGAGTCAGGGTTATTATTATATTGAGGCAGTGCTTGCTATTTTGCAGCCGTCCTGTACGCCCTTTCTACCTGCGGGACGATTTTGTTTGGAACTGTTGTTCTGTTTCGTTCTCCGGGTGTTTGTCACCTTATAGCTTGGGCGATGTTGTGGACGTGTTTGTGTGTGACTGCGTGTTTCTTATAATAGCCTCGGAACGTTAGCTCTCTGTTCCATTTCGCCTCGTTACATATTCCATTAGTGAGAGGCTAGGGCGGTTGTTTTATATTCAGCTTGCGTTAGTGTATATGGATCGTAAAGTTATGGGACGACGGTGTTCCGTCGGCTCACCTGTAAAATGTTTCTCTCTCCTGGGAGATCGGGTGTTTACCCCTTTGCTTTCTGCTTTTGACTGCGAGCCTATTAATCTCGCCATGGGAACGTTAAATCTCTGTTCCTGTTCGCTTCGTTACATTTCCTCATCATAGAGAGGCAGGGCGTTTATTTTCAATCTCGCGTTGGTCTAGCCGGTAAATGTCCGGTGCTGCCTGTCCTGTTCGTTCCTTTCGGTGCCTTTCTCCTTTCATGGAGTTTTGACGATTTTGTTCAGAACTGCTGTTCTGTTTCGTCTTTTGGCGCATGTCTTCCTATAGGGAAGATTGGGCGATGTTGTGGACACATTTGTGTGTGACCGCGAGTTTGGGAGTAGCCTGGGAACGTTGGATCTGTTCCTTTCGCCTCCACTGTAGCTATCGTATTATTTTGCAGTGTTTGTTGACTGTGTTTTATGTTTGTTTTTACGCTACTCGCCCGTTATGTGTCTCGTTTCCGAGACAGGGCGCGTATTATGTCTGGCTGTTCAGATCCCTGTCCTTGCGCTCTACTTGGCGTTTGACAGTTAGCCGGTTAGTAGCGTCTGTAGTGGTGTTTGTTGTTCCTTGTCTTGTCTCCTCCCTTATCTGCGGGTATCCCGCCTTAGTGGCCTAAGGGCTTAATGAATCCCCTTGCTGCGTTTGGCTCCTCCCATCTCACACGTCACGCCCCATTACAGAATCACAATAGTAATTCAAAATGCAGGTATAATGCAACTACAATACATTTAAAATTAGTACACAAACAGTTAGATTTTTCATGTTAATTTATTATGTTTTTACTGCAGAAAACAAAATGTTAAACATCATAGGCATTAGATTGTACAGTAGTAAAAATCATTAATATTGACTACTTATGCAAATATAAAAGTAATACTATCACAAGTCACTTACTCAGAATTCAGTTTTAGTTCTAGGAAAATTCTGAATTTTAACAAAGCTTGCAAAGCTTGAATAATTGAGTAGTTATAAAAATGTTTTTGTAATATTTTCATTGCCAAGCTGGTCAATACATTGCAATACAATAATAAGATGATTATTCCATGCCATGCTAAAGCTTTCAAAGGGTAGCATGGGTCTGTCGCACCCACCCTGCGATAGAGCGTAAGTGGCGATTGGCCGGCTAGACTCATTCGGACGCTGAATCTTGCTTCCCATTGGCCTCAGGTGTCTGCAGTTTCTTGGACAGGTCTTGGAGCAGGCCGGCAATGCGGGACACCTGCAGGAGCAGGGCCTGGTTGTTCTCAACCAGCAGACTCTGGTGGCGGTTGAGACTGTGGAGGTGGGTTAGCTGCTCTGCACCCTGCTGTCTCATGGCCTTCAGCAACTGGGCCACCTCTGCCTGGCTGCCGGCCACGTCCCCCTGCTCCTGGACCAGCTGGGGAGGCGCCTGCCTCTGCTCCTCTGCACTGGAGGACAGTGCCATGGGGTCTGGTGTCGTGGCAACCGCCATGACTTCGCCAGCTAAAATTGGGGATGGAGACGCATGGTTACTTATCACAGAGGACTAAATCTGGTCTTCAGAACCTACTGACATCATGTTGATGGATAATGATGATGATGATGATGATGATGATGATGGTAAAAGCAATGCATTGTTAAGCTGTTACAATGTTTTTTAGCCATACGGTAGCAATTTGAGTTCAAAGCCAATGTGTTACATTTGAAGGCTTATTTGGAAGGGCTAGTCTTATTGTCTTGTTTTATTTCAGAATAATCAAGCATCAAAAAGCATCAAAAGCAAAATGTGAACTTACTTGGAATCACAGTGAGGCCACAGCTTGCAACTTTCTTGATTCCAGTGTTCAAGCCTGATGCCCATGCATTGTTATAGGTGGAACTTGGGCCCACAGCCCGAGTCACTTGGACTATTGGACTATTGCAGAAGTTTTTATACATAGATGTTTGAGCCCTCAGTGACCCACCTCTGACCTGCTATTTGGTGAGTGTATTTTGACAAACGCTTTGCACGGTACAATACCATTTTGTAAAGCAGCATGTGTTGGAAAGTATTGATATGGTGTAGCCAGGCCAAGGAAGGGTGTTGTGGGCCCCTCACTTGAACTTCCTTGCTTTTCCAAAACTTTGAGTCATTTACTAAACCAAATGATAGTGAAAATTGGACCCTCAGGGGTTTTCAATACCAATAGTGAAAATTTCCACACAGTCTGGAGATCAGGCTGAGGCCTACCGTGAGGTGAACTGTTTTACATGTCTCCTTGTTGTTGATGCCTGTGTAATGCGGTTGTGTTGTGGTTTCAGGGGAAGAGGGGAAACGAAAGCGGCCAAGCCAGTTGGTCTGGAGGAAACGTACACTAACTGAACAGCAACAGGTCTAAGCTCCAGGAAACAGATTGCTCCTGGTCATAGGGGTACCGCCCTCCCCCATTCCCAAACCCCCACCCCCCACACCACTTACTTCTGTTTTTGTGTAAATGGGTCCTCATGATTATACATGATTATACTTTTTTTAAACATATCATGTATCAACATTCAATGTATTAACAATTCTGTTCTTGCATTATTAATATGATTATTACATTATTAACATGGTCCTTGCTTTATTAACATGCATTACATACATAGTACTCACTTAATTAACACTGCCCTCATATTATTAACTGTCATTAAGTTATAGACATGGTCTTGGTTCTATTGAAAATAATATTAAATCTGCCATTGAATTCCACAACTCTTGCATGATCACACTCTTGCCTTGCCTTTCAGTTATTAACATGGCTCTCATATTATTAACATGTGATTTTATGTTATTAACACAGCTGTGAGCTAGCTGTTTAAAATTCTTGCCGTAATTCAGCTGATTAAATGGAAGCAATGCTATTATCAGGGTTGGGGATGGGCTCAAATCACCTTCAATTCAGTCAATTTAGGAAATTAATTGAATGTCCATTCATGAAATGATAAAGCCCACCATGTTCTATGTGGATTTTTCAAATAACTAAGTAAATCATAAATAATTTATGGACCTCACTGAATTGAAATGGATCTCACCCAAACCCTGCATGAATTATTACACTACTGCTATTACTACAACTAATAACAAAAATAAAAACAACAATACTAATAATAATAATAATAATAATAATAAGAAGAATAGTAATAAAAGAATCATCATCATCATCATCATCATCATCATCATCATCATATTTTGTGATTTTAAGTTAAAAATTATATATTGATAACTATTAAAGATTACTTAAAAGGTGGGAACATGTTGCAGCCAAAATGTAAAAAACAACAATTTACAGAACTGTAGCAGGCAGGCAAACAAAAATAAATAAATAAATAAATATGTTCAGATGCTTAAATATTTTCAAAAGTATACTTCACAGAGAAAAGAAGTATTGACACCCCTAAAATGGGAAAAACCCAAATGGGTGGTAATTTATGTAAAATAATTTTGGTTCCAGGAAAATTAGGTAAACATGCATGCATTTGTCTAATTTCCTGGCGGTCCCTTAACGCTCGTATTGTGTTAATGGTCAATTTGACACCATTCAGTGTTTGACGTCTCTTAAAAACCAGGTAACCTTATTTTTTCATCTTGTATGACTTTTCCTAATTCGGTGGGACTAAATATAAAACATGAAATAAACATAATGCTGTTTTCAAAGGTCGTGTACCAACTTTGTATTAAATGTATTACGTCAGGTCTTTTTTCAACCCAGGCTCTGTAGCTGTAGAAAATATATAACCTTTTTTATTTTTTATCGGCAAATTTTTTGTGGGTACTTTCCTGGGTACTTTCCCATACAGGTTTTAGACTTTCAAACTTTCACTTACCTCTGGCTGTAAAATGAGAAGTCTATCACAGATTTGTAATATGTATAACAGACTAGTCAATTGGGGGACTTTAAGAAGGCGACACACAGTGTCAAATGTTTTTCTATTATAATCATTTTGTGTGAGCTTAAAGTGTTGGGGTCAATTTGACCCCAAACATAAAAAGGTGTCATAAAATCTCAACATAATAGGTGGGCAAAACATTATTTCTAAGTCTTACAGAACATTGCAGGAATGGATTAAAAATAATGCTATTCAGTTTTGTTATTCCATATAACTGCAGATAATTGTTAATGTTATAAGGAAAGGTGCCGATTTTCAATATATCTGCAGTTACATTTGAGGCACATTCTTGAAATTTTATTGCCAATTATTTAGTGTCCTCCATGATGTTTCTCATGACTTAATGATAACGATCAGGCTCTGTTATCAGTAAGTGTGACATGTGACCATGTCAGAATATTTGGATAAGTAAATTTATTAGGCTTTGATGGTACATTCTTACCATTACTATTAAACAAAATTAAAGAAATTAAATTAAAAGAAATACATACATACTGTACATGCATACATTATTGAAAATGTATTGTCATTATTTTCCCTTTGATTAATAATGATAACAAGTTTACCATATTAGTATGTTCATTTATTCAAACTTTCCATTCAAAGATTCAGTCAATATGTATGGTTTGTTATAAGGGATGATGGACGTCCCCTCAATCATGAGTGAGTGATTACATCAAGATGAGACTAATCCCACTGTACATCACTGACTAATCAAAACACTGTACATCAGTCACCTACTTAATCACTTTATTGATGTTTAATAAACACATTGAAGTTGATCTTTAAAAAATGAATCAGAAATGAAAATCAAAGGGCAGAAAGGAATAGAATTTCTGGTTGTCAGAGCAAATGGACAATACTCATGAGCCAGGGTTGTATTTGTATTACTTTGTAATATTTCCCTACTGTAGCAAAATATCACACGTATATACTTGGCTTGAAAATACCATGTCACATTTTGCTACCTTACCTACATTTATCTCATTAGAGACACCCAAGACCTCTGACTAGGTGGGAGCATTTTGTTTTTGCTTGTAATGTGTGACTAGTGGAATTTTTATTTTATTTATTTAATTTTATCCCTTTTTTAACAATGGGTTAATTTGACATCATATGTGGTTTCTCATAAACATTTGTAAGATTGCACTAGGTGGCAGCACAGTTTAAAAAGTGATGGTTAGTAACCTAGCTAACTCGTAACATGATCTAATGTTGACAGTTCTAAACTTAGCTTGCTAGGGTATGAAATGCCAAAACAAAAAAACTTAAATTTTAAAAATAATTTTGTTTTCTGGAGTACTATGCCAGCAAGCACACAGCTAATGTTAGCTAACTACGGGATTAGTTTTAAATGTGGATGGGAATCCTCCTGCGTCTCCCTTGTTGGAGATGTCGTTACACCTACTTGGCGTGCTCCAATGACACTGTCTTTGGGGTGCTTAGTGCTCAAGACTTCTAAAATCGACAAAATGTAAGAAATGCTTTCAAGAGTTTGCAGACCTATGTATTATCCAATCAATACTTTTTGAAGAGCTCTGTATTGTCAAATGTCTGACATGTGAAAAGAATCTTGATAAAAGATAGCTCTGTATTTAACTTGGAATACAGTTCCACACTTCCATCTGGATTTTGCCAAAGATAATGTAGGTTTTACTACCAACTTAAGTACTACCATATACAAAATATGCTTTTCATTATGCATCAAAAAATGTAAAAAGACTTAGGCACATACATACATCATACTCACACATGTAGACCCTTCAAGATAAAGGTTATTCAGAACTCAGAACTGAAATGTTATAACTTTGAAAGTTATCTGAAAATACACACACACACACACACACACACACACACGATACATATATAGTGGATATATAGTACCAGTGTGATGTACCTGTCGGGCTTGTGCGTGGTCCCGTGCTTCAAATTAGAAAAAGAGCTGGGCGGCTAAAGGTGACGGAGACGCATGGTATGTGGTCTTACCTTGTTCTGCAGTTTGCAGAGCGATCAGGAGGAGAACCAAAAACAGCATCCTGCTCCCGTCACTTCGTGCTATTCAAATGACTGCGCCGATCAGGTTCCCTTTGCTTTAGACAGACTTTGGAAATGACTGCACTAATCAGATGCTGAAAGACGACTGCTGGTCAGGATGATTCAGCCCACAACTTCGCCACCTTCGCTAACTTCTCCTTTTTTCTGATGTCAATCTAAGAAGGCCAAAGTATAATGAGTACAGAGCAAACATATAGAGCATTTTGTACTCTCCTGTTCACTGTCTCTATCACCTATATATCATCACTGCACAGTGCTCATGGAATTGCTATTTCTTTGTTCTTCAACAGAGTGTGTGGTGTGAATAAAAATATAGACTAATATAGACTAAATATAGACTTTATAGACTAATGTTTATAGACTAACTGAAACAGGTTCTAAATATGTCTGAGAGAGAGAGAGAGAGAGAGAGAGAGAGAGAGAGAGACTTTTGACTCCATCATAGACACCACAAAGTTATACATTATATGATTATCTGTGTAACTTTTTCCCATATTTGTTCTATTTAAGCAAGGATTGAATGCAATTCTTTCTCTGCACATATTACATTCTAGAAGAGGCTATTCCTGGCACTGCATATCGCTAGTGAATGGGGGAAAGAACATGCTTTTGCAACCTCAGGAAACCAGTTTTTCTTCACGCTATGAAATATGTGAGTAGGGTTTTATATCACTGATTCTGGCCTGATAGACATACAAATACATCATGTTGAGGGGCTTGTCAATGTCTGTTTAAGCAATATAATACACTATGGGGTGGATTTATTAAAGGTTTGGGTAACACTTTATAATAATGTCTTGTAATAGATGATTAGTACGGCATTTGTTCATTATTTACTTACAATTTATAAATCCACATTCCTACATTGACAAACATCTATAAATGTATTCATTAACATGAGTTAAGTAAAGGTCAGAGACTCGCTGGTCAACTGGGAAAGAACATGAATAATTTATCTTATATATCCTCCTGCTTCCAGTGGGTGGGGCTGGGGATTGGCCCAAGGGCGGGGCCCAGGCTGAGTCTGGTACTAGGCCCCTTAACTACTTGCTCTGGGCTCTTATCAGACAGGTCGTTTGCATCTGTAACTTCAAATTAATTATTAGAAGAGGAGCATGGTCAAGTAGAGTGATGCGTGTGTGTGTGTGTGTGTCTGTAAATCAATCAAATTATCACCAAGATGGGTCTCAAAACACTCTTAACTCATGTTAATTAATACATGTATAGATGTTTGTGAATGTAAAAAATGATGATTTATAAATTGTAAATAAATAATGAACAAATGCCTTACTAATGATCTATCTTATCTTATGATCTATTACATTATTATAAAGTGTTACCAAGGTTTGCATGTACAAGTGTAAAAGTGTTACTACCCGCACAAAATCATCTGAGGTGATCAACTAACAAGGTGCAAAGAGGACTGTGTGTGTTAAAATGCAAAGATACATAGATCTTTCATTTTTGTGGGTTAGCAAATAAAAACTTTACCAGAATAAAACCCATCATTAGATGGAAATTTATGTGACTTTTATGTGACATTACATTACATTACATTATAGTCATTTGGCAGACGCTCTTATCCAGAGTGCAGTGACACTAACGGCACGAGTAGTGCTCGTAAGTAGCCTATAATTACGATAATTTCAGTCCATATGTAACTCCTGGCAGGAAAGAGACATCCAGTGAAACAGTTCATAGTAAACCGTCCAGCTTGTTCTGTGTAACAGTAGCCTATACCTACAATGTAAAACAAATACCATAAAACAAACGGCAACAATGTTGCCAGTGAAAAATAATTTAATGAAGGGGAAAACTGTATGAATCCTGTTATTTAGCTGTATAAATGCTGTTACTTTATGGGATGGCAGCTAAATAATTAGTTATTGCTGTTATTCTACATGACTATGACAGTGTTTTGAAAATGAAAAATCCTGTAACAGTTTTTTTTACAGTGTTACTGTGAAAAAACTGTATTTTTAAATCTAAAATGTTTGCAAAAAAATTTCAAAACAGTCAAAATCATGTAGAATAATGCCAATAACTCATTATTTAACAGTCATTCTCTAAAATAACAGGATTTATATAATTTTATATTTCTAACTTTATATTTACAGTATATATATTATTTTTTCCATTCATTAAATGGTTTTTCACTGGCAACATTGCTGCCAGTCTTTTCACCGTTTTCTTACGAGATATTTTTTTACAGTGTAACAATTCCAAACACGATAATCTCTCATAATCTAAATATGGCTGTCTGCGGCTGGAGTAATTTACATACTTTGACTGCACACGCAAAGTAACACCCCTTTTTGGGATCTTAGTAAATCAACCCCTATGTGCTGACCTAATTAGTAAACCGTGTTTACCTCTAGATGAAAATAAATAAAACTAAGAAAATGTGGTCAAAGTACAATTGTTTTACAAATGAGGTTTAAGTAAATCCAGCACAAATGTATTTTATAGCATAGAGGGTGTTCTGGGTCACAAGACACATCAAAGCATAATGTCATGATGATGGAAAATCCTGATGGTTTATGCTGATTTGCAGGTTTTTATGAATGTTTTTGTGGTTATTATGAACATATTATGTAACTCCTGCGATAAAAGTGTAACCTAATTAAGAAGCTGCCTGTGATCAAGCCAGTTTACAATACAATACAATAACAAAACAAAAATAACAAATTCGCATGTTTGAGATTCTTTTATATTATAGGTTTATAGCATTACTTTTAAAAATACATTTTAGTGATGAATACCTTCAGGTAATGGAATCTGTGTCATGTAAAACATGAGGGCAAGGTTAGTTTGATATACCTAAGGACAAAGTGAGTGAGTGAATAAAGTATATTGATGTTGTAGCCTCAATCACATTGCAGTTTAAATCACTTCAGATAAGGGAAACTGCTAACTACTTACTAAACTAATTACTTATTAAAGTAATTTAATAATAATAATAATAAAACAAGCACAAGGCTACAAACAAAATGCTAACATTATGCAAACAAGCTGATTAGCAAAATCTGACACGTAAAATTTTAAAAACCTAACTTGAAAAATCCTGTAATAGAATAGAATAGAATAACTTTTATTTTCCCGCTAGGAAACTTCAGTTGTAGCCCCAGCAACAACAACAAAAAAAACATAGGCAGTGGGGCAGACCCACAACACACAAACATATCAAACAAAGACATTCAATATAATCATTGCATTAATCAAACTAATTAAGTGAATTAAAGTGGAATACAGCCATGATTACAAATAGCCCCCACTGTCCCGAGATGTCCAGTGTCATTATTAAGCAGTCCAACACACAAACTCCGCCTCCACGACTTTCCTCCAAACACGTAGTGTTGCGGTCTCTGTTGAAACGGAGCACCGAACTGCGTCAGCCTTCCCAGTCGTCGCCTCACTCCACCCCCACATTATCTTCTCCTTTCTCTTCCCTGGTGGCCTGTTGAAGATTGCCTGCAGTCCTAGTTCAGTCCCGAGTCCTGACATCTTCAACTGAAGAACGATGGTAAACTTTGTCGCTGCAGATCCAATGGAGATTCCTGAGTATATGTTGTGAATGCGTCTCCATGGTGACGACCACAAACACAATGATCCCGAATATACAATTCGTCAATATCATGAAAACTAGCAGCAGGAGTGCCCTGATCAATCTCCAGCCCGCTTCCCCGTCCCACAACACACACACAGCGCACAAAAAAAACAAAAGACAAAAGCCCGACACAACAAAATACATTCAAATGAACCAACACGAACACGAGAGACAGCTGGACTACATGTTGCCATTACAGCGCCACGTGATGTCAATGCGCTGACGCGCAAACACTGAGAAAAAGCCCTTTAGTTGTGTTACGGCTCCCGCTAAGTGGTGGAAACAGAAAGAGCAGCGGGTGAGGATTCTGCTCTCAGTTCTGTCTCTGTGTTTTTCTATGGGTTCAACATAAATAAATGAGTCACCGATGAACAATAATGAAAACAGTAGAAGTAATAAGTCTTTATTATCAGAAATGTTTCAGATATATATATATATATATATATATATAAACATAGATATCATACAATATGCATACACAGTATACCTGTAAACACATTCAAAAGCTTTGGTACCAAACTTCGGTATTAACATACAACAATTATACAATATGCATTATGCAACTAAAGCAGGGTGGGTGGCTGAGTGCATTAATTATAACAGCTGGCACACTTTGTTCTAAACTTTAAATGAAAATGCTTTAAGTAAGCATCACATTTCCACCAACTTCCCAGAAAATTTTAGTGAAGCATAGACAGCAAGAATTTTCAATACAACTAGTACAACTAATCGGCAGGATGTTGCACACCTGGTGCACCTGCAGGAATAAACAGCTGTTTGTCCCGTTGCTGCTCTCCAGGAGCGCGTGCAAAGGTAGCGACGGGCCACCCATCACCACGTAAAACACTACAGGGATCAGGGTGGCAGACTTGCAGCTCCACACCAGAGAAGACTTTCCATATTTACAAAAAGACCTCATGTTGAGTCAGAACCAACAGATATTGCAAAAATTCAGGCCTGATGCAAGTCGACAACCAGAGTCATGTGTCTTTCACACTGCTTTTCAGAGATTGCGATTATAAATCAGGAAAAGCACCAATTCTGTAAGAATGATAAGTCTGCTCAAGATTAATATTTTCCTTTAACTTGGACTCACAATTAAATGCAAGATTATTTTTTCATTTTGGTGAGTTGAGTTTCTGAACTTTGAAGAAAAAAGGTAACATTTGCATTTACTTATATTTACAATTTAAGGACCAATGTTGTAAGAATACAGGACCTCATGTTTACAAAAAGGCAACTGTAAAAACACTTAAAAACTCACTTTTTTAAAAATGTTGGCGTAGTAGAGATTTCCAATAAATTTACCCCAGATTGACATGATACCTGCATAATAACACTGCAGGTGATATCAAGGGTGGTTTGTATTATCAGACATTCATCTAATATTACTTTGTCATGTTAGTACCATTACATTTTGCACTTAATATGCAGCAAATAATCTCTCCATGGATCACTGTTCTTCCCTTTAAGCTTTTAATAAAGTGCTAAAAAAAAAGTGTTTGTTTTTAAGAGGCAACTAAAAAAACACATCTAATTTGATAATAGGCAGGTCAGGACAGGAGGTTGCTTTTTAAACTTGAAACGGCAGCTATGCCTTCCACAAATTTACAGGTTTCCAGGGCGTACCCCATACTTATATTTACAGTTACACTCATATTCATTGTAATCTCACATTTTACTGAAAATACTAATTATTAATGTATATTATTGCTTTGCTGTGATATGTAGAAAATATTTAGAAATATACTATATGTGATGTCAGTAAATTATTTATAGATTTCAATACACTGACAGTGCATGAATATAATACTGCCATATTGGGTAATATTAATACCATAGCTTAAAAGCAGTTTATACTGGCTGTAGCTACTCTGATTGCTATATTCACCTCCTAGTGTCTCCTAGTTGCTACTGCAGGATCAGCTCACTAAAATTAGCCTCCCTTAGTTTCCAAACATAATGTTGTCAGATTGGAAAACATCACATGACAAGTATGACGGACATCAACAACGATACATACGCAAGTGTCAATCAGCATGCAGTGGGGACTTTTCATAGAAAGCAGCAGACCTCTTTTAATTGCAGGAGATCCAGACAAATGTATCCTTCTGAGACCCACAGTTAAGTATTTGAATTTTCTGACATAATACAGGTGTCTTGGATGACAAAAACATGTTACACTAAAAATATTTTCACAAATATTATTCATTTTATTTTTATTGAATGGGTTTTGTAGTGTAGGTTTCGGCATAGTAGAATATATGGTTCTTGAGATTAAGGGCAGAGACTTATGTCCCCTACAGGGGACAGAAATTAATTGCCAGGGCTTCTGAAGTTATCTCAGTCTTTCATGCTGTTGCCACCTGGTGCATGGAAAGCTGCTAAAGCATGAAAACTGAAAGGGAAAACCAATGACAACTACAGTTTTTAGAGCTCATTCTTCTGGTCAAGGGATGGAAAAACTGCAAGCAGTTATACGGTACCTTTTTCTCTAACAGATACAACTTTAAACAGAGCTTTATTCCTTCAAACACTGTGGGCAGACTGACACGCAGTGAAAATACATTAGACGTTGCTAAAATAAAAATAAATCATGTCTCTGTGTCATGTCTCTGAGACATAATATGTCATTTCTGTGACTGCACAAAGTGCTTAGAGTTAAAGTTAATAAATTCACTTGAAGCTCAAACTATCAACAACCATCATTATAGACATATTGCAAAATGCAGTATTAGCTACAGGCAAGTAAACCTTAATTCATAGTTAAAACACACTGCAAGATGTACAATACCTCCAAAATGGCATTTAAATATAACGCAATGGCAGCCCTGCCATTATACAGATAAAACAAGAGATACACCAGCATTGAATGAAATCTAAATAAAATGACACATTATTCATATCTTATTTTTCCTCTGCATGAGCTATGCATCAAACATACCATTCCTGATGTTTCTGACCTGAACTAAGCTCCACTTCCATAAAAAAATAATCTACAGCAAAGGAGTATTTTATTTCATAATTATATTCCCAGGATTAGTGAGGTGTGGACTACATGGTTTAGAAGCTCTTTAAATTGCATTGCAATGTGTTCCATCAATCATAAAAGTTATGCACAACTTCTCATTTTGTACAGAGAACTGCTACTTTTTCCAGCAATACTTAAAATTAGGCAGCCCACTAATTATGTACCAAGTTAGTACACATTTTTATTTATGTCTGTATGTCATTATATACATATTGTAATGAATAAATGAATATATTGCAATATTTCTGTAGACTAGAATGTATTATATTTGATGGTTATTTATTACAAATTACTTATTGATTAATTGACTGAACATTTTAAACTTTTTCCAGTGGACCTAATTTCACTGCATGTCGAAACATAAGCGAAATATTGGGTGTAGCCATCGTCATCGTACCATTAAAATGCAAGGGCCATATGAACTTTCTGCTGTAGCAGACGTACGCACTGTACATGACGGATTTTATGACCTTGTCCTCGTCCTCCACTGCTCCTATAGGAAGCTCTCTTCTTCTACAGATGTCCCTGGGTTTTCTGCCTTCTTCACTTCCTGTGTGGGGCTGTGATCTGCTTCATCTTTTGGGGCAGAGGCTACAATCTCCTGTTGTGCGGAATCGCTCCTCTCCTCTGGCTCCTGGGAGCTACCACTGGAGAAAAAGGCAAATCTGTTCTTTACTCAGCTGTGGACATAAATCGAATTCATTCAACAGTGATGATATACCCACAAAACCAAAAAAATAACAAAACATGCAGAGGCTATGGGTGAAGACGAGAATTGCAGGCACAACATATGTGACTCACTGGACAAAATTAAATAAACCCCCAAATGTACCCACTGACAGCTGGCAGCACTACATGATTGGAGGTTAAGAAACAAATGAACTTAAAAACTTAAAAACACACGTGTTCAACTACCTAATTAGGAGCCAATTGATTCACCCCAGTCTTTAATTTGATCAGTTAAAAAAAAATGTTACTTATTTACAATATAGCCCAATAAGCACAGTAGGAACACAGGAATTTTATTCTTCATGGCATGCTTAGCTATTTCTGACATGATGTGGCATAAGAGGGTACATAGGCTAATCCCTCTAAACATGAAAAGCAACTAATTAAGAAAAATTAACAGCTTGTTAGAATTTTGGGATACACCCAGGCATTTTCAGTCACAGCCGTAGACTGTAGACTGTACTTATTTTAGAAATTATTCCTCCTGAATCAGAGAGAATGCTATGATTTCAATATTATGAGGGAACTGAGGTTTGAGTGCAATATTAGTTTAATTGCAATGTTTTCAATTAGGTCAATTGCTAAATTATACATCACCGAACTCGGAAGAACCTGAAGATAACGAGGATGGCATCCCTTTAGTCATATCAGACTGTTATCTGTCAGCGAATCTGATAAATTTTGAAACTTCCAGTACTACTTCTTCTTCTTCCCATTTTCCTGACAAACTGCCTGCCTCCGTCGCAATGTTATCCAATGGGGAGAATTACTATTTGAGGGTATGGTCCGTATACCTGCTCATCAAGCTTATCGTCCAATAAAAACACTTCATACTAATGTTTTTTAATGTTAATACAGCTAATGGCTTCATGCTTTCCAAGAAGCTACTGTGACTTAGTGGTTAAAACTGCAGTCTCTCACACAGTGGATTGTGGGTTCGAGCCCAGCAGGGCACGTGTATTTTCCACAAAAACAATGTGCAACTGTTAAGTACTTAAGTTAATTTCTTAGACTGTTATTATTTTCACATTGACACATTAACGTATTTTTATTGCAAAGGCAAAAGAGGTTTACAATATTAACTGTTCAATGTTTCACTTGTATTTCACTTGTACTATATCACACCCTCCCCAAACCGGACGCTCGCTTTTGTCTGGTTTGGGGAAGGTGTTACGCTCTGCTCTTGCGGTCATGACTGACTGACTGTGGAAACCCCTTGCCTCGGCCAACATTTCTTTATTCATTAATTCCTTCACTTCAGCTCGGTTCACTTTATCCTTTTCACACATAACACAAGGTCACCATAAAATTAACTACTAGGAAAATTAAGAATTTACGATAATAGCCTACATTAAGAATTGAGGATAGCCTCTTTTAAGCTGCAAGCCTTTAAGCGATCGGATTTATAAAGCGCCAATTCCCCAAACATATCTGATTCATGGTTAGTCACTTATAAATAAATAGATAGCCTCCGAATGTCTACGCTACTCTGTCTACGCTACTCTGCTGATAATGTAGCTTACTGCAAACACTTTTATTTATACTAAGAAGAAGAAGAAGAAGAATCTCTGGTATGTACTTTCTTAGTAGTATCTACTGTTTTCTTTCTGGCTAAGATTCCTGGGAAATATGCGTTGTCCAATTAAGCTTTTTCGCCAACGTTACTTCCTGCTTCTCGTCAGGAAGCAGAAACAAGCTAGGCTACTACGAAGCAAATCAACATGCATTATAGCCTACATTCATTGCACTACAGAAAACAAAACTAAACCTAGCTGTCCGATACCAAAACATTTCCCGCAGGTAACGTTCTACACTACCGGAAAAAAAACTCACTCACTAGCTCGCTCGCTAGCTCGTAGCCCACACATGGAAGGTTGGAGTTACGCATCCGGCAATCCAGTGTTGAATAGCCTAACTGCTGTGCTTATGAACTCACTAGCTCGCTCGCTAGCTCGTAGCCCACACATGGAAGGTTGGAGTTACGCATCCGGCAATCCAGTGTTGAACAGCCTAACGTTAAATGTATTTCATAGAATACTAATAGCCCTATTTTAATATTTCATATTTTACTGATGCAAACTATTTAGGCTGTACTAGCTATTTAGGCTGTATGTCTTTGAGCTAGAATGTGTTTGCGTCTAGCCCATTGTGCATGTATGTCTCCATGTAGACTTGGTTCATTAATTTACATGCTTCTTCATGATCCATAGCTCAGGTGGTGCTGTTCATTGTATTTCATTACACATTAAATACTGCTCATCTACAAACTCTTTTCATATAATTGTGTGCTGTCTGTAATAGGATAACTGTTCTCATTCTTGTCAAGAGGGCGTTATGGTTAAGCGAATGTCTACATACATTTCTTTGGAATGCATGTCTCTCTCCATGTTTATCTTCATGCATTATTCATCATTAGTTAGCTATAAAAAAATAAGTGATATCAGATCAAAAACGTCTATGACGTATAAAAAGCCAAGTTACTCACGCATAGCCTACATAGCGCTTTCCATAAGTTCTTAATTCCAACTTGCAAAAACTAGGCCTGCCTTTAAAAGTCTTGATATCAAAATGTGGCCAAGTTACAACTAACAATATTGCCTATCATAGCTCACACTAAATAAACTAGCGCTATTCCAAAGCAATGCTATCCAAACTTTCCTAAATTATTTAATGCAACTTGGCCCTGTGTTTCTTCATCTTACCATCTCAAGAGAATGTGGTCAATGAAACTGTATGTGCCACATCAAACTGCAAAATGAAAATAATTTATAGTGGAAATACTCTGATTCAGATGTGTTGCACTTAGAAATTAAACAGAAAAATGACTAGACATGTTTGACCAATTGTCTGCATCCACTGCTTTGGGTCTATGAAAAGCACAGAATTAATAAAATGTATTATTATTATTATTATAATTATTATTATTATGTATTTATTTATTTGGATTTCTATCAAAACCTGTGTGGTCCTGCAGAGCATAGATATCCTTGTGTTCACAAAATTCTGTTTGCAAATATCATAACTACTATTATGTTAAGAACATTTGTACTATTACTTATTTGCCACCATCTGACCCACAAACATGTCTGGATACGTTTGTAAAAATGCTTTATGTACGCTATTTTCTAGGTAAAAATATTACTAATTTTTATCTGCATTTATTTATTCATCACCCCTTTCTCTATTGTACATGATGTTTCTTCATATAAATGTCTGTTTGTGAATTGTAAAGAATGCTGTAGCAGCAGTTAACATATTAAAACCTGTACATTTTCTAAAGTAAACTTGCCAACAAAGTACAACCATATCCTTTCTGGAGTGTAATTAACTGTTAAAATGTGGGGTAACTAGTACAGCTGTCAGTGTTCAGCAAGTTAACATTTAGCAATTTGAAATCCATTAATTCAGTTAGATTTTCATACTTTAACTCAAAACGAACAATGACTGCCTCTACCACAAACCAAACTCCTCAATTTGAGAAAATCTGGACCCCATTTATAAACTCGTTTAACTCATAACCATATTTGCCTGCTCACCAACCACCCAAACACATATAGAAAAATAAAGAATTTGACGAAGTCCGAAATCCCTTTTGCGCAGCACTTAATTTCCTCTACCTATACCTCTTATGCACACACAAGTAGCTTATATAAACACAGTAACCCACACATACTTGCACATTAACATGCACACACACACACACACACACACATACACACACGCAAACACATAAAAATCCAGACTATAGAAATGAATTAGATTTGCCGTCCACCATTTACACTGTTTTGTCTATCTCTTTTGTTTGTCTTCCTGTCCTGTCTGTTGTTATGTCCTGTCAGCTTGTCTGGTCTGTTTGTACGTCTTGCCCGTCTGTCTATCTATCTCACCTGGAAATGGTTCATAATAAATACGTTGTAAAATTGGGTGGTGAGGTACTGGGGTGGAGGTATGGGTGTTCTGAGTAGCTTCACTGTGTATAATCACATCTTTAGCTACAGTAAGAAAATAAAATTGATGAAAAAATAATGGTCTTCCAAAGAGGGGGGATAGATTAAATAATAATAATAATAATAATAATAAGTGTTTCTTTTCAGACACCAAACCCACCGCTGCTATATATGGCCAAAAACTTTTAGTGATTATCTGACCATAATGGATGGTTCCAATCAAAGTTTCAATGCTGATCCAGTGGATCTATTTGCAAGACAGTGATCAGTTTCTCTAGCATTCATCTATTTGAATGCACTAGCAGACTTTGTATTTAAATTATGAATAAGAGCATCTGATGAATTGATTTAATATATTTAAACATAATTAAAATCAATTTAATTACTTTAATGTAATATAATAAATACTTTTTCAAATATTTTATACAACAATAAACAGCATTTTTAAGTACCAGTGGAAACTAAAAAGGCGGAAGCCTCTTGTTTTAGCTCTCCAAGTTAGCTCAGAATATTTGTGTGTTCGAAATATGTGCCATAGGAAACGTCTGACCCAGGGTATTTTTAACACCCATCTGGCAATGTGGTATTGAGCAATGCTGCTGTTGCTGCCGCTTCTATGTTTCTGTCACGCTGTCCTCTATTTCCTGTGCCCTTACACACTGGCCCCATGCTCCACACAAACAAGAGCCATTTTCCTTCAGGACCTACAGTCCTAGACTGCTGTCTTGTGATGTGCTGCTTACTGAAGTGCAGGAAATAAGTTTGGTTTAGCACTGGGCACCATATCTGTTTACTGCTCTACAAGATGAGTGGTGTGGTTTGCCTTGTATCGAAGCGCAACTGCTAGGGCTGGGCGGTATACCGTATTTTTTTTGCGACGGTATGCGGTTTTGCAATACTGTTATCTATGGTATCTTATTGTTCTTCATCCAATGAATATTAAAAATTGCACATTGCAACAGTATGATAAAGAATTTGCAATGTAAACCAGGTGAATTGTCTGTTTTGAATGAAGCTGGCCAAGGGGCCAGCGCCAATATTTAGATGAGATATTAATTTCTCCTGGAACCAAGATCTTTGTACCCATGTGCAGTTGAAAACTGTAGTCTGGCTTTTTATGGTGGTTTTGGAGTAGTGGCTTCTTCCTTGCTGAGCAGCCTTTCAGGTTATGTCGATATAGGACTTGTTTTACTGTGGAAATAGATACTTTTGTACCTGTTCCCTCCAGCATCTTCACAAGGTCCTTTGCTGTTGTTCTGGGATTGATTTGCACTTTTTGCATCAAAGCACGTTCATCTCTAGGAGACAGAACATGTCTCCTTCCTGAGCGGTATTGATGGCTGGATGGTCCCATGGTGTTTATACTTGCGTACTATTTCTGGTTTCATTGACAACACTTTTATCCAATATAGGACATTATAGACTTAGCAACGGTGTTTGCAATGTCTTATTGGATGCTTTGAACAAGAAATTACCTATTTTAACAGCATTTCTAGTTTTATTAGTTTAGTTTTATGCAAACAACTTAGAAAGTACATTCACTTGCCGAGGAGTAATTGTTGTTTCCTGTTATTTTTTGCAAGTTTTTACAAATTTACTAAATTGTCCAGCATGGCAAAAGAGAATCCTCACCTGCTTACATGGATTTTGGGAGTGGGTCAGAAGATACCATAGTTACCAAGATGCCATCGATACCATACCTTTGATTCTATCGGAGAGGAACATGAGGGAGTATTACTGCTTGTGATATTTAAAATATGTATGTTAGTTTTGCTCTGCCACAGTGTTGTGCCATATGTTCGATATTGTTATTTTCGCATTTTGAGTTAATTTTACATACTGTAGTGTAAAGGTTCATAGGTGGCTCAGTCATGTTTTATGTTTGATTTGCCCTTAAGCTAGAACATTTGCCAGCATTTTCCTGATGGTGGAATATTATTTTATTGTAATCTTGTCATACATAATATACACAATGGCATGTAAAAAGGGGGTAATCCCAAACGCGATACAAGCCGGCTATATAAAAAAGGACTATAGATGCTCAACAAAAGGACCAACGAATTGAAAGAATACCTAACCCGGACCACTTTGCTAGGACTAACCCGAGATTAGGAAGACTGGAGCACACAGAGCTCAGAGGAAAAAAAAAAATCTAATAAGACTGACGTATCGACATCAACGACGTCTTCTTCAGAGTCAAACGGACTCTGAGCTCTGCATACACTATGGCATATTAGTATGTCCCTGGGCAATACTTGTCACTTAGAGCATGGAAAATACTAATTCAAATTTACTGTGCATATGTGCTAGATGAATGTAAAATTTTCCTTTGAGTGAGTATTAATATGTTTGTGCTTTATAATGGACAAAAAATATTTTATTCATTTTATGACAGGCTTTGGATAGGTTTTAGAACCATAGGTATCTATCCCCCTATACCAGGAAGGGGCAACTCCAATCCTGGGGGGCCGGTTTGTATGCAGGTTTTTGCTGCCACCACCCTGGCTCAATAAGCGAATTAGTGACATACACCAACATTGATTTACTCAAATTCGACCACGATAAAATGCAACAATACATGCATACAGGCACAGGAACATTCATCAGCTTCTGTTCATATCGCGGAATGTATTTAAAATATCAGATTATGTAAATGATTGGGCTAATTAAATAATTGGTAACTGGTGGAAGAAAAAACCTGCATACACACCAGCCCCCCAGGACTGGAGTTACCCACACCTGCCCTATACTGATTCCTGTCATGGGTTTTTGGCAGTCCTTTTTGTTCGCCGCCGGAGCAGAGCGAGGGTGCTCTCGGCTTACTTTTCAACTCCGTTACGGGTTTTCGTTCTCCCATGTACTCAGCTGTCTCACCTGTGCTGAGTTACCCTCCGGTTATTTAAGCCCCATGCTTCCTGCTTCCGGCGCTTCTGTATTGTATTCATTTGCGATTCAGAGCCGGTAAGGTACAGGACTAGGCACTCAAAGAGACCACTTTGCCCCTTTGTGGGTTCCATTTGTGGGAACTTTACAGTATCCTACTGCCGCGTCTGGTCCTCCGTACCCTACGCACCCCCCTCACAGAATACATAAGCCCTAATGGAGGGACTAGAGACACCCCAAGGGGTAGAGCAGAGACTAGCTATCCATGAGGAGGGCTCTTCAGGCTAGCCAGCAGGCCCTTCAGGCTCAGCAGGGTCTATTGCTAGAGCAGCTGCGCCATCAGGGGGACTGTCTATGCAATGTAGTTGACAGCCTCCGCGCACTCTCCATTTCTGCGGCAGCCCCAGTAGCACAAGCACCGGTTAGCCCCGACCCCTTACCCTTCCCACCTGCCATTAGGGAGCCAAAACTCCAGCTTCCTCTCAGGGGGAACCTGGGAGGTGCAGAGGGTTCCTAACTCAGAGTTAGAGGGCACAGCTTTCCCACTTTGAGACCCAGGAGTCCCGGGTCTCATTTATTTTGTCACTGCTCATCGGTACTGCCCTAGCTTGGGCTGACACCCTTATTCGCTCTAACGCTCCTGCTATGTGTTACGCGGATGGTCTGATGGAGGAGATGGCGATGGTTTTTGACCATGACGTCTCCGGTCAGAAGGCCGCCATGAACCTGACCCGTCTCCATCAGGGCACCAACGCTGTGTTCGGGTTTCCATCACTTTCCGAACACTAGTCACCACCCTGGACGGTCACCCGCTGGGCTCCAGGACCATCAGGGAGATCACAGCCGCCCTTCATATGTGCACCTCCCATCAGGGGCATTGGGAGAACATACAATTTTTGTTAGTGGATTCGCCGGCCGACCCGCTCGTCCTCGGCCATTCCAGGCTTGTGCGGCACAGCCTTCATAAAGTCCTCCACCCGGTGTACCAGCTTCTTAACTCAGGCAGATGCTTCAGAGTCCCCCAGTGCAGGCTCAACCACTTTAAGAACTCCTTTGTCCCCCTGTCCATCACAGCCCTAAATGGCAAGTTAGCCAGAGGCTTACCCCTGTAATGCTGCTTTTAATTTTAACTGTACACATGTACATTATGATGACTACAGGGGTGTTGTACAATAGGTAGTGTGCAAGTTGTTGATAGCAGTCTGTGTATGTATGTATGTACTGTAGGTATTGTGTGTGTGCTAGTGTATGGATGACAGCCTGTGTATGTACCGTTTGTATACCTGTGTATATACCATTTTTATGCACTATGTTGCCTGTATTTTAACAGCAGATACTGTATGTGTCCAAGACAAATTTCCTTTGGGACAATAAAGTCTATCTTATCTTATCTTACCTGGGCACGGTTCCCCCTAGGGGGTCCCTTTATTCCCTATCGGCTCCTGAGAGCACTGCTATGAGGGAATAGATAGAAGAGTCGTTAGCTAATGGGTTTATTAAACCCTCCACCTCGCCGGCAAGGGCGGGGTTTTTCTTCGTTAAGAAGAAGGATGGGGGGCTGAGACCCTGCATTGACTATCGGGGTCTTAATGAGATCACGATTAAAAACAGATACCCTCTTCTGCTCATGAACTCCACATTCGTGCGCCTGCAGGGGTGTTGGTTTTCACTAAGCTGGACTTGCGTACAATCTCGTTTGTATGCGTGAGGGTGATGAGTGGAAGACGGCTTTTAACACCGACAGCGGACACTGAGTATCTTGTGATGCTGTTCGGTCTCACTAGCGCCCCCTCTGTTTTTCAGGCGCTCGTGAACAATGTCCTGAGTGAGTTTTTAAGAGCGGTTCATGTTCGTCTATCTTGACGACATTTTAATTTTCTCCTCGGACCTCGCTTCTCACATCTGGCATGTTCGGCAGGTCCTAGATGCCCTCCTCAAAGTGAGGCTATTCGTTAAAGCAGAAAAATGCTTGTTCCACAAGAAATCACTTTCCTTCCTGGGGTTTATTGTGGAGGATGGCAATTCGCAGTTCGCCGCCAAGTTCTGGCACTCCTTTTGTGCCCTATTAGGGGTGTCTGTCAGCCTGTCGTCCGGGTTCCACCCGGATACTAATGGTCAGATGGAGCGCACCAATCAGACTCTGGAGAGCACCCTCCGATGTTTGGCCGCCTCCAAACCTACATCTTGGAGCCGCCACCTCATCATAACGCGCTGCGCAACGCCTCCACGGGCCTCTCTCCTTTTGAGGCTCAACTGGGATATCAGCCCCTATTATTCCCCGAGTTGGAAAGAGATGTGGAGGTACCATCTGCGGGCTCTTTCATTCAGAGGTGTCCCACCACCCCCGGCCTATACCGTTCGGCGCATTTTGGCCAAGAGACGTGTGGGCAGAGGCGTCCAGTTCCTGGTAGACTGGGAGGGATACGGCCCGGAGGAGCGCTGCTGGGTCCCGTCCAGGAACATTTTGGACCCAGCACTCATTAGAGTCTTCCGCAGGGATAAGGCTTAGGGATCTCCTGGAGTCACCCCTTAGAAGGGGGGTCCTGTCATGGGTTTTTTTGTCCTTTTCCCTTTGCGGTCGTTCGCCACTGGAGCAGTGCGAGGGCGCTCTCGGCTTACTTTTCCACCCCGTTCCGGGTTTTCGCTCTCCCGTTTACTCAGCCATCTCACCTGTGCTGAGTTACCTGCCGGTTATTTAAGCCCCGTGCTTCCTGCTTCCGGCGCTTCTGTATTGTATTAATTTGCAATTCAGAGGCGGTAAGGTACTCAAGGAGACCACTGCCCCATAGCTTGCTTTGGGGTAACGCGGGACTTGCCTTCTTTGCATTTAGCACTTGCATTTTAGGAATCTTTCCTTCTGTTGCACTTTTCGTCCTTCACTCAGGTTTTCCTTGCCTTGTTCTGCCTAGACAAGTGTTGTCTGGTCTTTTCCTGTCCTCCTCTCTCCGCCTGCTTTCTAGTTGAAAGTGAGAGGTCTCCTTTCCTTATTCTCGTTTCTTTTGTTTCTTATCGCCTCTTAGTTTTTCCCTCTCTGCTTTTTGAGAGGCGGAGGTGTCTCTCCCTATTATCTCTCGCGTCTACGAGTCATTCACCCGTTTCCCCGAGAGTGGGAGCTTTGTTTATTTTCTCACCTTTTTTCCCTTTCCTATCTTTGGAGTTTCTCCATTTGTGGGAACTTTCCAGTATCCTACTGCCGTGTCTGGTCCTCCAAACCCTACACACCCCCCTCACAAATTCCCACTTGAAAATGATGCAAAAGTGATTTTTATGAGCCAAAACAGTTGATTTGTAGTTAAATATATGATTATTATATGATTTACAGCAGTGTACAATTTAGCCATTGTGGATACATTTGGAGACACTAAGGGGCAACAGGGTACATTGCCTACATGTATATGTATAGTTTCACCTGTTTCACATATGTAACTCTCAGTATTTCATTGCAAACTAAAGAATTAATTTTTATTATTATTATTATTTTTTTTACAAAGTTTCTTTGCATTTCTGGTATGTTATTTGGACCTAAATTGTGAAAATAAACAAATCGAGTATTGTAAATGGTACAACTGTCTTGTTTAAGCCATTTTCCAAGTTTCTGTGATGCTCTAACCTGGAGTTATAAAGCCTTAAACCCCCCCCCCCCCCCCTAGGTGAGAATTGACAAATTTTGGCATCTGCGCGAAGGGGTTAAAAAAAAGTGATATGACACTGCAAACAAGACATACAGAAAAATTTGTGGAGTCGGAGCCAAGTGACACCATGTGGTGAAACCTCTCAGCCTCTGCTGCATCTGGCTGCACTTTTAAATTAACCCCTTTTTTTCAGGCCCCCTAGTGGCATAGACCCTTGGGTCTACATCACAAACATCCTACTGTACCACGTTAGAAAGCGTGGTATCATGGAAAACTGTTCTTTCACCACCAAAACATTGTATACTATCACATCAACAATAAAAAACACAAAACGTCCTGGATATACGTCAATCAAATAGTTATTTTGCCTGCTCACTTAGTGAATTTCAGTCATCATAATATAATTTCCTTCTGCTATGAAAATCTCTCATAAAGTATGAATAAAGAATAAAGTCATAACCTTACATTATTAAAGCCAGACATGTCCTTTCTAAGATTCTGTAGTTATTTTCTGCCTTTTCTGTCTGTACGTGGTGTTCAACAAAAAAATAAAATAAAAAAGGTCATTACGCAATTCAAATTGGCAGTTATAATATCATGAAACTAATTGTAATAGATTGACAGCCTAATTATGTCATGGTTTTGAAACCTGTTTTCCTATGCGGTCGTTTTCCTCGGTGGCCACGCGAGGGCGCTGCCCTTTTGGTAGATGCTTGCTCCACCCTGCTGAGTTGGCGGAGCTTCTGTTAGCGTTTACACCTGTGCGTGGCCACTGAGAGCTATTTAAGCCTTCCGTTTCCTTCTATCGGTTCTTCTATATTGATTGTTTGTTGTGGTGTGTTGTGCTTTATTGTGTGTGGTATTATTCAGCCCTTTGTATGTTAAGTCAGTATTATTTTTGGTCTAGGTTTTTAAGGAGACCATTTCGCTCCGTTGTGGTTCATTGGAGTTATGCGGGACTCGCCTATGTGGAAGTAGCTATTTGGACTCGTCCCTCCTGGCGTACCTGCCTATGTGGATGTAGTTATTCGGACTCTTCCCCCTTGGCTCTTTTCAGTCCTCGCTTCCTGGTTTCTCCTTTTTAGTCCGTTTGCCTAGTTTTTGCCTTTCTATGTCTCTTTCTCCTCTCTCTGTCTGCTTTCTTCCGTGAAGGCGAGAGGAGTATTTGTTGGTTTATATGTATCTACATAGTAGGTTTTTACTAAGAGAGGGCATTTTTATCGTACTGATTTTAGGGCTTTATTTATATGGGGTTAGTTATTCGTACCATTTGGGCTACTCGCCTATTTTATCGTCTCATTGCTGAGGCAGGGCTTATTTCTTGCTGGCTTTTTAGTTACTCCTCTCGTGAGCCAGTTAGTAGCTTCGGTACGTTTGTTCCCTGTTTTGTCTCCTTATCGTGGACTACGTTCCCCTTTGTTGGGATTCAGGGTTTTCCTTGTTATATTGAGAGGCAGTGCGTGCTATTAAATTTGCGTTGGTCTTTTGTGGCAGCTGTCCTGTTCGCCCTTTTACCTGCGGGATGATTTTGTTTGGAAATTTTTCTGTTCATTCTCCAAGTGTTTCTCTCCTTATATGGAGCTTGGGCGATGTTGTGGACATGTTTGTGTTTGACTGCGTGTTTCTTAATATAGCCACGGAACGTTAGCTCTCTGCTCCATTTCGCCTCGTTACATATTCCTTTACTGAGAGGCTAGGGCGTGTGTTTTCAATTAAGCTTGCGTTAGTCATGTTTGCTCGTAAAGTTATGGGACGACGGTGCTCCGTCGGCTCGCCTGTAAAGTGTTTCTCTCCTGGGAGATCGGGCGTTCACCCCTTTACGTTTTCCGGACCAATGCGGGACTTGCCTATGTGGATGTAGTTATTCGGACTCGTCCCCCCTGGCATATTTGCCTATGTAGATGTAGTTATTAGGACTCATCTCCCCTGGCTTTTCTGTTCCTGCTTTCTGGTCGTTGCATTTGACTGCGAGCCTATGAAACGTCAAATCTCTGTTCCTTTCGCCTTCTCTATTACTTCTATCGTATTATTTAGCAGTGTTTGTTGACAGTGTTTTATGTTTGTCTTTACGCTACTCGCCCGTTCTTATGTGTCTCGTTACCGAGACAGTGCGCGTATTATTTCTGACTGTTCAGAATCCTGTCCTTGCGCTCTACTTGGCGTGTGACAGTGAGCCGGTTAGTAACGTCTGTAGTGGTGTTCGTTGTTCGTTGTCTTGTCTCCTCCCTTATCTGCGGGGTATCCCGCCTTAGTGGCCTTAGGGCTTTAGGATTCCCCTTGCTGCGTTTGGCTCCTCCCACCTCACACGTCACGCTCCATTACACATTATCCAAAAAGAACACATTATAAGCTTCCCAAAGAGGTACAAGATAAGTCATTGGACATTTGTGAGCGATTTTCAGAGTTGTGTGTGTCATGAGCGTATTATCAGAACAGCAGTATCAATAAGCATCTGTGTATCCGTTATTTTACACAGGAAAACCTGTTATACACATCGCATAATGACCACCGGTGAGAAATCTTTTTTGTACAATGGTGAAGCGATAAGGATTTTCCGTGCTTGAGTTGTGTGCATGCACCATGACTTCATCTGAACCAGAAAGCATGGATTCCATAGCTAAGTGTTGCCGTGTGTACAATGTGTGTGTGTGTGTTGTATTTTTTATCTGATCAAAAACGTCTTCGACGTAAAAAAAAGCCAAGTTACTCACGCATAGCCTACAGAGCACTGTCTATAAGTCCTTAATTCCAACTTGCAAAAACTAGGCCTGCCTTAAAAGTATTGATATTAAAATGTGGCCAAGTTACAACTAACAATATTGCCTATTGTAGCTCACACTAAATAAACTAGCGCTATTCCAAAGCAATGCTATCCAAATTTTTCTAAATTATTTAATGCAACTTGGCCCTGTGTTTCTTCGTCTTACCATCTCAAGAGAATGTGGTCAATGAAACTATGTTCCACATCAAACTGCAAAATGAGAATAATTTATAGTGGAAATACTCTGATTCAGATGTGTTGCACTTAGAAATTAAACAGAAACATTACTTCACTATAGGGCATGTTTGAACAATTGTCTGCATCCACTGCTTTGGGTCTATGAAAAGCACAGAATGAATAAAATGTATTATTATTATTATTATGTATTTATTGATTTATTTATTTGGATTTCTATCAAAACCTGTGTGGTCCTACAGAGCATAGATATCCTTGTATTCACAAAATTCTGTTCGCAAATATCGTAACTACTATTATGTTAAGAAAATTAGTACTATTACTTATTTGCCATCATCTGACCCACACACATGTCTGGATACGTTTGTAAAAATGCTATATGTACGCTATTTTAAAAATATTACTCATTTTTATCTGCATTTATTTATTCATCCCCCCTTTCTCTTGTACATGATGTTTCTTGATATAAATGTCTGTTTGTGAATTGTAAAGAATTCTGTAGCAGCAGTTAACATTTTAAAACCTGTACATTTTCTAAAGTAAACTTGCCAACAAAGTACAACCATATCCTTTCTGGAATGTAATTATTCATCAACTGTTAAAAACATTCATTGAAATCATATATGTTGTTCCATGAGGCACAATCTCTTCACATGCTAAGATGAAGAAACACAGGGGCAAGTTGCATTAAATAATTTAGGAAAGTTTGGATTGCATTGCTTTGGAATAGAGCTAGTGTGAGCTATGATAGGCAATATTGTTAGTTGTAACTTGGCCACATTTTGATATGAATACTTTTCAAGGCAGGCCTAGTTTTTGCAAGTTGGAATTAAGGACTTATAGACAGCACTCTGTAGGCTATGCATGAGTAACTTGCCTTTTTTTTAAAAGTCGGAGACGTCTTTGATCAGATAAGAAAATACAGTTTACATACTATTCCTTGGAGGAGGAGTTGGAGGCAGTCCCCAACCCTCTCCACCCATACATTTCTAAATCATCTTATCCTAATCAAGCAAATACTTCATTATTCCTCCTCTGCATTAAACATTATCCTAGAACAGTAAAGCATGATTAACATAGTCTCATCCTTAGCAGTAACAAACATAGTCATATGACTTTCAAGCATTGATAGGTTTTTATTCCTAATAAGGGCCTTCGTTCTGTCTCTAGTTTTACCACTAAACAGCCTCATTCTATATCTGGATGAACACGATGAGGCCCACTTTTGTGGTTGGCTGGTTTGCAGTAAGAACACACATTTCAGTTACACTTCTCATCTTTGCTCTTTGGCCTTTCCAGGGACAGGAAAAGGGCCCAAAAACCCAAGTAAAAGGAAACGAGGCCACATGACTATCAAATCTCCAGTGTTACATCTCTCAAGGCCCTGCGATGGACATAGACGGCTTTGTATAAAATCGGCAGACGCGGAGATATCCACAAATGGCGGTTAAGGTGCAAACCGAAGATAGAAGTCTGAAATGGAGACCGAATCAAACCCGTCTGTGTCATAACTACATGGACAAAGAGAAAGACACATCACATTAAATGGTCTCTCCGATCATGTATCAACATGAATTATAATTTTTTTTATGACAAAGATACCATTTTGAATCCCCCCTCCCCCTCCCCCAGTACTTGAGATAACTCAAAACCTAATTTCGGATTTCTCTTCTCAAGAAGATTTTTATTGCTTTCAGAAGAGACTACTGTACTTCTGACTGACAACATCGAAAGGTCAACTGTACACCTGGGCTGCTTCCTCCTCCATGTGTCTCACAGTAATTGCCTTCCGGAAGAAACATTAAATCTGGATCCCAATTCAGTCTTGTTAGATTTCACAATACTTAGTGAACAATAGGGGCATTAATTGCCATTTGGGGCAGATTCCTAATCTATCTCTATCTCTATCTCTCTGACATCTAAAGGTCTAATGGTCTCACAGCTAATTGTGCAAATAAATCCTTTATTTTTTGCCAAGGCATTGGTTTTGTCTTCTCCCCCGACATTCGGCAGCAGCATTTCATTCACTCCACATCCATACTGTGCAATACACAGTGCCATAAACATACTAGGGAGCAGGGCCAGCTCCACTGATCCCATATAGTGGACGGAGTAGAGGATTTGTCGTGGCAACGCACTTTGAAGCACCACCCTATAAATCACAGCTGAACAGCGTTCAGAGATGTTACCGGCATGTTTGTAGAGTCGTAAATATAGACGCGGGGATCACAGCTGACAAACAGGAGATTGTGTCAGTGCAGCCTGGACGATGCCCGTGTAGGGGCTGAGTGGAGACGCGGAGTCACGCTATCTGCCCCAGCTGAAAATCAGCAGTGGCGTCTAGGGCAACACCCATCCCAGTCCGCACCCGCCAGCCTTCACTAAGCATATTTGGACGACACCAACTCTTACCTCATAAATGTTCATTATTACTGCTATTGTGTACAGCGAGGCTTTTTCCAAGCCGTGCAGCTGGTTGCGTGTGTTGCCATGACAGATTCATCATAGCGCATCATTGCCCTGCCTGGCATCTGCACTTAAACCTCAGGTCCGAGTGATTGGCATGCGATCAGGCACGTTCACAGATGCCCTTTTTTTGGCTGGTGTTAATTGTATTTTATTTTTTCTTTATTTGTTATTTTGATCAGATATCACTTATTTTTGATAGCTAACTAATGATGAATAATGAATGAAGATAATGACACAGAGAGAGACATGCATACAGAATACATGCATTCCAAATAAATGCATGCAGACATTTGCGTAACCATAACGCTCTGTACTGACGAGAATGAGAAATTTATCCTATTACCGATAACCCACAATTACATTAAAAGTGTTTGTAGATGAGCTGTATTTAATGTCTAATGAAATACAGTGAACAGCACCACCTGATCTATGGATCATGAAGAAGCATGTCAATTAATTAACCAAGTGTATATGGAGACATGCATGCACATAGGCTAGACGCAAACACATTGTAGCTGAAAGAAATACATACAGCCTAAATAGTTTGCATAAGTAAAATATGGAAATACAGTTGTAAAATAGGTGTATTAGTATTCTATAGAAATACATTTAACATGAGGCTATTCAACACTGACTTGTCGGATGCGTTTACTTTATTTTTCTGTAGTGCAATGGATGTATAAAGGTGCATTCTCACCAAATCCGGCGAGGTACATCGATCGGACACATTCTATTAATTTTCTATGGAGAGGATGCGATGCGATCGCGTGGTGCATGATGGATGTGGCGCGGCAACTGTGTGGTACGTTCGCCGGTTCTGAATTTGAATAGGATAGATTCCAAACCTACTTTAAGCAAATTAATGTGTCCGCCATTGCTCGCAAAACTCGGATAAAACGGTCAAAGTAGGTGTTTTAGATCAAATATGAATCATGATTTAGCAACTGCATAGACTATTTCTTGCCTCAAATGTTTTCAGAAACGTATTTTAGTGGACCGTTTAAGTGGTATAAAAGAAAGTTTATTAACAGGCCGCCATATTGTTCCAGTTTGAAAATGCAGGCAAAATATGTCGAACAAACCAGGTGCCGTTAATGTTACCACGTAGGCTACTGAACCCGTCTAATAGCACTGCCCACCAAACGCACAACTTGGGGTTGACTTTCACCATTTCGCTGTAGTACAAGTGAAACTTTGAACAGTTAGGCTAATATTGGAAACGTCTTTTGCCTTTGCAATAAAAATAGGTTTGTTAATGTGAAAATAAGTCGAATAAACGAAAAGTATAACAGTTGTACATTGTTTTTGTCAAAAATAAACTCACACCCTGTTGGGCTCCAACCCCTAATCCTCGGTCTGAGAGACAGCAACTCTAACCAGTAGGCCACAGTAGCTTCATGGTAAACACAACACCATATAGCCGTTTTGTCTAATTCCGCAATGTGCGCACATTAGTTTGAAGCATTTTTATTGGTTGATAAGCTTGGGAGAGCAGGTATGTGATGTTGTTATCCAGTGGGGAGAATTATTCTTTGAGGGTATGGCAGGAAAAATGGGAAGAAGAATGAGAAGAAGCAGAAGCAGAAGCAGAAGCAGAAAAACGGCAAAATAACCCAAGTTTGGGGTTTTATTGTGTGGATGTGTGAAGTTGTATCTGAATGCTGTGTGGTTACATGAGGTCAGAACATACAGAAGTTAATGTTTTTAAGGGCTGAGAGTCTGTGGTCATTGTGGTTACTTCTGTAGGAAACCCTGAAAAGTGCCAAACTCTCGGTGCTGTATAGGTATGGGGCATGCCCCGCCAAGCTGTAACTTGGCGGATGGCATACCTGCCATCCCAATATGTGGTATCAATACAGCACATATGTTTTATGGTGTTGTATATTGTTTATGATGTCACAGTTTTATAGTAGTGATGCCGAGTTCTGAATTAAAGGACCTGTAGTCTTCAGGTTTAGCTTAGTTTATACCTAGTTATACCTACCTATTAGGTATTAGCTATAAACTAAGCTAAACCTGAATAAGCAAACAATGTATGAGAACATGCACACAATTTACAGGGTCAAATCAATTACTACAACTATCTACTATATAAGCATATGCTAGCCCATGTATTACTATAAGGGACAACTAGCTGTCATGGCATTCCTTTATGTCAAATGTATGTGAGTGAATGGGGAGCCTGACAACCGGGACTACCGGGGATGCCATTAACGGTCAGCAGGGACAGCTGACGTTGCTAGTATTCATGCTATGCAAATATAATGGGGTAGGCTCCACAAAATGACTTCTGTCACACTAAGGTGAAATATCCCTTTAACAGTTCAATCCAAGCCACAGTATAGGTAAAATCATAGCACATTTTTTTTCTGATTATTAATTTACTCACAAATCCTAAAAGGTAGCATGTTAGCATTCTGAAAGTGAGCGGCTATAGAAGGCCATGTCAACTTTTTTACTTTTTCTACTGATTTTTTTCTCAAATGTAACTTGCCACCTATCATGAGGAGTGGAAATGACGGTGATGCTCAGTAGAGGGATCAATCTATTAATTTACTCCTTAAATTCACAAGAGCCCCAGGGCCTATATTGGGAGCTCATACAGATAGGCATTGATTGCAAGTTCGGGTGTTATGTATTCAGGCAGCATCATGGCCATACCTTGAGGGGCTTTCTATGAGCATGTCTGGCACCTTGCAGCTCTCCTCTGATTTTTGGTCTGGGATGGGGATGATGTAATCAGTACTAGAGGCTGCTGCTTCTTCTCCCTGCTCAGCCTGGGCAACGTCCACACCAGAGTCGCATGGTGATGATGTCACGGCTGCAGGCTGATGTGGTTTGGCGCGCACCACTGCTGGGTGGTCACTCTTAAAGAAGCTCTCATTAACCTGATCATATTTCTGTAACAAGACAGAAGAGAGTTGGGAAACCGTAAAATTGAGTTTCAGAGAGAAGCTTTTATTTATTCATTTTTCCTGCGTGTCCAAGTTCAGAAAATTTGTTACCTTTCTATAGCACTCGGTCAACATGTTCCCCATGGCATGAGCCAGGAAGGAAAAGTCTGGCCTTCTCTCATATTTCTCCTCCCAGCATTTCTGCATAATATCATAACTGGAAGACAGATAAGTAATGGATTGGTTTCTTTCTATTAAGCTGACATACATGAGCTATAGTTAATGTTTAATAGGTAAGTACTATGTAATTGAGAAAGTGCTGTTACTAATTAGCAATTGTTTTATACCTTGTTTACCTTCAAGGGATAGTTCACTTTCAGGGTCTGCTTGTTATTATTTCAGTTTTAGTGTATATTTTAAAACCTAGGGTCACTGTACAAGCTGGTTTAAAGTTTAAAACCTAGGGTCACTGTACAAGCTGATTTAAAGTTTAAAACCTAGGGTCACTGTACAAGCTGGTTTAAAGTTTAAAACCTAGGGTCACTGTACAAGCTGATTTAAAGTTTAAAACCTAGGGTCACTGTACAAACTGGTTTAAAGTTTAAAACCTAGGGTCACTGTACAAGCTGGTTTAAAGTTTCTTGAAGAACCACACAAACTCTGTCTGGGCCAATCAAAAACATTCAACACTCAAACTGAAATATTAGACAAAAGAAAATGAACTGTCCCTTTTAGGATTAGGATTGATTTATAGTTTAAATATATTTTGGATTATGGTTAGGAGTCAGGATTACACTTAGAATCAGAGTTAGACCTCAGGCTAAGGTAAAATCCAGGAAAGGGTAATTCAAACAACCTGTTTAGTTAGACTACAAAACCCTTTTTCACACTAATTGATTTGTAGTAAGTTGTGCATACAATGTAATTACATATTAGTTACTTAGTAGTTACAATGAAATTGAATAAAATAAAATAATGTCTACTAAACATTAAATTGTGCCTTGTAAACTTTTAGATGGTGTAAATGCACAGGAAAATCTAGGTCAAGGTTAAGAAAGGTGGGCAGTTGGGAGTGTGGGAGCACAAACTGGGCAGGTCTCTCTCACATTTCAACTGCAGCATGGGGGGGGCTTCGCCATCCTATAGCTCCTCTTCAGAGCACTGTAGAATAACTCATTCATGGGGATGTCAGGGTATGGTGTTCCTCCTACAGCCAGAGAAAGCAAATTGTGTGAAAACAGCCAGCGGGGAGTAAAACTCTGTAGTTATACAATTTATTTTCTCATCTAATTTTCTCATGGCCCAGTTCAGGCGATGGTGTTCTTTCTCCCATTTGTTATTTTCTGCTTTTGAACATAGACCAATACCTTTATACAGGCCCGCATAAAGGTATTGTTCACCTGCACCCAACTTTCTTGTTTCTTTTTTTCACAAAGATCTGGAAGCCCACTCCCCCAGGAGAAAAAAAAAAAGTGTTTATGGACCCTTCTGTGAAAAGGATGGCTGAGTATCTTTAAAGTGGTGCTGGGCCATTTATGAATGATTAACTTGCTTTTGAACAAATCTTCAACAAATCTTGGTCATTTGTTATCTACATCATTATTAATTTGTTTCTTTAACTACAGCTGCGACTGCAAGCAACTGTATATTTCTCTGAATATTTCAAACAATATTATTATTATTATTATTATTATTTTCAAGTGCACAAAATCATAGTCTGAAGCACTGAACAAATCAGCAAACGAATCAGTGAATGAATCTTTATAGTGAACTGAATAAAAGGATTCAAGTTCCCCAAAGGGAACTGGATTGTCCACCACTAATATGAAGCATATTTAATTTACTGAAGTGGAAACCATACTTGTTCACCATTTTCAATGTGCAGGAGGAAGCTTCTCAGTGGTTGTGTAAAAACAGGGAATAAACAGGGAAACAGAATTCACAGCAGGCTGACATTTTAAAAATGCACATAACTTAGGAGCAAATATGCCTGTGAAATTCATATACTGCTCCTCATTTTTGTTTTTCAAGACAAGTACATATGAATAAAGTACTCCTATGAATGGAGTTAGTGCAGAGCAGGCCCTAGGGTTTTCGTAGCCCTAAACAAGAATGTTGTTATGGCTCCAAAGTGTTCCAAGATAAATCAGACCCACCACTTAAACTTGAGTTGTGTGGCCCAGGGATGGTTGTGGCCCTAAATGACTGCATAGAATGTTCATGCCAGCGGCCGGCTCTGAGTGAGTGCACCTTTATAACAAAATCAACATGGTTACTTTTTGTGTGTGTTTAAAGTTTCCTTTCTTTGTTTAAAAAAAATATTATTTCAGGTTCAGTGTGTGCTTTGATTGGTCAAGACAGTTTTATGTCAACTGAAAGATTTTTTAGATGACCAGGAGGGTATTTCATAAAGTGGTATTGAGGAGTTAGCCAGCCAACTTTTGTAAATATTTTGAAGTAACCCAGGCTCTCAGCCAATTGGATGTCAACAAATTCAAAATATTTACAAAAGTTAGCTGGCTAACTCCTTAATCCCGCTTTGTGAAATACCCCCGCCATTGGGGTGAGGGGGGGGGGGGGGGGGGGGGGAGGGGGCACTCAGGGTTTATGTCTAAAGCAAGAAAATACACTTCAAGTAACTCCAAAGCACAAGTACAAGGATGTTATGCTTCCAGAGGCTGTACATATAAAAATCTAAAATATCCTTCTTTGCACACAAAACCCCTTTGTGACAATCAAAAACATACACTTAAAAACTTAAATATCCCATTAACTTGTGAATTAAGTGAAACAATCACCATTGTACAATATATAAATAAAATGGAAAAAGGAAAAATGTGGGGTGGCTCCACATTTTAAATTAAGACAGTAGAACAGAAGACAATGATTAAGGAAACTGAAAATATTATTTTCTTGATATCAGAAGGAAAATATATTTTTCCACTTGGTGGCAGTGTTCAACAAAAACCTAATATAAATTAATACATCTCCATTGTAGAGTAATGTGGTTTACTTCATACAAAATATTACTGAGGAAAAATTTGTGATTCCTGAGCCATGTCTGGTTATTCACTTCTGAATGTGTCACTGGGCAAAACATCATACAATGAAACATCATACATCATGGAAGGTATATTTAATTCTTTCCTTCATTTGTTCTTGCTTGAAAGGCTTCTGGGAAGACAATATTTCCCTTTTGATGTCATACATAAAGTATTTCCATGATGAATGTTTTATTCTTGAGGGCAAAACATACTGAATAATAAATGAAGCATCTGAATGTATTGTGATATAAATGGACATTGGCTAATGCACTGGGTAAACAGAACAAGATGTTTTGTTGGGAGGAGACTAATATGCTGTGTCAACGTGTGACCATTTCACGGTGATGGGAGTCCTCAGTCTGAGGGGTAATTGTTTTAGGGGGGCCTCAAGATGAAAACTACCTTATTTTATGTAATCTACCTTGTTTCCTGTTTTCCAATTAGACTAAGAGATTGCAAAAGTAAACATGTATAGCAATATCAGAGTTCATTAGCTCTCATAACAAGATACATAAGCACAGTTCCTCAGCCAAGCTGTTCCACTGTTGCCCTGATACTTGCCCAGGGTGAATATCTCCCAGAGAAGGATGCCATAGGACCAGACGTCACTCAGAGTCGTGTACAGGTTGTGGAAGATGCTCTCCGGCGCCATCCATTTTAAAGGCAGGAATGTCTGGAGGTGGAGAGCAGATACAAATAAATTTCAGCATTAATTGGCATAACGCCTGACCCTGAGAGATTACACCCTAATGCTCATAGCAACACTTTACGTGAACTATATGAGAAAGCCTACATAATGCTACCATAAGCATGACATAACCAGTCATAACTGTCCTAATAACTGACAATGATCAAATATAATTGCAGTGTTTACAATCTTGACCTGTCATTGAGCGGTGTACATGACATTAACCACTTATTTCACTTATCATTTTTCATGATTTTTCAAACTATTTTATTGTTTATTTATGTATGTAGCCAACTATTTCTGTGCAAGATAAATTTTATATAACCGCTCTCATTTTTAATATTAGTGTTTCCCACTGCTTCATACAAAAACAAAATGCTGCCTCACAACTTAAATAATCAGACTGAATTTAACATGTGAATGTATCTTGTAAACATTCCTGTGGGGTGGCGCAATAAGGATATTTGTTTGATCCATGGCTTTTACAAAAAGGCTGTCGATCTCCCTGCAGAGGACTGAAGTGCATGTGAGAAAACAAGGGGAGACAAATGGTTGGCTCTATGCACAATGTATGCAGCAAATTACTAAAACTGATTCAAAATACCAGACTCAGAATTATCGCTGCATACATTATGACCGTGCCAAGACATTTTTTTATAAAAAATCGTCTTGCCACTGTCATAATTTGGTGCCAACCAAATGCACGGTCATTCCCATCCGATTTGATTCCCGCATATTCCCAGCAAATGATACACTCACGCTGCCCTTGGAGATATAGTTGGAGTCGTTCATGATGTCCCGGGCCAGCCCGAAGTCACAGATCTTCACCAGCTTCCCTTCGTAGATGAGCACGTTCCTTGCTGCCAAATCACGGTGGATGCACTGCACGGTCACCCACAGACAACGGAAGAAAGGCAAGATCTAGCGAAAAGCTCTACTAGCAGCTGTAAGCCCTCTCAGAAAAGTCATTATGATGCTGTCAGTAAACACAGCACAGTGACAGAACTAATGTGGAATAACCGGCATTGCTTTTCTTACATCTATTTTTTTTTCTGAGCCTTGGAAATTGTTGTCATTGAATGCCTATAAAATTGAAAGTGTAACTTCACCAGGTAAATTCAGGGGCTTGTTATCTCTGCCAAGGCAGATTTTTATGATCATGCAAATCTGATCTGTGTGTGCGTGATTTTACCTAAAGTCCAGCACTATGTCAAGCCTGGTCTACAAACACCTCAGGGGCCTCTGCCTCCTATAAATAATTAGCAATGTCTGCTTAAAACTACATGGTCAAAAGTATATGGACACCTGCTCATCCAACATCTCGTCCCAAAATCATGGGCATTAATATGGAGTTGGTCCCCCCCATTTGCTGCTAGAACAGCCTCCACTCTCCGGGAAGGCTTTCCACTAGATGTTGGACTATTGCTGTGTGGATTTTCATCCATTCAGCCAGAAGAGCATTAGTGAGGTCGGGAACTGATGTTGGGTGATTAGGCCTGGCTCACAGTCGGCTTTCCAATTGATCCTAAAGGTGTTAGATGGGGTTGAGGTCAGGTCTCTGTGTAGGGCAGTCATATTCTTCCACACTGATCTCGACAAACCATTTCTGTGTGTACCTTGCTTTGTGCACAGGGGCATTTTAATTCTGAAACGGGAAAGGGCCTTCCCCAATCTGTTGCTGCAAAGTTGGAAGCACAGAATAGTCTAGAATGTCATTGTATGTTGTAGTGTTAAGATTTGCCTTCACTAGAACTAAGGGGCATAGCCTGAACCATGAAAAACAGACCAGACTAAGCGGTGTCCGGATACTATTGGCCATATAGTATATCTTAACAAAGACATTTATTATTGATGTTTGCAGGCTGTCTTTGTGGCAGTTCTGTCACATACATTTTTAGATGCCAGGAAGTCCATTCCTTTGGCCACTTGGTAACTGAAGCCCACCAGGTCCGAGTAGCTCAGGATGGGGGAGTCGCTGATGACCAAGGCCGCATCTGCTCTCTCTGAGTCTGCTGGATAAGGAAACAAGAAGTGCTCGAAACAGGAAGCACTCTCACAATCCAGGAAACAGAAGGAGCAACAATGTGGGGGCAGTAGAGAATACACCTTTATGTTGTTTACTGTCCAAAACATTTTTTTGACCTTGCATGTTTTATGATTGAAGCCATATTTGGTAAGGATCACCATTAACATCAGTTGTCTACTTTTCCCTTGTTGTGTTTCTTTTAGAATTATTGCACAGGAAATAATTTTCACTTAAAATTATGAATTAATTAATTTGTTAAATTAACATAAAATTTTAATTTAATGATACATTAAAAATACATGAATACATGAATATAATCCCATTAAACAGACTTAATGCTAAGTGCAAAAAAATAATGCTGCCATATAAAACTCAATTTTTTGTAGTGGAGTCAGCTCATGAAGAACAGTCATAACCTGGTTCAGGACAGTTATTTTGTCAAATAGCCCATTCTCAATGTCCCTGTTCCGTGCTTGTGGACTGGAGCAACCATGTGTCTGCCTTGTGAGGGTCACAACTGAACCAAAATTTCACAAGGATTCAGACTTCTGTCAGGCCAAAACAAACATGTGCCATCAGCAGTCTGGTGACACAGAGATTCTGCCTTAAAAATATGTCACATCGCCCTGGAGCCCCAACACTTGCATGCCATGATTCAGAGAGCAGATTTAGCTTCCCCTTTGTGTCCACATTTCAAAATCAGACACTCCTCAGCATCTGCTGCATGGTGAAATAAGTAGAAATCCTCCAATAACTAGATGCAGTTATCCTCTTCTTTTTTTTTATTTTTTTTTTTACAATGTACAAACTTTATTATAATAATTTTTTCTATTTTTTATTTTAATCTTTGTGCTTGCTATGTGCAGCTGAGACTTGAGGTAAACAGGATACAGTGTGAATACAACATAACTGCACTGTCGATGGGGGCCCAAGCAATGCTTTTTTTTCATGCATTAATGTGTTTCACACCACTAAGTGTGGGACTGTTGTTATGCAATAATTTATTGTTATGTTATGTAATCTTCGATAAACACAAGAGTCAATTTTATTTCCAATAACAGACTGACATTGTGATTTATAAGCTGAATGGAAACACAGCTAAATTTCCCAGTTACTTGCACAAGAAACAAAGAAACCTCAGTAACTGGAATTGGCAGGTTTGGCAGTAACTGTTAATTATTGAAGATTGCATGCCAGTAATTTCAGATTTTTGCTATTGAATGTTTCTTGTAAATATTTTATATGATAACTTTATTGCCCCGAAGATAATTTGTTTTTCACAAGAACCAGAATTATCTATACAATAATTATATTTAGAATGATCAACAGTCCATCAATCAATACATAGGGTGATGAATTGGATACTCTAATAAGACACAAATGCTCACTTTATTGTTGTTCAGGGCATTCTATATCGATGTTTAATGATATTGGATGGGAATCCCAGGAATAATGGATGGTAGGCCAGTAACTTGAGTGAGATTAATGAATTAATGCTCAGGCATGCGATGCTCTCCAGAGGGACACCTGAGCAATGTACTGAGCAGTAAGTGCCAGACAATGTAAATTGGTGTGCCACTAATTTCTCAGTTAATGATAATAATAATAGTTATTATTATTATAATCATCATCATAAAATAAAAAGTAATCATAAAGTTAAGCTAAGCTATGTAAATTCATATAAATTCCATATACAAATCTATCAATGCTTCCCACCTGACCCCCTCAGAATTACCAGATTTTTTTTGTACATTAATTTGTCTATTTAATGAAGCTGTCCAAAATGTTAACTTTATACTATAAATATCTTGTGAGTTATGGCCCCTTGAAGTACCTAGGGGTAGCTCAAATTCTGGCTCTTTATTTCGCATTAAATTTTCAGTCATCTTTGAGCCCTCATAGCTTTATACGTAACTATAGCTTTATCACATCATCAACGAAGTTCACAATCTGACAATGAAAACAGGGTTCGGGTTAGGATTAGATTAGGGTCCCATACAGGTGGAGATGCGGAATGCTCCCAATTTTTCCAATGTTATATCTTCATCATAATTATTAGTATACATTGTCAGTTGTCCTTCTAGTATATACATTCTAGTACACATATAATGTGTATACCAATGTTGTTTGGCAATTTCACTACCCTAAACTATATTTGCGAATGTCAGCAGATGCCTATGTTTGACATTCATTTTGAAACAGAAGGAATCATGGCTAGAGGTTGAGCCTGGTATCAAAATGTAGGGAAAATTTCACTTTCCCTTGGCACAATTTGTTTTCACCAACCACATATCTCAAATGGTGATATGAACTTTGAAAGAAAAGTACAAAAATGTATTTTCTGAGATTTCTATGATGAATTCTCACAAAACAGATTATATATACATGCTACCAATGCCTGCTTGTATCAGTCTAGTCCAGACATTACACAAATTAGTCTAGTCCACAGACATTAAATTTTGCATAGCTTCATTAAATAGATTATAGTTAATGTACAAAAAAATCTGGCGATTTTGAGGGGGTCAGGTGGGAACTTTGCTCTGAATTGATTGATTTTATATGGAATGACCCATATATAAAATGAGTCATTTTTTTTGGTCACAGGTCAGCCATTGCTATTATGTGCCTCCACAAAAAAATGGGGTTCATTCAAAAATGTCTGGGGTTCATTCACCTTGAGTGTGGGGATTGGCCTGCTGGTAAGGAGTTTCATAGACGGAGGGCTCCAGGTCAGCGTATCTGATGTTAGGGGTCAGCTCCTGCATGGCCACATATTCCATACTGTCCTCCTGCCTCATGTCCATGTACCCCCCATCACACTCACTGCCAAGAGATGCATCACTAACGGGAAAATACATTTATTTCATTTCAGCCATTTGTTTAATTAGAAAATGTACTTTTTGATGATGCCTCGTGTACTTACTACATCCACTACTGTCACACACAGTAAAACGGGCAGTGTTAAACCAACTCTGATAGTGTACAATTTGATCCCTCTTGGACTCATAAACTCTGAGTTAAATTTGAGCTTTGGTCTCTGACATAGCCAGGACTCACTGGAGTCACTAGCTCCATGTGACACACAGGCTCAGGACAGTGGTCTTGCCTTTGTCCCTGCCCATCAGTTGCACAGTTGGCGCTGTTGCCGCTGCTGGGACTTATGTCTGCATCTCTGCGGTTTTTGTCCACATGGTACTGCAAGAAGGTGTGCTTGTTCCTATGCAGGTAGTCCACCAGGTCTCCATAGCGACAGAACTCAGTAATCAGGTAGATTGGACCTTTTCGAACAGCGGAAAAACACTTTAAGTTTACACACATTACATTTCATTTCTGACACACTACATTGAATGTGCAGGCAATCTTAGACTATGAAAATACTGTATATCCTTTTTGTATATTGTTTTTGATTGGATGAACCATTAATTAACTTTTCTGTCTGAAATGCCTTTGCAACTACAATTTTATTGCTGAGTATTTTCTACATGGTCTATGGCAGACATTGATGATTTATCTGCCTGTCTTTCTGTATTAATTACCATCCCTCTTCTTCTCTCTATCTACCTGGTTTTGTGCAGGCTCCCAATAGGTTCACAATGTTGAGATGAGGCCCCAGATGACTCATAATCTTCAGCTCTGACATCAGGGCCTGGGTTTCACTTCTGCTTGCCGTTGCTGTGAGCAACAAAACAGGGGCACAAGAATTCAAGGGCATGGACTTGAAACAAATGACAAAATGGTTACAAATATGTGCATTCAGCAAGCCAGAGGCAAGCAATGTTACAAAAATAAATAAGAAAAAAAAAAAAATCACTGCATATCATCAGATTGTTAGGATGTACATTTGAGCATTTTCACCGCTACTTTAGTGCTGGCCTGAGAATGACCAAGGCCATATGCCGTTGCCTCGACAACTCTGCCAAATGCCCCAGAACCAAGAGTGCGACCTGAAACAAAAAAAGTGAATGAAATTTAATAAAAATTTTAATGTTTACATGAAATGAAGGCTTCATCTATGGAAAGGTTTATTGACGCCCCTCAAAAAAATGTGTAAATTTTGACACTTCTAGCTGGTTTTAGCTGGTCAACCAGCCGTTCACCAGCTGACCAGCCTATAAACAACTAGTCCACCAGTTTAGCCACCAGCATAACCAGCTTTGACCAGCCACGGACCAGCTATGACCAGTATAGAAGTGCCATAAACAGCTTAAACCAGCTTCCCAGTTGGTCTTAGCTGTAATTTTCAGCAGGGTGTATTTATTCACTGAAGCAGGTTTCAGTAACTTGTACAAAGTAGACACAATCACAACCTGAGCTGGGATTCAAAACCTCTATGACCTGGTTATAAAGTCAAGTCCCAAACCGTTATGCCACACAGTTTTTGCAATACTGAATGCAAATTCCCCTCAGAATTCCTGGGGTACAGAAGAGTGCCCTGACCCAGAATGAGGCTGTCTCGCGGGACTTCCCACGCGGAGTCATACGGCAGGTGCATTGGGTCCACGTAGACGTACTCATGGCCGTTGGAGCCCACAGACTCGATAACCTTCCACCGGACCTCATAACGTGGTTTCTAAAGCAAACAGAGAAGATGTCCCCACTATAATGCTACTGCTATACTGTGTATTAGTAATGCTAAAAGAGAAAGAAGTTTCAATTTCAAAGTTCTAATCGTGCTTTCAGTACACCATGCTTTGAAGTTCTCTCAGCAACAGTCAAAGTTGAGCCAGAAATTAACACATCTTAGCTTATAATTTTGGAAGAGCTTACTAGCATTGGCTATATAGCAAAAAGGCTAACAGGACAAAGGCTGCTACACCTACTTGCATGCAAAAACTAAAAAGGCTGAAAGCTATATAGCTAGGTTGTTCGTAATTTCCAAAGAAGCAGTCTTCAGTTTTGTTGGTGTAACATTTTTTAAAGCAAATTGGAAACTCATGTGTGTGGCTAATGTTAGCCAACCAACATGATAATTTATTTTTTATTTTTTTGTCAACATGACATCATCATAAAACTGACTTGCTAGCCGGTTTGCTTGTAACGAATGTTCACCAGCTAACTAGATAGCGTGGGTTGTCTTGCTGGATAGCTAATGCTAGTTATGAGAGATATTTTCTGATGCTGACTAACTGAATGAGACCATTTTTGGCTGACTCAACTTTGGCTGATGCTGAAATTTCTTGCATGTAAAATGTGTCGCCCGTACCAACTGTTGAATGAATATCCTCCTAGCAGGGCACTAAAGAATAAATGCATCCATCTCTAAATCTAGAATTTATTCAGCAGGGACATGGCCCTCAGAGGTCAGTGGTGCATGAGAGTTTACACTTACCTTTCTCCACACGGCAATGAGGATAATGATGAAAATCACAGCAAGGACCACCAGTGACAAGACCGTGGCCAGCACTGCCACCTGAGAGAACAGAGCTACAAGAACAGGAGGGCAAAAATGTTCATAACCACAGATGTCAACCAGGAAACTGTCAAAAGGCTTGCACTGCAAGAAGCCCTCCATTTTACAAGTTTCTCAAGCAGCTTGGGAGACAATTAGACGCTGAAAGATGTCTTTTAGTCTGTGATGCCATAATGTCTGCAGGCAAAGAGTACCTTGATCTTATCATTATTATAATACAGTTTGTTATAGATTCATAATAGAATAGCAACCAAGTGAGAGATCAGGATCGGGAACAACTGAAATCAGACTTGCAAATTTGATAATGACGGGATATACAATAAACTATGACAATACATGCTATGTTTTTGTCTTGTGTACCAGTCTTGACCAAAGAAAAAATGTATAAAAAGTAGTCAATGGAAAAAGCTCTGGGTTCAGATTAACTGTTGAATCAAGTGTGAATCATATCATTAGTCGCCTATTGTCAGGGGTGCGGAAGGGACTCAGGTGCAGACAGCATGTAAAATAAACCGAAGTTTATGATCGTAAAAACCAGGGAAAAGGCGAAGTCGTAATGAGGGTGCACGCAGATGTCAAACCAGGAAGTCACAGCAAAAGTACAAAATCACAATCCAAAGGAAGAAAACAGGCAAAAGTCGAAAACGCAGGTAGCAGGTAGCAGGTAGCAGGTAGCAGGTAGCAGGTAGCAGGTAGCAGGTAGCAGGTAGCAGGTAGCAGGTAGCAGGTAGAAAGGCTTGTAGCAAAACAGAGATAAACTACTGAGACGAACTTGCACTGAACACAAGACAGAGTGGAACTTAAATACACAGAACTAACGAGAAAACGAGAATCAGGTGAACAGCGGGGCAGGTGAAACACATTGGAAATCAGGAACTGAGACGGAAGGCGGGGCTGACACAATGGGGAAATGAAAACACAAGTACATGGATGGGAGAAAACAAAAACACACAAACAAAACCGAACATAACCGAAACATAACAACACATGACAGACTTAAATACTGACACCTATGGCCTTTGATCCTGCCTTTATTAGAATAATGCCCTTTTCTTGAAGTATGAGGACCAACATCATTTTTCAGTGTCGTGGTTGAGCACCTTTTCCCTTTTTAGCGTTTAATATGCTCAACTGTAATTATATGGCATTAACCTTAGTGTCAGACTTGAATATGATATTACCCACATCAGTTTCAAATGAGTCTTTTATGAATTGTGTTGGCGTCTTGTGTAGAAGTTTCATATTAGTGTCATATAAATCCCTTGAGTCCTGTTTGAGTTTTTTTGAACAGTGCTGTAGTCCTATATGAGTCCTGTTCAAATGTTGTGTGAGAGGGGTCTCAAACTCCAGTCCTGCAGGGCTGCTGCCTCTGCTGGTTTTTGCGATTTCCTTTCAACCAGAAGCTAATTTGCACCTTGGAAACAAGGTGTGCAAACTGTAGCCAATCAATGACTTAAATTAAGCACTTAAAGGGTAGTGCCACTGAAAAATGCTGTTTGATTTGTAGAAAAGTAGCGCTCCTCCTCATTAAAATGAGTTCTCAGCCAACTTTCTCCCTGTAGTGAGAGCAGAGATATAGCCCCAAACTACTGCTCATGTACCAGGTACCTGCTTTACTATGAACCACAACAGCCAAGAGTGCTTACAGTTTATGGGTGATGTCAGACAACAGGTTGCCACGCCCACTGAATAACGTTACTGGAGCGGAGGCCAAGGGGCTGGGCAAAGCACACTTATTTTAAAAAGTAAAAATATGATAATTTCTATTTAAAATACATTGGTTTCGGTTAAACATATATTTCGGCTAGTTTTGAGTCGCAATTTTGCTGGAAAGTCTTGCAAGATCTGGCAACCCTGCTGCAGCGTCTCTTGGAGACTGGAGAGGCTACGTTACTCACTGGCAGGTTAGCCACTAGTGTGACAGTTCTACTGAAAAAATACCACCACCATTAGCTAGAGTCTCCAGAACGGGTAAATAAAAAATGGCCATTCATTTAATTAATAAACCCGCATTTGCACATTTCTTTAATGCCAAAAAGCCGTGGCTAACAACTAGCCCAGGAAATTACGTTAACATTGCTTCTGTAATCGAATGCTCAAAGAGAAACCGTTCGATATAGCTCGCTAATATTAGTCTACTTTTCATGGTCATGGATCATAATGTAATGTTAGTTGACATGGTTCCTTACCGGGGGATTTAATAACGCAGATGAGATGTCATGGAATGATACCGCAGGTCCCTGAGTTAGATCATAAGGAGAGCACTGGAGTCCTGTTTGGTTTATTTTGCCAAACTATCTTCAGGAAACAGCGTGTCAATGTAATTTTCTGACATTATAATAAAATGACAATGATGGCTAGCTTGATCTACGATGTGCCCCTACTGGCTCCGGCTACGTGTCTATGTAACTTACACGCCCACTGACAGCACTATAGTTTTTCAAAAATGCGGACGAGGTAGAGGTATACGTCATTTTGATGTATACCTCTACCAATAATTCATCTTTATTTGCAGCTATTTCAGATCCCTGCTGTATGAATACAAAATAAATCATTCATTAGTGCAGAATGAGTCCCATATGAATTCAGTTTTTTTATGGAGTTTTAATAATCCTGTATTTGTTCTCTTGAGTACGTACCGTTTGAGACCAGTTTGATATCCCAAGCTCTGCGTCCTCTCTCATTTCTCGCATCACAGCGAACTGTAATGGTCCCCTGCAGCCTCTGGAATGTGACTACACTCCGCACCTGGTGTATATCACGGGACTCTATGTAGCTCACATTTGCCAGAATGCTGATGTTCTCAGGGGTGTCCACCAGAGGGTGCCAGACTGCACTTTTATTGCTGCATCTGTTTGATTTAAGAAAGAGAGAAAGAAATGCCAATAACATACCTGCCGCGGAAGAAAATGTTGTCAATTTTAACAGCAAGGGGCCAAAACCAGTGCTGTGTCTGAATCAGAGCCCTATCTACTGCGCCCTGTCTCCTGCGTACAGTGCACTGGCAGAAGTATGCTGTTTAATGTGCACTGTTTAGCAGTCCGCAAAAAATATCTGCCATACTATTTTCCAACCGTACTGTTGGTGTTGTAATCAGGACATAAGACGTCCCACCAGCGTTGCCATGTCCGATGTTTTACAACTAAATTGATACTTTCAAAGTGCAGTCACGGGTAAAAATGAACAGTCACAAAGCACGCACTTATTTTAAAAAGTAAAAATATGATGAATTATATTTAAAATACGTTGGGTTCGGTTAATAAATATATTTTGGGCTAGTTTTGAGTTGCCATTTGGCTGGAAAGTCTTGCAAGATCTGGCAACCCTGCGTCCCTTCATTGCGCTGCCATGTCACTTGTTGTTTTTGTTGTATTTGAAGGAAAACTTCAGCGAAGCTGCGCCTCATTGTTTTTAAATGAAGCTTCAGGTCATATTTATGCGACCAAAATGTTTGTGTACTTCTTGAAAAGTGTGCTCCCGAATGTACTCAGCGAAACCCCGGAAGTAAGTGTGTCATCTGGGTGTTTGAAGTATACTGCAATTTGAAAAATTTTCACCTACTCAATGACTTTCTTGTCCTATCTACTCACCAAGGCTACTCAATTGTGTGGAAGAGTGCTGATTCGGACACGGCCCACAGCTTTGTTATTGAAGCTCACTTCCTGGTCTTGCGAGCGTTGCTCTCTGGCGCCAGTACGGCTGGCTCCAGTATAGGTCTTTCAGGCCCGTTTTTCAAATGCAAGTCAATGGTACCAAATGCGGTAAAAATACAAAGTCAATATATATTTCTCACCAGAACATGTAGCCATAATAGGTCTGTTTTCTTTGTCTAATGTCTCCCCATGTGCCAATTTGTTTTATTGTGTCATTTGTATGCTGTTTAAACATTTTTGTGGACCAATTCCTGGCAGTTTGCGGCACCTCCTAGTTACTGCGCATCACTAGTATCACATGTGCTTCATGGACGAACCAAAAAATTGGAGCCAAAGTCTGCGTAGCAGTGAGACTCACGCATTTTTATGTGAGTGTGTGCGCGGATTTGTGTGCAACTGTAAGCACGGGGGAAGGGCATTCAGGAGAGTGATAAGAGGGGGCTTTTTGAAGCAACAGGGCTACGCTGTGCACAGAGTTGGGTACAATTTCTATTTTTTATATATTTTTTTGATAGAAATTTGAGGGCTGGGGAAATTACGGGAGTTTCCCGGAGAAACAACAAAACGGGAGTACACTGGTAGGCGGCTTTAAAATACGGTAAGAACCCGAAAACGAGGAAAACGAGAGAGTTGGCAGGTATGGGCCAATAAACAGTTTTTGAATTGAACAACATACGTAGATGTACAGCTAATCACTTAACAAATCTTCATGAATCAATCAGTAGGCTACAGTACAAGTAGGGTACCTCTTACTAGGTTTTAACTATGACCAGCATTCCTGACAAAAATATCAACACTCTTCTTTCTTGGTATTAGCCTAATATTAAAAACCACTGCAACAAAAAAGGAAATAATTTATCAACGTGTGCACCGAGTTATTAAACGTCTAGTGCTTTTTAGTAACTCTGAAATTAAGTCAAGCTATGTAATTGTATCAGATATGGCCTGTGGAGGTTGAGGTCCTGGAATGTTTACTGTAACACTGTCCTCTACTGGAGGAGCCAAACCATACACAGCTCTCTCTCACTTTTGCATGTTGTCACAGCTGTACCACAGTATCGCCGGGGCAGACACCCCCTCCGCAATGCATGTCACCGCGTGTCTTTTCCCTGCCAGCTGGTGATCGGACAGCTCAAGGATCACTGGTGGAACTGTGGAGAGGACACAATAAGCATGACAGCATGATGCGCTGAATAGCATGACATCTTAACAACCACAATGTGACTGTTCACTCCTTCTACCTGTACTCGGACCACAAAAGCAGACAAAAACTAGTGACAAAGCTGGTGACAAAAACTAAATAGTCTTGATTCTGACCGAAACTCAATTATGTTGCACGTAAGTTCCTTTAATTCCCATCATTGATGGTATATCTAATATCCTTTCTAATCCAGAGAAACATGGGAGATGATTTATTCATTGTACGTTTTTTATTATATTATACAAACTGAATAGAAACAGGAGTAAATGTCTCTGGTAAGAGGGACAGGATGTACACATTTATCTGACCTTTGACCTCTAGATCAAACATGAGTTCCTTCACATCGTCGTCATTGAAAACTTGAATGGTGTAGAGACCTCTCTGCTGCCGCTTGACTCTCACCAGGGTCAAAGTGCTGAGGTACCTGATGATCAGGAGAAAGGGCATGGCATTAGGGTATACCTTCTGGAAATGTCTCCCAGAAATACTTTTTACACAAAGCATTGGCAGTACAATTATCCCTTCAATGTTCAACGTGCTGATTTTTCTTTGCCTCTCTTCATGAGCATTTGTTTTCGGAACACCATTCCATAATTCTGTTATACTCTTACCCAGAATGGTTTGTTGAATACTTTTGAAGTTCAGCAATTACCAAAATTCAGTAGCCAAACTTGTCGCCTATGCCTAGAGCCTATGTCTCTGATACCTGGAGTCCTGCAGCTGTCTGGTTTCCACAGACACTGTGTCCCCATCAAGGGTGGCATTGTCCTTCATCCAGTGGACCTGAGGCCTGGGGTAGGCTTTTATCTCCACCTGGAGCTCTATGCTTTCGTGAAGCTGTACAGACACATTCCCGCCAAAGGTGGAGCTCACCTCCACAAAGCCTCGCTCTGCAGGGAGAGAGTTCAATGGAATACTTAAAGCTGCCGATACTCTGTGGATTTGTACACGAGCATTTTAGCATTCTGTACCTGATACAGTTTGAATTAATGCATGATATCCTTGTCTTTTGGCCACATCAGCCAAAAGTGCACTGCATTAGCATTTTATATTACATTTTTCTTGGGGGTCCCATTTACGCTTTGAACTCACAACCCCTCTAGTCTTCAGTCCAGCTCTGGAACATATTTCAAGCTATTGGCAGAGGTCACATTTCTCACTGGGTTTCTCACTTAAGTTTAAATAACTGGGATTACAGTTAAATAACAGTCATAATGTTTCTATTCACTAAAAGCGCCAAGTCCACTTGTTTACATTCCTGACCATCACATTCAATATAAAGTGAAGACTTGCAGTTGTACCTACCCAATGTTTTACTATGCGCTTTGAGTAAGTGAAGTTTAGTTTAGAGACTCACATTTTATCTGGAATAAAGTCAGCGTTCACAGATTAAAAGTTAACTTCATAATTCCAGCTCTGCATAAATAGCTGGTGTTTGAATTTGCCATCACATATGGTTATAGGAGCCATACAGGCTGAAAAAAGATCATAAACCTTTTTTTTCCAGTTACTTTATTCCATTTTGTTTATTCAAAACTCACTTAAAACCTACAGAGGCTTGGATTTTATATTTATTTATTTATTGTAATTTTTGTTTCTGATTTTTTCCCCTGTTTTTCTCCCAATTTGGTAGCCAATTGTACCCAATAGCAACCACTTGACAATTTGCCGCTACACAACCCCGTCGGCTGGCGATAGAAAGGAGGGCGCCACGTCCTCTTCAGGGCGTGACTCCTCGAGCCCCTGACCATAATTCCCACTTGCATGGGTCCCTTGTGAGCGTGACAATTCTTGCCTAGTCCCTCCCCCCACCCGGGGTGGGGCCACCCAATTTCCCGCTCCCTCAAGGCGCCATCCATACTCGGATCTGGCAGGACCAGAGCTGGAACCCTTGATCCTCGGTGTGCAACTGCTTTTTACCGCTGCGCCACCATGGTGCCACGAAGCTTGGATTTTTAAAACACTATAAACAATTCATACATTTGAAAAAATCATTAAAAAAATATTAACCTAGTTTCAATCAACATGTGTCTTAAACTTCCAGTTACATTTAAATGTAGATAAATCTTTTAAGATAAGTAGATGAGATAAGATAAGTAGATGAGATAAGATAAGTCTTTCCTTTATTATTCCTGAAGTCAAAGTTAAGGGCAAATGTTGATTGAATCCAAACCATGTGTAACCATGGTTTCCTATTATTTCTTGTTCTCGAAGTTCAGTGAAAACAGAAACAGGAATGCATTCCTGGAACTAACGAGGTTCCCGATAGTTCCAGGTAACGATGGTTCCTGAACTGTTTTGTGCAATGGAAAAGGGGCATATTTGTCAGCCAACAACTAGAAGATGGCACGCTTTCCTTTGCCAACACTTTGCAATTGTCAAGATAATTATGGCAGTTCCACCTGTCGGATATTCATCAAGTTACTCATAGCTTCCAATGCCATTCACATCAGGAGATGCACACATCGGGCCTCATTCATGAAACGTGAGCAGAATGAATTTGTACGTAAATCGTTCGTATTAGCAATTGTGTCCGTATTTTGGCATTCATCAACGTTTTTGCATCTCAGATTTGTTAGTACATACAAACAAAATTTACACCAGCTCAGGACCACAAGTACAGCATTCGTAAATAAAAAATGATGCTAAATGGTACGATTTGGAAGGTATATGCCTTTTTGTGAGAAGCCACACCCCCCTTTGGGTAATTGGTGTAAAAAGTTAATCACCTCATCCTTGCCCCATGACCAACCTTTCCACAAAGTTTTGTGGTATTACGTGAATCTGTTCAGAATCCCTTTTGGTGAACGCCATCCCCACCTTTGGTTAATCGGCGTAAAAGGTTCTTCCTTGCCCCAACATGATCAAGCTTTCCACAAAGTTTCATGCAAATCCGTTCATAACCTTTGAAGATATCCTGCTAACAGGCAGTCAGACGGAATTGGGCAAAAACATAACCCCCGTCAACTCTGTTGGCAGAGGTAAAAATGCAAACTTCAAGTCAGGGCACTAAAATAGTTGGTGCTTGTGTGCTCAGTGAGCTTTTTTCCTTTCATGTGTTTACGTCAGATGCAGCTGTGAAAGGCGGCTCACCCAGGACCGTGATGGAGATGCTGTCAGTGGCAGACTGACCCTGCAGGGAGTCCTGGACGTGGCACACGTACTGGCCCGAGTCCCCCAGCGTAGCATTGGGGATGACAAGACAGGACCGTAGGCTCTTCTCCCAGCCTGGAAAGAAGTCCGTCAGCAGCTCAATCTGCTTTCCTTCCTGTTGAGAGGTAAACGTGAGGCACAGAGAAATCTGGTTAATCTTTGGAACAGTTCAATCCAACTGGAAAGAGATTTTGGTGTCAGAAAAAGCACTTTGGACATCTCACATAATGCGGGGGATAGGCTCACACGTGAATGATTAATTTTTTCTAAAAATTATTTTTGTTTTCCTGTTCTGTAATTCTCAGAATTCTGCATTGCTAGATGTGGGTAAGCCTGTATGCTCTACCCAAGAGTGAGTGGTGATGGTTTCCCCTTATTTAGGACTCTGGGAGTAGCTTTTCCTTTAGAGTATAAGCTAGGTAGCTGCAGGCTCTGAGGCCCTGTATGTAGAAGCAGGCGAGGGAGTGGGTTGTGTGGCTCAGTTTTGTGAGCTAGTTTAAATTCAACGGCATTTTGTAAACAGTCCTTAGGATCCCTGATTATTGAGGCAGTTTCTTTTTGTCATTTAACTTTGTATTATCGATGATTTTTCTTCCCCTATTTTTTCCCTATTTTTTTCATATACCTTCTTTGCACCCCTTTTGGCACGGCTGTAAATAAAACCATCTATTCACCCTATTTTTGGAGTCCTGCCACCTCCCATGGTCATAAGGTCCCGTTACATTTTGACATGCCAGTATTGAAACATAGGGAATGTACCAATATAAATGTAAAATTCCTGCAGTATCTTATACTTCACATTAGAAATTAGACCTGATGAAGACCCTAAGTGGTTCAAAACATTGTTCTTGCACAAAAAGGTGGAGCTTATGAGTGCTGCAAGCTTTACATGAACATATCATGGGCCTGTATGCTCAGCGGCTCCACTAATTAGAGTGTTTTTGTGCAATAACATGTTTGCATTCGGTGTCAAACAGTTTGAGGATGAATGATTGTTAGTAATTGTGTTGTGGTGGATTGCCAAAGAAAAGAGTTTGAAAAAAGCAACCAGAGTTATAGCTAACTTAATGTGTGCCACAGTCATCTGAGATGTTTTGTTTACAGCATAGAATTTTCCAATTTCCTGGAAATTACAATACACTTCCGTAAGTGCTTTTTTTATTGAACAGCGGGTGGGGGCTACTCTGGTTAACTGTTAGCTTTTGGTGTTTAGAAGAAGAGCAAGAGAGACTAACCTTCTTTTGTGGATAGTCCCAGTTGAAGAAAACGATGTCTGCCCCCCTGACAGTGCAGTTGATAGCAAGGGGTTCCCCTTGCTTTAGCACAGTCTTTGAGGCGTTGATGAAGGCATCAATCATATCCGGAACTGAAGTGCAAGAAGAATGAGAACTAAACATGAACACATTATTTAAGAAGTGCCATGTCAATTGACAATTCTAACACTATGGTTTATTGGATTAACCCAGGATCTTATATTTACTAGACAGGCACTTTCACCAAGTTACGTCGCCATCTGGGTCTTCTGCTTGTTTACTAAAATGTTGAATTTTGATAATACTCAGCTCAAAAGCTATTTCTGTTGAAACATACCTATTTCTAAGCTATTTCTGTGTATACCACCAATGAAGTAGCCTAGTGATGGGAACTTTCGTTGCTTTTGATGAGCTGCATCTTTTGACTTTGTTTGTTCAAAAGATTTGTTCGTTTGTCTCATTCGTTCGTTCACTATAACTATAACTAGCAGTGTATTTCTCTCCAGAGGAAAAAAGACGGATGGATATAATGGACAAAGGACATGATCAGAATAGCAAAAAGCAACACCTTTGCCTCCAACAAAGCCAGGGAGGGCCTTTTCGTGCAAATTGCTCATCGTGCAAATTTGTTAGTTAATACCTTATTATACTATGCTGAAACCTACACCAGAAGGGATATTCAATAAAAAATTTTATAAATAATATTTTAGAAAATATTTTCAGTGAAACATGTTTTTGTCATCTAAGATGCTTCTATTATGTCAAGAAATTAAAATACTTAAACTTTTTTATGCCAGATGTCATGAGCATATGAAACTTCTGTACATGAGGAAAATGCAATGCCCGCCATGTTGCTGAAACCCATGACCCTGAGATTAACCGTGCTGTTGGTCAGTACACTATTCTGCATCTCAGATCTTAAACAGAGGAGATCTTCTGAATAGTCCGTCGAAAGATACATGCGAAAAAGACATTTTGGAAAACATATGAAAGATCTTTTGGAGAAAAAAATCTGAGTGCATCATGGAACAAGAGCCCTACTGTCATGTCACTTGCTTGGTTAATCCCACTTGAGACACAATATGTTATTTATATTGTACTGAGTAATGACACTATATATTAAATAAAATAAAAGTAACATGTGTGAGGCCAGGAGACCAGCTTACCCACAAGGCTGTAGACATGAAAGGCTTGAGATTCCCGCTTCTCTCCATCCAGAACTCCTCTGCAGATGTAGGTACTGTCCTTCAGGGCGGCTGTGAACCCTTTGCCAGGGTGGTATGTCCCCTCCAGTGCTGTGTCGCTGGCCCTCTCGTAGAGCGTAACATTTATTCGGGGGTCGGTGACAGTGCAGGGGATGGTGCCCTCGTTGCCAACCTTCATCACCACCTTGTGCTCATACGGGATGAACCATACGTCCTCGTCTGAGGAAGGAAACCATTGGACAGGCAGTTCTCCATTACGGCCCTTTTTTGACTTCTTCATTTTCTTTTTTTCTTTTCCCAATATTTATAATATTCAGTTTTAACTGTAATCCCTTCCCATTGCTACAATGCATTTAGTCAGTTGAGGAGAGTGCAGACACCAACAGCTGCTGCCCATGACACTGCAGGCAGGTTAAATGGAAGAAGCGGGAGATGACTTCCTGATGGAACCCCCCCTCCCTGGGCAATGCTAACATTGCATCTGCTAGGTGGAAGCCCCAGCTATAGCTTCAATAACTCTTTCCCTGCACTGCTCTTTAACCAGATGCTCCCTCAGGATATAATTGTATTTTCAATATAATCTGTTTTTAACTGCAGGACATTTTGGGATGCACATTAGATTAAACTCTTTGAATCAAGCAAGAATGATTGGACACTGACGGACACCGCTGTTGTGTAAACTGCCTCTGGGAGCTCTCCATATCACTGTTTGTAATTATTACTGAATTATTACTAATTTATTTTGTTGTGGTTAATAAAGTTTACACTCGGCTAATAAAGTTTATGCTCAGTTAAGCCTTTGGTTATGAACAAGGTGACCTAATCACTTGCACTATTGAAGTAAATCTTTGATTGGGTATAAGACTTATTGTTAAGACTAAGTTATAATTTTGATGTTATGAGATCTGAGTATACCAGGCTCGATTAAGACGGAAACTCAATTTCCTGACATACTCCTATGATACAGATGCAGTCAGTGATCCATTTTTAATCATTATATCATAGAAAGCTTTTCCTCAAGGTTAAACAAATGGGAAATTAGATCCATGACTGCTGAACCGAATCAACTCCATGTGTTTGCAGTTTTCCCCTTGCCAGCACTAGCTGACTCAGCTATGACACATTTCAATGGAGTGAGCCCATATCCTTCTTACCTGGCACGAAAACGGAGACCTCCAGGGCCTCCTCTGAAGCAGATTCTTCACAGATATATATCCCCGTGTGCTCCCACGTCACATTTTCCAGTGTCAGAACACTGGAGGTCATCCCATTTTGCACGTGGACCCCACTCACGTCCAGCTCAGACCTGTTCCTCCATTGCACCTCGCTCCAGCCAGAACACATGATAGAGATGGAGGAGTTGGTGGTCAGAACAACTTCTGTGGCACTGGGGGAGATTTCCAGGCCCTGTGTTTCCGGCCAATGCCAAAGAAGAGCTTAAATATAAATGGAGGCAGCAGTTAGCATAAATAGTTTAAAAAAAATGTGCAGTTAAACCAGTGACATCTCTTACTGTAATTTTCAACACTTGCTCGGACATTCTCATTTTAAATGGAGACATGACATTCACCTTAGTCTCAAGTTTAAATGACAAGTATGTAGGAATTAATATGAGCAACATTTCCATAAATTTGGTTTTCAACATTATGAAAAAGGACACTTAGGAATTAGTATCAGTATATCCTAAAAGCATACCAGGATTCTCAGTGAGATCAGAACCTGGGATTGTTTAAGATCAGGTCTGACATAGTTCTGAAAGCACTCCAGACTTAGTGAAATTGCATACCTTTATGGACTGGGTGGCCTGCTCACATCATAATATTTTCTTTCTTTCTTATTTTCTTTTCTTATGTGGCTAAATCCTTTCTTTCTGTATAAATACATTCCTGGCATCAACTGGGCATCGCGGTTTAATATTCCAGCCCTGTTCCTGTCCCCTTGAAGGCCTTGATTTAGCAAAAGTTTGCTACAGCCAAACACTTAAGCACTGATAATCAGAGCAAATTATATTTCTCATCCAGATTTTCCCAGCTAACTTCCCTTCCAGGTTTAAAAAGAGGTGGAAAGCCTGCTGGACTTTAGCCCTCCAGGAGTGGAGACTGGCAGCTCCTCACAGCCTTTCACAGCATTTGGATCATGTTGCCTGCAACAGAAAAACTCCACCCTGTAGTGAAGACTCTCGTAATATATTTTTGTACAGGGATTTCCTTACCAGTCAGGAAAGCTACCAAATTAATTCCAATTTTCTTGCCTTTCTTCATTGTAAAGATACAACAGGGTATTATTCTGTAATAGAAAAACACTGCATTAATCAGAGGCAAAGGGGAAACGAAGGGAGCACATATCTGTGCCCATTACAGTACTGTCATATCTCCATTATGTTGCAATATCTCCTCTATGAGTGGAGCACATATCTGTGCCCATTACAGTACTGTCATATCTCCATTATGTTGCAATATCTTCTCTATGAGTGGAGCACATATCTGTGCCCATTACAGTACTGTCATATCTCCATTATGTTGCAATATCTCCTCTATGAGTGGAGCACATATCTGTGCCCATTACAGTACTGTCATATCTCCATTATGTTGCAATATACAATATACAACCGTATAAAGGGCTAATAGAAAAAGCATCACTGACAAATGGTGGGGGGGGGGGGGGGGGGGTTAGGTGGAGGGTTAGGTGGAAATTACTTGAAGGTATATTTAAAGCTAACCCTGGGAAATATTTTCTTTTCACATAGACTTACAGTATATGGAATAGTTTAAAATGAGTACTGTTCAGCACAAGGCTTGCGTTACATGTTTCAGTGAAATGCAGGACACATTTCAACCAGTTTCAATAGTTCCTATTAAACTCTGTCCAGAACAAATCTGCCTCTCCTGCAGTCTTTCAGCCCTTGAATGGGCTATTTTGTGGGGTTGGAGGGGGGGGGGGGGGGGGTTGCTTTTCAACAAGCATGGAAAAGTAGGCTGTGGGGTGACACGTCCAACTAAAGCAGATATTCTCAATTCAGTGACATGCCTGGTGGTCTGCAGGCAAAGTGGTATGCCAGAGCCAAATGTGCTGCATAATTAGTTGTAGTCTTGTTCAGAAAGAGAGAGTTTTGTCCAGCATGTCACTCAGAATCCTAATCTTGCACAACTCTGACCAATCAGGTGCCTGCAACCAGCTGCTTATAGTGCTGTCCCCTGGAGCAATGACGGTGCTGGCAGACTGCAGAGTGAAAAAGACCTGTGCAGAATGCATGGGCTGCACACTGCCAGATTGACTGAGGATGTTACAGCTGACTGAGAGGGGACAAGGCTTTTGATTTGGCATTCCAAACTAGGAGAAAAAGAAAGGGCTAGAAGCATAAAGAAGACAAGTCACAGTAAAGCCACTGATAGTAATACTTGTAGTCTTCTCTTCAGAAGATGATTATTGTGTATGCATAGGAATTCTGTATCCCATGTTGCCCTTTAAGAGTTCTTATTCTATCTTGCTGCTGGATTTATTTCGATTTTATCTTGCCACTTAGATTTATTTCCACCACACAGTATGATTTACTAAGATGTTGCCTTCACCGTTCAGAGAACCTCAAACTTGATACGTTGTTCTTTGGCCTTATTGCAGTACAAATGTACAAAATACAGATTTTTCTTTGCAGATATGAGATTTTCAAGCTAAAACAAAAGGTAGGACATTTTTCCTGGCAACCGCTTGTTCATCTTACAGAAACAACAGTCTCCCACAATGCCTTGCTTTCTCACTTGCCGGCAACAATGCCACACCACACAGTGCAGTTTGAGATAATGATGCAATGGGGGGAAATATCAAGATCACTCTGTCTTATGTAAAATGTAGCAAAGCAATAGTAAAAGAGGACATGCAGGAACTATCCCCAACAGTTCCTGGATCGTGTTTGTGTTTGCTTTCCCACCGCACCTCGAGAACCGTGAAGATTAGACAAAGTAGGAGGAAGTGACAGAAAAAAGCCACTGTTACGTTTATGAAATATTGTGGTCTTTATTTTTTGTAATACAGTTTTTTTTGTAATACCTGGCACTGTTCAAGTGAGTGGTCTATGCCCAGCTCAGCTAGACACATATAGAAATCCTTTGGTAGATTTTTTCGTTTAGGGTTGCCACTCATTCCTTAGGCTAGGCTATAATACGGAATCGTTCCATATGAAGAATAAAATGTTGCCTTATTGAATCAATATGCAATTTGTTACATATTTTCCGACTACACAAAGTCCATGCACGCACAGTCTTTCACACTAGTGAGAATAGCATAATCAAGAATAAAATCAAACTAGTTTCACATTAAATAATCTAGTTGAGATGCAGGATCAGTGGTAGCAGGCAACCGTTGTAAGCACAGCTCTGCTTGTCATTGCATGTCAGATGCGGAATGCTGTCAACTGTTTAAAATTTGCACCTTGTCGTTGGTCCATTTTGTCTGGTTTAGTTTTTCCATTTCCATTTTTCCTTTGTTTGAAAACTGCTTGCTCTCTAGCTGCTTCTAAATGTAGTTCCTGAACTATTGAAAAGTACTACCTCGCGAGCTGGTACTCAAAAGGGGGATAAGAACCATGCCCCAGGAACCAAAATAGGCCCTGGTTCCTCCGGTGGTAAAGGGGCTTTTTTAGTTCCTCAGTTCTGAGTTCCGGAAAAGGTTCCTGCAGTGGAAAAGGGGCTAATAATATTGTTATTGTGATGTGAAGGGATTCATATGTCAAGGACAACTGCATGAACATCTCAAGACAAAGCCAATACAAACTTGCAAAATTACTTTGCAAATACAGCTATCCATTACTTGCAAATGAATTAACTTGAGAGTTCATTTTCAAGTGAGCCCAAAGAATCTGTTTACATGTCTGTTACCATGACCACTTAATCACTGAGATTTTAGCAGATGCCTTATACGTGCATGCTCTGTTGCATGGACTTGGTTTAAACAGCTAGACCTAGAGCAGGCTAACATTGAGGCAAGAAGAAGTGTATGTGGTGTCAAAGCACATTGCTCTACACTTAATTTTGGTATTCACAGGAGAAATGGCTAAGCATCCCAGAATACTGGGTTGAAACATTGCATCTTTAAAGAAGACTTCTCATAGAACAAAAGGAAAATTGCATTTATAATTGAACACTGCTGCCAAAAACAATGACACATGACTCATATGAGCAATGGAACAACTCATATCCGCATAAGAGCCGGCAATTCATTTTAAGACCCATATATTCTACTATTCTATTCTACTATGCCTACACTACACATTCAATAAAAATAAAATAAATAACATTTTTGAGAATATTTTGACTAAAACCTGTTTTTATCATCCAAGGCGCTTGTATTATGTCAAAAACATTAAAAGACTTAAACTTTCTTTCTGCCGGGTCTCAGTGGGATAAAGGCGTATTCATCTCGAAGTGGTGTGCTGCCTGTTCTAGATGTTTCTTGAGTGGAACAGATGGAACATTGCAGCTAGTAAAGATGGGACACTGCAACCGGAAGGTGCAGGAGAAGCCAAAGAGGATATCATGGGTCTGGAAACTATTAAAGACAGTTTCTGTAGCCACAGCTGGAAACACAAGGGAAAGCAGGGATAAAAAGAAGCGAGGAGACGGGAGTAAAGGAAATGGAATCTGCTGTGAGCACTGAAAAAATTAACCCTGTTTATCTGACCATAATGTGTCACTGGCCTGGCATCTCCAGGGCTGTTTTGTTGTATGATCTACCCAATCTAGGGAGCTCAGTGTAATGCACGATGGTGCTCTCTATCACTGCCTCTCTTACTTACTCTGTGTAAGGTCAGTTCAGGGTGAAATTTCCAGGCAGCTTATTATTTTCATCCTTCTCAAAGGCCAAATGGGGTAAAATCCAACCATCGAACCAAATCCACTTCCAAGGCTGCGCGACGAACCAAAAGTTTAAAAGAAGGATGTGTGGACAATAATTTATATAAGCCATTTATAGCTGTCATATGACCCCTGCTTATGAAACCTGCCAGGCCAGCTCTGTTTCAGATTTCTCCACCACTGTGTTGTGCCACTTCCTTAGTAAAAAAAAAAGGGTATTTCAAGAGAGGCTAACTCAAGGAAGTCCCCTTGAATGCAGGCTGATAGTACTGTATGACCTGCAAGGTGGGACATAGTCACCAGCCTGGATTCAATCAAAATTTGTCCTTAACTTTCACTCAAGATTCAAGTGATGTTTTTCTTCACAGAAACAGTTTGGTGAGATTAGCTGTCACCAATACTAGCTCATCAAACTGTGATGAAAAAACAAATTGCATTTGCATTTATCTGTCAGTCAATGATGACTGAATCCAGACCGCTGATTTGGGCACGGAGGAGTGCACGTACAGTGCTTAGGTGGACCAGCAGAGACGGCTCAAATTACTGTAGTAACTAGATGGACATTACCTTTGACTTATTTGGACCCCTCAATGTTCAGCTTAAGACTTCACTGATTCAGAGTGAATCAGGGTACTTTCCCCCAGGAGAGGAAACAATTTTTAAGTAGCGGGAACACAGTGCTCGCAAGGTCAGGGTTTTCCAGGAGTACCACGTTGCACAGGATGTAGGATCAAGGTTAATAGCTGCTAATGTCACGCTGGGGCACAACCATTAAACTGATACTTTAACAAACACCCGTCAGTATACTCTGCATAAAAAAACACCTGCAAGGTCCTCTTTCTGACCCAACCAACTCTGAGTTAAAATGAGGAAGTGAGCTTGAGGCGAAACTGTCCTTACGTTTGTAGATGAGGTTTAGGTACTAATTGGTTCATATCCTACTTTTTATGCTTTTTATCTCCCCAGTTTGGAGAGCACAATTATGATCACGCCACGATGTTCACCGCCTCCTCTGTTGCCAATTTGGGATAGGGCATGAGAGTATGTGCTCTAATTTTCCCATTGAACTCTACGGAAAGATAAGTCAGGAGAAACATCCATCCATATCTACCCCCCCCCCCCCTAATTCCCATAGAGATCCATTGAAATGCAGAGAGGTTATAGCATTGCTTGTAAGACCACCAGAAAGTCTTTTGATGTTTTTGGGTCACAGACATCCGGAAGTAATAGCATGCAAAGGATATGCAACCAAATATTAAATATGATCTTTATTTAAGTTTATTTATGTTGTCCAATTACTTTTTGTCCCCTAAAATGGGGGGGGGGGACTGTGTATAAAAAGGGCTACAATTGCTACACGGTTCACCCGATATGGATGTCAATGAACTGGGAAAGTAAAGGCCTAGTATATGAGATAATATGTACCGTACCATCAATGCAGGATCACCCCTCACACGAACTGTTAAAGTAGTAAAATAAAAAAAGTAAATGGATTGACATTAAATTGGAGGAGAAGAAACGATTAGCTGCGCATATATGTCTGCATCAGCCGAGCGAGTGCATTGCTTTATCGCAGCCTGGAAATAAATTAAACGTTATTAATTTTGTAATTTTGTTGGGGTTCTGTGCATGTGAGTTGTGGTTTGAAATCAGGTAATCACATTGTCATGGTTTTGAGCCTGCTTTTACCCTTCTGGTGGTTGTTGCGACTCTTGGCACTCTTGTTGTTTTTTCTTCCCTCTAGAGGCCATTTTATGTTGATTGGTTTCAGCTGTATGCGTCTATATAAGCTGGGTGCGCCCTCTGTTCCGGGCTTCAGTATTAACTCTGCTTACGCTCTAGCCAGTAATTTCGGTATAGGAACTAAAGGAGACCTCTTATCTTTTACGCTTTCACTGCTAAAAATATAAAAATATACGTGGGACTTCTCTTTTAGCTGAGCTTAGGGGTTTCTTTTATACTTTATCTCAGTAAGTTTCTTTCCTTGGGTTTTCCCCAGTCATCTTTGAGGCTGAAACCTTAGTTGCCTTTATATTTCCCTCCTTTTATATTAGCTCGACTTACTTTGCATTGAGCGGGAGGTTTTCGTTACCTTTTTATTTTCCTCCTTTTATTGAAGCTCATTTATGATATATTGAGCGAGAGGTTTTTGTTTGTTTTGTTGTTCATTTTTCACTCGTTTAATCAAATTTTTTTTCTCGCCCTCTCTTCTGGGTAGTTTTCTGTTGGCATATATGCGGGGGGTTAGCTCCCGTAGGAGAACCTTTCTTCTCTGTTTGTGCTTCCTGTTTTTCCCCTTTAAAACTTGTGGTTACTCTACCATAGTGGGTGGCTTTTAAATCCCCGTTCGGTCTCGTCTGGTTCTCCGACCCCATCCCCTCCCTCACACACATAGGCTACCTTATTTTAGAATCTCTCTGGTGCGTTCTAATTGCCGTCACATTGATGCCCATGTCCCACCGCAAAAGCCAGACTAGAGCTCAGTTTTTCACCTGAACGTGAGACGGTGTTTCACCGACTTTTCAACAAAAACGTTCACTGGGGTGCAGTCTATGGCACCGATAACATTGGACAAGTTGGCAATTTCATAAAAACCCCGCTTTACCTCCACCTGGCTTTGCATCCTATAGGGGAACTGGATGTACGCTGGCATTAGCTGGATTAAGCCGTTGACCACAATTGCAACCCTGAATACAGACATGTAAGCCACTTTAAAGCAAATTTCATTCATTGGTTAAATGTGTGTTTTAATTAGCATAGCCTATGTAAGGTCATGTAGAATAAAGATTTTGAGCAATTTAGAAAAAAACAGTAGGCCTAGGCTACTGGGAGCATTCATTAGCCCACGCTATGGGTCTAATTAAACAGCTTCATAGCCTACAATTGATTAATAGGTGTTTGCATTTTACAATCATAATTTATTACGCTTGCAATGTGTATTTCAAAGGCTATATTTAGTCTTGTGAATTTTACAGAAAATAAAAATGAATTCATATTCTAATTATCACTCAGAAGCTACATTTAGTGGCATTCTGAATTTACGAACACGGTTACACGGGGTCCCGAGCAGGTGTAAAATTTGTTAGTATGTGCAAACAAATCTCAGATACGTAAACGTTGATGAATGCCAAAATAGGGCCAAATTTGCTAATACGAACGATTTACGTACAAATTCAATCTGCTCACGTTTCATGAATGAGGCCCATTGTGCGTAAATGTATTTGTAAAAGCATCATTGCAGTTAGATCGAATTAACCTTCCATTTCCCTAAAAAGCACCCTCTGGTATGTGGTTCTTATAACGGAACAGAAGCATGGCCTCATGCCCATCAGATCCTAGCCTGAGCTGCATATTCCAGAGGCACAGCTATATCACTCCTGCGTGGGTGTGAAGGAAGGAAGCGTGGAGCGGACATTACACATCCGACAACAAAACAAAAACACCGGTGCTTGTCAACACGCCAGAGCTATACACATGGTGTTCATTGAGATATGCTTCGTACTGGCTGTACTATGCCATAAACCCAGGACAAGAGCATGGTTGGACAAAGAACACCAAGATTTTATTATTTAGATCGTCGTTGGGTGCGTCCCAATATTCTTCACTCCCCACCTCCCTTCCTCCACTCCTCTACTACCCAGAAGTATGTGGAGGAAGGGAGGGGAGTGGAGGAAAGGAGCCGTGAAGAAAATTGGGACGGAGAATCTGCTTCACCATCATCAAAATCGCCGTTGACTATTGCTGAAGTTGCCCTATCATAACTTTGACTGACGCCAAGCCCACAAATATTCCCAAAGCCAATCACAGATCTTCCACATGGTCAGCCCATTTAAAGCTGCAAAATATATTTTAAGTTACAAGTGCAGTGTAAACATACTTATTGCAGTTCGCGTCGAGACACTAATTAACATGTAATCAGCAACATTAGATCAAAGTAAACATGTTGTAGTATAGGCTACGCAAACATAACAATTTACTGTAATTTCAGAATCCCAATGTTCCCGATGTCTGAACATACCGAGCACGAATTCACCTCATAGACCTATAGGCTACTGTAGCTGCACTACAGAATACTATTGCCAGTTCCTTGCATCTCACATAGGCAAATTGGGAATCATTTCCGTAGATTAGTGGAACAAATTATCATCATATCAAATATAGGCCTATAATTCCCAATATTCATAGTATCGTAGTGGTCACACCGAAAAACAATTAGGCCTATTTCCCACTGTAACATCTGAAATCAAATTTAAAAATGTCCTTTGGAATGGTTGAATAAATTCATTAATGCATATTTACATACTGAAATGATAGCTGTCATGCTTAGGCTATTTATGTATAGTCATGTTTGTTAAGAAGAAACGTTAATGTGCAAACAAATAAATAAAGCTGTTTCCCTGACTTAAATTGCCGAATTTTTATGTAGGAGATGAACCACAATAATGGGCTGGCATTTTGTTATCCGTTGTAGGATTCTATGTCCTTTGTGTGCTAATAACTTACTAAAGCACACACAATTTAGGCTAAATATCTTGCATTGGGGCATCATTATCTTGGGGAAATTCATAGAAGACATAGCTACGCATCATCACTGTTGCCTTTAATGCTTAATAGCTGGACTTGGGTGGGGCTTGACAAAGAGGCATTATTTTATGACCTTATTTTATTATCAGATTTGTTCACTCCCCACGTGGGTCAATATGTTGTAGTGCCCTGCACTCAGTTCAGATGTAGGATATCATCCTGCTTGATAGTTACAATGTGATTTCTATATTTTCGACAGTAGCTAACAGATGGATTCACCAGTTATTGCTAGGCATTTTGGGGTGCTGATGCCCAGGAGCACTAGAGTCTTAATCTGGCCCTGCCCCCACCCACACACTTTAACAAACAGCATATGCACGATGGCATAGTAACGAGTCACCAGCAGAAACCTGCTGACTCATACCATACAGTCTATGATTCATACGTGTTTCTTGAGTGATGAGGTGCACCTTACTTACAAAGTGCTTAGAACACAGAAAATGAAGGAAAAGCATTAATGTCCTTGTAAAATCAAAGGATGAATGCAAACATCATGCTCAACAGTGTCATGTGTTTTTTTATTCATTTTTGCCATTTTGAGACGCACTACTAACCAGGAACTGTGAGAGAACAACCTGGAGAATTGCAAATTATGTCATTGGATTCAGAATATGATTAATAAGTTCAGGCAGAATTTGACTAATAATTCAGAATATGATTCAGAAGTTCAGGCAGAATATGATTCAAAAATTCTGAATGTGATTCAGAAGTTCAGGCATTCTTGTGTTGAACTCTATTTGTGTCTTGTACTTGGATTATTTTCTGAGGCGTTTGTGTGATAGAGAATATCTGATTTGTTGTGTGATTTTTTTCCTGGGTGGAAGAGACATACATTAACAGTCCCTGGGTGAGATTTACTCTGAAACACTCACATTGCAGCATACCCAATGAGGAATGGGCCTAGCACTCTTCAGCAAGGTGCTCAACCCAAAAAACTGCGGACAGTATATCAAATGTATGCTACTGTAGCTAAGTTGGCTAAGGCTGACTGCCAAGCAAATGGAAAGTGATTTTGGATTTATTCCTTAGGCAATGCGTGCTTGAATGTGCCTCAGTATTTACTCCACTCAGGCCCTGGCCCCTTTAATAGCGTCTGTTGTTTACCATTCCAGTCCTCTGAACTTTTCTGTTTCCCCAAAGCTGCCTACACAAACAGCCATGCTGCGAATAAAATCAAAACCGTGCACAGAACTCAACCACACACGCGTTTTGCTTTATCAAGCGCCCCAATTTTCCCAGGCAGAGCTGTAGCCTGCTGAATTTGGGACATCAAGATGGAACACACATACTGTACACTGGACTTAATTGGGATTCCAGCAACACTCTGGGAATGGTCCTTTGTCATGGTTGCGTTGTTTTATGGACGGTAATGACTTCCTTTTTTTTTTTAACAATATGTTGTTAATTAATTTGTTTTTTGCTTTCCCTTCTTCTTCTACTTTTGTGTTTGAAGGCAGGCTTGGAAAAGAGGGTTAAAGCCAGGGCCTCAGACCTAATTGTTTTCAGATGTTTTTTTTTCATTTGTCTTTGTGTGTGTGTGTGTGTGTGTGTGTGTGTGTGTGTGTGTGTGTGTGTGTGTGTGTGTGTGTGGGCGTCCGTTGTCTGTCACTGAGCCTAAGGAGACGATATTCTCAGAGGAATTTCTGGAACAGGGCCATTATTTTTGTTAACCAGATGGGAACAGTTTAGAGGACCAGTCACTGTCTGGCTGGCTCTGTCCTGCATCTTTCTGACCAACGCATTGGTCATTTTCAACACTTTCTGTTCAAAACAACTGGATTTAGCCTTGTTATCTGCTTAAAAGATAAACAATGTTTTGCATTTGTCTTGGAAATCAGTGACTCAACAATCTGGGATTATATGAGGAAGGAATGTGTGATACTGTATATGCTTCCATACATACACTCATGTAAAACACAGAATTCAAAACTTCAGTTAGCCACAAAATAAATCTGCAGATTTGAGTTATTTCCTGTTTATTCATTAAGTTCTTATTAGTTTTGTTGTTGTTCTTCTTCTCCTTTTTAGTTTTCTTGCCTCCAGGCCTGCAAAGTCCACAGGTTCATTCCAATCGCTTATTTTATCCTTCCTTGTCTCCTTGGTCCTCGACTGACCCGGAAATCGATCAAGGTCTTTAAGGACATTCCAAATCACTAAATTCTCCTCGAAGGAGCAAGGAACAAGGAACGAAGAGGTTCCCGGAGGATGTTGCCATGTCCGCGGTTTTACAGCTAAATTGGGGTACTTTCACAGTGCAGTCACAGGTAAAAATGAAAAGTCGCAAAGCACGCACTTATTTTAAAAAGTAAAAACATGATGATTTCTATTTAAAATACATTGATTTCAGTTAAAATAGCCTATAAATTGGGCTAGTTTTGAGTCTTCATTTGGCTGGAAAGTCTTACAAGATCTGGCAACCCTGCGCCCCACTCTTGCGCTGCCATGTCACGTGTTGTTTTTGTTGTAGTTGAAGGAAAACATCAGCGAAGCTGTGCCTCATTTTTTAAAAACGTCATATTCATGTACTTCTTAAAGTGTGCTCCCGAATGTACTCAGCGAAACCCCGGAAGTAAGTGTGTCATCCGGGTGTTTGAAGTATACTGCAATTTGGAAAGAATTTGCGTACTCTACGACTTTCTCGTCCTATCTACTCACCAAGGCTACTCAACAGTGTGGAAGAGTGCTGATTCGGACACGGCCCAGGTTTTGCGGAAACACAAGTGTAGTCTTTTTTTTGGAACGTGTGACATGTATAAAAGATCCACCTCACCACGTCTGCCACATGGTGGGTACACCCCAACACAAATCCAATATTACATTTCCATTTATTATAAAGCGTGCTTCAATCCATAATGACACTCATTCTTAGGACTAACAAAAGCCAGGTTTGTTCATGAAAAAAGAGGCTAAAAAACATTATAGTTGAGCGGGTAAGCATAATATTTCTCACGTTTCTGTTTCCCATATCATTCAGTTTGTTGCTGCATAGGAAACGTAACCTTCAATGCTTAATGTTAACCCCTGTCCCGTGAAAAAAATATTTAATTTTGCCATATGTGCACATATGTTACGTTTAGCCTATGTTCATACAGTTGAATGCAAATAACTCAAAAATAGTTGGCTCTCCACTCGCGGCACTGCAACAGCTTAAACATAAACATACAAGCTGCCTTTTTCTCCTCACTCTTGCATGACTGATAAATAATAATGGAATTTCAATCAATTTATGTACATTTCCTGTCTTTTACTGATGCAATTCACACGTTTTTGACTTTTAGAATTTAGCATAATTTACGGTATATATTTCATGTCTGAAATACAGCATCCAATAAAGCACCCCTGCAAAAACAAGCTCTGAGACAACAATACGGTACAGAAAAATGCATTACAAGCTCACTGACAGGTGATGCAGCGGTGTAACATGTCATTAGTAATTGACATCGGTTGAACTGACGCTTGACTGAGCAAGGACCTTAGAGTATATAATATGTAATGGTAGCAAGGCCAATAGAAACCTACGGGGAGTACTACTTCCGAACCAGGAAGTTTTAATTTTGCGCTCATTTCACATGCGCAGTTGTGTCCTTGGAGTCACATGTACAATAAGGATGGCGCAGCAAGTGACGTGGAGACAGCTACAGTTGAAGTCGGATGTTTACATGCACTTAGGTTGACGTCATTAAAACGAATCTTTAACCACTCCACAGATTTCATGTTAGCAAACTATAGTGTTGGCAAGTCAGTTAGATGTTCCATTTGCCTAATTCATGTTGCCTCGATTCTATAGACATGCATATTTAACTAGACAGGAAAATATGCCCTTAGCCAACCTAAGCTGTGAAGCACCCGGAAGTAAACTGTACTGCGCACACTGCACATGTGCTGAGTGCAAAAGATTGGAGCTCCCACTAAAATGAATGGGGAATATCAGACCTTTGAATGAAACTTCCCCGATTATATTCTTACTCGATTAGCGATCGTTATATATTGTGGAATTGCAGGTTTCATCAGAGATATGTGCCTTCTATCTGTATTTATAAGACCCAATTCCTAATAAAAAAAGCCTTTGTAATTATTGATATCAAGATTACAAGTAAACTTCACCAATATATTTAGCAGAAACTACACAAGTAAATCCCTAAACGATGCATCCCATGTTTTCCTACGTTCGCTTAAGTGACTTGATCCTGTGCATTTTAAATATAGATAACGTGTATGGTTTGTCTATGTGAGTAACTTGGCTTTCTTAAAATTTATTTTTGTTGAGATTATATATAAACAATGTAGGACAACAGAAACACACCTACACACGTGCACACAATATTCAGGGAGGTTTAGAACAGAGAAGAGAGAGAGTTCTGAGAGTCAGTCTTGGAGACTTTCCAACGTATGTTTTCTTTTCATTTTGGCCCCAGGTTAGTCTTTGCTGTTTCATGTTCTTTTATACTGTGCTGAAAAAAAGACTCAGTGACTGTGTTTACATTAGTACTTGCAATCAGTAACAATCGCTATCGAGATTTTGGATAAAAAAAGTGTAACAAGCTCAACCAACCAGGTGTTTAACCTGTTTTAACAAGCAGATGTGCTGAATATACTGTAGCATACATATAACAATAAATAAAAAAAAGCGAAAATAAATACCTGTGTTTAATGGTCACTTTGGGCCACACAAAAATATCAATTATAACAGTGCAAATTGCCTGTGAACATAATTTTTTATAACAAAAAATGTATTTAAAAAATGCATTTTTGTATTTACTGGAAAACAGTCATAAACATTTGAAGAAGCACCCATGGCAGTAAGCTGGCTAATCATCTTAGTCCAAGTCCACGGGATGTTAGCGTCTCTGACAACAGGTGCGTCTCAATAGTTGAAAAATGCACCCTCCCTTCCTCCACTACCACCTCCTCTACTCTGTGCCCCGGAAACCGATCTTTGGTCCGTCCCTCCCTCCATTGTCCCAATAGTTGAGATGAGCGAAGTGGCTTCAAGCTGATCTCCTAGATAAGGAAGCTATTTTTCCCCAGCTACTAGTAACACCAGTACAATTGCATACTTTTAAACGTAGGCTACGAGTTGGTAAGAAAAGCGAAGGTAGGCTATCGAAATGTGTAAAGAATTCCAGCTCATTTGTAATTATATGTAATTACTTTACAAAAACCGACATTTTGATAACTCCTGTAGGCTATAATATAGTCCACATCTATGAATCTGTGACTCTATGAACAGACCACGAAGACATGCGTTTAGCTATGCATTAGCACTGCCATAACATGGCAGAACTGTTCGTAGCCTATCGTACAGATGGGTAAGTAACTAGCTAATGTTACAAAACAATTTAATTGAACATCATTTTTATATTTATTGTTTACCTAACCTATGTGACATGGACAATTGATTTGCTAATCTTTACTCCCCATGCGCACCGTTTAACCATTTTTATTTAATTTTGATATAGCCTAGTCTACAGAGCTATAATTCTTCATTTTAGTTAGGCTACAATCCTCATAGAAATGAGAAAGTAATGCTTTCTAAACTAAGCTTTACGGAGTCTGTGGTGGTTAGCAACAATTGCTCTGCACACATTTCTCTGATTGGTGGTTCAGCTAGCCAGTGCTTTGTGTTGGGGAAGGAAAAAAAAACGTTGGCTGCTTGGTGCCCCCCCAAGGGCGTGGTGCCCCTGGGCACGTGTCCAATTGCCCATATGGTAGATCCAGCTCCAGCCCTGGCTGGGGGATTTTGGGGTCTTGCACACACTGGATCATTTTGCCACAATCAGCAATTTCAGATTTTTTTTTATTAGACACCACAACGAAAGGAAGTCTTTTTCAGATGTTTCAGACCAGCACATAAAAAAATTCCATATACGTTTAGGTATTTATAGTTTTCTTTTCTATTATTTTTAATCACTTATAGTTATGGGATATTTTAAAAGTGCAGTGCAGCCAAATGTTTAGTTAATAACCAACAGGATTACAACCCCCCCCCCACGCACACACACACACAGGCAAGCTCTCTCCTACATTTACTCACATATGCGCAAGTTCACACATACTCACATACACTGTTTCTATAGTGCCACAACTGTATTTCATCATTGTACAAGGGAGGTGCTCTTAATCAGCTGCAGAATGTCCCAAACTGTGACAAGGGCCTTATATTTCTTTGATAAGTATGCTTATCAGAATCTGTTCCTGTAATGTAATGTAATTATCTTTGAAATGTGGTTTATGTTTAATTGTTTTGCCAGCTCAACTCAGCTACCTCTAGCTGATAGTGGAGTGAAAGAGCTGACAAAAAATTGACATTTCCAAGTTTCAGAGGTACAGGAACCCCCCCCCAAATCACATTGTCAATCTCAGGCAAAGCAAAACAGCCTGTTATTATTGCGTGACACTGATCAAAATCCCAAAGTCTGCCATCAAGGAATAATTTGTTTGATTTCATTTAACCCTTCTTTTATTTATACTATACTTGCTGTCTTGTTCACATTCTGCATCAGTGTCAGAATAACCTGGTGCAAGTGGCTTTGGAAGCCTGAGAATGTGATTAGTCAGTGGATTTCAACCCCACAGTGAGCAATAGCAGAAAAACCAGACCAAGCTAGATGATCGCATTAATGGCACTTTAAGCTCCTTACCCAGGTGTACTATCAAGTCATTTTCAGCAATGCAGAAGTGAGGCTTCATGAACCCCAAAATGGCTGGAGCTACCCTGTGCTGTCAATGACTCAGTGATGTGAACCCAATGCACTATTTTGCAGTGGAGAGAAATATCTCCAGGTCACTTAATACAGGTTAGTTGCTGATACAACATGCTAACATCATCCTTCATGGAGTTCATGAAGCTTCACTTTCCCATTGAGAATTGACTACAGCTATGCAAGTCATTAGAATGTCCCCTCCAGTATTTAATTTATAAGCCACCTCCAGCAAATACACATGCAGAGTTACAAGGCAAAGGTTGCCCCCCCCCCCCTCCCTTTCTCTCTCTCTATCTCTCAGAGACAAAGGCAGCTAAAGCTGTTATTAGTACATTTATTAAGGTAAATACACATCTTATGTTTCCACATGCTTTGAGATGCTTACATACTGTACATAACAGCAGTCACTGTTAGCTCAGCTGGGGCTGATGGGCATTGTGGTGGTGTCTCAGGTGAGAGGTAACCTAACTAAAAACACATTGGTGTGTGCACTGCCAAAGCCACAATAACCACAAGGAAATAAATTGACTGCCAACAGACAGTCTCTGTGGTCGGGGTAGCCATTTCTTTGATAAAGCAGAAAGAAAACAACAACAAAAAAATGTTTCTCTTACCTTCAAATTACTGACTCTTCTCCTTTTTTGATCTTTACCTTTTCCTTTATTTCATGGTCCGAAATGCCACTCTGCTCGAGATATGCTATGTTCCAGGCTTACTTTGTAGGTGTGATGTTCAGAGAGAAGCTTTTGTACAGAAGATCCTGAGACCTGCAGCAGTGAGGGCTAGATCTCTTCCTGTCCCAGAAGCCTACGGGAGAGGCACCCCTGGAAGTGTTTATTTAGATGAATGAAAACTGATGTGCACCTCCTGGATAAAGCTCCCAAGTCACAAAACAAAACAACACCGTGCAGCAGTTACCCAGCAACTCTGAAAAAGAGAAGAACAAATTCCCACAATTTCTATTTCTGATTTGTCTTTTTATAACCTCCCCATTTTATTGGAGAAATGTTCTGGAGTGCAGCAGTCTGGCACATCAACTAAGGCTTTTCATAAAAAAAGAGAAAAAAAGCAGACAGCCGCATGAACGACAGCACGCTAAGCTTTCTCCGTCCGTTCCAAAGTAAGGAAAACAAGAAAATGGAAAAGTTTGGGGTGGCTAGGAGGGAGGTGGGGGGCGGTGTTAGGGGGATTCCTGCAAAAACGTTTAGGCAAGCTCCACAGTGCCCAGCTCCAGCAGAAAGGGAGAAGACAAAGAAAATATATTATTTTTCCAGGAATGTGCACTAAACCTACTCCACACTCTTTTCTTTTTTTAAATAGAAACATACAAATCACTCAATTCTACTAATAGAGTGTGAGAGAACACTAAAAACAGAGATGTTCTGGCTTTTGAAGAAGTGGAGCGGAGCTTGGATCGGCACAAACTGAAAAAGGAGCTCTGCTCTGTGACTGTCCTCCTCTCCATGCCGAAGAGCCTGTTTGCCTTGGCTCTCTTCCTTATTTCTCTCTCTCTCTCAGGATGTGAGCAGACGGCTACAAATATTCATTAGGTTCGCCAGCAGCTGAGCAATGACTTTTTCTTTCATTAGTGATGATTTGGCAGGGCGGAGACCCTCAAAATTCACTCCGGTAACTTTTAAAGAGTGTACCTAGAATCCTGGTGGAAATAAATAGCCATTCATAGCAGGCAGATTGCTCGCTGCTTATTTGAAGGCTAGCCTGGGGTGTGCTTCATTTACAACATTTTACTTGGAGAGGCTCAACAAAGAGTAATTAGGATCAGCCTACTGTACCCAAATGGAGGAAAAACAGATGTGTCCAACAAAACGCTCTAAATGTTATTTGGAATAATAAATAAATATTGAAACCTTTTTGGTCAAATTTAACTGCTATACAAAAATGAATCCTCCCCACCATCAGCAATACAACACCGATTTTTTTCTCTTTTTTTAATAGTACCTTTGGGTCAAGCGAGCATGTCAAGGAACAATGTTGAATCCTAGGACATCATGGACAAAATAATCACTGCTGTATCCAGTCAAATTCTCATAAATAATAAATAAATATATAGCAATGCCGCATGTGCATGTGTGTGTGCGCACAAGTGAATCTGCATGCCTTATTGCGTGTGTGTATGCGCATATGTATGTGCTGTATGTGCCTGCACGTATGTTTGTATGTACGTATGTGCCTGTTTTCCCATGCATGTTTTTCTCAGATGCTCTTGTGTTACCAGTTCTTGCAGATTTGGTGTCTATGAGAGGCCAGATTAATTAAAACATACAGTCGGAAGACTCTGAACCTTCAAAGGTCCAGAGAGGCTCCAGCCAGGCACTTGGGATGTGATGCGGAAGCTCGGTATCTAAGTTCAAGCCCACAGTGAGTCAGGCTGACAGAATGCAGATGGGGGCAGATAGATACTGCATGCTGTCTTCGTCCTCCCTGCCGAACCCAGCGGAAGACATGCCTTTCCTTTTCAAAGGGCCCATGGACAGGCAGCGGTTAAGGAATTTTCCGGGGGGAACTGACGGGTGGTCATCTGCCCTGGGGGGGAAGGAACAGGAAGTGAAATGGGAATGCTTAGTGATAGTGATAGGAAAGGGGGTGCTGTGCTGTGGGTGGTTTGACTGTAACTGTAGCAAAAGAAAACATTTGATGTTTTGTTTGAACAGCAGCGTCCATTGAGGCGCTGCTTCTGACAGAAAACAACAGGGGAACATAAATGACACACTGCCATTCAGCTGGCACTAGCCTGACATGAGGAACACAATAATGTAGAACTCCTGCATCCAGTACCCCAGTGGGGTACATGGTTCATAGAAGCTTATTGTGGTCTGAACAATATACACTGTAGCAAAAAGTTGTTTTTTTATCTCACAAAATTATTTATTCATTAAAACAAACAAAAAAAGCCTTAAAGCTAGAGTAAAACAAGTAACAATTCCAATAAATGAAGCACATTAAAGTTGGTATATTTTCATGTCACTTTATATATAAATATACACTGCCTGGCCAAAAAAGAAGTCGCCATTGCACCCGTCATGAATAGTTCCCACTGTACAAGCCTCTGGAAGCAGTGTTATGATCTGGGGTTGCTCATTGGTCAGGTCTAGGCTCAGCAACGTTATGCAGCAAAAAAATCAAGTCAGCTGAGTACCTGAATGTACTGAATGACCAGGTTATCCCATCAATGGGCATATTACATGCGACAATGCCAAGATTCATCGGGCTCAAATTGTGAAAGAGTGGTTCAGGGAGCATGAGGAATCATTTTCACAAGTGAATTGGCCACCAGAGTCCTGACCTTAACCCCATTGAAAGTCTTTTGGATGTGCTGGAGAAGACTTTACGGAGTGGTTCGACTCTCCCGTCGTCAATACAAGATCTTGGCCAAAAATGAATGCAACCCTGGACGGAAATAAATGGTGTGACGTTGCATGAGGTTGTCGAAACAATGCTATGATGAATGCGCGCCATAATCAAAGCTAAAGGCGGTCCAACAAAATATTAGTGTGCAACTTTTTTTTTGGCCAGGCAGTGTATGTATAAAAGGAAAGAAAAACCATCTCGTCTTGATCTCGTTTACAAATACTCAAGGCCAGCTAGGTACAGGACTTTCAGATTGCATGCGACGGCAAGTAATCACCTTTTTATGTGACACTACAATATGAATAAACAGATGCAACTGTACTCCTGTAAAAATATATTCATTCTTAATCAATGTGATTAATTATTAATGGGAATAATTAATGTGAATTCCTGTATTAGAAAGACATTCTTGTTTACATATAACAATATCAATTTACAAGGTAAATGCAACAATTAAATGGACATGACCGTGTCTACAGCATGCCAATATTGTGTTCCCATGTTTAAGCCAGTTTTTGCCTGAGAATCCGTAGCTGTAAGTCATGGGAGATGAGTGAACTCCAGGAAAAATAACATTTAGCATTTAGATGATCTCTTGGCTATGGGAATTATATTGTTATTCTCAGCCCAGTGACACAGGTAAATTCTGCAATAAAAAGGTAAGTAAAAGAGATCGATGTTTGTAACTACTGTTTCTTTGTCATCATAATTTTCATCAAGTGCAGACACACATTGTTTCAATGTATTAGCTTTTTTCCACTACAGGCATAGTACATATTCCATAAAGTCCTATTTTTCTATTAAATTACATTCACGAATACTAGTGAACACAAATAAAGCAAAGCAAAGAAGGATTTACATGTCACCATATACCCCAAATACCCTTGCTATTGATAAAAACCGGATAAGACTATGTAATAGTTCCCTCCTCCTTGCACTCTTACCACTATGTAAGCTGCTTCTAGATTAGGGAAAGAGCTCGTTTTGTCTGCACAGTAGGTCTTAAAGCATACATATCATTCGCAAATATATCTTCTCAGCTTTCCAGGGCCATGAGTTCACAAGAATGACTGGGTCATTAAATCAAGCTGTTAGAAGACGCGGAAAGCAGTACCGAACTAGAGGTCCTGTTCCAGAGGAAATACTTGAGATTTCTGTGTGTTGTGGGAAAGACATCAAGAGAAAGGCAACAACATGAGGGAAGAGGGAGTAGGCTTTGGCAATATAGATCTACCGGACATTAAAACTGATGTATCCGAAAGATGTTTATAAACATGATTGCACAAACCGTTTCAGAAGCTACCTTTAGAATCTTTTGGAGGCAAACTTGATTAAAATGCACTGTTTACAACCAAATCGAATGAGAAAAAAACTGCAGTTTGGCAGAGTTTAAACGAGACGTTTTCAGACTTTACTCGGTGTGGGCTTCTCATGCCCCGTGTCAACATGCGTTAATGGTTTGGACTGTGCCTTCCTCAGGAAGTGGGAGATTTAGAGCCCCAGACACGGGCGTGCGCACATACAGAAGTCTTTTAAACCTGATGCATTCCCCCTTGGCATGTTCCTGCTGGACCCTACACCTGCAAATACCACTTCAGTCTTAGAACACGGTCCACGGTTTCCATGGTGATGTGTATTTTCGGCTCAAACGCAAAGTTGTTGAAGTGTGGTAATGTTTTCAAAACGGCGGGCCAGAGAGCTGTCAGCAGACATGGTTATATAAGCAATACATGAAAAGCGTACTTTAATACAGCTATCATATAATCATAGAGAAATTACAGAGACCATGAAGCTTTATTTTGCTCTTTTACGCATGACCAGGTTTGCTACAATGATTTTATTTCGCCTACTTTCCACGTTCACTGTAATATTTACAAAGTAGGCTATCAGGTCTCTGTTGTGAACAACAACAATAATAATAATAATAATAATAATAATAATAATAATAATAATGATTAGAACCATCCATTTAGCTCTATAGTTTATTAATTTACTATGGCACCATATCTCGTATAATTCGGATGATATGATATATGTAGCCTACCACAAGCATTTCCCCAAACAACTCTAACCCTGTGTTCCAGTACTGTAACAAAATGTGCTGTTATGTTGTTTCACTCTTTTCACCTATAATACAGTGATTGTGATTCACCTGAGGTTTAAAGCAGGGATTAGTGACTTCTGCTCTTTGTTTAAGTAGCCTCATGATTTACAGTTAAATGCAAATGTATTGGGACAGTGACACTACCATTGTGGTTTTGGTATTGTACTCCTGCACGTTGGATTTGTGATAATACAATGAATATGTTTTGAGGTCACCATATTGGGTGATGGAATTACAGCCCTTTTAAAACATGTAATTCTTCCCTGGATCACCCAATATGGATCTAAACCCTCAAATTAAAGCTGGCAGTCTGCACTTTAGCCTCATTTTCATTGTTTTATTTCAAATTCAATGTGCTGGAGTAGGAGAGCCAAAGTTGTAATACTTTTGCATTTAACTATATATGATACAACATTTTATCTGCGTTTCTTTGCCTTTTTTTCAATTAATTTATATCCTTTCATGGAAGTCTCTTCTTCCGGGGACCCCTGTATACAAGAAAAACATTCATAAGGAAACATTTTAGTATAGCTATAACATCGAATGGGATACGATGATAAATTACATCCAAAGGCCTTAGAGAAGTGTTTGAGTTATGCATACTGTATATAGAACATCCCCAAAGTCAAACATTGGCAAGATTTTCGCTTGCACAATCCTCTTCCTGCTATCCACTGAAAAACCGGATCCATTTCTATAAAGGAACCCGATTTTAGGCTTAATTTAGTTGGAAAATTTTGCCACATGAGTTTTAAATGAAAAATCATGATCCAGCCAGATCCCGAGATATTGATAATATCCAACTTGCTCAATTTGAACACCAGTCACTGATGATATGCAGGCCTTTAGGACAACCATATTATGTGTGGAAAACATTATATGCGTTGTTTTCTCAGCATTCAGAACTTGTATAAGACTGGACAGAGCTTGCTGTATAACATCAAAAGCAGATTGCAAGTATGTAAGAGCCTGGGTGCCTTTTGATGCTGATAAGTACAGGACACTGTCATCTGCATAAAAAATTTACATTACAATTTTCTATATTACTAGCAATATCATTTATATAGATTGGAAACAAAATAGGTCCAAGTATGGATCCTTGAGGCATTCCTTTCATAACTTCTAAGAAATTAGACTTCCCCAACAATAACAGCTTGTGTTCTATTAGAAAGATAAGCCTGGTACCAAGTACAGGCCATACTATCAATGTACCATCAATGTATGATGGAGAACAACTTCTTAAATAAAATTGTATGATCCACCGCATCAAAAGCCTTTGCCAGATCAATTAATAGGGTCACACATTTTTGTTTATTATCCAATGCGGTTACAATGTAATTTATGACAACTATGTTGCTGTGACAAGGCCTGAAACCAGATTGCTGTGGATTTAAAATGTTGTTCAAAGTTAAAAAGCCAGACAGTTGCAATCATTGAGTTCATGAATGACAGATGAAGACTGTTCTTGACTCCCTCTGACATACTTTACTGTGGTGTAATCTAAATAGTGAACCGACATTGGTGTATACATCCAGTTAAGATCAGGCATGTATGAAAACACACACACACACACACACACACACACACACACACACACACACACACACACACACACACACACACACACACGTGCACACAGCAATTCAAGTAATTCACACAGCAAGTCAAAACATTGCCTGGTGGTGCTGCAGGAAATATTGTATTTATTTGTACATAATATCTACAAGCTGGATGAAGATGTGAGCTCTGTGATTCTATAATGCTATCATTTTTAATTTACTGTAAAGGTTGAGCAGGAAACAACCCAGTGTCAGAGCCAAGAGTAACAGTCATACAACCCAGACTAGCAGTCACAGCTCATGTCATCCTATAAGCCTATTTGGTAGAACAGTCCACATCATATTTTTCACCCGCAGGACAGGTATTTATTTTCCTTCAGCAACTACTTCCTGTTTTTTAGCCAAGTACCAGATAAGCTGCAAGTCGGATGTAATTTTGGACATAATTTACAGCAGGTCCAAGGGAAATTCTGGAACCTTGTTAGCTAGCTTTTCTGAGTCATAATTAAAGGACAACATTTGCAGTTCCAATGATCTGAAATTTCCCTTTGGCTATATTACTTTTTTGACAGCATGCCCAAACTCTAAACCCACTGCATGCCACTGCTACATGCTACAACTGGTAATGATTGAAAAAAATGTGGCATCAGACTGTGCCTTTTGCTGAAACTGCATTCAGAAAAAGGCGCAGCCAAAAATATCTTTTTTAAATGGCTTGAGTTGAGACTGGCCAAGAAACTCTCTAGGCTATCTGGGTAGATAGCATCATGGCCTTGAAGCAAGCTGTGCTACTCTAGACTAAATACATCTTCCAAAGGGAAAGAAAATGACCAGAGCACACAGGAAGAAAACTAAGCTAGCAAAAAATATATAATTTTTTCAGAAATAAACTTAGCAATGCTTTCAAGTACAAGGCCACACCAAATACTTTGTAGTCCATGACTAAGCTTGAAATATTATAATTGCAGTTGTGCTGTAGCATGATAGTTTTTCACTAGAGGGAGCAATTCATCCTTTTCACTCATTATTTAAAAGAATCTAATGCTGAACTTCCCTTGGACTGTTTTGGCCTAAATTTCCTCAATTACACAAGTGTAAAATGTAATACTTGTGCAGCATACACACATACACACACACTCATTTATATACACAATTCACATGTGGTTGAGGTGCAGATTCTCAGCTTTTATCAAAGGGTATTTTTATACATTTTGTTTTCACCACGTAGTGTTTTCAGTACTTTTTATACATAGTCCCCTCATTCCAGGGCACCATAATTGTTGGGACAAATGGCTTCACAGGTGGATTAGTTAGGTGTATTCAATTGCAGGTATAAGAGAGCTTTCAGTATCTTGTCTTAATTCTATTAATATTATATATTATTAGCATTTGTCTACAAGAGGACCAGAGTTGTGCCATTGAAACTCAAGGAAGCCATTGAGGCTGAGAAATAAGAAAAGAACAGTTGGACATAAGCCAAACCTTAGACTTACCAACATCAACTGTTTGGAACATCATTAAGAAGAAAGAGCACTGGTGAGCTCAATAATCGCAAATAGCCTGACAGGACAAGTAAGACCTCTACAGTTGATGGCCAAAGAATTCTCACCATAATGAAGTAAAACCCCCAAACACCTGTCCGACAGGTCAGAAACACTCTTCAGGAAGCAGGCACGGATGTGTCAGTGTCAGTGACTGCTGTCCGCAGAAGACAAACTACAGAGGCTACACTGCAAGATGTGAACCACTAGTTTACCCAAAAAACGGATGGCCAGGTTACAGTGTGCTAAGAGGTACTCCAAAGAGCCTGCAGCATTCTTGAAAAAGGTATGTGATGATAGATGAGTCCAAGATTCACTTGTATCAGAGTAATGGCAAGAGTGTGGACTGGAGGCCAAAAGGAACTGCCCAAGATCCAAAGCATATCACCTAATCTGTGAAACATGGTGATGGGGGTGTAATGGTTAGGGCATGTATGGCTGCCACAGGTACTGGCTCACTTGTCTGCTGCTAGTAGCTTGCAGAATGAATTCTGAAGTATACAGAGACATCGGCTCAATTTCAAGCAAATGCCTGCAAAATCTTTGGATGGTGCTTCATCTTGCAACAACACAATGATCGCAAACTGCTAAAGCAACAGGAGTTTTTCAAAAGCCAAAAACTGGAAACTTGGCCAAGTCAGTCACCCAATCTAAATCCATCTGTAAGTTAAGGTAACTAGCCGCCGAAACAAGCAGGAGCTGAAGATGGCTGCATTACAGGCCTGGCAAAGCATCACCGTCACAGACTTTAAGCAGTCATTTCGACAAAGTACTACCCATTGCTACTTGTATAAAATGTACTGTTTCTACATGTTGAAACCACTTTAACCACATGTGAATTGTTTGATTACAAATCTAAAATTGTGGAGTACAGAGCCAAAAAAAAATAAAAAATATGTATTTGTCCAAAACATTACGGTGGGCACTGTATATACAGTATACTATCGTTTAGGTACAATTGCTGGCATACATTTGGTCCATACATACTTATACTGTATATGGTGACTTTTCTGCCAATGTAAGACTTTGCATCTGGGTTAATGATGAAGAATGGCATTTTTAATTCTCTTAAACGAGCTCATTTCTATGAACCTCATCACAAGCTTCAATGTATTTAAAGTATGTCATATGAGTGAGTTTCTATACTTATGTACTTGGAATATCTGCATCTGTTCATCGCATTATTTTTTCTTTTAACCGGACAGAAACAAATGAGAGGCATGTCAACAGTGCAATGATTCTGTTGAAACAGCCGTGACATATTTGCGCATTGCATTAAAAGAATCAGCAAGGATAGTGAATCTTGTGTTGCCCAGCAACTCCTGTATGCCTTGACCATCATTAAGAAGAGCCTTTTAGTGAATCTTTTTTTTTATACATAAATCACATGTCCATTTATTTGATAACCTGTTCCCTCAGTGAGAGAATCAGCTGTCATTACCCTTTCTGTTGTGATCCTCCCCCATCTCTCTGTCTGTTGCTCTCTCTATATATTGCTCTCTCTATATCTCTTTCTTCCCTTCTTTTTCTGTTGCCTCTTTTCCCTCTCCCTGTCCTTCTATCTTTCCCTTTGTGCCTTTGCCAACACCACTTCCTCCTTCTCTCTCTTTCTCTCTGTCCTTGTATCCCCCTTTATTTATCTGCTTCTCAGCGGTTGAGATCAAATATTTGTATGTTCATCTGACCGTCCAAGCACTGACTTCTGCTTGGTTAGACAAAAAGGCACCTCCTACACATGTTTTCTTTTTCAAAATAATTGAAAAAAAAGGAAAAAATGCACACCTGAATTAAATCAAAAGCTGCATGTTGTCTTAAAGGGAAAGCTGTTCAAGCCAAAAGTGAATACAGAAGGTCATGTCACCTGAAATAGTAGAAGCAGGACATTTCCTTTAGCCACTGTGGTCATGTCAGTAAAATATTTAGTGGGAGACCATGGCTCAGTTTCTGCATCTGGCAAGGAACATTTACGCAATTTGATATCAAACTACGCTGTTATGAATTGTCACTCTAAATTAGGCAAAAAGATGCCTGTCATTGCACATGTTGCACTTCTGTCTCAGCTGATGATACATTTGGAGCAGAACCAATACAAGCACGAAGCATGGATGATTTACACTTTCCTATCAACGCTCTTCAGTAATATCCTTTATCCCTCCCCCTGATGTGAGTCCCACTCCCTCACTGGCCTGCTACTGCTGCTATTCAGCACTCTGAATGAGTCCCACTCCCTCACTGGCCTGCTACTGCTGCTATTCAGCACTCTGAATGAGTCCCACTCCCTCACTGGCCTGCTACTGCTGCTATTCAGCACTCTGAATGAGTCCCACTCCCTCACTGGCCTGCTACTGCTGCTATTCAGCACTCTGAATGGGTCCCACTCCCTCACTGGCCTGCTACTGCTGCTATTCAGCACTCTGAATGAGTCCCACTCCCTCACTGGCCTGCTACTGCTGCTATTCTTTACTCTGAATGAGTCCCCACTCCCTCACTGGCCTGCTACTGCTGCTATTCTTTACTCTGAATGAGTCCCACTCCCTCACTGGCCTGCTACTGCTGCTATTCAGCACTCTGAATGAGTCCCACTCCCTCACTGGCCTGCTACTGCTGCTATTCAACACTCTGATTGAGTCCCACTCCCTCACTGGCCTGCTACTGCTGCTATTCTTTACTCTGAATGAGTCCAACTCCCTCACTGGCCTGCTACTGCTGCTATTCAGCACTCTGAATGAGTCCCACTCCCTCACTGGTCTGCTACTGCTGCTATTCAGCACTCTGAATGAGTCCCACTCCCTCACCGGCCTGCTACTGCTGCTATTCAGCACTCTGAATGAGTCCCACTCCCTCACTGGCCTGCTACTGCTGCTATTCAGCACTCTGAATGAGTCCCACTCCCTCACTGGCCTGCTACTGCTGCTATTCAGCACTCTGAATGAGTCCCACTCCCTCACTGGCCTGCTACTGCTGCTATTCAGCACTCTGAATGAGTCCCACTCCCTCACTGGCCTGCTACTGCTGCTATTCAGCACTCTGAATGAGTCCCACTCCCTCACTGGCCTGCTACTGCTGCTATTCAGCACTCTGAATGAGTCCCACTCCCTCACTGGCCTGCTACTGCTGCTATTCAGCACTCTGAATGAGTCCCACTCCCTCACTGGCCTGCTACTGCTGCTATTCAGCACTCTGAATGAGTCCCACTCCCTCACTGGCCTGCTACTGCTGCTATTCAGCACTCTGAATGAGTCCCACTCCCTCACTGGCCTGCTACTGCTGCTATTCAGCACTCTGAATGAGTCCCACTCCCTCACTGGCCTGCTACTGCTGCTATTCAGCACTCTGAATGAGTCCCACTCCCTCACTGGCCTGCTACTGCTGCTATTCAGCACTCTGAATGAGTCCCACTCCCTCACTGGCCTGCTAGTTGAAGTTGGCAGCACTCTGTGGCTACTCCTCTGTACCGAGGTAAATGGGGTTAGAAAGTTGGAATTGAACAGTGTGTTCAAAATACTTACATTTGACATAAAACAGAAGGTTTATTACCACCTTAGTTAACTGCCCAACATTGATGAACGTTATCTGTCATGGGTTTTCAGCCTTCTTTTGTTTCTGCGGTCGTTCTTCCTCTGGGCGCCGTGGGGGCGCTCTTGCCCTGTTTTTCCGTCTTCCGTTCCAGGCCTTCGCTCTTTCTTTCCTTAATTTCCCTCACCTCTCCCTTTTTACCGGCCGGCTTTATAAGCTCTGTGTTTCCTGTTTCCGATGCTTAGTTGTTGTCTTGCGACTTCACGTCGCCGGTAAGGTATAGGATTTAGGAGACTGCTTTTCCTTGAGACTGCTTTCTGTCCTTTTGCCTTTTGTTCTCCCTCCTTTGGAGGTGTACCTCTGTTTACCTCTCTTGTCTGCTTTCTTGGTTGAAAGCGAGAGGTCTTTTCATTTCTCTCATTACCACTCGTATCCGCGAGTTCTCGCCCTGTTAGGGTCAATTTCTTTTATTTCCTGTTTCATTTGCCCCCTTTATTTTTCTGTCCTATTTTATGAGAGTTGAGGCGAATTCTCCCCTTTTCCCCTTTTGCGGATTATATTCTGGGTTTGTGGCTATTTCTACGGAGATAGCTTTTAGATTCCCACTGTTGCGTCTGGTCCTCCGAACCCGACCCCCTTACAGTTATCTAGCTAAACTTTCCTGTCCGCCAGTCACAAAACAAGATAAATAATCAGATAGTTAACCGTCCCACATTGATGAATGCACATAGCTAACACTAGCTAGCTAAACCTTTTCTCTTTGCCAGACACATAAGCATAACAAGGTTTCAGGGATTCCATAAATACATTTTTTGACTGGTAATGGGTATATTTACGACTAATAGGAGTGAGTATATCACGCATCAGCGCAGCATCATGCAAGATCCATTTCTGCATTTTCTGATCATAATGTTTACTCATTCAATCTTCTTTAGAATTTGTCAATGTCATCAGTGACTCTCACTTTTAATGAATAAAGTAACAGCGCCTTAGACCATTTTAGACTTAGACCATTTTATGTAACTTAAAGTTAAACAAATATAACTCACATTATTAAATGTAACATTATTATTTATACGGGTGGCAAAATAAATGTCTGATTGCCATTGACAGGTAAAAGGCTAGCTAACGTTAGCTACCGTTTTCGTAGTTAGCTTGCTGGCGAGTTGACTGGTTATTTGTTGCCACAATTTTCATCTAGTGATTACTCACTGTGGGTAACTGTTACACATTTTCCATTAAAACTAAATTTGCCTGCTCTGGGCTAGACGTTTTCCCTAACATTAGCCAGCCAGGTAACACCATCAGTCACAGTGGCATCACATGATGCTCCAAACCTGTCCTCCGTAACATTGTTAGGAACAGACACCTTTGCAAAATATAAGATAGTTGCTCCATGTTTGTGTTTAATGACCCCCCCCCCCCCCCCTCCAGTTTGCTATCAGTTATTTTTGTCATTATTTTTCATTATTTTTACTGTTCATAGCATGCTGCGCAGGTTGAAAATTGGTTGGTTTAAGCTGAATATTTATCAGTGGGTGTGTTTCAGCTGGATTCAACCATAGCAAATCAAATGAACTCTTTTCAGTCCCTTTAAGAGATGTGCACATTGCAACCCTGAGTAGCCTACTGCCAATATCCCACTACCACTGCAGTGGGAGACGATATATCTATTTTGCATTGATATCACAAACAAAGGAATACTATTAATGTAATAATAATTTTTTTTCCCAAGGGAATGTCTAAAAACACAGGCCTATACTTAATCATTCGTGCTTTAGTCCTATTGTTTTTTATAGCATATTTAAGTGCAGTTCTGGCCATCAGATTGCATAAGAAAGTCAATAAATTCTTATAAAAATAAAGTTGTCACTAAAATGTGTGCTTTTGTGTGGTAGCCTAGGACATTATAAAAAAAGTCCACAATATACTGAAATAGCCCATGAGAAACTAGCATATTTGTATATTTAAATGACCAGCTAAACAACTGTTAATTAATTATTCCACAGTGCAACATTATGTATTAATATAATGCTCAAATATTTTCACTAATCAAGCATTCAGTCGTGCATTTGGAAAACGTCATGTGTTAATTATCGAAAAGCAGAAATCAGACACCATTCACCAAAAGTGTCTCTATTCATAAGCACACTTGATCGCTACAACGATACAACACAATCGCTTGAACTGCACACTGTATACCTTATATCCGAATATATCTTTTACAGTGCAGATTATTAGGACAGATTATTATAATCACAAATAGGACTGAGCCTAGCCTAGCCTACGATTTACAGTTTTGTTGCCTACAGGGAGTAATCTACTTCTTTTCAAACAAGCTCCACTTTCCATTCATAATAAGTTACAAATCCTACATTATTACACTGCCCACTTCAGCATCGCACAACTGCATTTATAGTCGTTTTGCGGGTGTAAGAAAAAATAATGGAATAGAGTAGCCTACCCCCGGGACCACAATGCAGCATAATAATAGCCATAAACAATTAAAACCAGAAATAAATACAGGAATCAGCCTAACATAAAAAAGAGAAAATACAATGTACAATAAATGCAAAGTATGCATTTTTCCTGCTTGGGAGATTTATATTAAAATCAAATTGGACAGCATATGATCCATGCAGAATGACAATTGACTTTTGAATATGTTATGATCATGCATGCATTGCTTGGGAACTCGCCATACGTTCTGCTGCGATTTGCACCATAAACCTGAGCAGGTGGGTGGTGCATTCGCAAATTTCAGTCTAATCTGACCAAAAATTGCAGTTACGCTGCTCAGTCTGGACTGACACACCCCTGACAGCGGCTCTCCTCCCATTTCAGTGCATGCCGAGTCACCAAATTCCCAGACGGGCTCAGGCCATACGCCAGCCAGAAAAAAGAGCCCTCGTAGCCATGCTCCTGTTCTTGCTTTTCCTGTCCTTATGGGAACAGCAAGGAATAAGTGTAATGCGTGCTCGGTAATTATCCCAAAGCAATATACTGTACGTATATATTCATGATCTCATGCAAATCATTGTCATTCTGCAAACATGGTTACCATTATTACCATAAGTTGACCATGGGGAGCATGCAGACTTGAGCATCTCCAGACAGTGCAAGGGCATACAGTAAGTGATAAAGTAATCTATCCAAATAGCACTTTGAGTATGATATTTAACATAATAATTTCGCACATCCTCAATGCATACTTGGCCATAGAAACAAAGAAACATAACAACAGTATCACTTTTTTTTCTGTGAAAACACAGAGACTTCAACGTTACCAAATATGCAATAATTGCATTTGCGTGACACATGCATTTATTTATTATGTATTCAAAAACAAAAAACTATGTTTAAGTTGAAGATTTAGGAAATTCATATTTTCTAAGCTGAAATGTGGCTCTGGTTTATTTGCTTTTTACATTAGATAAGATATGGTCCTGCATTCATTTTCTAGAAAAATAAATTAAAGTTTGCTTTTTTAGCACTAGGGCGCAGCCATCTTGGAACAACCGCGGTCATGATGTCATTAGGTTGGTTTGTATTGGCTGCTCAATGTATTCTTCTTTATTGCTAAAATGTCATTTATTTTATACTGTAGTTCAAAATGTATTCGTTGCGTGCAAAACTGTTCCAATGATGAAGAAAAGTTCAATGACATATTTGTATAATAAAACAAAAATTTTTGTCCTTGCAATAAAGTGTATTGTTTGTTTCTGCCTTTTATTATTTAGCAGTCATAAATATTGTAATAGAAATGGCAAGACTGAACATTGACAACCACAGAATGAATTGTATATAATATTCTTACCCATTATAATGACCACTATTTGATTAGAGTTTACTACAATATTACTATAAAATATTTTATATTATATTTTAATTTTAGGAAACATTTAATGCATGTGTTTTTGTTGTTGTTTATCTAGATTTTACAATGCATGTCATTTGAGGAGTAGAAATACTTTTCATTGTACTGCAGTCGTATACTTCACAGAGAAAGTTTTTATGTTGTGAACTGCACAATTATTCTCCCAACCTGGCTTGCGGTAGTGGAACACAAAGGTCACACAACAGAGGTCACATGGAACACTTTCCCCCACAGTTCTTCTGATGGAACCTCAGGAAATGGCGCCTGGGTGCTAAGTGTGGCTTCACACCTGACCTGAAATCTCTTTCAACCCACTCACTGTGCACGCATCCTCTGTCCCTGGGCCCATTTTAAAACACTGCCATTGTCATTGTCTGTGCGCTGTGGCTAAATTATCAAAGATTGCTTAAGATGTATCTCAAAAAAAAAAATCCATTCTTGCCTGAGGACTGTATGAGGACTGAGGATGTGCCTGTATGTGAATGTGCCAGTGCATGACTGGAAGGGGTGTGGGGGTGTGGGGGGTAGCTATAGAGAAAGCCAGGCCAGACGGCTGGCTGCAGGAACTCAGGACAACACCGCCCTCGTCTCTGAGGAAGCCCCTCCTGGTGACCCTGCCCCTGCTGAGAGGGTCATACACACCTGACTAATGTTAATGCTAACCAGCCCGTCAGCAGGAAAGAGATCCAGGAATGTCCCTGGATCCTCCTCCCCCACCCAGCATCCATGCGGCGTTGACATATTGACATCTGTGCTCTCTGTGCAGTCAGACCTGCAGAAACCTGTGGCTGCCATAACAAATAAACCACCTAATAGCCAATATGAATTATGGGATTATAGGAAATTAAATGGCACAATGACTCCAACAGCTAGCATGCTTTGTCTCCAACCCTGAGTAACAAATTGAAGCAATGTGTGTTTTTTAAAATCATTATCATTTACCCTTTAGAATTAATATCAACTGCTAGGCTAATGAGTTGTGTTAGCATCGTAACGAAAGTAACATTCAGAAATGTGTTATTCTGTTAAGGACATAGTACAATGCTTTTAGGATTTACCTGCACAAATTTTGACGTACAACAAAACCTCTCTTCTGAACTATAGAATGATAAATAAAAAAAGATCTATCCATCATACATTTTTTATTTCAGGCAGAATGATGTGTTCATATTATAGTGGTTGTAAAAAAAAAAACTATGCAATGTAAAAGAAGCAATATGTGGTATGCATTTCGGGACAATATTTTGACTTTTGCCTTTTCGGACCTTAATATGGTACAAAACCTTAGGATTTTTCAACCTCTTTCATGTGTAATGCATTTTTCATGATACAAAATATGAGGTTCCAGATTCATTCATTTGTGTGATCTCAATAGTGAATCAATTTCAAAATAACGATTCTGTCATCAACACAGTAGACCCTGGATAGTTGACACTGGATTACTGTATTTGTTAAAGGACAAATTAAGGACAGCACAGTGCAATTAGATTGATTCCAACATTTATAATATAGATGTGGATGTACTGTATACTGTATGTATATATATATACATATATACATATATACATATAAACAGCCTATGGGTAATATATACCAGTACGTAACCCCCAATGGATAGGGTAACTTCTATATAATGATAACTGCATTTGAATAGCTTACTGTTGAATGTCATGATCATCATCATCATCATCATCACCATCTTCTTCTTCTTAATATTCATTTATATGGAACTTGGAAGATGTAGATCTACTTATAAGGGACAATACATTATTATACATAGTATTAATATATGTTCACATAATCATTCTACATTATACAATTAAGTTTATTATTGCAGTTATTGTGATCAATTATGACTTTTAAAGGGTTTATGAATTTTTAAGTATTAACCTTTAACAGTACCAAATCAATGAAAGACATGCTGTGGATCAAGTAATATTTAAATAGATGTTAAATTATAGTAACAATAGTAATAACAACATAAATAACTAATTTAATAGCGAATAGAATGTCAAAAAGTTAATAGCAATCTCCTGGTTGGGAGTACTACAGAAAAGCAAAAGATTATTATTATTATTATTATTATTCATGTAGTAACTACTAGTTGTATCATTATCCTGATTGTCTAATTCCATGCTTCTAATTACTAATAATGGATACAAGGCATGTAAGTGTAATGGCATGTAAGAATTATAAATTGTATAATATATATTTTTACACGTTACCATATTCATAAATAAGTTATTTCGTTTAATCTGTGTCTCCTATACATTTTGGAGAAAAGAAAATTGAAAAATGATGACTGACCCCTACAACCTTTCTGTTTCTAATCAACAGGTTACTATCAAGTAGGTGACGAACGGAAAGATAAAAATAAGAATGGAAAGGTCCCAGTAGAACTGGAATGAATAAAACGAGGGCACGGGGAGGCCAGGGAAGCATATTAAAATCGAATGATTTCTGGAAGCCGCGCTCTGCCTTTGTTACTCCAATTAAACCCCACCCTAGTGATTTACACAACAGCCAAAACTGTTTCAAAGAGGTGGGCACGGGGCCACCGCGGACTATCACCCAAGCGATCTGTTTCAATTCCCTGGTGCAGGGTCTTTTCAATACAAACCAGGAGTCGCTGTGTTTTACTTTAGTTGTCTGATGATATAACCAAACAATAGACTAACTTTTAGTGGCAAATTGTTATAAAAAATGTTTGGCCTAAGCAGCGCCTATTTTATTTATTTATTTGTTTGTTTGTTGCATTTCAAGTCTAAAAACATGAAACACTTTTTGTCAATTATGGTATTTATCACAGTTAAATATGTATTTGCCTCTTGATTGAATTTTCCCCGTCACGACACGATCTATAGGTTAATGTAGACTAAACGAATTTCCTAGGGGATCACAATATTTTAATTTCAATTAATGAATATGGCTGTGAATAGGTTATTTAGGGTTGTATATAAATAAACGTGGGACAGCGAACATTGTAATACAGTATAAATAAATAAACAAATAAATAAATAATCAAATAAATAGCCTGTTTATTTTTTTATTATTATTTTAGGAATTAAGACTTTCTCCATTCTAATAACGACTGCTGTTCCCTTCAATGCTGCGAAAAAAATCAAACATCATTTTTGGTAATGTTTTAAGAATATCTCAACAGACAGGTGTTATGATAACCTGCAAAATGCCCTGAGAATAAATGTGTCGCGTTTTTCGATCAACACTTTTCATAAGAATACTCATGTAGCTACTTGCTAATTGTGGCTGTTTTTAAACTGTCCCCTGATAGTTTTAAACCGTGCACAGTAGCCCATAGAAAGATGTGTAGCTAACGTCGCCAAAAATCGCACGTTCCCCTGCCCCCGGCTATGACGAGAACTATGCGGGCAGTGCCAGGACAAGTTAGCAACTGATAGAAGCAATGCGTACTGCGGTAGGTATTTCCCGCATAATTTGTAAAATTGTTTCTTACACACCGCGGTAGCTTTGATGCTGGTGCTCGACAGCCTTTGAAATGCAAGTCTGTCTTTCTATGCAAATTCCCTCTGACGGGCAGGACAGGGAGGGATATGGGGGGCTATAAAAAGTTGACGTCATGGTGCTACCTCTTAACTGGCAGCGAGTCTGGCAAACAAGAAGTTACTGCGTCCAGGTAAGGGCACCCAGGAAGAGGTGGTTTGGTTAAATTAAAACCCGTGACCAAAGGAGACCGGTGTTTCAGTCTGGACGCGCATTATGCGCAGGAGAACTCATTTTGAAAGATGTACGTGAGTTATCTTTTGGACAAGGACAACAGCATGTACCCCAATTCCGTCAGACACCCGAGCCTCAACCTGAACCCCCAAAACTTTGTTCCAGCACCGCCACAGTACCCGGATTTCACCGGATATCACCATGTCCCGGGGATTAACACAAATGATCCCCACCACGGTCAAACGGGTTGGAACCCAGCCTACGCACCACCACGGGAGGAATGGGCACCTTATGGACCGGGGACAGGGCCCACAACCTCGAACCCGGGACAGCTCAGTTTTAGCCCACCGGATTTTTCTCCTGTCCAGCCTCCTGGACTTCTTCCACCGCCAATCAATTCATCCGTCGGCCAGCTCTCCCCAAATTCTCAACGACGAAACCCGTATGACTGGATGAGGCGGAGTGTCCCTCCATCAAGTACAGGTAATAGTTAATATCTGTGGGGTTGGCGCTCTACCCAGATAAACACAAGATAATTATTTAGTTTTTGTATAATGCAATTTCCACGCACAGTTAAAATGATACAAGGCAGGACATTTAAACGACAAATCTTCCTGAACTACCTGTTGTATCGGTTTGCGAAATCGTTTTAATAGGATTAGGCCTACTTGAAGTTTTTCTTAATCTGCCTACATGATGAAAACGATCAGCCCATATTTGTGGGCCGATACCAATTTTTTGTGGCAAATCCAACTAAAAAAGTGCTGTTGCTAAAATAAAGATGCCATCTGACAGCCCCGCGCTCTTTTCCTGTCCACCTGTAGATATGTTTCCACGATGTGCACCTGTTCTGTTGCTGGAAATAACATAGGCTCCATCTAAGAGCTGTAGGTTTACGAATTCTCGGTTGCTTTCTTCCATGATTATTATTTTGCTATAAGAAATTTAGAATTTGTGTTAGCACGTATATTGTTGGCTGCTTGACATTGAATTAGCAGTTATTATTGTTGCTGTTTAATACTGGTAATATGCCAGGCTGCATCGAGCGTATCAGCAAAGCCATTTCATTTTACCGCAACAATAAACAACATTCGTTTGAATTAGACCTATATAAAGACCGAATTGTTAACCTATTTTGTGAGGCCTACTTGCAAAAAAAAATAAAAAAACTGAATTCAGCGGTCGCACAATTAAAAATAAAATTAAAAATATCTCATGATACAGTTGCTTAATATTGTTACAAATATTAAAAATAAAGCCCTTCTTTGCGATTATACCTATACTATTGTGTTAATATTATTAAGTTAATATTCCGAAACCCATTCGCTTGTGGGATGAATTGTGCATTTGTAAGAACTCTTGTGTGATTTTGTACAAGTATGACCCCTGAATCACTGCACATTTCATCTTGAATAAGCCGTGCAATTAACTACACAACCCCATCGGTTTTATTGGTACAATATATGTGATGGATTTACAAGGTGAAAAGGTCCAATCATTTTACTGCTTAAATACTGTTTTTACGTACTTCTGCCCAATTATATGATTATTTATCAGCGATTATTGTCTTTTTACCATGTAGGCTACTGTCTCTTAGCAGTACCGTATAACTGTATTTTCTTCTTACTGATAAAACCAATAGGCTAATATGTATATAATAATAATAATAATAATAATAATAATAATAATAATAATAATAATAATAATGTTACATTGAAAAATGTTACTCTTATTATTTTAGCATTCTAACAATCATAACAATCGTTTTAAAATGATATATATTTTTTAATCACATTTCAGTTAAAATATTTCTTGAGATGATTGTTGATTTTCCTCATTTATGCATTTTTGAATTTGTTATTTCTGTATTATTCAAAATATCCTCGATATAAGGTCAATTTAATTAGCCATTTCGCTACGTGAATGACAGTAAGGTCAGTGCTAAAGGCAAGCATCATTCTGAGCCAGAATGAAAACGAGTTGGAAAAAGCAGGCGTTAGGACAAAATTCCATTGAGAAAACTGGAAGTGCCCTCCCTTCTGTTGTACTAAAACAGAACAAAACAAAAAAACTCCTCGTTTGAAGAGTTTGTAATGCAAATTGTGGCTGACTTTTTTTGTTTTGTTTTGTTGTCCACATTGCCCCAGGCGCTCGACACTGATTAATTGTTTGCTTTGTTGTCATCCTTTGTTCACTGCATGTCTCTAGGCGGGGATCACTAGGTATCTATTACTTTGATGTAGTTCTTTCACGCACGTGGAAATACATTATTTCATTCTGTTGGACAGCTTAATAATTGTATTGATTCTGATAGCAAGAACTAAACAAGTAAGATGCGGGTTAAAACTACACATAAATTGGATAATTTTATAATTAGGTAGACTAGAAACAAAAAAGCAGGGGTAGCCTTTGTCAACTGAACTCAGCGGAAAGAAATAATTCATTTGCAACGAAATAATTGTTTAATAGCTACTGTTTAAGTAGCCTAATCATGAGACTTAATCTGATGGTGAGAACTGAGAATATGCTACTTGCTGTTTTGTCGCGGGTCGATTGCTCTATAAGCCGACATATCATGATTTTGGTAGTTTCCATAACTGAGCGGTGACATATACTATTGTGATAGTGTAAAACATTTAACCATATCTATGATTTAGATGACCGTTCTACAATTATATAAATATTATTTAAAAGAAGAAAGAACGTTTCCCTAAACATAAAAAAAAAAGAAAAGTTCGGCGGTCGCTGAGGTAAGTTAAACCTATTCCTGCAGAGATGGGTATTCATAGGCTAATGTAAACGCTACCGTGATTACATTACATTACATTATAGGCATTTAGCAGACGCTCTTATCCAGAGCGACTTACACAACTTCTTATTACATTTATCCATTTATACAGCTGGATATATACTGAAGCAATTCAGGTTAAGTACCTTGCTCAAGGATACAACAGCAGTGTCCTACCTGGGAATCGAACCTGCAACCTTTCGGTTACAAGTCCAGTTCCTTAACCATTATACTACACTGCCGCCTATTCGATTTCATCTGGATCATATTTCAGCCGTCACTTTTTGATTTTGGCATACATGCCCTGTGAAAGAGAGGGAAAATATGTGTTTTATTCATTTGATTGTTTCAAAGTTCAATGTTGTCTGTGGGAGAAGAGCCCAATAAATATATTCTCAGTCTCACGAGTGAGAGTCGATGTGGTGGTTTGAACTTGAAACTCGGTGTCTGCGGTGGGTAACAGTTTTAATTTCCATGCTCCTAAACAGATGGCCATACTATGGTATTTCATGTTGAAAGGTCAAAATGGACATACAAATGTTATGGTAAGATAACATAGAATGCATAGAAATCAAATCAGTTAAATCAACACTAGCATTAGTTCATACCAGTCCAATAGGGACCATAAGTACTCTACTCTATTTGAGTGAACCTTACTCTATCAGAGTTTACATTACACTGAACATTTTGCCATGTAGGTACTCGGCTATGTCATAAACATACCCTATGCTGCAGGCTGAAGACTTTTTTCTGCAGTTGTACCAGTTTCTATTCTGAAAATTGGTCCCCTGTGTGCACGGTTATCTTGTTGTCTCAGACAGGGAATTGTACAGCCTATGTTACAGATTAACTCCAAATAAGAGCCTTTCCACTTTATCATATCTTGCGTGACCCATTCCTTCTCATGAACTCTCCATTAGCAGCCACTGCAAAATAATTTATCTGGATCAGCTATGACATCACAGACAGAACACAGAGCTATAACTCATGTTCTGATGAGTGGCTTGTCATCAGAAGTTAGAGAAACCATCGCCTGACTGAATACAGTACAAAACCAATCACTGGCTTGCACGCTGCAGAGGATGGCTTAGATAGTACCTTGGATTAAATTGAACTGGAAATAATCTATGCTACGAAGAAACTTGAACTGAAAAATACAGAAATTTTTTTTTCGTAGAAATGCTATCTTCTCAAATTGACATGAAAAAATTAAAGCAATATGGCACAACTCTTCTCAAAGCCTCCCTTAGTAAAACCCATGCAGAATTATACGTAAACTTGGCAGTACTGTGTGTCTCAGACAGACTGACAGACTGACAAGTGGACAGTAATCCTAAGGCAACCGTGCCGCCTTATCTACATGCATGGTGAGTTTACCTTGGTCAATACAGTATCTTCATTTTCCACAAAGACTTTTGTGTTGGATCGATACCCACCAGACTCAAACGCCCCAGTCGATGGATGTTTGGACATGACATTGTATAAACACAGAGATTTGATAAGGACAGCCATCGAAAACAGCTCCTCTGCTGAATGAATTATGAATGGCACGATTAACAGAATTAATCAGGTCTTCACAGGCACCACTGGGTTTCACAAGCTTAATGGAGTGGATTTCCTCCTGTTGCCGTTTGCTCCCTGGCCCCACACCACCAGCGAGCCTCTTGCAAATGTCACTTATTCTGTGGTGAATTTTAATCTTTAACTTGGTTGCCGGCCCTGCACTTAGAATCCTATTTCACAGAAGACAGAATAAACTGACTTTGATATACAGCCCAATTAAAAGGCCGAGCTCAACCAGGGTCATCACTTGCCTTCATGTCTATGTGTGCTTTCATGAAAGCTTTTGTTTAAGAAATGAACCAGAAATTCTGTCGCTGCAGCAGTCTATATCCATTTTGCCTGGTTAAGGGCCTGCAAGCTGCTTTTAGAAAAAAAGAGAAAAATCAGCCTATCTGCGTCCTTCTTTCAGTATAAGCTAATCAAAACCACTCTCCTCTAAAAAAAGAAAATAAATGTTGCACTAAAGTAGTCAGGTAAAATTATTATACTAGTCACATCTACATTTGTAAATAAAAGGTCAAGTCACAAACCATAAATTAATAAAATCCTAAGGAAAGTTAAATTGCATGTTTAGGAATGGTAAAGTCCAGTTTTGATAAACCATATTTTTCAAGGTGGATATAATTTTTCTGATAAATGGTTAGATATTTACAGTTTTACATTTACGGTATTATTATAGGGATTTAAGTATAAAAATGTTTTTCATGCAAAAAACTCCACCAATTTAAAATAAACAAAAATGTTGATTTTCTCAAAATTGGCAAAAGTGGAAAAACTCTGGAATTGTTTTATAGCCCTCACAATTTTAATTCACTCTCTTACTCATTACAAAATCCATGGCAGGAATGGACAAGCTCACGGCTATAACAAGCATGCCGCTCTGTTTCATTACAGGGGGGAAGACACGGACGAAAGACAAGTACAGAGTGGTGTACACAGACCACCAGCGCTTAGAGCTGGAGAAAGAGTTCCACTACAGTCGCTACATCACCATCCGGAGGAAGGCGGAGCTCGCCACAACCCTCAGCCTATCAGAACGACAGGTGAGTTCCCACGCATGGCTCATGCACCGTGGTCCTACCCACTGGTAATGTACAATGTATGCTCACTCACGCACACATGCATAGACACTGTCTCCCTTGGGAATACATATTTATGCTGTGACACCAATTAATGAAGCAATTAATCAATTATATAATTATACCAATATGCAAATTAACCAATTCTATAAATGGCCAGAAGAGGAAGTCACCAATTACTAGGGTAAAGAACTCAAGTAAGCATCTAATGTTTCAGCACATATAGGGTACACCATAATCAGTAGATAAATGAATCATATGCCCTGTTTGTTATAGCTTGCCATCAAGTGGTACATTTTAAATATTTACCTGCTCACCAGATGCCCTTTTTACATACATTTAAATAGCTAGATATATTTGTTCAAACAATATGGGTCTCATAGCCTGCTATTGGGCTCATCAGCAGGGCACCACACTGATCCAGCACAGCAAAAATGGTGGTGTACATTTAACACCCTAGGGTGTTAAATGTACACCAGCAGTGTTGGATTTACATTGGCATGTTTGCTGTGAGAGAAGCCACCTCACCACAGGGCAGACTGTGGTTTGTGTGTATCAATGACTATTGTGCTATTGATCTACAGAATCTGCTGTCCAACCAAAAAAAATGACTGTATGATGATCCAAGCAATGACTGTATGATGATTTCACTGCTTTAAATAATGACGATTTCTCACTCAACTTTGTCCATGACACTGGAAAATTATTTTAAATCATGATCTTTATAAATAGATGTATAATTATGCAACACTTTAACTGAAGTGTTCTTCTTGTAGGACGTAATAATAGTATATGCTTCAGTTTGCTATAATTTTTTTCAGGATAGCGATTACTGGGGTTAGATTCAATCTGAGCTTGAGCCTTAAGTTTGAGTAAGAAGCATTGATGGCTTATTTTGTCACGCTTGCCTGCAGGTGAAAATCTGGTTCCAGAACCGACGCGCCAAGGAGAGGAAGGTAAACAAGAAGAAGATGCAACAGCCACAGCAAGCCTCCACGACCACGCCCACCCCACCCAGCATCAGCACGCCCAGCAACGTCGCCATGGTGACCAGCAGCAGCAATGGTCTTGTTTCACCATCCATGCCGATGTCCATCAAAGAGGAATACTAAGGAGGGCCCTCTCTAATGACTATGGCTAAACCATCAAAAAATAACCATCGCTCTAAAGGAAGGTCCAATACACTGGGCAGATCTTGACTCGGCACCCCAAGAGCTTTTGAACTTAAAGAAAAGAGAGGAAAAAAAAACATTTATTGCTTGCTGCGATTTTTGTCAAAAACTACTAAGAGAGAAAAAAGAGAGAAGAAATATATATTATATATAAATATGAACCTGTATGTTTAACAGCGTAGTTCTGTTGCCACTTCCACTTGCTCACTGCTCATCTAATGCATCTCATTGCTGGAAATCTTTTGTAAATGCTCATGATTTGATACTCAGTTTGAATGCGTGTATGTGTGTGAAGATAATTTGTATTAAAAGCTTTATTGTCATTTTGCTTCATAGTTTTATCATTTTTGAGGAAGGATAAAGTCATAGATTTAGAAGGAAGGACAGGCAAAACATACTCTGATATTTTCTTTATATCTCTCCGAACGACTGTGCTTGTGTCCGGTGCACTTACAGTACCTGGCGGAGTTTCCGAGGATCGACAACACATTCCTCTTCTTACAGAATGTCAGCTCTGCTAGGCTTCTCAAAAAGGCCGACCTGGCCTGAAACATATCAGTACCTTCTGGGTCAATAAACTATATGGAGCCCAAGGGAGTTACGGACCAAAACATCTTTTCAATACTTTTCAAATATCAGAAATTCTAAAGTTGAATGCAGTCATCATAGTCAAGGTAGTATTCTTAGTAAAACTGCAGCTTGAAGTATGAATGCTTTATGTAAATAGTGTTTAACATTGCTAACATTCTTGAAAAAACATGAATGATATGAATGACCATCCACTTTTTTTTTTTTCTTGAAAAACAAAACTAAAGAAGTTCATAAGGTTATTCCAGCAGTATTCCTTGAAAATTAAAGATAATCAAGGAAGCTGGAAAAATGCATGTACTGGGAAAGGGTTACCCTAATGTTTTCAAAATGTTTTGAGACCCAAAAAATGTTCACTGGGTAACACTGGTAATTTCTTTCCTATATATTCATTTTGATATTGAATGTGAAAAGTTTTTTATTACTTCCTCGCTTCCATTCATTTTAGTTTGTGGCCTTGTACCTCGGAGCCACAAACAAATTGTCCATACGCTTGAGGTAAGAATGGCAATGTGAACACTATCACTTTAACATTGACCTGAAATTTTTTGCCTTCTTTTCCTCACAAACCCAGTTTGCCCAAGTACAGTGTTCACCCAAACGAAGACAACAAACACTTGAATTTATACAGAAGTCAAAGTTAAGATCAAATGTTGGATCTAGACCACAGCCTTATGTCAAAACCAGGAGTTGGGCCAAGGAAGCCTTGCCTCCTCACCAAAAGTCCAAGTGTGATGCAATGGGAAAACAAAAGCAGGTTAAATGGTGTATTAAACCAAAGTCACAGTAGTTAGGCGAGGGGGGGCGATAGTAGCAGCTGTGGGAACCTGGGTTATTATAGGGTAAAAACAGTAAAAACGAAATGCGTGACTACGAGTGATTAAATTGTGGATGGCACAGGGAGCTGCTTGAGGTGCCTTATCAGGGTATAAGACGAGGAAGGCATTCTCTCAGCCCACGTATCGGCCCCGTCGCATGCACAGGTTTATTTGCCCGTCTCGTTAACAAACTCAGGGAGTGGTGTCCAAAGGGCAAGGTGAGGATCGAGCAAATAGAGCGAGCTAATCCCCCTCCCGACACCTCTGCAGCCCACAGGTGTGGGAGCGCGGAGGTCATGTTCAGGCCTCAGGCATGGTGTATATTCACACACGTACCATACCCATCACACCTGTGCTGGGATAGGCTGCTGGATTTATGAGGAGGAGCAATATAATAGTTTAGCTTGTAATTACAGCAAGAGAATGTTTATTGATAATGAGGAAGAGGAAGAGCTCAAAGGGACCTGGGGGGGGGGTTCTGCGAGATATTCGGGGGTGCTGCAAGGTATAGGGAGGTATTAAGAGTGTGCTGGGGGTTGTGGAGTGTCTTATAGCTCATGTGCTGCCATATCTCGCATACAAAGGGTGAGTTTGGATTTCCACAGGATGTTGCAGAGATTGGATATCAGACAGATACAAGCATGAACTTTAATCAATGCCTTCATGTCCTCACCTAGAAATACACATATAGCTTGAGCTGTAACGGCAACACAAAATCAATAATAGCACCAGCGTACTTTGGGAGGACAGGCTGAGTGCAATGGCAGTTTTCCCTTGCTGCAATAAAAATTTTTTAAATGTTGTGCAAGTATGATTTTTTAAAATTGAATTGGGACCGGATCTAACTTATACATTTGAACTAACCGGTACAATATTTGAAACAAAATTGCAGAATCGTGGGATAAAATGCATCTCTCAAAACTTTGACGCTTGTGACCTACCTGTTCAGGGGACAGGGGAGGTCAGCACTGGTTTTGCGATGGCGTGATTGAAAAGAGCCCGGGGTAGTCAGGTGCTTTTTTCCCCTTTTGGCGTTTTTTGTGAAAAGTCATCGCAGCTTTGCCCCTGTCACACTTTCCATTTTTTATCATTTCTTGTCACTTTCTAGCGACATCGTTTGGCTTCATTGCAGAAAAATCGACGACTCCCCCCACCCATCTCCGTGTGCTAGGGAGAACTGCACTTTGGCATGGTGTGCAATAAAACACAATCGTCGAGCTTCTTTTTTCCCTCTGAATAAGTGTGCAGTTGCTATGGAATGGGCAGATATGGAAGGGCTTGGGGGATGGAAAGCACCTGCCGGCTGTGTGTTTAAACAGACAGCAAAGCACTGGGTGTGTATGAGGAACGACTTGCATGAACGCTGGAAATATATCATTAACATGAACCGAAACACAGACCGGGAAATAATGACTGATACAGAGAATGCCTGGAAAGCCCTTCCCCTGTCGGTTGTTTATTTCTACAGACATCGCATCTGTTTATTGCTTTACTGGAATGTTTCCATGTTCCCTTGTGGAAAAAAGGACTCGTGTCGACGTGGACATTATGACATTATAATCGTGTTTAAAAGATCACGTCATTAGCTGTCATGTACCAGTGAGGCTGTACCAGTGGAAGCGACATGGTACATTGTGCCTTGTACAACTTTGGTTCATCCTACATAAACAATGAACATAACAACATAAGAAAGCCGGAGTAATTAACACCAGTCAGCCTATTTAAGCTCCTTCATTGTGCACATCTCAAATCTTTGCAATAAATCTGTATATATATATATATATATATCTCACAGCAGTTGTATTTAAATAATACATTTATTGTAAACATCAGCAAGAAAAAAGAAGAAATAGCAGTTTTTCTACAATTGAAATCAAATGTGTTTAGGGGTACGGGTACCACTTTCTGCACTCAATTCAGTTGAGTTAGTTATTAAATTTATTTTATTTTATTCTTTCCCATCTTTTATAAAAAGGAAGGGCATTTAAAGGCAAGATTAGAATAGAAATCATTCCTTTCCTCTCGGCAGCAGGAGACTCTTGTTCCTAATTCCCAGAAGGCCATAAAGTTTATGGGTGTGTGCTCTGTAAAGACCTTCAGCATAGTGACAAAGACATGTTGACCATGGTTGTGGAAAAAGACCAATTCCAGCTCTCAGCTTTCACTCAATGAGCAACAGTGTGTTCCAAAGTTTCTTCTGAAGCTCTTCTGAAATAAACAATTTCAGTTTAAAAAAAAAAATATAGATTAATTATGACTATAGTATATTTTAGCTCTCAAAAGAGTACTATATTGTACTTATATAACATGAAATATATTTGTTTGTTGGTAAGCCTAGATGGACTGAGCAGCCTGCTGTTATTCAGTATGTATTTTATTCTTATGATCTTAAACATTCTTATGTCAGAATGTATTGTTATGTTCTGAAATGGTAAAATATTTAAATACAAGCAGCTTAAATATGAAATAAATCATAAATATTTAAGATGTATATTCAAGTGATAACTGGAATTAAATAGCCTACACGGTGGTGGTGGTATTTATGTAATGACTAAGAGAATGATTAAAAAGTATTAAAGTCCCATGAAATTAGGCAGGATTTTCAGCTTGGATCTTATTGGCATGCGTAATGATAAGATAATAGACTGCTTATTGCTTCTTAACGGAAAGACAGGTATGCCCTGAGCTAAGAAACAATATCACAACTTTAGGCTCCAGCAATGAAATCAATTGCTTCCCAGTGCTTTATTTTAACTTAAATAACTGTGAGTTTATAGAGCAGTTGCACCATAAACTTTCACTTTTACAATATAGTTACTGCCCCTAATATCCTCTGTATTGGTTAGATTCATTCTAAAATAAACAGAGGAGCTGTAAAGCAATAGTAATCAGAATGGTGTCAATGCGGTTAGTGTCTATAAATGTCCGATATTCTTAAGTAGGCCTACACCTTTACTGGACACCTGCAATTGGAACTACTGTTTTTACAGCTACATTGGTCTGAATAAAATGCCAGTACACGTATATTCCACTGACAATGCGCATGTATAAAATTCCAATGTGATTTGGATTAAAAACATTTGTAGACAATCTTTTAATAATTTCTTATTATAAAAAAGATTAGCAATAAAGCCCCTTTTTGATGATGTCCTTGTTAATCGGTAGAAATGCAAAAAATGCATCTGAAACACATGCATTTGCGCACGCACAAAAAGATGTGTACGTCACTTTCCCTGTGGATTTGGGATTCATAAAAACAAACTTGACGCCAAAACATGCACACATTTACGCAGACTATGGCCCATGCCCACACACATTTTGGAGCCTGTGGGAATTGGCGACTCCGATGGCAAAGTAGTGAAATTCAGATAAAATGTCCCACAGAGCCATTTAACTCAAATCCTTTCACTTCATATCAAAGCACATAGCCTTCTAATAATCATCATCTCTTGTCAAAGGAGGATCTAGGCCTAAATAGTTTGTGTCTTTTTGGTGTTAGTCTAAAAGTTCATATTTACGCACCCAGACTTTCCAAAAAACGATAATACTGCCGGTGACACCTCCCGCGTGATACAAGTTTCAGCTCATGCCAGCAGGGAGGCGGTATAGCATAGAGTCCCAGCAGCAAAGACGCATACGATTCAAGCGCTCTTTATTCCATACATTCGAATGCTGAATGCAAGGTCCAACAATGGGATTTCAGTTTGATGGCTACTATGGGTTTAATCGGGGAGATATTTACGTGGATGTAACATCTCTATGTTTTGTGTGGATGTATCTGTTTTTCATGTTTGTAACTAATGTGAAACTGTGCCGCTTTAAGAGGCAAGATACATTTTTCGGGTAATCAGAGAACAATATAGTCATACCATATATTATAGTATAACATTTTGAATAATGTCTCATCACTGGCTGATATGAGTCGTGGCTCAATTAGGCTAATAGCAGCAATTATTAATTCCTGACTATGGCAGTACTACCTAATTAAATTTGCATCCACTTCAATATCTGATGACTTCTTCTTAATTTCCGAAATGGTTCAGCTGCTGTCACATGCTACCACTCCACAGATCTTCTTTTGTCCATGGATATGACAAATGTATATTTTAGAAGTTCATACTGGTAGAACGAGAATACAGACATTGCAGATTAAAATTCAGTCTGGCTGGAAATTCCAAGTTTTTTTATTTTATTTTTTATATCAGTTGCGTCAACAATGTGTAAACAATGAAACTGCGGTTATGCAAGAAGAGATGTGCACAGTGTTTAAGAAAAACAAAGAGCAAACTACAGCAATGACACTTTTCAGAGGGAATATTTTAGGCTGCAGCAGAACCTGTGTGAGCACCACACACGCTGCATTTCTTGAATCCTCTGGTGTACACCAGTTATTATTATTGATACGTTCTGTGAAGCATGCAAAATATGCATAAAAAAGTTTTTTTTTGTGGCTGATATGTGCTACCTGAGTGGTTGTTATTAATATATCTAACATTTTGTTTAATGTTTAATGCAAATGAAGTGTAAGCATTACCAATGGTATGTGTGAGACGTGTGGCATAGTGCATAGGGCATCATTATGCAAAATCCCCCCCCCCGTGTGTGCGGGAGTTAGAGCCCCACCACCGCACCTTCTGAGCAACCATTTCTCCTCTATCTGTTGCCCTCTCCGCATTCATCCTGTCTGAATAAAGCAAAACTATGAAAGGAGGATGGGCTTGTGTGCTCGCCTAAAATAAATAAATTTGTGAGCCTAGCTCATATTTTTTCTTGTGGATAAGAAGGCTGCTGATTTTATTTTCAACTGGTGGTAAATGTTGCAGTTTATGAGATGAGAAAGGAATCCACAAGTCTTTCCTAAACACCTCATTCATAAGAAAAAACATTTTTAAGATTCATTGTTGTAATAAGCAAATGGGTTAGTCAATTATCCAAGCTGTATAAATGGATAATATGTAAAAAAAAAAATGTTTAAAAGTTGTGTAGGTCGCTCTGGATAAGAGCGTCTGCTAACTACCTGTAATGTAATGTAATGTAATTGAAATAAACTATGATTGATTAACTGTGATGTGATTTATCAATTGAATAAACAAAGAAGCTGAAGTTATTTTTATTATTTTTGTTTTGCTTCGTTTTTATTATCTATAGCTGCAGGAAATGCATCCCTTTGTGTCCGTCGGCAAACATCTGAATACTGTATGTAATTGAACCATGCGCTATGGATTGTAAAAACATAAAACAAGAATTAAGCTGGTTAAATTACATTGTCATGGAGACTCGTGACCGTATACGTAGTCATAGTTTGTGGTTTCATTGTAGTTGTGCAGTTAAAATCATATCTCAGACTGGAACTGCCACTGAACAAATTATAAGGAGAATGGATAGAAATACCCACAATCATTGATAAACTTCTCTTCCTTAGAGCAACTATAAATTTGTCAATTTTTCTTGTTGATTATTAGATGTTAATTAAACTATGCAATTCAATTTTTCAGTAGAAATATAATATAAAGTGGTATTTGTGGATTTCTGTCAGTATTTGTCTGCTACATCCATTAAAGCCAATGGACTCCATAGTCAGGCTATTGATAAAAGGTATTTTTCTACACTGTATAAATTAGGACATTAGGACATGTAAGTTGAAGTTTGAACATCCTAACCTGAAATGTAAGGATTGTGTCAATGACAAGAAAATGTGAGAATACATTTATATATTTTGTAAAAAAAAAGATTTACTTATTTTTTAATTTCAAAGACAAACTGTGAGTCATTTTTTGAGATTTATGATGATGTTGGTGCCTAGGCGGATGATTATGATGACTTTTTACACTGACATAATATACCATCTCTTGTCTTGCCTGAATGCATGTCAATAAGTAAAACTGATTAGTTTCACACCGACATCTCATGAGATTTATGAATCAATGAGTTGTCAATGGATCAATGAGATTTGATTTGAAAAATTAAATCAGATCTCAGTCCTGCTGTGCCAGTACTATTATTTCAAATTGTATTCTTACTTACATAATTTGTGATTTTGGGTGATATGCATTCAATGCTGAAAAACTGAAAAACTTTCATTCCACTAGTGTTAAGGACAAATCATAAATTAATTTACAGTTTTTTTCGATTGCTTTGACTCATTTTGCACAACAGAGTTTCAATGTGCAAAACTCTTAACACAGAATGCTATACTGCTCATTTTGGGTTCAAAATGTAATATAGCATGCAAAATAAAAATACCAGTGTCAAATCAAAGAATATTATATGCAAAAGTTTATCAAAGCACCAGAACATTAGATATTTCAAACAATGAAGTTAAATCATTGCTGCATTTCCAATATACAACAGTCATCATGAAATAATGCTGCCAAACACAAAATCCTTCTGATAAAAAAAAGTGTTCTTTGGTCATAACGCAAAATGCTATACTCCTAATCTTGGGCTCAAAATCATATATAGCATGCACAATAGAAACAACTGAACCAAATTGGATTGTATTTCATGCTAAAGTTTATCATAGTGTCAGAACAGTGGATATGTTTATCATTGAAGTTTAATTATTGGTGCATTTTCAAATACAACGGCCATTATCAAATAATGTGGTCAAACACAAAATACTTGCTACCAAAAAAGACTATGCAATGGTCATTTCCTCATAAATGCTTGAAATTATGTACAGCAAGCATCCCCTGTGATAGACTGCAGTTTTGTGCTTGTGTTTTTATGAAAGACAAACAAAATATTAGATTAGATTATATGAAGTTTAATCATTAAAGAAAAATCATACAGTAATGCAGTACTGTAAACTCAACTGTATTGTACAGTAAAAACAAAAACAACAGTAAAAGCAAAAACAGTTACAGTAACAACAAACTTTACTGTAAAGTAAAAAAAAAACTGCTTCTCTGTGCTTAACCAGCATTTTGCCTCTCCGCTGCATTTGGCCACAGAATTTTGTCAACGTTGCATCTGATGTCTTCGTTGGCAAGACAGCGCTGGTAAAATCTTTGAGTGCCTTATCCACCCCTGACACTGCTGGGCTGTAATGTCATCGCATGCCTCATCCATGGCCTGAAGGAGCGTTTCCTGCTCATATGGACACCTATCGTATTCCTTCCACCACCAGGCCGAGAAAAACTCCTTGATGGGGTTCAGAAAGGGGGAGTAAGGTGGAAGGAATTGGAATCGGAACTACGGATGGGCTGTAAACCAGTCTTGCACAGCCAATGCACGATAGAAGTTTACATTGTCCCACACAATGATGAACACCATCTGAGCATTTGGCTGTACGAGACGGTTGTACAGCCCATCCAGAAAATGTATGAGGCGCACGGAGTTGTACTATGCCCCCAGCAGAGGGTCAGGCTGACCAATCAGGGATGGGTGTGTGTGGGCCTGCCCAATGGTCTCAGGGCTGGGTCTAGGCAAACTAGGCATGTACAGTACCTATTACCTATATACTGTATATTTACTGTACATGGTCCACGACCATGACCACGACCACGACCATGATCCTGTCCTTCGTTACCAACCTCAACCTCACTGACCTGCTCCATGTTGTCAGAAACTGCCATTCAGGTTTCTAAGCAGCCTTTTTTGTAGTGGTGAAGATATTATCAATTGTGTTGCAATGCTACTCACCTGGGCAAGGTTGTTGGAAGTACTGAGACATGACTACAAACACCTGTTGAATTGATTTAGTGATCTGCATTTGTAGTAATAAACATTTGAACATTGTTGTAATATTAGGTGGCTGTATTCTGAGAATGGAGCATATGATTTAGAGTTTGGCACTTTGTATTAACAGTTTAGGATGTCCTTAGGATGTAGTGTCCTAAGGTAAGAATTCTGCAAGTCAGTTTAGCACTTTGCGTTAACAGTTTTACACTTTGTATGTCATCATAGGATGTAGTGACTTAAGGTAAGAATTCTGCATGTCAGTTTAACACTTTGCGTTAACAGTTCTACACTTTGAATGCCAGCATAGGATGTAGTGTCTTAGAGTATGAATTTTGAAAGTCAGCACTTTGCATTTTGAGTTTTGTACATTGAAATTTTGCTGTGCAAAATGAGTCAAAGCAATCGTAAAAAACTGTAACTGTGGCTTCAACAATGCAATTTAATTGAGAACACATTCTCATTTACAGCAACTGCCTGGCCAGGATGTCAAAATAAATAATTAACATGTACAGTAAGTAAGGTTAAGATGCAAGTAAGATTTTTGATGTGAAGCACTTTCTGCAAACAGTTTCACAGTTCACACCATATCAGTGATGTGTCCTTTCCAATGAGATTCTGAAAGTACAGCATGATAATAACATGAACCAAAGAGCAGGAGTGTGGTGCGTGGGTCGAGTGTGTGTGTGTGTGTGTGTGTGCTGCTGTGTGTTTATGAGTGAGTGTGCGTCTGCATCTGTGTGTTTGTGCATATGGGTGAAGTTGCATTTGTGCAATTTTGCGGGTGTCTGTGACTGTGCCTGTGTGTGTGTGAGAGAGAGTGAGAGTGTGTGTGTGCGTGCATGTGTGTGTGTGTGTGTGTGTGTGAGAGAGAGAGTGAGAGTCTGTGTGTGTGTGTGTGTGTGTGCGTGCGCATGCTTGTGTGTGCGTGTGCACACATGCCTGCGCTTTTTCTTTGATGCCATCCAGCAGTGCTGTGTCTCCCCAGCTCTACCACAGCGCTCCGCTCACCCTGTCATAAACAGCCATCCAGGTCATTCTGTTTTATTGCTGATTGTTAATCAGTTCTGCCGATGACAACAATGGGCAGCCAGGGCTTTGAAACTAGGGAAAGGAACCTTTCAACTCTCCTCAAGTCAAAGCTCTGCCCTCTCTTTTCCACTTCAATAAGGGCAAAAAGCAAGCGGAATGCTCACCGTTTCATAATGGAGGACAGTGTTGTAAATGACATCACACGTTTGAGGACGGCTACTGTAAACAAGGCTTCGGGGATAAAGATAATGAGAGCAGTACAAACATTTTTGTATGTGTTGGGAGTCATAGTCTCACGCATCCTGTGCGCAGATAAGAGTAAAAAACAATGAACGTTCACAGGTAAAATGAGACAACGGACATTTGAGCGCATCTTACCTTCAGCATTCTCCTGTCTCTATATAGAATAGAATAACTTTTATTTTCCCGTTAGGGAACTTCAGTTGTAGCCACCAGCAACAACAAAAAAGACATAAACAGTGGGGCAGACGGTCTGCCGCAGACCCACAACCTACAAACAAACATATCAAATAAAGACATTCAATAGAATCAGGAATATATCTCAGGGTTAATACATTAGTCTGCTCACAGGGCCCACGAGTGTCCCACTGTCAGGACTGCTGAAAGCTGATAGAGCCTTGCTTGCAAGGCAGTGCTGAGCTGGAGCCTGAAGGTTGTTACATGCTGGCATGTAAATGTGACACAACAGTGAAGGGTTGTTTATTTCTCTTGTTTATGTCCACTGTTTTACCACCAATGGATACAATGTTGCAAACGCTCATTTTTTAAGTAGGCTTGTGCCAGTCACAGCTGAGCTGACATGGGCCAGTACACTGGGGGTGTTTCTACCTTTAAAGTAGCACAGGCAGTATCATGAGCCAGCCTGGTCCCAGCTCTACAGTGGAAAAGGGGTGTAGTGAGCCAATCTGGTCCCAGCTCTAAGGTGGGAAATAGGTATAATGAGCCAGCCTCTCCACTGGAAAAATATAATAAATTATTGTAATTTTTCCTCCTTATCTTGTATTAATATTGTATTAAACAACAAAAAAAACTTCATTCCAATTAGACACATTGCAACCAATGTAATAAAAGGGGAACATATTGAGGACCAATTGCTGCTAAGACAGGTTCATATTCATGGTCCAAGGAAAGTGAAATAATTTATTATAAATCACATGCCTTTGAGTTGGCTCTCTTCACTTGTTGGAAAGGAACAGTATTTTGTGTACTGAGAGCATCTTAGTAGAACACTAGTTCTGCATCTCTTCACTGTCGGGTGGTCTATGGGCTTTCACTCTGCTAATTAGCAACATCAACAGGCCTTTAATAAGTAGCTATGATCCTGATATCTGCCTCTGTGGTTTAAAGCAATCAGCAGAAGGTCATCGATCATATTCACAAACAGGAGTCCATGGGGCTTGGAGAACTGTTGGCATGTTAATCGTTAACTTAATGACTACGTACCTATTAACTAATAGCTCCTAATGACGACGACTTCCTTGCCGTTTAACATTTTCAGAGGTGCCCCTGAATGCTTTGGTTCATTCAGGTTCGTGTGCTTAAGTTTTGTGGAATCGCTGGACAAGGTAGTGATTTCTTCAGTGTACTGCATACATAGTTATACATATTGTCAACGCATAGAACTGAGGCTCAGATTGGTTCTGCCAGTGGTAAATACCACTCAGTCTGCCCGTCACTCCTCGACTTTGTCTAATTCTTGAGAGCTGCCCTAAAATTGTGAGCAGAAAAGGTTTATTAACCCTGCTTTGGCTGGCTGCTGTGCTTTTGTAAATCCACTTGTGCAAAATCATATTACCTGTGTCAGCCATTCTACAGTGAAAATGTAAATAAAAATGAGCTCAATAAAAAGCTGGCGACGAGTTCATAGTTAATTAAGACAAATGGCCACCGCCATTAAAATAGTTTTTGTCTGGTTTTCTCAGGGATTCTGTTTAGTGTTCATCCATTAAGACAGAGCTAATGCTTCATAACTTATTTATTTGTTTGTTTATTTATTTATTTCAGAATTCGACATTCCAGACATGCTGTATTCACATGGCAGTCCCAATCCCAATGCATGAGGCATGTTTCACTAAACAGCTGGATTGAATCAGCACTAAGAGAAATAAGATTAATAATCATTAATGCCCTAAGTAATACCAACAGGGTATCTATCGTGCAAAGTGCGCCAGCTCGTCTCACCGTTCACAAAGCACCTCCTCTTGTGGTCAGGGTCATTGACATGTAGATGTGGCTGACTTCCTCAAACGTGTGAACGTTGAATGGGTCTCGGGAAAAAAGAGGGACTAATGGGTGGCTCTCGCAAGGTTACCGTGAGGGCAATACCTTAACGCACACAACAGTGGTGATTTGTGTAAGAATGCGCTGTCTGCCATGGCACACACTATATATACACAGCTTATTCGCCAGAAAACTTCCGGAGAGTTGATGGAATACATGGAACACAAATACCTATTTGTAATAGTCTATTAATTAATTACATTTGAACAAATACGGTTTAGAATTTTCCAAAATACTTATCAGACATATTATACTATAGTGCTATAGCCACGGATAGCTTCCAACAGTGTGATGGTGATGTGGTGTGTGCCCGGCTCACAGTCCGTAATGTTAATTGCAGCATCGCTGTCATCAAAGGAATCATGGCGCTGTAACACTCTGGAGTTTAAGTGCGTTGTTTGTTGTTCTCTCTTGAAATCAGATCCTGCTCATAACACAAGCTGGTAAGATTAGTTTATGCTAGCAGTCTGCAGAGAATAAATGTTTAAAAGCAGAGGCAGTCATCTTGGTCAATAAAACCAGATAAGGTGCTAATTTGGCTAAAAGATTTGGAAGCTGGAGTGTGGAGAGTTACTGGAGTGTGGAGAGTTACTAATATGGTTAATACAAATTAATACTAATACTAAGACGGTTAGGGATCTGCTCTCACTCTTATCAAGGCTGGTAAAATTGCTTTCTTGTTCAGGTTCAGGGAGTTCAACAGCCAAAGTACCTCACACAAACATCCTCCTCATATGCTTGATTGTAGGTGTGGCCATAAAAGGAGCCTGGCGGCATCTCACCAACTCTTCATCTTACGTTCCTCCCACACCAGCTTCTTTTCCCCACATCCGCCCCTCCTTACAACTCTTTCGCCTCCTCCTCATCGTCATATCGTCCTTCACCACCACCCTCTCCTGCCCTCGCTGCCTGCTAGCTGCCTTCTCCTCCACGTTTCCTCGCTCTTGCCTGAGCTGCTTTTCACCTCCACGTCATCGTTGTCTCCTCCTCCCTTCCTCAGTCCTCCTCATTCACATGTCCACAACACCACCTTTTCTTTATCAAGACAATGACAAATATTAACAATGACAAATCTATCAGTCTGGCCAAAGGCTCTGCGTTGTAGGCATTATTTATTTATTTAGAGGGGGCAGGGGGTATACGCTGTGTACAGTTTGCATAAGTTTGTATATTGCTTTTTGCTTGCTTTAAGTTGTATCAACTTAAATGTTCAACTACAAAGGCCTTAAAACATCAGTTCTAACACACACTAATAAGTTTGACTAAATTGATATTTTGAGTTAATCAACTTTGTCTCCAGAAGTACAGTTTACTCAAAATTTTGTTTGCAGAATGTTGACTTATTTTTTTGTACGTTGAAGTCACCTACAATCTTTTACTGTGTGTGATCGAGGCCATGAGCAAAGCGAATGCGAAAGTCAGGTGCAAACTGGGATTGGTTTATAGGCTAAAGGGAGAGTGGATGGGAGTGGGGCGTGCGCGGTGTTGAAATATGCCTCATGGGAGAGAGAGGTGCTGTAAATGTTAATCATTTTTGAACTCAATGCTGGAAGCTGAATATTTCCACACTGTTAAACTGCTGTTAAATCTTCAGACAGCAACTCTTGACATTTTTTTGTGTAGTAACTACAATGTAATGTGATCTCCTAACAGATGAAAGATGGATGCTATCCATAGCAAGTTTCAAGATTTAGCATGTAAGTTGCTTTTTGTTGCATGTTAAAACCCAAATTTTGGTCGTCAATATCTCTGCTGTTTTAGCACCAACAACCATGACACTTGGCACTATATGTAAGATGCATTATTATATGCATGAATCGCTTTCATTTCCAATGTATGAACAGATTATAACATAACTCTAAAAATTTGACCTTCCCCGACTTTCTCTGTTGTGTAAAAGAGCCTAGGGTTTGATTTTTAAGTAAAGGCTGTGGGTCGGATTTGCCGGGAAAATCATTTTGTGAAAGAAGGATGTGATGTCAAAGCGCACCCCTGAGTGCCTTCCCTCTCTTCTGAGTGCTGGCCCGCCTCCCACAGCACCAGATAAGGGCTAGCGAACTGAACAGTCGTGTAACACAACACTAACTAGCTAGCTGCTGAGAAATTGACCGGCTCCTGTCCCAACACCTTCGTCGAGTCCACCAAAGGCAAAGATAAAGGTTTTAGCGGCCGAAGCCCGTGTGGCCAAACGGCCACAAGTTCAAGTGGATGTGAAGCAGTGGCGGCTCCTGAGCTGAAAATTGGGGAGGCAGAAAACTTCCCTTTAAACTGATTATTGGTCTTAATCATTTTTCAATCAGTTTCCTTGATTAACAATAGGCTACATCAGCGTTTAATTCACCAATTACTCAATGCCATCAAATGTAGCCAGTTCTCCTCAATTAGGCTATTAGGCAAGTAATAAAATTATTTTAACTTGCATCGCAAAATTGTGCACATTTTAATCAACATTATAATTGTGGATACATGTGCTCTTTGTTCTCCGCACTCTTAATTCCGAAAATATCCATGGAAATTAAACGATCTTAAAGCTCAGCTTTTGTTAGATAATTTTTTTAATTATTTTTAAAAAATAATCTAACAAAAGATGAGGTTGTGCTAAACCTGCAATAAAAAAGAATCTAACAAAAGCTGAGCTTTCAGATCGTTTAATTTCCATGAATATTTTCGTAATTAAGAGTGCGGAGAACGAAGAGGACATGTATCCACAATTATAATGTTGATTAAAATGTGCACAATTATGCGATGCAAGTGAAAATAATTTTATTACTTGCCTAATAGCCTCATTGAGAAGAACTGGCTACATTTGATGGCATTGAGTAATTGGTGAATTAAACGCTGATGTAGCCTATTGTTAATCAAGGAAACTGATTGAAAAATGATTAAGACCAATAATCAGTTTAAAGGGAAGTTTTCTGCCTCCCCAATTTTCAGCTCAGGAGCCGCCACTGATGTGAAGGAATAATTATGATGATTAAATATTTTTTGTTTTGATTACATGTTGTTTGAAATACAATAGACCAACATAGCTACAGAACTGTATAGCAGCTAGTCAGATATAAAAAAAAGTACTGGAAATCCCTGATAGTGTAGAGAGCTGAAGTTTGGATTGGTTGTGCTCATTTGAATTTTCTGTCTTTTGTGACTTTTGACCAAGCCAAAGTTCTCACTTAAAAACTTTTTTTTTGTTATGAATAAATAGAATCTCAGGCAAGCTGCTCCATCGTGTCCAACTCGTGTCCAATGTCATAGGCAGGTTTTCCCCCAAAAAAGTTTTTTTTAATCTCACTTGAAGTTCCAGCTTAAATAAAGGTTAAATAAGAATTTTAAATTGATTTGATAGATAGACAGAAAGATAGATATATCTCACGGCTCATGTCTGTATTACCCATGGTATTGTCCTGTCAGGTCACAGGTCATCTCTTCCTGTCTGGTGGCCTTCCCTCCATTTCCCAAGGGCCACAGTTACACTGGGATCTTACACTTGACCTGCGTTTCCCGTGGTTTCCGTGGCAGCCGTCTAGGCCTGCATTGTGTCACCGTTCCTGTGTCACCTACTCAAAAGGGGACTCCCCTTCAAATGCTAAGATCAGAGGACTTCCTCCCTATTGATGACAAGGGACAGAGTGCCTGTGCTTTTTGTCCTCCCAGATCTGGGCTCCACCTTCTTACCTGAGGAGTCGGGGGTTGGGGTCAGGAAGCCCCATGGGGGCCCCTTGGAGAGGTCTGTAAGAATGCCACTGTTTTTAGACTAAAGTGGACGGCATACTTCATCAGACACTGTCATTTAGACATCAAATAGAACAGTAAGACTGTTGTTTTTCCTTCGTATGACGTCTTCTGTGCAGGCTGCCGAGGCAAACTTTCTCAGGCGAAGTTTGTTCTTCATTGACCCTGTCTGTAATTGGTATAAATATCAGAGTTCTAATTGGTTTGTCTTTTCAAGTAAATTGTTCGAGGTGTCCGTCTTTTGTTTTTGTCTAAACGTCTTTTGTCTACCCTGTCTGATGAAGTATGCTGTCCGCTTAAGAGATGGCATCTGCAATGAGTAGAAAAAGATGATAGCTGGAAAGGGGAGAACTCACAGAGGGATCTCCCTGGCTGTTGGTAAATTAAATATTTGGGGGAAGAAACATTTTAATGTACAGCAAAATAATCTGCCCAGGTTAACTAAGAAGAAATAAAAACAGAAGGCCTAATAGTCTGTTGGAATTAGGCAAATGTGTTTTTGGAAAGGGTGTTTTTTTATGTAGAGACTTAAAAAGGCCTTTGGCCATATGGTTTAAGCCAATTTACTTTGTTTAGGAAAAACTCTTTAATTGTGCTTACCTTTTATGACACAAAACATTCAGAGATAGAAAATACGTTATATTCATTTTATTACTCTAGACCTGTCTGTGTGGTCCCATTTTATGCCCATCACTGCTGTTACTAACTTTAAGTCCAAAGAGCCAAAAAGGCCCTTATTGTGTTTTGTCTCTATATTTGATATCTTTATGTAAATACAAAAATATATAATGTAGTCTACAATCTTATTAAAAAAAACATTGTGGACTTCCGAGGGTAATAGGTTCACAAATTAAATAGTCAGCTTCTCTCATTTCCATCCATAAGTGAGGGTAACTACCCAGAAACCTAGAACTGCATTAGTAGCGTGTGGCTCAAGGACTGAAATGCCACTCTAACACAAGCTGGAAAATAATATGACAGTTTACAGCAGCTATTCATGTCATAGTAATTCTGACATTTCCCCACCATTGTCGTCAAAGCAAACTCCAGCAAATTAGTGGAATTTATTCTCTCTTTTTTTTTTACCAGCATGGAGTAAAGAAATGTTGATGTGAGAAAATTCCCAGCAAATGATGCTGCTTGGCTGGAAGATGAACAAACTTGGATGGGCTTTGACAATGAAATACTCTCTGTCTATGGTGCCATACATAGACAGAGAGGGTACCAGCGTTAAGGATACCCACAGTAGGTAGGTTTGGAACTGGTAGGTTCTTCTAGGAACTCCGAACAGCCGCTGGCCTTATGTTTCAATATACACCATTTGCAGTCGCATTTGGAGTGGTGGGATTATCTTCGTCTTTATGGATTTATGGTACATTTATTGTTTTACAGAGACAAGTGCTTGTTTTGTTTGAAAGAGACAGCTGAACGCCCTCACACTTAGCCATGGTCTCATTTGTGAGGGAGTGTCGTGGCAAAGCATCCCGTTATGTACGGTATGGTTTCACACATTTGCCTTCACATATTAACCCAGAATATAATAATGTTCCTAAATATACAGGTCAACTTCTGAATTGCATTATATGATGGTATAGCAATAAGCTTGCATACTTACAGCAGCTGTGAATGGTGTCGCATTGGATCTGAACATGGTTCTTTCATTTAAGGCCATTTGCAGATATGATCAGATCAGTGCTGGAACAATACAGGCATAATGGTAGATGCCTACTTCCAAGGCCCCCAAGCGGTCAACCTGGGCTGCATTCCAGGGCTGAATTCCTTGGTCACCCCTTAAGGCCTCATGCTCTTGGCGAGGGCTCTCCTTTTGATCACATGGCACGATATCACCAAACAATCACTCCGGAGCCCAGGGGGCCGAGGGGTGGCAAACAGTGACTCTTTGGAACACACCTTCAAGATGAAGCGCAACTACCAAATCTTCATCAATATGGGCGCTGCTACCCACAACGTTTACTGTGAATGGTGCAACTCACAAGATTCACTGCGTCCAAGATAATTAAGCACATTATTCATTATTACAGAAAGGTAGTGTATGCATTACCATAATCATTAGCCACTTGTGTAGCTAATGTGTGTTGTTAATTGTTATATATGTTCTTCAATACCACAGAATAATATTGAATTAGAACCACTTGTGTTAATGCTAAATTTAAACACCCATGCTGACATTCTTTTTATATGTGAGTACGGTATTTTCATACACAGTGAATTCTGATAAAATCCTTCTGTGACACAGAAGAAAATGCGACCAACAACTGTGTAATGTTCATAGATAAAGTAAATTTTTTCAGTGGAGGATGTTGTTAGAAATAATCCAGGTAACAGGCAATGAAAGTATAAATGAAATAGTTGGTGAGCAATATTTATCTTTATCTGTTTTATTTATAACAAATACTGTATATGCCTAATAATAATAATAATAATAATAATAATAATAGTGGCTTTTATTTATCTTGTGATGAAAATGGCAAATCTAATTTAGCTTTTTCAGCGGTTTAAATACAAGTGTACAGACTGGTACAGTACATTTAGTAGTAAAACATAAACATAAAATGGCTAAACAGTACATGTAGAGATGCAAAATCTTGGTACATATTACACAATGAATTGTTATATGACACAACATTATGATGCTAGTAATCTGTGCATGCCACTTAGGATATTTATTTAAAAATATATTTATTTCATAATATATTTTCTGAAAAAAAACAAAACGAATTGCATATAAGATCAGTTTTACATTCAATAGCTGCTGTCTCACACAACATCTCAGTGACACAAACTGTTTCAACTCTGAGAACTGCACCCAAACGCAAACTATTTGCAAGATTTGCGGCTCTGAATGGCTTGCTTTTTGCTGTGCAGCAGGCAAAAGCAATCAGGAACTTTTTTTTAGCCATATCTCAGCACCATGAACACAGTACAAAACCCAGCTGGTTTCAGGTAACAATTTAAAAAAAAACTGCCAATGCCATCATTGAGCTTACAGTTGGGAGTGTTGCATGACTCCATTCCCATGGAAAAAAGGCTGCCTCAAAAAGATGAAAACCAGATGGACTTTCATCACACAATTTCTGCGTATCCTTGTCACCTGTTGGTTGAATAATTAACCAAAGCGGGCCATAAACCCGTAGTTTATGGAAAGTTTGATTATGATGGGCCATAAAGATAGGTGTTTATTGCCCTCTGCCCTCTTTACATGGTCTTACCTTGACACAATTTGCATGCGATCCTGAGTTGTGTGACCTCTGACCCTGACTGCCTGACTCCCCAAGTCTTGGAGACTTTCTAACACAGCAGGGGCTCGTTCTCAGGTTTAGGCAAAAGAAGAGTAAAATACTGTCACACCATTTCCATGCTTAGTTTCCTCATTTATAGGTTCTGTCCTCATCCAGATTGACTTTAACCCTTATATTATATTTGGGGTCAATTTGACCCGATTCAGTGTTCGAAAACCAGAAACTTATTTTTCATGTTGACACAATATGACTTTTCCTAATTTGTTGGGTTAGTAGACATGCAATAAACATAATGCTATGTTTTCTAAAGTCCTGTGCCAACTTTGTATACAAAGGTGTTGTGTGGGGTCTTTTGTGGGGTAGCTGTATAAAATGTAAGAAAATATACAACCTTTATTTTTTATCTCAGATTTTTTTGTGGGTGATTCTGGTGGCACTTTCCCATACAGGTTTTAAACTTCACAAACTTTCACCTAACAGGTTTTTAGTATTTAGCGATACAAGTCTAGTAAATTAGGAGACACACAGAAGGTGAAAGTTGCCCAATTTTTTCTAATACATTCGTTTTGTATCAGTTTGTATCAATTTGACTCCAAACATAAAAGCCGCCATACAATGTCAAAATAATATTAGGGTTAAACAGGTTACCTAGATTTGTGAATACATTATTTGATGCCATTCTGTTTTTTTTTTAAACAGAACTGCTTACGGTTGTTTTCATGTTGTATGCTTTGCGTCCTCCTCAGATAAGTTTTTATGTTTTATGATAAACAATCTCCATGGCTGTCCCAGAGAGGCCTCTGTGTTGAAGTGCTGACAGTAACAGTAATGCTTGTAAGGCTTTGTGTGATTGACTTGTGCGTCATTTGTTCTCAGATACCAATTTTTTGAGGGTCTTGTGACCATAATAGGAAATTATAAATAGGAGAGCTCAGTGCCCCTTTCATTTACACTGTCCACACACTGAAAATGATTTTACTTACCTTTTACTGTGTTCTTATCATCATTCTAATCAAAAATATCCATGCAAGGTTATCAGCATTTCAGAATGCATCGCATTCACTTCGTATGTTTCCATATTCTCAAAATGCTCTTCGGTTTTATCAAAACTAGTCGTCAATCAACATTGATTATGATTTCTTCTAGAGAATATTTACAACTTATAGAAAAGGGCGGCACACAAACAACATGTTTCATGTAATCAGATTTCACAAAAAATGTATAATTCTTCTTAATACATATCTTCAATAAAAAAAGTTTTGTCTGCAATACAAACCACTATTATTATTATTATTATATCAACACAATAGCATCCCACAACACTATTGGAAAGCACAAATGCCTAATGGTAAAAGACTAAAAAAGTATTTTCTCTTGTCTGTTGTTGTTATTCTAGCAATGCTACCACCTATTGGTCATATTGCACTTGATTGTTATTGGAATATAGTGGCTAGGTATATACACCTGCAAAATGAAAATGAAGCCATATGCTGCAGACCCTGGACAGGGTTTGTCCAGTGGAGGAGTTAAAATAGTCCTGGCAGCTTGAAAATAATGCCCAAGGAAATGATATGGTTGGACAAGTATCGAGTTCTAAAATCACAGTAATAAGCAGCAATAAAGGTTGGGTGCATTTTGTTGGTGCAATCAAGCACTTTTGCTGAGAATCCCTTTCAAATACTTTTTTTAAATGAACGCAACATTCTTTTCAAGCTTTAATTAGACATAGTTTACAATTAGATCCCTCTTTAAAATTCTTTATACGTTTTCTTTTAAATTAATACATGACAATGGGAATGTGTATCATACTACATAGATATTGTCTATACTGAATATGACATTTTCAGTCAAACCAGTTCATTGTGTGAATGTGTAATATTTTTTTTTTTACTCAGTGTGACCTGAAATTATTTTGGTCAACTCTGTCTGGACAGTGTATACATAATTAATAATAATTTTAAAGTAAGGCTTACAGGCATTAATTGTTAAGAAGTCCTAATGTAGGGTGAATTATAAAGCTTTTTTTATTTTTTATTTCATAATATCGATGCGTAATTGCATATATATCATAGCTTTGTTCTCAGCAGTATAATGAAAATGGCTTATCCAAGATGCAAACCTGCAGCCTGCTGATTTAGGGAAGCTCAGTTCTCAGGCCACCAGGCCACAGGAACTATTAACATTGTCAATAGAGGAAGATTGAACGTGTGAAACAATATTTCTATTTCTCAAAATAGTGACCATTCTTGTGCTCTTGGATGAAAGCCTTGCTTCCTCAGTTTGTGTGTGAGTGTGTGTGTGTGTGTGTGTGTGTATGTGTGGTCTATGGTCCGTGCGTGCCTGGGGCGGTGGGCATACTGAAGAGTGATGGCCGTTAGAGTGCTGCTGCTGCCGCTGCACTTAGAATACGTGTTCCCGGGTCCAGCCCGTGTCAAACTGGCTCTCACTTGAGCTGTTTTTCGGTTATTGTGGGGGGGGGGCAGCTATGAATATGTGACCCGGGAGCAGGTGTATATGGCTGTGGCAAAAGATTGGCGGGACGTGCTAAGGGTGCCGCTGAAGTTGGACGTTCTGTATAGCAGTTTGCTTGCAGATGCCTACTTCAGCGGGCTCAGCGCAAATGTTTTATATTTTGTGCGGCTGTATCTGACCTTTGCTCTACAGCATTTGGTGCCACTTTCCCATGTGGTTCCCTGGGTGGAGGCGTTGTCACCAGCATACCGGGCAGTGGTCCAGTTATGAGGAAATGTCCATCGCTGGTGGAGAGAGATGTGCTCCTGGACCGCAAGGCCTGGTGTGGAGTATTGGCGTCCCAGCTGGTGGTGTCCCCCTCTACAGTCCCTTTGGGGATAGATTGGCGTAGAGGGAGTGGTGGAAGGGCTCCTGGGGTGGTGCGGGACCTACATTGGCGCTGTGTTTTTGGGGCGGCAGCCGGTGCGTGAGGTTCTCAATCGCCAGGTCCACTGTGCCCTAGGGGTTGTGATGCATCAGAGACGGAGACTCACATGTTTTCGGGGTGCCCATTCACTGTAACCTATTGGGCCTTGGCGCAGGAATTGATGTCAGGGGTCAGTATGGCCGTTAAGTTGACAAATGATTTGCTCCTATATGGGAGGAATTTGTCAGTTTTGAGGCCTGTGGAGTCAGGGTTGGTGTGGGACATTCTGGGGTACGGGAAATGGCTGTGAGGGTGAAGCGGGTGAGGGTGATAAAACTGTCCCAGCTGGTCTGTAGGTTTCGGTGGAGGGGGGGCTGAGTGGGTGAGGGTGGATGGGGTAGTCCGGGGGTGGGATTTGGTGCGGGCAAATTTGGGGCGGCTTTGACTGGGTGTCTATTTCATAATTTCTGTGTTGTGTTCTAACTTGTGTTTACTAACATCTTCATTAAAGTCTGCTTTTTTTTGGATTAAGAGGAGGGGTTTGATTTAATAATGGCATTGGCTTTGTGTTCTTGTGATGGGGTCTTTGCTTAATCAAATTTAGGTTTCTGAATGAAGGTTCTGTTTCTGTCAAGGAAGGTTGTGTGTGTATTGTGTTGTTATTTTTGATAAATAGTGCTTATTTTCCACGCTATGAAAGAACAATTCAGCACAAATTTATCTTTGTACTTTCCTACGATGCTCAGTAAAAATGTAATTGCCTTTGGTGGAAGCCATAGTTTTCACAAAGTACATTTTCATAACAAGTTAAAGTGACAAAATGAAATACTACATTTGTTTATACCATACTGTGCAATACAATATTACAAAATCTTGAAAAAAAAAAGCTTTATATGAATTTGCAAGTTCAACCTCCGATCAATAGGTGGCAGCAAGAGCCATCTAGTGGACTGAACAGTAGAGTGCCAAAGAAAGAACAGTCATGTTTTGTCCGAATATGACCCCTGTTCCCTGTCCACTGTCCCCTGTCCACTCAGGCCCCTGTCTACTATGTGCCCTGTCCCCTCACTTTGCAAGCAGTGTGCGAAGGAAATCCTGCAAAAATCTTTTAATGAGGAAGTAGTGTGTAATATTTATTAATTTATTTTTATTTTTATTGAGAATATTAATCAGTTGACATATGATGATTGTTACAAAGTGTAGATTATGAATGAAGATAGAATTAACAAAAATAAAAAAAGAGCAGTTTGTAATATGAACCTATCTGTGACGTTCCGTTCCCTTCCAGTCCGTTTTCCCGGTTTTGTCATGTCCCTCCGTGTCTTGTTGGATTCCCTTGTCCGTGTTTTCCCCTCTGCTTCAGGCTGGGCGTTTCCCCTCTGTTTGGCTCTTTGCTTCCCAGTTTAGTTTCCGCCTATCACCTTCCCCTCTCGTTTCTTGCATTCCTCACCTGTCTAATTAACAAGCACTCCCGGTTACTTTCCGCACCTGTGCCTTGTTGATTCCAATCACACTCCCTTATTTAACCCACCTGCTGTCTCCCCTGCTTTGTCGGTTCATTACATGTCGTAACCCTTCAGACCCTGTTTACTGTTTGCTAACTAACCTACCTTGTCTATGTCCTGTCACGTTTCTGGTCCGGAGTTTGTGCAGCTTGCTGCACTAATTGTTGTTCACGTAAACTGCGGTTGGTAGCTATCTTCCCTGAACTGTCTTTATTGCATGCTACTTACCTGTCTCCCTTCAACTCTCCAGACGCCGCGATTCCAACTCCCTGCAGCAGTGTTTTGTTTTCCCTTTATGTTGTGTGAGTGTGTTGCGGTACTCCCACCTCCAGCTCGGGGAGAGACCCGCTGTCTAGCCTGCCGGCTCGCTTCCGTTGTTGTTCCTGTCCGGCCTCAGCTACCTCCTGTACTGTGGTTACGGTTCCAGGATCCCTGGAGTTCAGCTGGCTCATACGAGGTCTCCCCAAGCTACACCTCACCAGCTCCGTGGGGTGTGTTCGTCAGCTAGACAGGCGGCGGACTATTCTACATCCTCACCTCTCATGCAAATACCCTGCCTGTAACCTCTGCTTTGTCCCCCTATCCAAGTCAATAACCCGGTCCAGTTCCTGTTCAGTCCCGGAGGGAGTTCTCCAGTGAAACTTAAGTCCAGTTTCGGCTTGGAACAGTCGCGCCGTTCCAGAACCTGCACCAGTGTGATACTCGCGGTCCAGTACAGTACCGTCCCGGTGGCTAACCCACCATTCCAGTAAATTCCAGTTCCGGCTTGGAACGAATTCCGTTCCAGCATCCGTTTCCAGTGTGGACTTCACGGTCCAGTTCCTGTTCAGTTCCAGTCCAATCCCTGTTTCCAGTTCCGGCTTGGAGCAGCAGGGCAGCCCTTTTGTTCCGGCTTGGAACTCACCGGACTTACAAGTCCAGCTCCGGCTTGGAGCAGTCCCTATGGGATTTTTGTGTTCTATGTACTAACCTGTTTTCTTATACCTTCTGTACAGCTTTGGGACTACCCCAAAGCTTAAATAAAATTCCATTTCCTTTGATTCTGCCTCAGTCGTGCATTTAGGTCCAAACCTTTACCAGGATCGTAACACTATCTTTTTATATATCTACCATACATATGCATGCGTCCCAATATTCTTCACTCCCCACCTCCTTTCCTCCACTCCCCCACTACCACTCCTCTCCTACCCGGAACTATGCAAATCTGCCTGAACGTTTCAAGTACAAGTATTTACATGTACAGTATACAATGAACCTAACATTGCGGTTTGCGTCGAGACATTAATTAATATGTAACCATTAATACGTAATTAAGTTGTAATAAGCAACATTAGATTAAAACACAAAGATCCGTTTCCAGGGCAAGGAGGAGAGGGGGTGGTAGTGGAGGAAGGGAGGGACACAGTATTGGGACACACCCTCTATGTCTTTTACGTTTTTACTTCCGAGTTACTTACTGAAATTGTCGGGTGAGTGCACCGTTCTGTAGATGAGTGTGCTCCTGAATTCCCTCAACAAAACCCCGGAAATAAGGGGTTCATCCTGGCATTTTAAGTGCCCCCATTTGTGAGAAAAAGTCGCCCACTCAAAAGCTTTTTGATGAAGTGGACTCAAATATGCGCCCTGAAAAGGGTGTAGGGGTCGTATTCGGACACGGCCTAGATTTTTTAGGTGCTGTATCAGTCTACGTTTTCTTTTACAATTTGAATTCTCCTAATTTGTGCCATGTGTCGTGTGTTATTCTGTCCCCTGGCTACAATAAATCTAAAAAACAGTTGAAGTGTCAGATGTGGCACTTATTGCTACTGTAGTAAGGTGTAGTCATGAAGGTGTAAGGTTATGAGGTGTGAAACAACATATCACATTACTTGAATTATAAAACCTGTAAATACTTAACACAGGTGTGTGAATTATACATGTTCAGGTTTGTTAGTTGATGATTCAGCCATTTAGAGGCAAAGCTGTAACCTGAAGGAATAGTAGCTTATTTCAACAGCTTAATTACACTGTGCCCTAAAAATTGAGTTTTTAAAATATTGTATTGATGCTCATTTAGCATACATAGTTAACTATGTTTGGAGCTTGATGTTCCTGTATGAAGCCCCTGTCCAGATTTTCAACAAAGTGAAGCACATTCCTCAAGTCTATTTACAGAACATACACATATACACATGGCTTTTGGGAGCTCCTCCCACAGCTCACACACATACACACACATCATACACACACGGCTTTTGGGAGCTCCTCCCCCAGCTCACACACATATCATGGATCCATAGTCAGTGGACGTTCTGCTTCCAGGGGTGTATCCCAATACTCGAAAAATGCACCCTCCTTTCCTCCACTACCACATCCTCTCCTCCGGATCCGGAGAGGTGTTTTAATCTAATGTTGCTTATTACATCTTAATTATATATTAATGGTTACGTATTAATTGATGTCTCGACGCAATGTCAGGTACATTGTATACTGTACATAAATACAGTAAATACTTGTACTCGAAATGTACAGGCTATTTTACATACTTCCTTGTAGGAGACGAATGGAGGAAATTAGGTGAGGAGTGAAGAATATTGGGATGCACCCCAAGTCTCACACACGTCATACACACAGCCTGTTAAAGTCTTGCCTCCGCCCCTCATATGTAGACATCCTCAAGTTCCAGCTCTGCCATGTTTTCATTCCGATCCCCATTAAGCCTGGTATTGCAGATGACTGCAATGTAGCATTATGCATAAAGAGGGAGAAGAAGAGGGAGAGAATGTCATTTAAATAATAAATGGTACGCAAAATTTTATTAAAATTGTCATGAGCTAGTGTCTGTGGTTGCTAGGATACTAAAACCTGGAATATTGGAATTTTTTTTTCCGTGGCGGAAGCTGGATATGTGCAAATATGCATAATAAAATAAGTTTAAACATGATTTGTGCCAATTAACTAATAAACTAAGGCTTATTTTAAAATTATTATCTACCACTTGTGTACAATTTTCCTCACATTCCTAATTCATATGACGATGTCACAGTTGGTGACTTCAATTTGGAAAACGTAAAAAAAAATCAGTCTTCTAGAATTCATTACCATTATAGGAGACATCATTGTCAGGAGGAGAATTTGATTTCTTGTACATTACAACATAGCATTCGTCTGCATCTGAAACCAAGCATAGATTAAACATTGCCCCCACTGGCCAGCCATCCAACAGGAGAACATTTGCTTCTACCTAGATCATAGTGACACACACACACACACACACACACACACACACACACACCGCATGCATATGTGCAGCATACTTGTTTAACTATTAACTAATAAACTAAGGCTTATTTTTAAATTATTATGTACCACTTGTGTACAATTTTCCTCACATTCCTAATTCATATGACGATGTCACAGTTGGTGACTCCAATTTGGAAAACGTAAAAAAAAATCAGTCTTCTAGAATTCATTACCATTATAGGAGACATCATTGTCAGGAGGAGAATCTGATTTCTTGTGCATTACAACATAGCATTCGTCTGCATCTGAAACCAAGCATAGATTAAACATTGCCCCCACTGGCCAGCCATCCAACAGGAGAACATTTGCTTCTACCTAGATCATAGTGACACACACACACACACACACACACACACACACACACACACACACACACACACACACACACACACACACACACACACACACACACACACACACACACACACACACATCTGCGTTATCTGTGGCAGGAGATTTCTCCTTCTCCTCTGGCTTAAAATGATGTTAGTTTCATTTTTTATTGTTTTATTGACAAATTCCCATGCCAACTGTAATATAATTGTCTTTTAACGTGGTGCATTTACAATTAATTTCAATAAGAATATATGTTTGTTCTTACCTTTACTCAGTACATATATTCGTTTTTTCTTCAGCGTCATTATGGCTATGGCCAGCATTGGAAGAGCAAGGAACAGTCCCAGAGCCATTAATGATGAGATGTGAGCTGTAGCAGTTAAAGAGCATAAGGTCAGACCAAGACCACAGAATAAGGTAGTACATGCATGTATGTGTGTGTGTGCGTGTGTGTTGAAACGTGTGTTTAAAGTGAGTGAATCAATGAGTGAGTGAGTGACAGGGGCATTTATATGACTGTTTCTCTGTCTTAAGCCTCCAAAAATATGGTACTACCCATTTAAATTCATAACGCAAATCTATTGAAGTACTGGTTAGACTGATTCTGGCCTCAAGGTAACACTTACCCCTACAGGTCATGCTGACAGGCAGACTGGATTTTTGGCTGAGCGCATTACTTGCCACACAGACCAGATCCCCCGGTGTTTGCCCCCACAGGTAGAGGATGTGGTGCTTGGCAACAGCGTCATCAAGAGTGTAATTGGACAACACTGTATGCACAGTCCAGTGAAACGTGACCTCATCCTCTTGCTGCACAGAACAGATAAACTTAACTCTCCCATCTACTGTACAGGATGTGTGCACCACTGGCATGGTGACATCATCTAATGCAAAAGTCATAAGAGGTTTACATTTATGTTATTGTTGTAGATGCTTCTGTCCAAAGTGGCTTACAAAGCCATCATGGCAAACAAAAAATAAAATAAATGAAAATACACCAAGGTTGCTATGGCACGAAACACACATCATTACAGTAGATACTTTAAACCAAAGTTCACACCACATAACCCAGAAGCACTATGATCCTCTCAGCCTTATACTGGTCTCTCTAAAACTACTACATACTACGTATGCATTTCTATTTATATAACATCAATACATTATTCAGTTAAATCTGAGGGTTACACTCTTTAAAGAAGGAAAATTAATTGAATATAGGTACAGTATTGGGGAGCCACAGGTAAGAAGTTCTGTAAGAAAACCTGACATTTTCTATTGTCACGGTTTTTTAAATCACCAACAGATTTAATTGAAGCATTGCATTGTTATGGGTAACTATTATTTCTCTTAAAAAGAATTAAATCTTACCTTGCATCCTGAGCTCAATTATTTTTGTCATTATATTTTTCCCATTTTTGTCAAATATTTCCAATGTATAAATACCAGCATCGTTCTTATTCGTACTGCTCATTCTTAAAGAACCATTGCGAAAAATTTTGTATCGACTTTCACATTGCAAATTTCCATTTATTAATTTGCCCACAATTTTGCGGTTTTTTTTCCATTTAACTTCATCTACATTTCCTTGTAGCTTTGATGGATGTAGAAAAACTGGATTTCCAACTTTTCCAACAACTGATTCTGTGCCGTCTGCATTCACTACAGAAAGAAATAGGATATATTACTTATAAACGGCCAGCTGTTGCCATATTCATGTTAACACATTCAATTGTAAGTAAGATCCCTTCCTGGCCAAAACAAAATACATATTTAGAAGTGACTTACGCTTCCCCATACAAATGAGAAGAAGTATAATCCACAGTGGAACTTTCCTACTGGATAGAAAAATCCACACAGGAACACAGACAGCAAACATGCTTTGTAGATTTGCAATATTTAAGTCTTGGCTATCGGTAGCGGTTAACAAGTCATGTGTTTTGTATGCTGTCTGTGGAGTCATACAGGTATGAATGTCATCTTACTTTCACTAAATGTAATGCTATTTCCTGTTTTCATGAGGAACATGGGAGCTTGAAGTCATGTAGGGAAGGCTAAAATGAGCCACTTATCATACATCAGATTTTTTTTTCTTCATTTATTTGAATGTTTGTTTATTTTGAAGTGAGCCAACTTAAAAGAATATTAACCATTTACAGTGCAATCTTTTTTTTCATCTAATATGGCCTTTTTCATAGCTCACATTAAATAAATTGGAATCATAATACAAGCCTGCATTACATAATTCAGATTATGATTGGGAAAATATGTATGGAGACGTTTTATGCAGTCCTTTTTGCAATATTAAAAAGAAGTGCACATTTGTTTCAAAGGCAATGGCACTATATTATATTATTAAGCGAAATGAAGATTCTAAATAAGTAAACAGACGAAGGGGCCTCTATAAATTTAATTTACATTGAAATGTTGTGGACAGTTGAAATGCTTAAAGAAAGTTTTTTTTATCATACCGAATTTCAAGCTCCTCGCTGTGGACAGTTTAGCATTTCATACAGAGGTGCATGCGTTTGTTTACCTCTGTAGAGTTAGCAGAAAAGAGATGTAGAACTTTTGGTTTCAGCCTCTTCTGGTCTTTATAAAAAAAGGAAGGCACGGTTTTATGGAAAGTAACATGAATTGTTCATTTTTAGTTCCTCACTGACAGGATGTGAAGCTGAACAATTAGTTTCTATATGTAATAGAAAGATGTTACAAAAATGGCATGTATTGCACATTTTCTATGTAACACCTGTCACATCTTTATACATTCCAACATTTAACTGCAATATATCCTGACATTACTGTAATTACTAATTACAATTAAGTAATTAATTAAATGTAATTACTGAATTGACACATACACATAACTGTAAATATATTAATTTGAGTGTGAATGGGTAGATCAAGCCCATGCATTTATCATATACTGTATGTAATGATACACACGTATAAGTAAGGCAAAGATCACACCTGTGGCAGGCAAATAACTTAATTATCACACTGAAAATGGTCCTGAGTCTATAACAAACTTGGCCAGTTTCAATAATAATCACCCATCTGCAGTCATTCCTTTTCACTCAACTGTATTTAATAATTCATAATAATGTACAATAATTAGAGGGTTGGCTTTCTAAGCATATTAAACTGCATAATCAAATTCATTTGTGAACTATAATATTTTTTTAAAAACTGTAAATTCATTGAACAAAATAATGTATTGCTCTCAAAAAGGTACATGCAAACCAGGCCTAGTTCTCTGGTGGACCAGGCTAGGCCAGGCTCATCTAAACTCTTGTCAGGCTCAACACACCTCTTTTTAGGACTTCAGTCTATAAAATTCCTTTCTTTTTTAGTTTATGGTGCAAATTACCTTACCACCAGTTATCAACAGTTTTGATTCCTGTAAATTAATTTTCAAGTGCCACCCCATTATTAGTTGATATTGCTCTACAGAACTCTATGCACACAGGTCAAAGTCAGCAAACTGTACTACAGACCATTAACAACAATTATGAAACAGCGGGGGAAAAACTGGTAGGTAGCTAGCCATGTCAAACTTTTGAAAATAGCCATGCAGGCTGTTTTCACTGGGTCCCACAAATAGCTTTTTAATTTTAAAGTTACGGCTAGATAGCTAGCTAACAAAACAGGTCAGTGATCTTAGAAGTTTATTCAAGGAGACAGAAAAAAAAGTGTTGTTGTGAATTTAATCTGACCACATAACATGCTGCTTTGCTACATGTATCACAGTTTGTATCACAGTGGTAGCCTCAGGAAGCCCAAAGCATAAGGAATTAAGCTCGACGTGTTGTTAATTGCTAAAAATGTAATATGTCTCATTAACCTAAAATAATATCGCAAAACGATTTAGTATCATGCATCCAGCTCCATCACGCTACAAAAGTGAAAAAGAAAATTTACAGTACATGAAGTACAATACAGCACATCTACATGTGCAGTAAGAACAAATGTAATACAGTTAAAGGTTTTGTGCTGTACTGTACTCCACTCTGGCACTGTTCCTTTCAAAAAGCACCTTAATGGACTCCACAGTGAGGGATTGGATCCCGGCCGTGCCAAGTAACCCTACAGGGTAATTTACTGCCTGTAGAATCACCCAGGGTTAGGGAGGGCTCAGTTGGCCAGGAGCCACATCTTATCACTCACTACTGACCCCCACTGGTTAATCGAGCACCAACTTTTGCCTGCTCAAAGCTGCACATGAAATGTCTTCCTCGTGCAAAATGTCTGATTCATGTCTGTTCAGAGCTTGGCCTGTGGGCTAGCTGGCAATGTTGCAAGTTTCGGAGGAGAATGCATGTGTGTCTGCCTCTCACATATTCACAGTAACCGTCGCTGCTTAAAGTCCCTATTGGCTGCACAGATCAGGCTGTGATATGTCCATTCCATATTTGGAAGAAAAATAGGGGCAAAGCATAAAAATATCAAGGGCGTGAGGACATAAATGACTGAGGGTGAGGTGTTGTGTTGTTACCAATGGCCATTCCCCCTCTGAGACTGTGAAATGGAGTTCCCCAACATCCTTCTGCCCTGCCCCCGAGTCTGTCAGGCTCTCTCAGCTTCAATGTGGAACTTGCGCTGCTCCTAGTGAAGTCTTAGTCATCCAAACCACATCTCCCTCTGCAGTCAAACAGAAACCATCTGATGTGCACACCCATAAAACTGTCACGGGTTTCTTGGAACAAAATGGCCATCAACCAACAAAAGGCCACGGCTGTGCCCTATGGCTTGGATATCCCCAGATCTATGTCATAATGCCATCTTTTAAAACCTTTCAATTTTCTGATATTCTCACTTCCAAGATTTTATTGTCTTTTCTTCTGACCAAACCAATCCAATCTTACTTCAGCATCCACAACAATTTCAAAACACAGATTGTAATATCCACATCATATTTGAGGGGAGGGGGTTCAGTCATATTTCCTCTAACAATGTTAACATTATTAATGATATTAGTTAACATGTGTGGAATGTTGTTGTTTTTTTTGTTTGCTTGTTTGTTTTACTGTAAATCTTATGTTTGTGTGTGTTTTGTATGGCCACCTTCTAGAGCTTTCCAGAGGAACATCACCTGGCACCTTAATTGTTCCTTAGTGGAACTGGTGTTCACATGGTTGCACAAGGTATATTACAACCATCTACTACTGAACTGTTATGCAATTTTTACTTAATTTTAACTTTGTCCCCTTCAGCTATAAATAACACTGGTGTTTTATAATATTTGCATTCTGAAGATTTTGTATTAGAAATACAATTACTGTGTGATTGTATTTCAGGACATATATATATATATATATAAATATACACACTGCCTGGCCAAAAAAAAAGTCGCCGTTGCACCCGTCATGCATAGTGCCCACTGTACAAACCTCTGGAGGTAGTGTTAAGATCTGGGGTTGCTTCAGTTGGTCAGGTCTAGGCTCAGCAACATTATGCAGCAATAAAATGAAGTCAGCTGAGTACCTGAATGTACTGAATGACCAGGTTATCCCATCAATGGGCATATTCCAGGAAGACAATGCCAAGACTCATCAGGCTCAATTTGTGAAAGAGCAGTTCAGGGAGCATGAGGAATCATTTTCACACATGAATTGGCCACCAGAGTCCTGACCTTAACCCCATTGAAAGTCTTTGGGGTGTGCTGGAGAAGACGTTACAGAGTGGTTCGACTCTCCCATCGTCAATACAAGATCTCGGCCAAAAATGAATGCAACTCTGGACGGAAATAAATGTTGTGACGTTGCATAAGGTTGTCGAAACAATGCCACGACGAATGCACGACATAATGAAGGCTATAGGCGGTCCAACAAAATATTAGCATGTGCGACTTTCTTTTTGGCCAGGCAGTGTATATACAGTCAAGCCGGAAAGTCTGCACACCCCTTTCACCTTCTCCACGTTTTATTACGTTACAGACATATTCTACAATAAATGTAAAATATCATATGTACACAAGTGTGCACACCCTTTGATATGACACCCAAAATCTGAGCTGAGGTGCATTTTGTTTCCACTGATACTGCTTGAGATGTTTCTACAACTTAATTGGAGTCCACCTGTGATAAATTCAATTGATTGGACATGATTGGGGATTGCCAACACCTGCCTATATAAGGTCCCACAGTTGACAGTGCATGTCAGAGCAAACTCCAAGCCATGGGGTCAAAGGAATTATCTGCAGACCTCAGAAACAGGATTGTGTCAAGGCATAGATCTGGAGAAGGGTACGGAAAAATCTCTGCAGCTTTACAGGTCCCAAAGAGCACAGTGGCCACCATCATTCGTAAATGGAAGAAGTTTGGAACCACCAAGAATCTTCCTAGACCTGGCCGCCCGGCAAAACTGAGCAATCGGGGAAGACGGGCCTTGGCCAGGGAGGTGAGCAGGAACCCGAGGGTCACTCTGACAGAGCTCCAGCGTATCCTTGTGGAGATGGGAGAAGCTTTCAGAAGATCAACCATCCAGGCAGCACTCCACCAATCAGGCCTTTATGGTAGAGTGGCCAGACGGAAGCCCCTCCTTAGTAAAAGGCACATCACAGCCCGCTTGGAGTTCGCCAAAAGGCACCTAGAGGACTCTCAAACTCTGATGAAACCAAAATTGAACTTTTTGGCCTGAATACCAAGCGTCACGTCTGGAGGAAACCAGACACCGCTCATCACCTGGCTAATACCATCCCTACAGTGAAGCATGGTGGTGGCAGCATCATGATGTGGGGATGTTTTTCAGCAGCGGGAACGGGCGACTAGTCCTGATAGAGGGAAAGATGAATGCTGCTAAGTACACTGAGATCCTTGAAGAAAACCTGCTCCAGAGTGCTCTGGACCTCAGACTGGGGCAAAGGTTTACCTTCCAACATGACAATGACCCGAAGCACACAGCCAAGAAAACAAAGGAGTGGCTTCGGAGAAAGTCTGTGCATGTCCTTGAGTGGCCCAGCCAGAGCCCAGACCTGAACTGTGGAGAGAGCTGAAAATGGCTGTGTACCGACTCTCCTCATCCAACCTGACGGAGCTTGCAATGATATGCCAAGAGGAATGGGTAAAAATGTCCAGAAACAAGTGTGCCAAGCTCGTAGCTTCTTTCCCAAGACGCCTTGAAGCTGTAATCGCTGCCAAAGGTGCAGCAACCAAGTATTAGGCTAAGGGTGTGTACAGATATGTAACGCCTAAATAACCTATTTTTGTCAGTAAAATAAAATTGCATATTTTCTAAAAACCTGTTTTCACTTCGTCATTATTGGCTATCGTGTGTAGATGTTTGAGGCAAAAAATTAACTCAATCTATTGTAGTATAAGTCTGTAACGTAATAAAACATGGAGAAGGTGAAAGGGGTGTGCAGACTTTCCGGCTTGACTATATATATATACAGTTATCTGAATGTATTACATGCACGAATACAATATGTCTTTATAAATAATATCAACAAGAGACTGTTGTATGAGCAAGTTAAGATTTTATTTACAGTTCAAAATTTGGTGAACACCTAATTACAATTCAAATAATGGAACAATGTTCTATTTTTATAACTGTCCAAATTGATTAATTGACTGTCAAAATTACAATAACTGTAATAAATGTATTTGTATAGGATTTCATATACTGTCTTGCAGCCCAGACCACTTCACAGTAAAAATGAAGAGAAATAACAGTATTTGTTTTTGCAGGGCACATGTACAATTTGCATAACATACAAGTTATTCCGCTAGGCATTCAGTGGATCTAATAAATAGTTTGTCTTTAAATCACAAATTAAAAAATGCAACAAATACGGCCTTGCGGGGTTTGAACTGAATGCTTATTAAACAGACTATATTGTTATAGATTTGTCTATACATCTAACATTTAATCCATGAAGCAATGTAACTGTGTGTGTGTGTGTGTGTGTGTGTGTGTGTGTGTGTGTGTGTGTGTGTGTGTGTGTGTGTGTGTGTGTGTGTGTGTGTGTGTGTGTGTGTGTGAACGCGCGGGCACGTGCATGTGTGAAATATTTCAAAAGTATTTTCAGTATATTCCACTTCAATAAGGTACAGTATACACACTTTTTTTACTAAAATATACATTATAGTTGTACAATCAGTAAAATTATTTTTTTTTTAAATGGTAGGGCACACATGGTACGTTAAAAGAAGAAAAATAAACCAACTGGCCACGCTATTTGTATATTCCACCCTTCAGATTGTCACATTTTTGATTGTCTTTTTTCACACCTTTTCGACTGGCTGATCTGTATGGCCTCTGCGCTGTGATTGGCCGGTTGTATTTTTGTGAACTCTGGCATACACTGCATCCTCTTCGCCATAGGCTTTCCCTTCCGTGTGGTTAGGTGCTTGGGGTACTTTAATTTGTCCGTAAACTGTCCTTGACTCTTGCTCTCTCTCCCTCTCCCTCCCTCTTCCCCCCTTCACTCTACTGGGGAAGTCGACCTCAGTGTAAACCAGCTCCTGGGCACTGTTATCACCTGTGGATTCAGATACAGGGAGAGTTACTTGCTACAGAGATGCCTTTTAGATGTAGCCATTATTATCATTTAGGGACAGCGCACAAACCTTCATCTGTAACCGCAGTTCTGTTTCTCTGTCGGTTGAAACAGTACATTGCTGCTGTCAGTGCAAACAGCGTAAAGGCAACACAGATGACTACAGACACTGTCGTAATTCCCACTGTGAAGAAATAAAGGGAAATGGAAATTCTGAAAAAAATTAATTAATTAAAGAGTGAACAGCTGCCATTAGAAGTTAAGAAGAGGAATAATTTATATCTCTTGCTAAATGAGAATTGTTAAAGGAGATATAATTATCATAATTTTCCCAATAAAAACAACAATCATGGCAATAACATGGCAGCAATTCACATTGCTCCTGTATATCTTACCACACATTACTCCTGTATCTGGACCTTGGTTTATTTTTTCCAGGCCTACAGTGAGGGACGTGTTGTTACAGACGACAGATATATTCTCTCTCCCACCAATTGAGATCAAAACCACTTTGATGATCAACATAGACTGAAAATCTTCTGTAGTTTTCATGCTCACTGTAACCTCTGTCCCATTTGGCAAAGTGCAGATCCAAGGTGCTGTGGGGACAAACAAAAGTATGTGGGTTCGCTACAGAGATTCTTCCCCTCGTGAAAGAGACACAATTTTTGATTTGCCAGTTGTGTCTTTTGAATCATTGCCGTACCACAGACGCATCTGCAAGTTTTTCACCTTCACATTTTTTAAATCATGGGTCAGATTCTAAAATACTGTGTGTACTAGTACAGTTGTTATAGTACCCCGCAAAACAACCCCCCGCCCCCATCCACAATCCTGCACATGGCGGAAAAAAAGCTAAGCCGCGCCTGATTTTCAGCTTATGCCCTCCAAATAGTCTCTGCACAGCCCTTTTACAGAGTGTTCTGTGATAGTCTTAATATTATGATAATTATATCGCCTTTTACAACTCTCTTTATTAGATAGCACTAGCACTCAGTCAGAATAACTCCATAAAGAGCATACCATATTTCAGAACTCTGGTACTCAGTACTGTATAGTACGACAATCTCAGTAACCAGCAGCCAGCACTCTTGAATAAAAGCCATTCTCTGTAAACTGTAATTTCAATACACAACAGAATTTCAGAACACTACAGAATAATAATATTAGTAATCAGCAATATAATCTTAATACCCCAGGTCAGAACTATGTTGTGTTCACTGCATGTAAAGGCTTGCAAAAAAAAGTATGCGACTCATAAATATAATAATTGAATTTATCAATTACAAGCTGTCTCTCGGTCGGCTTTTCTGATTACAATTAGCAATACTTCAAAAGTATGTATATTTCAAGGATGAATGTAAACAAACTGGGTTTGGTTTAACAGTATTCTGTTAAATTCTATAAAGCGAATGGATGGATAGACATTATTTAGTATTCATTTTAAATCAGCATTTTTGGTATTCTGGGTAAACTATTATTAAAAAATTTAAAAACATGTCCCCAAAATATTTTACATGCAACAAAATAAACATGATGTGAGAGAAATTATCTTAAATAAGAAAAAAGATTTTCCAGTGGGGTAAGAAAAACTTACTTTGGATAACATATCAACCATACAGCAGAGCAAAAATAATAGTACTGTGACATACTGCTGTAAAATAAATCATGGGCTATCAATTAGGCCAACTACATTTTTCAGTCAACAGTCAATGAGTTTTATACCACACATTTGGGTATCCTGTACATTCCACCTGCCCCTGTGCACAGATGTTATCTCTCTAGCCATCTCTGATTATCTCTGTCCTCGATGATATCATTACTGTTCAAATGACACCCCAAATCCACAGCGTCCTACCTGGGCAGGCAGACAGTCGAACTGTGGTCAAGTTGTGGCTGACATGATTCCAGACGGAGCAAGTGATGTTCCCGGACACGTTCTTCTTCAGAATGACTGTGTTCTTCTCATCTTTCAGGTAGGCCGCACCTCCATCCAGTGGCTTGTGCCCCAGAGTCCAGTTGTATTCAGTGACATCACCGTCCGAAGAACAGGACACCCTGACTTCTCCATGAGGTAAGCATAGCTGGGATATGACAGGCTCAGACAGGGGGGCTGTGGGAGAGGCGGGCGGAACATAGATATAACATATATATTGAACATAAATACATTGCAAAACAATGACACATAATATTAGTACTGTTAAGTCTCATAATAAAAAAATTAATGTTCATCCTGCTAAAAAGAAGTAATAAAAGTACAAAAAAATTAATTGTTCTTTTAACAGACAAATGCTTAATTGTGTTTGGCCATGCCAGAAAATGAGAAAGAAATGCTCATATTCCATTTTGCTGTGGTGATATGCTTATCATGGATAGGGTAGAAAAGGGTACCTTGAATAATGAGTTGTATTTTGCTCTTGAACTGAAGAATTCCCTCCTTGCTATGGACAACTACCTCGTATTCCTCCGAATCATTTTTCAATACACTGTCCAACCTCAGTGTCCAATTAATGAAAAACTGTGAGCTGTTGGTAAGTTTATAACGAGTAAACTTGTCACTTTTATAATTTAGAATGTTCTTTTCCTTTCCATTCACCCTTAGTTCTGCATCTTTGCTGGCAACGCCCAGATGTAGGAACACAGATTCGCCCAAAGCTCCGTAGCATTGGACAGTGCGGTTGTGTTCAGGTCTGCATGCTGAGGCGGTGACTGCAAAATATCATAATTAAAACAAGGCAAGCCTAAAACTGGTAATGTGTACAACTGCATGTGGAAAATCATGAAGAACTAAATAATATGCCTCCATGTCTTTCCAGTGCCCAGTGGTTAACCATTAATAACATACAATAACAGGTGTATATGATCCTGCTTACCTTGTGAAGTTGCTGTTAATATCAGCAGTGCTCCAAAGGCAGACATCTTTTTTTTCTCATCAAATCACAGGTGTGCCTTAGACAGAATCTTGAAGAGAAGAGAGAAAACCTGCCAAAACTGTGCACCGCTATGAAACAGTACTTCAGCTTAACCAACTTTTCTAAGATGCAAAAGCAGACGTGCCACAGTTTGAGCACAACTTGTAACTCTGCGTGGTGAAAATCTCCACCCACAGGTGTCAAACGGTAAACAGAGAAAAGATAATCTTGGAAAGAATCTTACTACCCACTTCCCATTTCTGCAAAACATCAAGCAAAAATTATTTAGTTGTAGATTTTTTTTTTTGTAATTATCAAAGCTTGAGATTAATCGTTTTCAGAAGCGGGCCACAATCTGCCACGTTATTAAAATGAATGGGGACAAGGCAAGCGGTTGATAAATACAGCTTTATTTATGAAAACACCATTAAGTATATGCTGTTCATTTTGGCAATAATATAATAGTTCTGAGTAAAACTCATAAAGAGTGAAAGACAGTGAAACCTGGATATTAAACCACCCTCATTCTGAAGTGGTACAATAGATAACAATAATATTGGTCACCAACAAAAAAAATCTAACAAATTGTAATAATGTGTACATAAGGCAGTCATTCAAGTACAAATACAGCTTCAAGGTAAAATCTTATCCCATCCCTTATTATTTATTTTTGTTGCACTGTTTGCTTTGCTTTCTTGCATGTTCTCTGACAAAAAAGCACACTGCACCATCTGTCTTACACTGGCTCTTACACAGGAAGTATGACAAAAGGACTGAAGCGAGATGTAGTGTGACTTTTTTTCTTTTCTCACACCATCTCGCGGTAGAATACTGTCTTCCTGAGAAGTTCTAATCAGGCGTCAAAGACATACTTGCCAGGTGTGTTTAGGCTACATTGTTTTCTGGCAATATTCCATTACCTCTGTGTCTATACCTCTGTGTGGATGTGCATGCACTTGTGTGTTGAATTAGCAAAATTTTCTGGAGAAACCGAAATTACGTGGTATCATCTTTGGTTACCAATAGAGGATTCTGGGAAGGTTCCTCAGTAATGCATTATTTAAACTGTAAGAGGAGGGTTTTTGTTTGTTTTGTGGTTTCCATCTTCTCACACATTATACTGTTGCATCGCAACACCTGAAAATGACCTGTCTGTCAATCTATGTACGTGTTCATGCACCAGCATGGCTGAAATAGATACCTTTTTTATCGTCACTCTGTGTCACATTTTTCTCTATTTTCATCTTATACTTGAAATATATAAAATTTCAGTTATTTCTCTGTAACATAGCCTGTCACATGTTCTGCATGAGAATGCTGAGAGAGACTACAATACATTTTACATTACATTACAGTAAATAAAATTTGATTTGTTAGTCAGTATGAACATGCTATTAACATGTGTGTAGGCTCTGTGGCAGATCAGTGGCAAGTGCAATATAGGAGAATTGAGCACTGAGGCCCCGTGGTCCTGTTTGTTTGTTGTTGGCGGAAAGCTAAAGTCCATTCCATTCATTTCAGATTCCTATACTGCAAAATCAAAAAAAATAGGTCAATCTCAACAAGTATGTTAGTCTTATATTTTGACTTAAACCTTATTTCTATTACTTTTTTGCTAAATAAGACGAAAACATTGCCAATGAGGTGAGACAGATTTGCCAATGGGGTAAGACAATTTCACTTGTCAAGCAAACAGTAACCTAAAATAAGTTGCATGCCGGGCGCTGGAGGTCTTGCCCCGGCGATGGCTCTCTCACCCTAGTGCAATAAGTAGCCTAGGCTATTCTGTTATTGGTGCTGCGTGTTACGACAGTTCCTGCCTGGGAAATGCTTGTGTGGAAATAGCACGTAGGCTATAGACCCATTTCTTGTTTGTAAACAAAAGAGGATGCGTGCTCAACCCTGGGGCAAAAACTGTATCACAGTGGCAGGCTATCACAATGATCATCAATTCAATTTATTTTGTATAGCGCTTTTTACAGATAACTGTTGCAAAGACGCTGTAGGCCTACAGAGAAACAACGATTTAAGTACATCTAAATTTGTGTCTGGTTCTTTTATTTCACTTTCATCTTGGCAAAGCAATACAAATTAGTTAGTGTTAGTCTTATTACAACTTTTATGTAACATGTTTGTTGTTGTAAACTAGCATATCTAGCTGTATTTACCTTATAAACGAGTGCAAGCTAACCATCTGTCAATGTTTGATCAGCAGCAAGTTGATAACTGAATTTTTGACGTTAGATAGGATACACCACATTAACAAATTAAAAAAATCTGTCTGTTTGAAATTGATATAGCCTAGTGTAACTTCTGTTAATAACTTAATGGTAGCATTTGGCCAGATACGAGTCTACATGCCTGTCAAGCTAGCTGCTTAACGCAATAATACAAAAGTGGAGCAGCTGACAACGATCATTTCAGTAAATTCTGTGTGAAATGATGTGTTGATAACTTAATGTTGCCAACATCTTGACTCAAAAAACATGTGCCTCGTCGTAGGAAGGGTAAGTAAATGGGCAATGATATTTGCATGCTGGCTGTCATAAAAAAATATTTTCTTTCTCTCTGGTTTAGCTAGCTAACATTAACGTTACATGTACCTTCCTAGCTAGCCAGCTAAGAGATTGCCAGTAGCTAGCTAATGTTATGTGGTAACGTTAATAACCTAAAGAGGAAACTTTTTTTTTTTATGACGGCCAGAAATAGGCTATCATTGTTCATTTACTTAACGTTACCCTTCCTATGACGAAGCCCACTTTCTGAGTAGGCTAACTGTTACAGATGGTGCAGTTTGGGATTATAAACCCATCGGCATCTGTCCTTTTGTAAGCCTTCAGGGACTCTAGTAGAGAGAAGGATCGTGGATCAGGTCACCAAAAGCTAATTTTGGTAGGTTTTCAGCAGATCTAAGTGGGACCAGCAGCTTGTTAGGCAGCAAATACGAATCACAGTCAATGGCTAACTTACTTCGTCAAAGTAACGTTTTTTTCATCAGCAGTGAGGTGCGTGATTTTTTTGTGGGTAATGTTAGCCATCTCTCCCCCACCCACTGACTGAGCGTGAGGGACCGCTGCAGCATGAAATAGGTCCTAAAGAAGATGGCGCCATGTTTACACTGTCATTGTGATAGACCTATGGATATGGTTGAAGCTGTCTTCATTCAATTGAGTGCATATGATGAGATGGGATGGGAGCCAGCATAAATATGACACTTGCTAAATTGAAAAATAGTACATATATTTACACCAAACTTCTTAGCTAGCTCAGTGTTGATGTAACTAAGATATTGGAAATCAAGTCATCCATTTTGGCTTCTGCAATTACAAATTGATGTTGATTTCTTTTGCAATATTGAATATTCTGCCCCAGCTTTACGTGCGCATCTCGTTGCTGAGAAACCGGTCTATTTACCCAACTGATCAGCTGTGTGTGATAAGAAAACAGTGGCGTCGGTTGTTAGGTAACCGTGCTTATACACACAAACACCGCAAGATCAGTATACTACCACAATTTTACTGCCTATTTACACCACTTTTCGCACGACTTCCAACAAGGGGGACAGTCAGTCAGTTAGCTACTTTCGCTATTCTAGGCTGGCCTGGCGCCCGGCAAAAAGAGTCTCATTACAAGACTAAAAGACTTATTAATACTTTTTGTGCAGTGTATTCTAAATTCTTCAAGCATGCAAAGGCTTCCAGGGCCTTCAGGAGACAGTATATATATATTTTTAGATAAGGGTAAAATGTACAGAATGTCAAAAAAAAAAAAGGTGGGGGGTTCACAATGAAACAAATTATGTTTGTGTCTTCTTATGAGACATCGCTTCGTTATACTTCATGAGCACAGAGCCAATCACATCGTTTGACACTTGTTCCATTCACCACTGTACCTTTCACATACAACAATAGCATTTTATAAAGTTTATAAAGAGGCAAAATTTCAAATTAATACATTTTTTTTAAAGAATACACTGGGAATTCACACAATTGAAAACAAAACTCTATTAATAATCATATTGTAAAAGTAAAATACCTTCATTTGGTACATACTTAGGTGAGGAAAAAGAAAATAAACCCATGCAGGAGATTGGTCCCATTGTGAGTTTCTGTTTGTAACTCCAGTCTTTCCTGGATCTCTTTTTTTGTTGTTGTTTTAACTCTAGATAGTCTCTACAAATCCTGCAATCTAATTGGTTTTTAGCAAGTTCAAGACACCTCTGAGTTGGTAAGTCTGTTTGCTGACATGCCACCAACAAAGCACATTCTCATTAGCAAAGCACATCCACGAAGGTTGGGTGGATTCATCTCGCACCAGTGTGTCAGCCTGGTCAAGTTTATAGTCCAATAAGGTTATCTCAAATTAAGTTCAGACTTTCTTGTTGAAATAATTTCTATTAAATGACTTACAGTATGGATTTACCACTTATATACTCCCAGAAGAAGAAAGCAAAGCATGTTTCCCCCCACTCCTGACCCCAACTCCTAATATCTAATTTAGATGACTGTTTCAATCGTTCTTTAAAACAAAGCACACAGAAATTGGTACAGAACAAGTTCCATGCATTGACCATAAACAAAAAGAGCTGTACAGTTTTGACACCTGTGTATCTGCAGGTTTATTCTCACCTTGTCTACTAGCTATTTAATAAATATAATCTAATTGCTTGTTTACTCAAACTTCAATATAATCTCCTAACACTTTGCAGGATGCATTCACTGGCACATAGATAAGCAACAAGTCTGACAGCCGATTGGCTGGAAGTTCTCATATCAAAGCAACGGTGTCCATTTTCACACTGAAGACTAAAACTATCATAAAAAACAATTATACAATCTGTATAATAAGCCATATAAAATATCAATGTCGACTACAAAACAGGCAATATGTACAATGAGTGTCTAAGAAAGAAGTCATGGAATCCTGTACATCTTTAGCCAGTGGTTCATTTCCTACCAGTAATTATATTTTATTTTATGATATTATTGTACTATTTGGGAAGCCTATGATGGTATTCACCATGTTGTAACCACTTTTAATCTAACTATCTATTGTAGGGAATTATACTGTACATACAGTGGGACATTCAAAATGAGTGAGTCTCTCTGTCCCTGAATGCATATACTCAGTTGTTTATCTGTGAGTCCAGTTATACAACAATGCAGGATTTATTATAGGTAAAAGGCATATTTATGCTGCATATTCCTTTTCATAGTACCCCCTATTGGCCTTAAAACAAGATTTATAATATAATATATTTAGAGAATAATACATTCCAATGTTCGTCTTGCATGATTGAGGGGAAAATTTTTTAATAACGTGCAACTATTGTGCCCCTATCTATACAATTTGAATGTGACATTATGGTACCGCTGTTAATGAGCGGAATCAGAGAAGGAACCATGGCAACAAAAAGCAGGTAACTTTTGGATCCGAACTAAACGCCACTTTATACTCCACTGTAAAATCAGAATGTGAAAATGCCAGCCTGTACAACAACAACAAAAAACACCAATAATGATTTATTGCAAAAATCTCTAGATAGTTTCATTGGCCTTTAACAAATTGCTTTTTGTTTTGAAGCCTGATATACACTAAGCACAACACAATATCCCCTCCCTTGACCTCCCGAGCGCAGCCGTGTCAACAGTCAAACACCCAAGCCCTCATTACTGCACAGATGGACAGACAGACAGACAGACAGCATGCTCCTGTGGGGAAGTGACTATAAACTCAGCATCTTTACTGGAAGAACAAAAAACAAAGTGCGTTGTTCACTCTAACTCCATATTCGCCTGGGCCATACCTGACTCTGTGCAACGTCATAATACAAACAAACAGGCTTTGGAACTTTGGAAATCAACAAAGTTTTTAGCATGCAAATTCACCATATATGCAATTTTTTGGGGAAAAAGAAGAAGTAGCCAAACACACCATCAAAATCATGTTCTGGATGAGCACCTGATCAGTACATTTTGACCAGAGAATCAGGCTTCTCCATGCGTTCTTTAAAGAAGTCTGTAGAGCTACAGTAACAATAACCAATTACTGTAAAACCTCCCTGAACTCGTTCAGTTTGAGAAACATAATCCTCTCCTTCAGTTGAAGTAGACTATAAGAAGGAAGTCATCTATATTCGGATAAAATTACACTACACGATATTGTCTACATTTCAATCATTTCTCCTTCCCCATATCATAAAATTTTATGGCAGGGGCAGATACAATCAAATGAGAAAACAGCTATTTCTTTCTCATCCTAAATTTTTCTTCAAAGGTACAATATGTATTCCAACATTTATGGAACATTTGTTTTATATTCGGACTGATTGAGTTACATTTGACTTGTTACCATGTATGGAATGGAAATTATATATATTTTACTATTGACTGTGACTACTACTACTTGGCTTTAATTGGTGGAAAACCCAATGATGTCATTACTGTGCAAGACACAGAGAGAGTACAGCAGACCACAGACATACAGCTGTATAATCTAGGGTGTCAATTTTATGGTGTTACCAAAAAGATATGCAAATTCTTTCAAGGTGGACATTATGTCACATCGACAGTATGTTGTAAAAATAAATGTGATCAGTCAGGTGTATTTGAATGTGGGTAAAAGATATTATGAAACTACAAGTCTTTGTACTGAAGTAAAAAATGTGGATGATGGAAAGTGTACACAGTGCAGCTATGTGGGCTAACCCTGTAATATGCCAGCACCGTGGTGCTAAATGTCAATGCTGTGATGCGACTGTTTTCAACAAGTCAGCAGCATCCGTCCATTAGTCACAACAGCTCTGAGTGAGAGTTTACTACTAGTAGAATCTGAAGATTTAATAAAGTATTAGACTGATAATGTTGGAAACCAGACGTATATCAATTCATAATCAATATATCTAAGTCATAATAAGTAAGACAAAAAAGGGGGAGGGAAGATTAAATCAAGTCACAAATCGCACACACACACACACACACACACACACACACACACACACACACACACACACACACACACACACACACACACACACACACACACACACACACACACACACATATATATATATGGATAACAGTTTGTTTCTGTAATGTTTAAAGATAACAACATAGCATTCATATTCATATTGATGGAGTGAAAGTATAAACAAGTCAGTGATGAATATACAGAGGGCAGGGTTCCACAGGCAGGTGTGGGACCCACACTGTCCCCACAGGTAGCTGATGACTGGCGTCATGGAGACATGTCTCATTCAATTCCTCCGCTTCAGCAGTTCAGCTGGAAAGTAAGACAAGCGCAAAGGTTTGTAGGATTGCATTACCCAATAATTGACCAATAGTGTAAAAACTACATAATGACTTAATAACGAAGTGATCATAGGAAAACAAACCAGTAAACGGTAATCTGATTACTAACCAGTCATAATCTTTAACATTTAGCTTACCAATAACATCGCTAACACAGAATATAGCAACTAGCCAAAAACTAACCAACCATTGACCAATAATAACCAATATTAATTAACCTATATGCAACAATAATGTCATAATAAATAATTGCCTCTTTATTTTTGAAATGGCTAAGAATATTCACTATAAATGTTCCCAAATACATTTGTGTTTAGATGATACTTTAAAGGTCATCACATTATTGTTATCATCCTCATTTGCTTATTTTGTTCACATCACTGGTTACTTTTTACATTGCCACTGAGAGGATTTAAGTTATTATTCCATACAAAATAGTGAATTTGTCATGGTTTTGGACCCTGTGGTCCTATGCGGTCGTTTTCCTCGGTGGCCACGCGAGGGCGCTGCCCTGTTGGTAGAGGCTTGCTCCGCCCTGCTGAGTTGGGGGAGTTTCTGGTTAAGCATTTTCACCTGTTGCGTGGTCACGAGAGTTATTTAAGCCTACCGTTCCCTTCATTCGGGGCTTCGACATTGATTGTTAATTGTTTGTACTGTGGTGTTATTGTTGGCTGTGAAATTCTCGTACCGTTTTGGCTATTGGCCTATTTTTAACGTCTCTTGGTGAGGCAGGGCTTATTTCTTGCTGGCTTACTAGTGGATTATCTCGTAGAAGTTTGGGACTGTAAAATCTCTGCTCTAGTTCGCCTGTGTGCGTTTTCCTCCGTGTATGGAGATTTGGGCGATGGTCGGAACTGTGTTCTGTTCGCCTCTCGGTGCATGTCGTCTCATGGGAGATCTGGCGTTTCGCTTCGGCTGGGTTGCTTAGCTTGTAGAAGTGTAGAGTAGCTGTTCATTGTCCCTTTTCGCCGGTTAATGGTTTTTCTTATAGAGAGACCTGGCGTGTTAGCTTCTACTGATTTCCGGGTTACGGTAAGCCAGTTTGTAGCTTGGTACGTTTATTCCCTGTTTTGTCTCCTTCTCATAGACTGCGTTCTCCTTTGTTGTGAGTCGGGGTTTTGTTACTTATTCCTTTACTGTGAGGCTAGGGCGTGTGTTTATTTAAGTTCGCGGTGTCTTTTGGTTAGTAAGTTTTGGGACGACGGTGCTCCGTCGGCTCACCTGTAAAATGTTTCTCATGTGAGATCGGGTGTTTACCCAGGTATGTTTGCTGCATTAGACTGCAAACTTATTTAAGTAGCCATGGAACGTTAAGTCTCTGTTCCTGTTTGCCTCGTTACCTTTCTCCTTATTAAGAAGCTAGGGCGCGTGTTTGAGCTAGTTTGCGTAGTCTCTCGTTAGTAAGTTATGGGACGACGGTGCTCCGTCGGCTCGCCTGTAAATGTCTCTCCCTCCTGGGAGATCGGGTGTTTGCCCAGGTACGTTTGCTGCTTTGGACTGCGCACTTGTTAAACTAGCAATAGAACGTTAAGTCTCTGTTCTTGTTCGCCTAGTTGCATTTCTCCTGTCTGTGAGGCAGGGCTTGTGCTTGTGTTAGTCTGTTTAACCCATAGTTAGGGTGCAGCTGTCCTGTTCATCTTTTTTTTGTGCTTTCCTTCTCCGTGTATAGGAGATGTGGGCGATGGTTCGGAACTGTAGTTCTGTTCGTCCTTCGGTGCAATTCGTCTCTTAGGGAGACTGGATGATATTACGGACATGTTTGCGTGTGACTGCGAGCCTTGAAGCCGTGGAACGTTAATTATCTGTTCCTGTTCGCCTCGTTACATTTCTCCTGTCTGAGAGGCAGGGCTTATGCTTGTGTTAGTCAGTTTAGCCGTTGGTTAAGGTGCAGCTGTCCTTCATCTTTTTGTGCTTTCCTTCTCCGTGGATAGGAGATGTGGGCGGTTCTGTTCGGAACTTTAGTTCAGTTCGTCCTTCGGTGCAATTCGTCTCAGGGATACCTGTTGATGATGTTGGACATGTTTGCGTTTGACTGCTAGCCTTTAAGCCACGGAACGTTGGATCTGTTCCCCTCGCCTTCTCATACTATCTTATTATTTTTGCAGTGTTTGTTGGTGTTTTATGTTGTTTTTACGCTCCCGCCCGTTATGTGTCTCGTTCCCGAGACAGGGCGTGTCTTTATTTCCGGCTGTTCTGTTCCCTGTCTTTGCGCTCTACTGGGCGATTGGCAGTGGGCCGGTTAGTAGCGTTGTGTGTTCCTTGTCTTGTCTCCTTCCCTTATCTGCGGGGTATCCCGCCTTAGTGGCCTAAGGGCTTAATGATTCCCCTTGCTGCGTTTGGCTCCTCCCACCTCACACGTCACGCCCCATTACAGAATTGCTGTCCACTGTCCATGCCACATGGTGGCGATTTTGAGCTGAGTTAGAAGTAGTCACTTTTTTACTGCCTGTGCTTTGGAAAGAATGGTATTATAGTTGCGCTAAGCTCTTGAACGGGTCTCTCTTTATAAAATAATTAATTTTATTAATAAATTATTTGGAATGCCACACTGTGTTATGTCTGGCCTACACCACCTGCAAAGCTCTCTGCTAATACTACACGACTGAGAACTATTCTCTCGCTGAATAAATTCTCTCGGATATCAGCAGATGACATAAAGGGGAGAAGTAGACAGTGGATAGTCGTGTGAGAGGAACGTTACCGAGACGGATTTACTTGGTCATAGCGGAGGGAGCCCCGGAGCGGTGGAAGTGGACTATTTGCCACTTGCTGTCTCGCCTGTGCCAGATGCGCGTCTCCTCAGACTGCGCGGTGCGCGGCATGCCGTTGGTGTCGATGTACTGGGTGATGCGGATGTAGGCGATGCAGGCCGCCTCTTCCCCTATCAGGTGGATGTGGGGGTTCAGGATGGTGGTGTGCACCGGCTTGCTATTCTTCGACCACACTGACAGGAGAGGGAAAGGATAAAAAACCTTTAAAAAAAAAAAAACTACTACAACTGTTAAATATTATTCAGCACTATTAAGCATTATTAGACTTTGTTAAACATTCATACCTCATTGAACATCATTAAGCACTATAAAGCATTATTAAATGTTATACAAATTCTGAGATACAGCACAACAAAGTGTTTGGTTTCTGAATAACAATAGATTCCGAAGGCATTCAGGTCATTTGAGTAAAACTGTGAAGCTTGGGTTTGCTCAAAAACCCTTGCTTTTGAATGGAGAGTGGTAAAAAACCACATCCATGGAAAGTCTCATTCCTTTCTTTACCCTCACTCACTTTCTCTGATACAGCCAGCGCTGCTCTTATGTAATTTTGATGAGGGGGAATGACCCTGCCTCTGTAAATTCCACAGGGCACTGGTGTAACTCGCTCACAAAAGCGGCTCGTCAGTCACGCGGCGAATGGGCCAAGCTGAATTGAGTTCCATTTACTTTTTTAAACTAACCAAAGCAACTGCATGTAGATTTGTAATTCATTCATTTAGATTTAGGTAGTACATTGTTTTCGCAATACCCTCCGTTCTCACGTGTGCAAACTCATTTGCTGGGTTGGGGGTGGGGGTGTTAGTGTAACTGGAAACACTGTAGCAGGCAGACTGAATCCCCAGGTGTTAGCGCCTGTCAGCTCGCCTGCACGCTCTACATGTAATCGTTCTTATCGGCGCCCGCTTAGAGCCATTTCCTCTTCTGCAGGGGAACGGACGGCGAACATCAAACGACTACACTCGAGCACTGATGATAACAATGGCCCTGCCGTGGCAGGAGAGCTGCAGATCAGACAAGGACAGTGTCGGTGGTTACGGATGCCGCTTTAACTAATGAGACTTAGTCGGACATTTCTTTATTTCACATATCAAAGCTCTGATATGTTTTACTCTCTCCCCTCCCCTGTTTCTTACTGTGCCTCTGCTCCTCTGAATCACATGACAGGAAATCCTTCAGTGTTAAAGTGTTATTATGACAAAAGACGGCGCTAGCAAGTACATGTTACGCTGCCTCTCAGTTATGTCCTTACTGCTGCCCTTATTAACTTATTTGAATGCACTTACTGTATGTACCTGGATTTGAAAGTAGCTTTGGGTAATAACAGCTGCTGAATGTGCAATGCAACGCACGTAATGTGGGGAAATTGCATTTTGGGTAACAGATGTTGATGCAGGGAGCTGGTGGAGGTTTTATTTGAAGAGATCCAGGTTAATGCAGCGGGGATTTATTAAAGGAATCCCCGAGGGATCCCGGGGTCTGTTCTGGGCTAACGAGGCATGCGGACAATGCCGGAAATCTCTTATTCGGCGCACAGCACACAAAGCAGCCGGCTGAACGGCCTTACGGTTCTCAAAGTAAAACCGGTGGAAGTCCAGGCCCTCCACCAAATTGCCAAGGGCCTCGGGTTCGAAGGCCGTCACACTGGGATCACACATCTTCCTGTGGATAAATGGAAAGGGGGGTGGGGGGGGGGGGGGGGGTCTATCTTTAGAACAGAAATGCAAGAGGGGGAAGCGACCTGAAAATACAATAACTAAGTAAATAATTTAAAAATTGCATGTTTTTTTTAATGCAGCACTAGCAGAACAGTTGTTGTGACAGGTTTTATTTTGGGGGTTGTGGCGTGACACGGCGCAGGCAGAAACTTGGCGCTGACGGCACGCCATGTTACACCCTGTGAAATAACCTGATCCTTCCCAGGGAAGCGCTGACTAGACTGTCGGTTGACATAACAACCGTCCTACTACTGTCCTGGCAACCTTGCAAAATCCATAGCCAGACACTGGAACATCCCCAGAGGATGCAGGGTCTTTCAGATTCGATGTCTGGACTCATTGGGACGGTTTGTTGGACTAATTTCGCACACAACAGATCTTTACTCTGTTAGTATTAGACACTAAAACTCCTGGTACAACCCAGAGGTCCCCCCACCATCATATTACCACACACATAAAATCACAAAAAAAGGTTATAAAAGGTCATGGACTCACAGGTGGCTAAAGTGATAGTTCTTGGTGCAGTGATGTTCATTCAAAATTTAGACTGTATGATCCGATGAAACAGACTGGAGTTACATATAGCCAGTATAATAACAGATTAGGAGAGACACATCCGTTCAGAGATTATGAAAAATAGACATTCTGAGATTTAGGTACACCTGCATATACACAAAGAAAGAGAAGACACAGACGCTTACGTCTGGGACTTACGTGTAGCTCTCAAAGTCTCCATTGCTGATGGCTTCTATGAGCTGCTCAGTGACTTTGATAATCTCCTGTTTCCTCACTGTAAGAGAGAGAGGAGAGAGAGAGAGAGAGGGAGAGAGAGCACAGCCCTTACTGCACACACCTGAGAGTGAGGGATCAGTGGCTCTGAGGTGAACTGTGAGGAGATCCATCTCTTTTACAACAGGCAGAGCCAGTGTCTTCTGTGCGGACTCTTTGTTTTCCTATTTGTGCATTTCAATGAAAATGAAAAAGAAACTTTAAATACATGAACCTGCAGTGGGGATTTGCTTCGGCCTTCTATTCCTAGTTCATGCATATTTATATCTGTTGAAGATGACAGACAGAAATACTCATGAAAAACAAGGACACGACTGGCTCAGGTATTTGTGACTATAATGCTATCATTTGGGGGTTTTGGATTCAACTTTTATAATCCTCTGCAAATGAAAAGATGCTATTGTGAACTAAATGTCCAATAAAAAAAAATTAAGTGGTTTGTGAAGCTGTATACCCCTGTACTTGAATATATATGTGTGTGTGTGTGTGTGTGTGTGTGTGTGTGTGTGTGTGTGTGTGTGTGTGTATGTGAGTACATGTGACTGTTAGTGAAAGCTTGTATGTATATCTGTGTGCGTGTGTGTGTGCGTGCTTGCAAGTGTGCTTGTTTTTTTTTGTGTCGCTACATGAGCTTGTGTGGGTGTGAGTGCATATGTGCATGTTTACCTGTGACCCTGCATGCATGAGTGTGTGCGTGTGAGAGAGAGTACGTGTCTTTGTATAAGAGAGATTGCGGGGGCTGCGTTCGGCCCACACAGAGAGCAGAGTTGGCTCTGCCTGCAGTAAGAGAAATAGCTCTCTTCCCACCAGTGCAGGGAAAACAGGCCCAGACCCACTGCTGGGGGGATAGACCAAGCAGCACTCGTACAGTCCTCACCCTTCATTAAACATTGACCCAACGCTCTGCCCGACACAAAACTCTAACCATTTTATGAATTGCAATCCAATCCGTCCTCTGTGCGTTTCTGTACATTTATTTCAACTGAAAATGTCTGCCTTGTATCGCCATGTTAGCATATCACAGGCAAGCATGTCAACAATAACACAGGTCTGACAGGATAGCCTGTCCGAAAGACGGTAAAGATTAGCTGCAGACAGTCACTGAACTGCCATATATTTAAATCCTGTGATTCTTTGGGAGCTGCGACACTGCAGTCTAAGGGTTGAAGAACAGGGTCAGGACCTGAAGCCTATTTGAGTTTTGGATATACAGTATAATTTGGAAGGGGGGGCCATGTGACCAGGGGGACAATTTATGGGGTCAATTCCTCTGAGGGGGTTAACATTCATCTGAGGGGGCGAACATAAAGAAGGAATTAGGCACATTTTCACGCGCTTACTTGTGTCTGTCTGCCTGTCTGTCTCTAACAGCCTATTGATCTTAAATTATTAAAAATGAAAATACTTGTAGTTCACCAATTTGAAAAATATTGATCAGAACAGCTTCTGATCAATATTGTTCAAATCAGTGAAGTATTTTAATTTGTAGTAGGTAATTTTGACCAGTGTCTAATGAATAGACATTGGAGGAATTGATGTTACACCTTTTGAACGCAGGAGGGCGCACTTGTGAGTGAGCAACACTTGCACATTTTGTCAAAGGCTTGTCATAGACAAGGGGCCAGCTTTCGGCTCTCAACCTCAACACTGGATATAATGTCACCCGGTGCTGATATCTAGATTTGCGTTCAAAATGACAGTTTCCCCATTAGGCTCCATTCATTTTTGACAGCAAATTAAAAATACTTCCACTCATATACTAATGTGAATTAATTTTTTAAAAATGATTTACAATTGAATAGCCTACAAGGAGCATGACTGTAAAGTAGTTTGAACTTTCATGGTTACTCAAATACGTAGGTATGGATCTTTAATGGCACCAGCACTTGACACCGTAGAAGTTAACATAACATATTTCCTTGATAGGGGAGTCCCTCGCATTATGTTTTTAATATGTAATATGTTTTTAACCCTCTGGAACGAGTGGACAACTACTCGATCATTACTGAAATTCTGTAAAGTGCCTTATATAGCTAGCTGGCTCATTATAAATCCGTAAATGTTATCTATTCGATTTGTTTGCAAAAGAATTATATCTAGTGGCTAATAAATAATCTCAAACACAAATAGCTGGCTAGCTAGTTGCTATGAGATTGTGCTGTCACTTGTAAATTTGCTTGCTATAGCTTTCCACTGTCCAGATTTAGTTCAGAGGGATTCGTTTTATATAAGATCACGGATTCACACATTTCTGCTAGCTAGTAAGGCAAATGCTACATTGCACAATTAATTTCCTTATATGCAGTTACACCAAGTACTTTCTAAGTTAAATTTTCATGTAGCGACCCTGTCATGCAAGCTCAGGAATCTACTTGAGTGAAATTGAAATAAACCGATTTTGGAGTTCTACAGTAACTTTGTTCAGTTAGCTTCAGTGGCCACCAGAAAGTTACTACCTATTGCTACAAGGCTATCACTAGTTATTGTGAGTTCATGATGCTCTGACAGATTATTTTGAAAATCTATATTGTGAAAAACCACAGAAAACATATCACAATATGATTTAAAAAAACCTGAAAATACTGGAATCAAGCATTAAAAATAACCAAAACCCACTTTTCTCACAATCTCACACAAAGATTTGATGGAAAAGCTCCAATTACTAAAACCTAAAAAAGTGTGTGGTCCTGGTGGAATCAGGGATGAAATGGTCAAAAATAGCACTCCAGGGGCCACTCTCAGGGAGAGTAAGAATGCTCAGGGAGAAAGTCGGAAATCTGCTTTTCTATCACGGTGTTGCCATATCACACATTGCGTACGCATGGAGTCCAGCATGCGCAGAGGTATGCAGATTTTCTTATTTTATAGATCTGAATTTATGCGTGGAAACTCGCTTACGCAGCTTTCTGAGGGCATTTTTCTGCTCAGCACTGTTTGTACATGTGGCCCCAGAAACGCAAGAGGCTGTGCTTAAATTGTACAACCTGGTACTGAGTTCAGGATGCCTCCCTGACATCTGGAAGTGAGGGCTTATATCCCCAATTTATAAAAATGGAAATGGAAACAAACTAGACCCTAATAATTACAGAGGCGTTTGTGTTAGCAGTAATCTGGGGAAGGTGTTCTGTAGTATCCTAAATTTCAAGAATTGCAACCTTCTTTAACGAGCACAATGTCATGAGTAAAAGAGAAATTGGATTTTTTCCAAAGCATCGTACCACCGATCATATTTACACCCTACACACCCTAATAAATAAAAAATGGGAAAGTTTTTGCATGCTTCATTGAATTCCAAAAAAGCATTTGACTCTATTTGGTATAATTAAGGTTAACTTATCCAAAGTGGTGTAGGGGGTAAAGTTTATGATACTGCTGAATCAATGTACTCTGAAAATAAATACAGAGTAATAATTGGCGACCAAAGAACAGAGTTCTTCACACAAAAATGTGGGGTTGAGGCAGGGCTGTAACCTGAGCCCAACACTGTTCAACATTTACATTAATAATGAGTTAGCGGTGCAGTAGGAGCAGTCTACAGTGCCTGGCCTCTCCCTATATGAGACGGAAGTAAAATTCCTTCTCAATGCAGATGACCTGGTTCTGTTGTCATCCACTGAAGATGGCTTGCAACAGAGCTTGGATCTGGTAAAAGATGTATGTCACAAATAATAATCTTTCATAAAATTGATATTCCAATTAATATCTGGTTAAAAATTGTTGACAGTGTTATCAAGCCCATTGCAGGGTCCACTCAGCCAGCAAAACTACACTAAATGGGACATGCATCCAATAGAGACCCTGCATGTTGAATTCTGTACAAACATTATACAAGTACAGAGGAAAGCCCCATATAATGCATGCAGGTGAGGTGGAGACACTGAGGCACTTTCTCCTTTATTGCGAAAAATATTTAAATGTAAGACAAAGATATTTCAATAAATTCTCTCAGATTATAAAGAACTTAATTTCTCTGACAAAGGATGAAACAATGCAAATCCTGTTAGGAAAAGGACCGATAGCCCCAATTTGTGACAAAATACATATCGGCCTGCAATAACCTGAGGGACACTGAGTGACCAAAAACATCACGTATTATTTAATTAATTAATTAATTAATTCTTATTTTAAATTATTATGAATTATACTGTCATTGTTGTTGTTTGTAGTACCATGTGTAGTAGCATTTTTTTAATGAAATAATATAATGAATAATTAAATATTGTGTTAAATTAATAAGAAATGAAAAGCAAATATACGTTAGCTTATTAGAGCATATGATATTAATATTAATGAAACATCAAACTTTTTTTCTTATGCCTTGGGCATCCTTAACTACTCTATCTACTACATTTTAGGCTAGCAGGTTCCACTGACAAACTGTAGGCTAGCCATGTGTAGCACAGCTGCTCATGTCTGTTGTGAATTTCAATTTAATTGCCATAAAAGCCCTGGAAGAGTGCTGCTGTGATGCTTATCTTCTTGAACAGCTTCTTCAGATTTAGCCACTCAGTTATTTTGTATGAGGATCAAAGTGACTATTTTGTTCACCAATATCCTCCTCGTCCTGTCTAAATTGTGATCCCATTACATTTCAAACACTGGCATAACTCCTGAGAATTCAAATGAAGAAATGTTTTCCAATAGGCCTCTGCAAGTGGCGTCTGCATACTGCCCCAAGGCGAACACTGTGGAACTCCTTGATCTGGATCAGTGGTCACATGACCAGTTGAGTGCTTGTGATAGCAATCAAGTGTGGTAATGGCCTCTTGAAACCTCATGCAAGCAACGTTATCAGGAAGGACTATTTCCCATTGTCATTAGTAAGACCAGTCATAACCTTTAAAAAGAAAAACTGTTAGGTCCCCTAGTTTTCAAACAGGTTATATTTAAAAATCTCTTAATTTGTTGTCCTTGCTATTGAAAACATTGTGGTAAATTTTGCTTTATTTTCTAATTTCTATAATGTAACAAGTAATCGTGTTCTGTTGTACAATATAGGCCTATACCTAACAAGTTTTTACCATGATTATGGATATTTTACATAAATAATATTAATATATTGAGCTGTGTTGTGAAACTATATAGCCAATGAACTGTAGCATGTCTAAATAGCTAACAAATTCAAATCAAGGGCTTATAGTATATACATATAGAACTTACCACCACTCCCACACTCCAAAAGCGATGACCTTGTTTTCCTCCACCTCATTCTCTTGGAGAATTTTCTTGCTTATCAGAAAGATTGTCATGGTATTTACAGGACATATTTCTAAATATTATAGAAACGTAATCTTGGACATTGCGCCTATTACGATCTGAATGCAGACATGCAGCTTTCTGCATGCATTGATATTCATGGTTGCACCCAAGAGCACAGAAAGATAGTCAGACAGTTCTATATTTTGGCTGGTATTGACTCCTGTGCTCTGGCATCTTGCATTTCTTCACATGATATGAAACCTGTATGAGGCTTTTCCCCCAATAGAGAGGTGACACCCTGAAAATCCAGAATAAAATCCAGAAATGTATCATGTAGATGTGCCTGTATCCAGACATGTATCAGTTTCTGTAAAGCTTTAACAACTGCATGTTCATGTTCATGTACCACCCTCGGCAGTATTGTGAGCATAGGTATCTCAGAATCAGTCTCCAACAAAGACATTTAGGTGATCTTTTGAACTGATGTGAACGTAGATGCCCTGAAGACAGCCTACAGTAAAAGGGTTTAAGTTAGATTTACCTACACAACATCGCCTTACTTAAATAATTGCGTTTTAGCCATGGGTTGCTTTTTAACACTCCGAGGGCCCTATCTTGGCGATCTTGGCGCTTAGTCTAAGCGCATGGCGCTAAGTCCATTTAGGGCGTGTCCAAGTCCACTTTTGCTATTTTAACGGCGTGTTTTTTTGGCGCTAAGCACGGCGCATGGCGCAACTGGGCTGAACCTAGTCGCTTCATTAATTATAGGTGTGTCTTGGGCGTAACATTCAATAAACCAATCAAAATGTCATATCCCATTCCCTTTAAAAGCCTGCGTTTCCACCTTGGCGGATTGCTTATGATGGCGAAACAGACATGCTCGTGCGTGTTTAGTGTGATCAAGGAATAGGCTAAATGGAGTATGATCAATATTATTCGGACTAACCATTAGCCTATGAGTTCCCGGTAATTCCAGACAGGGCTGTTATTTTACAAAATATGTGCGGTTAAATTTCGTTAAAAGGACCTGCAACAGCTGAGAATAAGCTATCAATGGCTTCAGTCTCACCTTAGAAAACGCCAAATTAGCCTGCTTGTTCAGCGAATTTCGTTTGATTATGCAATGAAAGTGTCAAACATCAAGTTCAAGCTTCATCCAAAGTTCATTAGGCTACCTGCATAGTAGGCTAATATTGATTAATAACATACATACCGTTGTTTTGCCTTAATGATGACACTAAATAGCCATACAATAAAGCTGTCAGGTTCGCAACCCATAAGTTCACGCATATTTCCCCTTGTTTAATAATGTCCTGTTTATGGAAATGTGACCAACCTGTTTTACTCGTAGCGTAATCCTTTAAAACAATCCACTTTCCCATGAAGACCGTTAAACGTGCGACTTACAGCAGGGGAAACAGAACATGCAGCTCACGTGCAGAGAATGGCATTAAAATTAATTGTGAATTAATTGTGTAACTTGCTGCAAATTTGTTTTAGTTTCTAATTAGACGCTTAGTTCTCTTTAAAATCGTTTTGTTCAGTTAAGGAATAACGGGTGAAATCAGCTGGGTTTTAAACGGTGAGAGTATGGAAACCTGGTCACTGTAATTAAAAAAAATATGAAGGACGAAGAATAGCTAAGGTTACAATTTAGTTAACATGGTGACATCTCCGTTTTTTAACCATAGGCTATCGAAAAAAAACTTATGCATAGCGAATCCGCTGTAGCCTAGGCTATTTGAAAAACAATAAATGCAATATTCACTGGACAAGGTTTTGAACTTTTTTCAGTCACAAACCATTCTATTTACTTACAGGCTGTATTCACAGAGCTGTATTGTAATGACATCTGAAGCGCATTTTCAGAACTTAAATGTCCGTCTATTGCCGTGCGCGAGTTTTCCATTGAATGACAATTCACGCATTAGGTGCAAAGACAATTCGCGCATTAGGCTTGATAGCTATAGGTGTTATCAGCTCCTTTTTAATGGATAGCCATTGTCCCGTACCATCGCACATCGCCTGGATGTTGATGGAGTGGGCTGAGAGCAATGTAATGTGGCATTGTTTCCCTTCGCTGATGGAAAGGTATGTGGACCTATGGAACCTTTTATTATTATGCATTTTTGATATAGCCTACACAATAATAATATTTCACATTATGATCTAGATATTTTAGTCATGCCTGTGCACGCCCCTGTGTGTAACAGACAGGAGGGTATGCGCGTTGTGCACACGCCTATGTAGACGCACTTATATGCGCCGTTAAAATAGCATGTAAACAACTGCGACATGACTTTAGACCAGGTTTGTGGTGGTTCTAGCGCAAGCGCTTTCTGCTGGCTCAAGATAGCAATATGCCAAAAAGAATCCTGGCCACTCCTCATCTTAAGACCAACACGCCCAGTTCACTAATGATGGCGCAAGAGTTACGCCGTCAACATGCTAGTTTGACGGCGTAAGCGTTAGGCGCTATTATGGACCTAGCGCCGGGTGTAAGATAGCAAAGACACTTGCGTTTGCGTTAGCGCCGCTTTGCGCCGGGTGTAAGATAGGGCCCCGAGTGTTTTTACAGATCTGGGCAAACCTGCTTTTAATTATCATGCACCATGGGCATGGAATAACCTCCAAAAAAAGTTTAAATGGGACAGGTTAATTTCATTGGATGATTTCAAAAGTATAGTTCCAAGCTTAACAAATGAGGTGCGCTGTGAATGTGAATTGCTTTTTGTGATGACGACACTGCCACTGATCTGACTTTGATATCGTATCTGTTGTCATTTGTGCATTAATTGTGAATCATGTTGTATGATGTATTGTGAATTTGTATGTTGTACTTTTAAACTTATTTGGCTGCTAACTGGGCCAGGTCTCTCTTGAAAAAGAGATTTTTTTTTTATCTCAATAAAATTTACCTGCTTAAATAAAGGTTAAATAAATAAAAAATAAATGGGCGTTTTCTTTTCATGGAATTATTGGTTCAATATCTTTACCACTTGAGGTGATTAAGTATTTTCAACTAATGTTTTCCAGACAATTTCTTTCTTGAGGCTTGCTCATGTCCAGATGGACCAGAGGAATGATTTAATTAGAAATAATCATGCAGTACACTGCTTTTTCTTCTCCATTTTTACTGCTAGGGGATGTGTTCAGCCAATTACTGCTTCATATCTGCTGCATATCTTGTTTCATTATTAACAGTTTCCTGAATGAATGGTTAAAAAAGAATGCAGACATCAACTGCACACATTTGTTGAAGTCTAGTGTGCAAACCCAGATTAACACCAAAGCCTTTCTGTACCTATTAGGAATCACATATTTGAATGAGCTGCAATGTATCCCACAGGGAACAGTTAGCATGCTGATGCACTCTAAGGTATCTCACAGCTAAAGAGTTAACAGTGTAATGCACATACTGTATAATAAGCTTGGGAGAGCAGATGGTCACAGTATGTTTGAAAGAAATCGACCTCTATGACCTGCCAAGTGGGGAGCACATTTTGCCTGAAATGAGGCCGCATGCAGTAGAATGCAATTTTGAAAAGCAGTGTGCGTTGGAAAGCACTGCCATGACATTAGTCAAGGAAAAGTGCTACAGTGCTCTAATTTGAATTTCCCCTGCTTTTTCCTCATTGTCAAGGCTTACTGTCACTTACCCCTTTGAAGTGTAGGTTTTTTTGGAATGTTTTTTCAAAATTCAAAGTCAGTGTCCTAGAAATCCATTGCTTTAAATTACCAGCAGTGATTGTAACATCTGCATTAGAATGTTGAGTTAAGAACATCTTACCACATATTTGTATAGAAAAATACTGAGCCAGTGCACATTAGTGCTGACAAAATTGATTTCTGGGAGATGTAGGGAAAGAGTGCAGGAATCAAGATTTAGGGAAGGCAATTCAATGTGAGTATTCTGGGGCAATTGTAACAGGGGGCAATTGCAACACCATAAAATTGCACCAATCTGAAACAAGCTAGAGCTGAGATTCTATGCAGCAAGCTAGCTAGTTTCATGTGTTCAGGGTTGGGAGCAATTGTAACAAAACATTTGTGTTACAATTGACCCCTGTTACAATTGCCCCCAGAATACTCTACCTTAAACACATCTTAAATGAGGAAAGGGTCCAGAATTGGGTATGAGTAATTAAGTTACCAGTTAAAAGTCAGTAAGTTGTGACCAAACTAAGAGAGCGACATGGCAGTCTTAAATGTATTTGTGTCACTATCCAACAGCACTTACCCCTCTCGTTGAAAGGTATGTTCCAACAGCTTTCTCACGACTGTGGAGTGTAACTCTTAACTGTAAACCACCGAGGACACTGGTTTCTTTTTTGGCTCCCCCATTTTGGAATGTGCAGCTATGCCTCTCGCGTTGCCATTACCCTGGGCCACATCCACACGGCAGGATCACCGCAGCTGAAGCATGCGCAGCACTCTAATGCACATGCCCAGCCTGCACTGGCGGTGAGTGCGTTAACCGACCAAGCCACTCGGGAGCCCTGAGACGGACTCCTGTATGTACGTCCACATGCTGTAGTCAGGTTTACCTCTGGTGTCCTCATCTTCGATGGTCGTGTTGGTGCTCTCTGAAGATTCCTAGAAATGACATGACAGACAGCGTCAGGCACTTCGGGATCCAACCGGTGAAAAAGGGAACGTTTTCCCGCTACACGGAGCGAGGTTTCAGGTCACAGCTTAACCACCGAAAAAAATGAAAAGTAAGTAAGACTTAGTTCACACTCCTCTCTCCTGTCCACTGGAAGTTGGTACCTTTGAAAAAAACAAAAAAAACAATCGCCCATTGAGCTGATGTTTTGTGAGTCACCATGTTTTTGCGCGGGGCAGGGCTGCCAAGATACGATAGGAAAGCAGAAAGGGTAACACCTAAATCAGACAGAACGCCCGCCCCAGGATGACCACGCTGTACATATTAAGCCATGGGTTCATTGAAGGTGAAATGAATTTGCAACGAAAAAAAAAAAAAAAGAAAGTCCAGCTCCATTTTTAAGTGACAGCAATATTGCTGCTTTTTGTTGTCGCTTTTGGTTTCGTTTTTTTTGTTACTGCTTTTGGCAGTAAGTTTGGGCGGTGGGGGGTGGGGGGGAGTGGCATGCTCGACAGAGCAGCCATATGGCCATCAGGGAACTGCACACTCACCATGAGCTGGACGCTGGAACTGGACTTCCTTTTCTGGAAGAGAAATGAAAAGAGGTTAAACAGAAATGCACAGGATGAGATGGAGGCCAAGGCCAGGATGCCACGGGAGGGGAAAGCAGAGAGATCCATGGTGTGCGTGCGCGTATATGTGTGTGTGTACGGCAGACACGTGTGTGCGTATATATACGTATGTGTGCATGTGTCTGTACTACAGCATACAGTGTCCTTGGACCACGCTGCCCTTCTTCACAGACTCCTTGATTTGCAGTTATGTCCAGGCTCCTGTTAGTAATGCATGCCTTTTGAGAAGCGAGTTACCACTCTCTATTCTGACCAGTCCCACTCTCAGCATTCCTGTCTAATCCCCCGAATGGGCCACTGACTACTCCCCTCTACTCAAGACTATACCCTGAAATCAGAACACACACACACACACACACACACACACACACACACACACACACACACACACACACACACACACACACACACACACACACACACACACACACACACACACACACACACACATACACATATCATTTCTTTATCAGCCCAAACCACAACTGTTTCATATGCATATATGCATTCACACACGCACATTCATATACAGTACATATACTGTATATACACGGGGGACAAATTAAAGGAAAAACCAACATAAAGTGTTGGGCCACCACGAGCCGCCAGAACAGCTTCAATGCACCTTGGCATAGATTCTACAAGTCTCTGGAACTCTACTGGAGGGATGGAACACCATTATTCCCTTATGGAAAAAGAATATACTGCAGTATATTGTAAATATATCAAAATTATCTTCACAATATATATTTTAAATATACTGCATTATATTACCATATATTTCCATAAGGGTTCCAAAAGATGTTCCCTCATTTGGTGTTTTGATGATGGTGACGGAGAGGGCTGTCTAACACGTCGGTCCAAAATCTGCTACATATCTGACAGCAGATACCACAAACCCTTGATTACTTGTAGCCATTTAGCCAACCATGTGTTCCATACAGTTCCCAAATTATTTACAGCTTAATCCTTTTCCAAAACACTTCACACTATTCTTCATAAAGGAAATCTCTTGTGTTCACATAGAAAGCACTAACATCCAAAATGCAAAAAAAAACTAAACTGGTCAAACACTAGTTGCTTTAATTATTCAATCAGCAATCAGAGCTTTAGCACAAATAAAATGGCAAAAGCTGAGCTCTCCTGTGTTGGAGAACAATGGCTGACATTGTTGCAAGAGGCAGAGGGAGCGTAAGAGCAGGAGTAAGAATGAGAGGAGGAAGAGGACAAGGATGAGGAAGAGGAAGATCAAGGAGGGCAAATATCCCCGACGATATCCGAGAGACTTTGATTGACCATGTGGTGAACCATGGTTTGACCCCAAGTGAAGCTGGGCAGAGAGTTCAGCGGAATCAGGCCGACCCATTCTCATTTCTAAATGTTCATATGATAGAGGTAACCGTGAAGTGGGTGAGATTTAGCTGAACTCTCTGGCCAGCTTTCCTTTGGGTCTAACAATGGTTGACCACATGGTCAACCAAAGTCACCCAGATCTCGTCCGATATTTCCCCTCCTTGATCTTCCTCATCCTTTTTCCTCCTGTTATTCCTTTTATTCTTACTCCTTGTTCTCCAATTGTCAGCCATTGTTCTCCAACACAGGAGAGCTCACATTTTGCCATTATATTTGTGCTAAAGCTCTGATAGCTGAATAATTAAAGGGACTAGTGTTCTACCTGGGAAGGGTGTGTACAGTTGATAATTGGAGTTTATAATAATTTTATAATTTTTAATGGCAGCGTTTTCCATGTGAACACAAGAGATATACTTAATGTAAATCGTGCCTAAAATGGAGAATTGTGTGAAGTGTATTGGAAAAGTGTTGACGAGACTGAAATTTGTGTGAAAACAAGTGAAATGTGCTTATAGTTTTGAAAAAGTTGTCTTTCTTTTTCCACATGAACTTAAAGTTTTGTTGGGTTCATAGCACCAATTTTAATGTAAAACAACTGAGAAAAACTAAGTATTTTAGCATTTTTTGCATTTTATTCAAATCTTACTTTTCAAAGCACATCAAGAAGGTAGTTCATACAGTCATGTTTAACCTGCCAAATCGTATGCTTTTTAAAAATAATTTTGACAAAATGAGATAAGTAAAATAAGCACATTCCTCCAAAGATACACAATTCTCATGCTCATGTTCACATTCACACATACACTCGCAAACTATACACAGACTCAATATAACGTGTGTGTGTGTGTGTGTGTGTGTGTGTGTGTGTGTGTCTTTAATTGTCTGTGTGTGTGTGTGTGTGTGTGTGTGTGTGTCTGTGTGTGTGTGTGTGTTATGTATTTCAAGGGTATGATGATGTATGAGGGTGTCCATTTGTGTGAATAATTGCATATTCACTAGCATTTGTTTGGGTGTGTTTACATGCATGTGTGTGTGTGTGTGTGTGTGTGTGTGTGTGTGTGTGTGTGTGTGTGTGTGTGTGTGTCTGTGTGTGTGTGTCTGTGTGTGTGTGTGTGTGTGTGTGTGTGTGTGTGTGTGTGTGTGTGTGTGTGCGTGTGTCTGTCTATGTGTATGCATGTGTGCTGCGCACATGTGTGTATGTGTATGTGTGCATGTGCATGTGTTCATGCAACATAGTGTTCAGTAGGACCATTTTAGGGTCCCAGTGATACAGGTTCTCAGCTCTTGTGTGTAATGGGCTCCTATAGCACCCTCTTTCCAAACCCCACACTGGGACCACAGGGACACCCACTATGGACACCATCTACTGCACGTGCGGAGCCGTCTGGAACAGTAGGCAGTTGGTCAGCCACTCTGCGCTAAGCTTTAGCCCTCTTTGATGCACAAAGCTTAGCGCAACTGAATGACTGAATATACTTTTTATAGGTCTGTCCATATTAAATATAGTTTAACTAATGGAACATACAAGTTATAAGATTTATAATGCAGTAATGTAAAAAGTATACTAATGGTTAAAGTATATGATGTATGAGCAGTATAGGCTATGTGTATCATTGGTGTATCAATTACAATGGCTGCTTCTATGTCTGAGAGAATAAAAAAACAATCAATCAAATAAAGAAGTAAATAAAAGAGATTAACAAAGCCTTCCTGCACAGCGTTACTGGAACAGCTGGTTCTTACAGTAAACACACGCTCCACTCCACATCTCTCAGAAAAAAAAAGAGAATTCCAGAGCGGCCCTACCTTCACACCGTCCGCCTTCTTGGCCCCGCTCTTTCCCCCTGAACGAGAGACAAAGAACAGCAGGGAGAGGGCGATCAGGATGGGCACGAATGCCCAGAACAGGAGGGCGAAGGGCATTGCCGGACCCTGTGAGCAAATGGGCGGGGTGGGCGTAAACACACGCCGGGTGCCGGGTTGAGGCTACGAGCGTCCACGGGTATGAGGGCGGGGGGGGGGGGGGGGGGGGGGTTCCCTCCACAGTTGCTCCGCACAGCCCTCCCTTAGACCCTGACAAGAGACTCAATGCAGCGAGGCGCCATCTGTCACACCGCCATGGTTTCTGCGGAGGTTTCTACAAAGCGTTGGCGGAATGGAGAACGGAATGAATGAATCCCAACCAGCCGACGGCCTCCAAGATTCTGTTCCTCAGTGCTAAATGGACCCCCAAAAAAGGCCTGGAACCCTCGTGTTTCAGTTGTTGGGAGTTCTACCGACGCTCTGGGACCAAAGGTCATTATGTGAGAATGCAGCTTCGTACAAGGACTATTTAAGGAGTTTGACAACAGAGGAGGAGCAACTTCCATTATCAGATTGCCTTCTGCTACACTGTGTCCAGTTGCTTTCACCACTCATCCTTACTCTCGCTCCCCCTCGCTCCCCCTCTCTCTCTCACACATCCTCCCCCTCTCTCTGTGCCAGAATCGTTCGCTTTACCTCCCTCTCCAGTGAGCCGGGTGTTTTCCCTCTTATTTTTATCAGCGGTTTGCTAAATTTAGCACGGCCCTTGCACTGCCTTGCCCTGGCCTGTCACATGGACCCCCCCGTCCCAACAGCAGTCAGGGTGGGGGAAGGGGGGGGGGTGCAACTCCATGCCACCTCCCCTTTGGGTCTGGATGCCTTGTTGTGGGGGAGGGGGGTCCCCCTGGGCTTTCCCCAGATTGGGCATGTGGTGTAGTTTATGGAATTAACGGCCAGAAAGAGGCCATTCAAATAAATGGGAAGATGTGCTGTTGCTGGCTGGGGGGAATGCAGAGGGAGAAAGGCAATCCGTGAATAGCTGTACCTCACTCATTAACAGTGCTTCATTGCAGAACATTACGTTCATTTAGCAGATGCTTATCTAGAGGGGCTCCTAAAACAAAGCACAGTTGTACATTCAAGTAGTTTAACAAGAGCAGGCCCTTCTACTCCAACTCCAATTTGTATTCTACAAATGTCTCTCACAGTAACCTGACGGGGGTGAAAATTCTATAATTGTAATCTTGCAAACACCTCCTAGTTTGCACAAAATGATAATTGCAATGTAAAAACATAACTGTACAGTGATTCCCTATGTCTCTCAAAGTCACCTGTGAGAGTGAATATTCTGTGTCTCTCATTGTGATCTATGGGGTTAAATATTCTCTGTGTCTCTCATACTCACCTATAAGGCTGAATATTCTAATATAATATATCTCAGTCACCTTTGAGGGTAAATGCTTCAGTCAATGGGCTGTGTGGGGGGGGGGGGGGGGGGTGGGGGGGGGGGGGGGGGTAGCGTGGGACAATTAAAAGGGAAATTTGGACTGGAATATTTAGAGGTGCTGAAATGGGTTTTTACTTTCAGAGCCATAGCTGTGTAACTAGTATCTATTCACATCAGCATTTCCTGGCTGATGGTGAGGGGTCTATTCTGAACAGTGTGACAGAGTTAAAGAAAGCCGCTGCTCAGCTATTCTCTCTCCTTTCATCTCCCTCCCTCCCTCTGCCTCTTCATCGCTTTGAGGGACATTTCGGGGGAACACAAACACTCCATTACCCAGGATGGGTAACATGAGAGACCACGTGCTGATGGGAAATCTTTACGTTAACTCCCCCTGCTGGGCAAGCAAGAAGGGCACCCCATCTACTTCCCTTTGCATTCTTCATGTAGGTAAAGCATGTCAACAATGAGCTCAAGCTTCTGCAGGAGGGAGCCTAAAGATGAAGCCAGAAATGAAATAAGATGACAGTAATTCAGTTCCAGTGATCCAAAGGCAGTGCCTACGCAGCCAAGCCCTGTTATGTACTGTTCTCTCTCCTATACTGCAGAGTATCACAGTGTTCAGTTCTTAAAGCACAACTGAACTTTGGTAGAACTTTGGGTTGTGTAGTTACCTGGCCATGATATGAGTCCAAATGGTGGTGAAATATGTTCGTTAATTGCTCTGTGCTCCCCTGGGGTGATAATTAAGAATACGGTTTTTGTCGCTCTCCATTCACTTCTATGGGGAAGCTAAAACGGTCTCAAAATACCACTTCTAGCACGTACAAAAAATAACCAGTCCTCGTACATATTTTTTTTTGTGTAATTAAAATTATTTATAAAGTACTATTTTCTTCAGTGTTGTTGGCAAGCTACCAGAAAAGACTACCAAAATGTCGGCAGGTCGGACCATATATACTAGTACTAGGAACGTTTGCTTCTGTGGAAATTTGGACCAATGAGTGGTTTCTGACGCATCGGCGCATTAACGCTGTTTCTGGCACAAGAACATAGCATACCTACCGGATCTACATTCCAAATAAAATATGAAAAAGCAAGAAATTGAATTTTTAAAAAAAAAACGTACGAGGACTGGTTATTGTTTGTATTTACAGAATCCACTTCTTTCGCGGTCGTATACGCGTGCTAGAAGTGTCATTTTGAGACCGTTTTAGCTGCCCCATAGAAGTGAATGGAGCGCGACAAATACCCTATTCTGGATTATCACCCCTGGGGAGCACAGAGCAACTAATGAACATATTTCGCCACTATTTGGACTCATATCATGGCCAGGTAACTACACAACCCAAAGTTCTACCAAAGTCTAGTTGTGCTTTAATAGCACACATGTCTATGTAAATTGCATTGCCTTGCGTTGCAATGTAAGGTCTGAAAGAGCAAAAGTAATGGAATTTGCTTTTTACATTTTATTCAGCCATTTTTTCTGTCTTTAGTCGCTACTATAGGGACGTGCAGAGATTACAGTATCTGTATTTGTATCTGTTCAACCAGCAAAAGTATTGGTATGTGTATCTGTATCAGGAAGTAAAGCGGACGTTTCGTGAACTCCTCCCAATTAAATAGAGCGGCAAAAGCTAAATATAAGTAACCTATGTAGAGTTGAAGTCTGGGCTCAAAATATATGTTTCATGGTTTAAATATATTGGTACATATGTGCTGAATCTGAAGGAATTTCGATTATTAAAAATACCCGTTTTGTGTTTTTAGATTTCTGAGTTAGGCTAAAACCCCCGCCTCCCATAATGTTTCCTTTCATATTGATGGTGAGCATGGGTGTCTGTAGTGATCTGTCGTCCCGACCTGTCTGATTTAAAAGCCTGATTAAAGGGAGTGACAATTTCCCAAATAAACAGAAAGTCTGTGACTACACGGGAAAATAATAATTTATCTGGTCATGTAGGGAAGACAAACAACCTGCAACCAATGTCAAGCTTGAGGAGAAAAAACCCTTGGCTGCAAGTGTTTTGGTAGAGACAGGCCAGCCGAGGATGGATGACGTCATCGTAGCTGTTGTACTTGGTACAAAAATCTGATAGTTTGCTTGTTTTTAAAAAGTAATGAAAAGCTGCATATTCAAATGACTTAATGCAATCCAGTTTTTCTTTCATTAGTTAAGAAGGCACATTTACATGCAAGATGCATACAGTTGCTGTATTGCACCAATATTACAACGGAGTGACAAGGCTTATGCTTGATTGAATTGGCTTGCTGGCTGTGAAAACAATTTTTTTTAATTTATGATGGTTCAGAGCAATAATTATTGTAAAAGACAATTTGTTGCATCCACTGATTGCAGCCTTTGCAGCTGGCCTGGATTCAACCAACATCTGCCCACCCCTGGAGTTGACAACTAAGTTTTTTTTATTTATTATTTTTTTTACACCAATAGTTTGGTGACTTCAGTAATCGCCATGATTGATACGCCTGGATTTGATTGAATCCAGGCCACGGTCTCACAAACAATAATCAACTAATTTACAATGATGGTTGTACATGCCATGTTACTCACTGTCACTTTTCTATCTCAGGACTCACCAGAGAAGTTCCGTGTTGCCAGCATGGTTGTGAGGATGGCTCCCTGGAACAGAATAAAGATGGTGTGCACAGATTTAAACAGGTCTGTGAACAACCACACTGTTATCACATCAGAGCACAGACGTACCCCTGGGAGATATTTTACTGTAACCAGTGCTCCACATAGCTGTATCTCATTAGGAGCTTTCTAACAGTGTCACTGGATTAATCAGAAAACCAACTAAAGAAATTAAGGACATGAAAAGGCAAGATTGTGGTTTGCCTTTGTTTTGCCCAGGCTAATGATTCAATGAATGAATTATATTAAATTCTCACCTTGACCAAACATCAAAAGGTAATTTATCTCTCGTTAATAAATGTAATTAAAGGCTTGGAAACATGTGCTGATTATTTATGTATGTATGTTTCTTGGAACATGGTTAAGAACATATGGTAGAGCCTTCTTGAAAATAAATAATTTTTTTCCTGGATGGTTTTAAAATGTAGGATAGTTAAACCTTTTTTACAGTGAAGCAGGGCTTCATCTAGTCTGTTGTTCTCCCTCCCCCTGATGCTACTTCACTACCCTATTGTCCCACGTATAGCCTCGTACCTTCAGCTTCCTCCTGGCGTTGAACTTCTTCAGGCACTCCACGGTCTCCTGCCTGTGCATGCAGGAAGCCACTGTAGAGCGGTGCTTAGGGCAGGGGCAAACGAAGAGAGACTTAACCAGAACGCATTATTCATTTCCTTAACAGAAGCCATTATTCAGAGCATCTTGCATAGCTCACATTTTTAGTACTATCCACTTATGTGTATGCTGTAGCAGTTCAGCTTACGTACTGATGGGACATCGAGGCTTCATAAAACCAACAACGGAGCTTCCTATCAAAAGCTATCAGTGGCTCGGTTCATTCAAATCATTCTGGTTTGCTGTGGAGACCAGACCCTTTTGACGAGTCAGTGGCAGCTCCACTATGGCTCCACCCATTACGAGGTTCATGGAGCTTGGCTTGAAACTCAGCCCCAAACTCACAGAGATCCAGGGGTGTTTGAGGGCCTCTGAGGCCGTGATACGTTTGGCTGGGTTGATGGTCAGCATTTTGTTGATGAGATCCTTCGCCTCGGGGGTGACTGTGTCCCACTCTGGAGAGGGGAACTTCAGCGAGAGAGAGAGAGAGAGAGAGAGAGAGAGAGAGAGAGAGATCCTGATTTTTGTTTTTTATACTGGTGGAGTAAAAGTAAAACTGCAATATCTAAGCATTTATCAGAAACATTATTGAAAAATATGGTTTATCAAAACTGGACTTTGGAAAAACACTCTTCAATTGTTATTGCATTAAACACAGTTGTTTCATTGTAACTGCAAGTTAAACTGTTTAACTCAAATGAGATATAAATGAGAAAGGAAGAAACAGCGTATAAGGAATTTGTAAGTTGAGGGAGACATTTTTCACTTTCACCTAAGCAACATGAGTACATGTTTATATAATAGGATCATAGAAGTTGCTTACCGCTATCTCCATATAAAGTTGAATATTTTCATAAAAGCAATTCAGGATTAGTACCCTCTATGAGAGTACAGCAGCAGTACTCCACCTGGGACAGGCTTTGTGTCACAAGCTCTTTAAACAGCACTGCCAGTGCTAGGGTTATGGTTGAGGGCATCCACATTTGAGGCCATGCAAAACTGCAAAAATCTGGGCCTCATTCATATTTTCATATCTAGTGTACATGGGAACATCCTTGAAAATGTCTTTAACTTCCATAATATTGCACCAAAACAAATTTAGCCATAGTGCAGGTTTGGCTCATAATCATTCTCTTTGTCTATGGACTCAACCTTTTCCACAAATGGTTTAGCTTCAATGATGAGCTGTCCATACTTTCATCATTTAGGGGTTCACTGATTTCTGCTGTAGATCAATCAATTGATCAATACAAACTGTAACCTCTTTTGAAAGGAACAATCTGCTACAGCACATAATAGACACTGAAAGCATTAGTTTTCTGAGAATTGACTGATTAAAACGCCTTAGATTAATATAGGATATTCATTTGTTTCTGCCATAAGTGGATGAATCATCCCTCATTTGATATTAAAAGTGTCTAATTAACAGTCTAAAACAATTGCCAGCTTTTTTTACTTCATAAATGACAGTTTAGAAACAGTATATACAGGACTCCAGGGCCAGGGTTTAAATAAATGGTTTAAAACGGAGGTGCCCATTCATATCTGAGAAGTGCTGCTGTGGGTCCAACCTTCTGCTCTACACCTGCATACTATACCTGATTGAACTAATCAACTAATCAATCAATCAATACCTTCATTAGGCTAATAAGGTGTTTTAGTGCTGGGCTAAAACAAAAAAAACCTGCACACACCACATTTTGGATAGGTTTTGATGCCCCCGGTTTACATAAATGAATATGTAAGTTTCAAAATGAATCAGTAGGTCATAAGTTTAAATAAGTTCAGAAGTTTAAATAAATAGCTTAAACAAATGAGCATATGACACACTTCTCAATAAACCAAATAAACAGACTGCACTTATGCAATCTAATCAGTAGTTTGGTTAAACAAATTAACCTATTTGCCATACTGTAATGATGAATGCATGTCATTTTCCATGGTGAACAAGGTGATATTCAGGAGGTTTGCTCAGAGTGAGCTCAAATGACTGATAAGCCCTTATCTTTTTACAGGAGAGACTCTTGTGACATCTCAGTTATGATAACCCACAAACCAATCCCACCCAATTCCACCCCATATGCAACTACTGTGTACCCTGGGCTTTTCTTTGCAAATGGGATGTTTCAGGAGATATTTAATAGAGATGTGGTGTATCAGATGGTCTTATCTGGCTAATTTCTAAGTACATTCAGTGTCCATATACTGTTGCACAAAAATGCAATAAAGCAAGACTTTCATAATATAGCTGGGCTGCTAAATACCAATGGAATAAGAAGCATAATTTCAATTCCGAATATCTTCATGAATAAAAATAATAACCACTCCATGAATGTGCAGCTCATCTGCGATGCTTGCTATGATTGCTAACTGCTCATTGCTAACAAGACAGTGCTGTAAGAGAAGCCTGGATCACTGATAAACATAACTGTATGTAATAATAATAGTAATATTGAAATGTTTCTTCATAAGCTAAGTTTACATACCATTTCTGCATGTTCACAAACATTCTTCCGTGCATGACATTGATACGGCAGTTAATTATGCTAATTATAAGCACACACACAGGCCTGGTTTGAGAACCGATGGGATTCATAAACATGCACGTGAGAGCAGGAACAAACATCAGGCTTGCAGATTTTTTTTTAATTCGGCAACTCTTTGTGAGAAATTGTCTCAAGAGCGAAACAGTCTTGTTTCTACGACCATTATTTTAAATTATTTTGGTAAACAACCACAATGGCTTTTTCATATATACCAGTGACACCAGTTTTTCCAGCACTTCCCACGAACGGTTGTAGGGAATTTTGGGGTGCCCTGTTCACTGAATGGGGTGGGTGTGGCGGGGGGTCACTCACATCATAGGCCCCAGCCTTGATCTGTTGGTAGAGCCTGTGCTGGTCCTCATCCCAGAAGGGGGGGTATCCCACAAGCAGGATGTACAGGATCACACCTGGAAGTGGAAACAGGAGGTGGGAGAAACCCAGTTAAGCGATCACCACAAACCATATTGCCTGGCATGTGTTTGTTAAACTGATGGCGTAGACCTCTGCTGACCGAGCTATTTGGAGGAGTTCATGAAAACACCGTCATATGACCACGTCATACACTGCAAAAAATGTCTGTCTGAACAAGTGTTTTAGTCTTGTAATGAAACTTAAAATCTTTTTTTTTTTTCCTTAAAAATGGAAAATATTAGCTTGTTTTAAGTTACTTTTTACGTGACAAGTGAAATTATCTTACCCCACTGGCAAATCTTGAAATGAGTAAAAATATCTCACCTCACTGGCAGATTTTATGTTTTGTTTAGCAAAAAAGTAACCAAAATAAGATTCTAAAGCAGAGGTGGGCAACGAGGGCCGTATCTGTTTCTGGTTTTCATGCCAACTTCTGGCCTTAATTACCTAATTAGCCCTAATATTTACGCCATCTGACATTTTAGCTACAATTCTTAATAAGTGCATGAATGACAGCCGGAGACTTCTTGTGTCCCTATGAAACCTTTTAATGTGATCTAATCTACCAGTGTTGGTGTAAACAGGCAATTAGCTCATTTAGCTGGGGTAATTGGTGGGAACAAAAACCTGCATACACACCGGCCCTCCAGGACTGGAATTGCCCACCCCTGTTCTAAAGTCTAAATATGAGATTAAAATGCTTGTTAAGATTAGTTTTTTTGCAGTGCAGAAATTGTGTGTACAGGAAAGAGTGCATAACTAGATAATTATTCAGTGAAATTAATGTGATCTTGTGTTCAACTCATTAGGACGTTCAATTAAAGCATGTACTGCATTTATTAAATTATTAAATACAATAATACAATAATCCATTTCACTGTGTCAATCATGCATGCAGAATATGTCAGGACATTTAATTAAAGCATATACTTATCAAATACAATAATACTTTTAAAAGCCATTCATCTGTGTCAATCATGCATCTACAAAAATCTAAAAAAGTAATTACGGCTGGTGGGACTCCATGTCCAACCCCCTTTCCCCCCATCCCCCCATCCCCCCATCCCCCCATCCCCCCATCCCCAAAATCCCCGCCCTGCACTATCCACTCTGCTCCCATGCCTAGGGTTGCCAACCGTCCCTTGAAATAAGGGACGATCCCTTATCTGTTCAATAAGCCTTATTGAACTGATAAGGGATCGTCCCTTATTTCAAGGGACGGTTGGCAACCCTACCCATGCCCCACCTCTCCCCACATCCTAATCTCTAACCCCACCCCTGTGCATTTGTTGCTGTCATACAGAATGTGGGAATAATTTTATTAATATTGAAGTCCTGCAGGGGACCTTCCCTCTGCACTTGCCATTAACCTGATACTCACTCACAAACCCCACCCCTGCCCTGTCATCGCCGTGGCTACAACTGCCATCATTATGCGGCACATACGTCACATTCCTTCTCCTCACCTTTCAATGCACAGATATGAGAAAGGATGAATGCAACATGTTGTTTTCAGCTGCTGTTTGATGAACAAATCCTTCCTTTAGCCAACATTATATCTAAAACAGGGATGGGCAACTCTAGGCAGCGTGGGCCAGCGTGTATGCAGGTTTTGCTGCAATGACTAATTATTTGATTAGCCCAATCATTTACATCAGTGGTTCTCAAACTTGGTCCTGGGGCCCCCCTGTGTACGCTGGTTTTCGTTCCAACCACAATTGTGATCCAATAATTTTAACAAGCTGTTAATTTTTCTTAATTGCACTTTTCAATTATGTGAGAAAATGGCTACGCATGCCACGTAGAATAAATGTCCCTTGTTCACATTTAGCTTTTTGTGCTATATTGCAAACAATTTCAAAAGAGGTAACAAAACTGAACAAATGAAAGACTGAGGTGAATTAATAGGCTCCTAATTGGTGAAAGTGTGGACAGACTGGACACATGGCCACGAAAACTAACCATTTGGTTGATAATGAACAATTCAAAGACAAGGCAAATTGATAATGAGCCAAACCTGAATTGTGTTAATAAGTTTAAGGAAACAAAATTATGAAAGAACTTAAACACATGTGTTCAACAGACCTAATTAGGAGCATATTGATTCACCTCAGCTCAGTCTTTAATTTGATCAGTTATAACATTTTGTTAACTGTTTTTATGTTGTTCTTTGCAATATAGCACAATAAGCACAATGTGATCATGGATTATACATGGCATGCATAGCTATTTTCTGACATAATTTGGTTTAAGAGGGTAAATAATCCATCAAAACATGAAAAGTGCAATTAAGAAAAATTAACTGCTTGTTAAAATTATTGGATCGCAGTTGTCGTTGGAACGAAAACCAGCATACACAGGGGGGGCCCCAGGATTGAGTTTGAGAACCACTGATTTACATTATCTGATATTTTAGCTACACTCCGAGATATGAACAAAAGCTAATGAATGTTCCTGTGGCTGTATGTATGTATTGTAGCGTTTTATTGTGGTCTAAGTTACGAGTGAATCGGTGTTGGTGTATATGACTGATTAGCTGATTGAGCCAGGGTAACTGGTGAAGAACAGTGGCAGGTAAAAACTTCATATTTTGCCGGATAATAGCCAAAATGGCGCTGATGAAGATGATATGTTTTCCATGATACCACACTTTTTGACTTGGTACAGTTACACTAGGAAAATGAGTCAGGAGAAACAACCCTTAAAGTGATCCATCCATATCTACTGCATATCTGGCAGCAGAGTGATGGTTTGAGGCTTGTTTGATACCTCAGACCCTTGATGACTTACAGCCATTTAGCAAACCATGGGTTCCATACTATTCACGTGTAATTTACAGCTTAATCCAGTCCCCCCCCCCCCAAATCCCATAGAGACCCATTCAAATGCAGATAGATTATATTATTGCTTGTTAGAGTACCTGAAAATAAGATATCAAGAGTCTTTTGATATCCTTTTATACCCAGTCATGATAGCATCACCTCTTTACCTGTGGAATGTTCCAAACAGGTGTTTTTTGAACTTCCAAGTCTTTTTTTTTGCCCCTGTCCCAACTTTTTTGGAATGTGTTGCAGGCATCAAATTGGGAATTAACGTATATTTACAAAAATCTTATAAAGTTGATAAGGTAAAACATTAAATATATTTTCTTTGTACTGTTTTCTATTACAAATCACTGCTTTCTGCTTTGTGCATTTTACATACTGTCCCAACATTTTTGGAATTGGGGTTTGTATATATATATATATATATATATACAGTGAGCACCATAATTCATTGGACAGTGACACATTTTTTGTTTGTTGAATTCCCTAACTCAGGGCTAGGAAACCCTGATGGTCCTGGTGTTTGCTCCATTCAAACGTATAACTACATAGCTGATTCATTTGAATTAATCAGGAGTAATGAAAGCAGGTAACCATGTGCTGGAGGCACTCAATTTCACCATTCAGAATATTCAGGCTCACACTTTTAATCATCCATCAAACTCTTGCGATCAAGCACAGATGGAACAAAAACCTAAAACCTCACCAGCATTTCAGGACCAGGGCTGCCTACCCCTGCCCTAACTGTGACATACCAAGGAATACCTTCCAACAAGTAATTATGCGTTTACACATTTACGCACTGTGCTTGGCGCAAGGCCCAGCCGCACACTGGGCCAGGGGAAAGGGGAGCACCCCCCCCCCCCCCCCCCCCCACGAGGACGGTCTGACTTACCGCACGCCCACAGATCCACCGCCTTTCCATAGGGGTCCTTCCGCAGGACCTCAGGAGACAGGTAGCCAGGTGTCCCAGCAAAGCCTGTCAAGAAAACCAGGAGTCAGGGTCTCAGCAATCACTGCTTCACACTGATAAATGCACACTGGCATTTGTTTTACTTGTATTGTTTCAAACTACATAAAAAACTAAAAGGTACTACACAAATATTTCAACACAAATTCAATGATTAAAAAGCTAAAATAGCATTGAGCTCAGGTTGTGATTGCTGTTTTAAAAAAATGTATCATATGCAGTTGCAGTCCTTTACACGTCTTATTTTAAGATTTGTGTGAAGTGGTCATTTGTGTGAATGTGGGACCTTGGCATTGAATGTCCCTGCTCTTCAAACAGGCCACCGTTCACAGAAATCACCGCTAATAACATCCGCAGCGTTCATATACACCCAAAAAAGTTTTCATATCGTAATATCCTTGAACGCATTATTCAGTAATGTAACTGGCTTGTAGACTGTCTTGGATTCTTTTTATTTGATTTGATTATTTCTGTGAAAAATGTGTTCAAGGATAGGAGGTGATATCACAATATGAAGACATTTTTGGGTTTATGCATGTTATTGTCACATTATTAGTCCTACAGTAAGCTCAACAACAGAGCATACTTTCATCTTTGCAATAATGGTTTTGTTTCAATATCAAAGTTTCTGTAAGGCCATATAAATGATGGAGTTGCTTACTGAGTTTGTCACAAGCATAGCTCTGAATCTTCACTGTAGCTACCTTGAATAATGCATCTACAGTATAGTTCAATAGGCAATAAACAGCTGCTGGTAGAATTTTTCATTATTATTGGGATGCCAAGTTACGGCTTGGTGGGGCATTCCCCATACCTATACAGCACCTTTTCAGGGTTTCCTAAAGAAATAACCACAATGATAACAACATCTCATAAAAGTAGCCAAGGTTTCACAGCCTTTATTCTCAATTAAATATAAAGAAAAATACTGATGCATAATTGAATCATACATAAATAAAAACAATATGAATCAAATGTTAAATGCACAATTCTAACAGTGATTATTTTTCACCCTGGAAGCTGTATTGACTTTCTTCATTCCTAATTGTTTCCATGCATACCTGTATTCACTCAATTCATCCTTAGCTTTGACTGAAAGTGATACCTTTTTCAGTACAAACCTTTTTTTAATTTATTGTTTAGAGTGCTGAATTTGGCACTGTGCTTGTGAATAAGAACACATTTGACTTCAGTTGTGAGTCTAACTTAAGGAGAAATGTTCATCTTGAGTCTGCTGAGCGCGAAGGAAACTCACACTTATCACGCTCAACACAATCAATGATCTAAAAACACTGTGGACTTCTGCTGCACAGAGAGCCCGCCATGCATGTGCATGCTTTCAGCCCACTACACAGGCTGCCATGTGCAGCAAAAGAGCTTCAACTGCTGTGCATTTAAATCATCTACTCTGATAATTATCTTTTATCTGAATGAGAGGTGTAATTAAGTTAATAACAGCCAATGGCACTCAGCCCCTTCAGCCTTCTGTGTGAGCTGATAGAAGGTGCAGAACCCTGGAAATGCAGCAGCTTCCCTCAGACTGCTGCAGATGTACCTCATTAATTATCCTTCAAGTTGTAGAAATATGCTTTTATTGCATCGTCTTCTAATCACTCGCTTCATCTTTTCTTTTCTCTTTTCTTTTTCTCTCGGTAGGCTTGTACCTTAATGTCCCAAACAAGGGCGTTCTGACACGCTTAACAAAAACCTCGCTTACCGAGGCTTAATGAACCTAAAAGAAAAGCTAGAACCTCCATATTTTGCACAATGGAAGTAGTTTTTCAGGAGTGCTAACAACTCTAAGGATGGAATTTGGTTCTTTGAAATTCCTACGCTGTATTAAGTAGAAACAGTGCTTTACAAGCAGTCATTTAATTTTTCAGTAAATTACATATGCATCATTTTTTCCATCGTTCATGCTCATTGAAATCTTAAAATGTTAATTTGGGGGTTCTAGAACTTTGTTTCAATACATTAACCTTGTTAAGCAGTCATCTGCTTATGCATTTTAGAAACATTTGTCAATGACATCTGTGCCCATTTTGGGGCAAAACTGATTATGTAGCAAATACTAAACAATCAGGACACAATCCAGTCCAGCACCAAGGGAATGAAACTTAGGGGGAGGAGGTGCTCAATTAAACCAAAGTAGCATTTTTCCTTCACGTTGTCCGGCCGTTAATTTCTTATATTGGGTTTTCTTGATGGGACAGTGCACATGAGAAAGAATAGTCATCGTATTTACTGCAATAATGTGATCGTGGAGCCTGTCCAATGCTGAGCCTCAACTGCTGGCTTATAACACGCAGAGCAACAGGTACGGGTCTTGAAAGCTTAGTGTTAAATAATGCAGAGAACTCCACACAATAGAATTAATATCCATGCTAACCCTCTTGAGCATATATGCTCTTAATAAAGATGACCAAAAAAAGGCTGAGCTATATATTTTGCTGAAAAAAATGAAAATAAGTAAATCTTATTATTTTATACTAACACAATAGTTCAGTGAAATCATTTTTTTAACAAGTAATAATTTTGTTTCCCAAAAGGATAGGTGTCACAACTGTTGCCAATGTTGTTTTCAGTACTTTGTGCACGCAGTCTTTGGAATATCAAAAGTTTTGACCATCCTTCAATACAGAATCTTTCAAGACCCTTTTGTCTGTGCTTGTGGACTGCCATCTTCAATTCAAACCAAATTTTCGATTGGTTTAAGTATGAAAACTGAGATGCTCACCATCTCTATATCTTGGTTGAATTGGAGATATGCCTTGGGATCACTGACTGGGAGAAAGATCAATTTGTGGCCAAGTTTCAGCTGGGCTTGCCAGGTTTTTGGATAAACATTTTTTCCACTTGCTGGAAGTCATGATTCAAAGTCAGTCAAAGTTTTACATTACACCTTCAATTACAACTGGGTGTTATTGTAAGAGAGACCAATATTGAGCATTTTAGCCATGCACACCAACAGTGAGTTTGTGAGTTGGAAGAAGGGCATATGTTGAAAAGGACATCATACCTAAGGTGAATATGTGTGCTTTGAATAGCCAAGGGAAGTCCACAACAGTCCAAAGGATCTGAAGGATTTTGACAGATTCTGTAGAGAGGAATGGTCAAAGATCCCTGCCAGTATGATCATTAATCTCATAAACACTACAGAAGACCACTCGGTAGTGTTATCCTTTGTGAAGGGAGAGTGCACAAAGACTTCAAAACAGGGCTACCAATAATTCTGGCACCTATTACTTGCAAAAAACAAATTTAAAAAATACTTCTCAGAACAATTGAAGAGTTTTTTTTCACTCAACCCACTTCTACCAATTTTGAGAAAATCAACATTTTTGTTTATTTTAAATTGGTGGGGTTTTTTGCATGAATAGTGAAAAAGTAAAACTGAAAGTATCGAACCATTTATCAGAAAAATTATACCCACCTTGAAAAATATGGTTTATCAAAACTGGACTTAATGAGGTTTGGAAAAACACTCAACACTCATTCAATTGTATTAGTAAATAATAATATAATCTACCTATTTGTCAGCATACAATATAGCTCATTACCTGTGTTGTTAGCCTTTTTTGGTCATCATTACCAAGGGTACCAAGCTTGAATGCTACTGCGTCTGTACACTTAATGTAACATGTAACTTGCTACATGTCACATCACCTTTTTTTTAAATGAATTATGGATTTTGTCTCAAATGTGGTGTTGCAATGCAGAATGCTAAAATATAACCCCCGCCCAAAAGCTTGGCAAGACGTGTTTAAGCACACATAAATTGCAGTACCATTGTTTCCAAGGTAGCGATGGACCCAGTGATAAGTGCACAAGACACATTCAGCAAAAGCTAAAATACTTTAGCCCTGCAGAGTGCAGGTTTTTTAAGAGACATATTACAGTGTGCCAGTACAACAGCACGAAGAGATACACTGCCCGGCCAAAAAAAAAGTCGCAGTTGCACCAGTCATGCATAGTGCCCACTGTACAAGCCTCTAGAGGCAGTGTTATGATCTGGGGTTGCTTCAATTAGTCAGGTCTAGGCTCAGCAACGTTATGCAGCAATAAAATGAAGTCAGCTGAGTACCTGAATGTACTGAATGCCCAAGTTATCCCATCAATGGGCATATTCCAGGACGACAATGCCAAGATTCATCGGGCTCAAATTGTGAAAGAGTGGTTCAGGGAGCATGAGGAATCATTTTCACACATGAATTGGCCACCAGAGTCCTGACCTTAACCCCACTGAAAGTCTTTGGGATGTGCTGGAGAAGACTTCACGGAGTCGTTCGACTCTCCCGTCGTCAATACAAGATCTCGGCCAAAAATTAATGCAAGTCTAGACGGAAATAAATGTTGTGACGTTGCATAAGGTTGTCGAAACAATGCCACGACGAATGCGCGCCATAATCAAAGCTAAAGGCGGTCCAACAAAATATTTCAGTGTGCGACTTTTTTTTTGGCCGGGCAGTGTATAACCTGCTTTTGAGAAAGGTTCCTACCAGAGTGGCCTGTCATGTTGGCTGTGTTTAAGAAAGCAGCTGTTGATTTTGTGTGACCTTTTTGCAGGAAGCAGCGGCAATTAAAGGCACAATTTTCAGTCCGGCAGAGGGGAGCGTAATGGGAGCTGACTTTCTATGAGACGGTGAGACACAGCAGGCTTCTCAGCTAATGAGCTGTGATGGAGCCATCGTGACATTTCTATATCTGTTGACTGCAACATTCATTAATAAAACATACCATTACCAGAGAGCTGTCTTACAACCCTTTTTGAAAGCTGCTGAACTGTGAAAACTTGTTTAAACACCTTTATTGTTTTCTGTTGTTTTTGTGTTTTATTTTGCTCACTTTTGATGTTGTTGGTCTTAGTCCTTTCTTTTAGTTTGATTCTCCCTTCCTAGCTACAGAGGAAATTAGCGCACAAAAGCACCCCTTTGATTTGAATCAAGGAGTCTTTTGTTATTCATTTTTACTGTCGGGAGAAGTGCAGTGAACAATTCAGCCTAATTCTTCTTCTCTGATGATGATGCAAGTCCTGTGGAGTTTCAGGATGGGGGCATTTGTCTTTGAGTGGCCTTAAACAGTAGCCTAATTCTCTTGAAGTTTTCATTTCGACAACAGCATAGTTGTTTAAAGACAAGAACAGTGGCATCATGTCTATGGTCCTTCGGTCAGTTTTGTTTGGATTGCATCGGGTGTCTTAATCAGTGCATGCTGGCTTGTGCCGGCTGTTACCGAACCCACGCCTGCTGGTCACCCTCCACCTCGATGGCCAGGCCGAAGTCTGCCAGCTTCACCGCGGCTCCCTTGGATTTGGAAGCCAGGAGGAGATTCTCAGGCTGCGGACAGGAGAAAAGCATACGGTCAGAAAGAGAAGACACACACTCACACACGTGCCTGTACAGCCAGAGGACAGACTCAAGCACAGGGAACAAGGGAAGTTGGACGGACAGAGGACAGATGGCCATGAAAGTTAGAGACATTCAAACAGAATGGTTCAGACCCACAGAAGTGAACAGACATGCAGAGAAAAACATACAAAGGCAGATGTTCTGACAAAAGTACACAGAAGACAAACAGGTCAGATGACAGACACACAGAGGCAACTCCAGGAAACTGTTACATTAAGCATTAAGCTGGGAGTAGTTTAGTTGAGTATAGGTACAGATGAATAGAAGTCTTGAACACTGTACTGAATAATGTTAATGCAGTAGGCTACATCCAAATGCCAACTGCCAAACTGCCACCCACTCTACTCCCACACTGCTGATCCCCCCCTGCAATTCTGCACAGTGCCCCCCCCCCCCCCCCCCCCCCATATCCACCCACACTACTAGCTTCCTCTCTCTCCTGTCTCTAGGTGCAAAATGATGTGAAATAATGTGAATGAAACATTGAAACAGCAACACATACGTATGAGCATGTTTCACTGTTGTGTGTGTGCGTATGTGTGTGCGTGCGTGTTAGTGCGTGTGCGTGGGTTGGTATGCGCATGCGTATGTATGTGTTTATGCGTGTGCACGTGTGAGTGCATGTGTGTGTGTGTGTGTGTGATATGCATGATATCTAGATTTCTGTGTTCATTATTTAATGTCTCTTATCCCATCTCCTTCACGCCTGTGTGGGGAAGGCTTTCACATTATAAGTTGGCACCAGTGTATTCTCGGAATGATGTGTCTCCCACCATAGATCAGTTGTCACATGCCCAGTCACATGGAAGGCCTGAAATGTTCAATGTCTCCAACCACGGCTCACAACTTCAACACACGCAAATATTTCACCACCGTATGTGTACCTCACCAAGAAAGTAAAGAAAAATGGTGCATGCCAGTGGTGACTGTGGACAGAACATCTGTGAGGCGCCACCCAACCAGCCATGACGTCACCCAAGCAAGCCGAGGTTCTGTATTTTAGCGTTTCCCCCCCAGCCTGTGCCAGCTTTAGCATTTACCTTGAGATCTCTGTGGACAACTCCCATCTGATGGCAATGAAGCACTGCCTCCAGGATCTGCTGGATACAATGGCTGAAGGAAATAAAGAAATACATTTTTTAAATGTATAAATATTTACATATTTGTACATGAGCGCTTCAGGAATGGAGGGAGTTTGGATGGTCCTAACTGAAAAAATACACCAATTCAGAGAATTTGAGTAATTTATTGATTGGGATCTTTATTTACATTATCGCCAGTTTATTTTTAAGCAGGCACGTTCTTAGTTTGTAGCTATTCATTAACCCATAATGAAACCAGTGGTAATTGGAATCTTATCAGAACATTGATTATTTATTGAAGATTAATACATCTCCTTTTCAGTAGCCCACTATCTTTGGAATCTGTTTGTGAACTGTTTAGTTTTGCTCTGGTTTTTCATTATATAAAACACTGTTGAATTCTGCACGTGCATTCTTGTCCCTATATATCACTCTGGTGTAAAGCTCACCACATTCAGGTTCCTATATGGTTACTGTGTGGCGCAAATGTAATTAATTTGTTAAATAAAAAACTTGATATAAATAAATAACATTACACATGCCAATCCCCCACCCTCTGGTAGAGTATATACTGTATATATTTAGAAAAGATAGCAACCTCATAAAAACTACTATTCTCTGTAATTTAGAAGTAAAGTTCCTGTGAGCCAGTCATTTCACCTTTCATCTGTTTGATTGACTTCTGTGCGTCAGGCGATCAATTGCCAGGATGCTAACCGGCCAGCAAACATCAGTCTCAGAGAACTTTGTACATCAGTCAGTGCTACAGGGGAGCACAGTGCCCGGAAAGCTGAGGAGATTAGAAGAAAGACCTGGGCCCCAGCTGTGTTCATTGATCGGAGTGTTGCTCGGTCACCTCCGGGGAGCATCTGCTTTCCTTTAGATTCAGATCATTACCTGTTTTACACTGCCATTCCGCAGCCACAGAATCAATGATGCGTAATCAATGGCCGCCTACTCCTCCCTGGCACTGGCCAAAGAGACGATACTCCCACAGAGACGGATAGGAAGGGAGACCAAACTGGCGGAGCCGCCAGTCGCTCGAAAGCTGTCTTCTGGGGTGAGACGCATGGCAAAAAGTCTGGCTTTTTCCGCATGGGAACGCGGTTGAGGTTGTGATAGCATGCCTTTCAACCCAACCGTAATGGTCCTTTTTATGCCATTTTGCCACTGGCTTATCATGCATTTTGCTAGCTTACCTAATGCTGCATCTACACAAAAACACTCTATTCCTGCTTACATATTTACAGGTACAATGTGAGTCTCACAGGTAAAAAGTGTGCGAATTGACAGGTTTGTGATAGCCTGCATAGGCTTTCGAGTGAGGAGTGAGGGTGTGTATGTGCATGTGTGCATGAGCATGCATGTGTGTGTGTGTGTGTGTGTGTGTGTGTGTGTTTGTGTGTGAATGCAGGTGCGTGTGTGTTTATGTGAGTGTAGCGTGTATGTGTGCATGAGCATGCGAGTGTGAGTTTGTGTGTGTGTGTGTGTGTACGTTTCTGCACATGGAAAGAGGAGGATCTCACCTGGCATCGGCCTCGCTGTAATATTCCCTGGCGACAATGTCTTCAAAGAGCTCTCCACCCGTAACTCTGAAAAACAGGGAAAAAAACCGGAAGTTTACATATTCAACAGTCCATCGTTTGATTTGACATTAGAATATGGAGCAGTAGTCTAGCATTATTGTAAGCAAGCAGAGTAAAAATCCCAGTTGAAGTTTGAGTTTTGAAGTGTAAAAATAAGAGTGGCAGGGCTGGTGAGAAGAGAGCCCCAGTGGGTGAACAGCATACATTTTTAGCTATAAATGTTACTTTTTCCTGATATGGAATACCCAACCACATTTTTTGGTCCATTCCATCCTTGTAGCATCATCTATCCTGAACTGTATTGAACAGAACGTTATTGAACTGAACTGCAAGGAAATGTAGTGCTGGAGGCAGGGCCTAGGTTTGCTGGGCCCCGGTGCTAATTCGATTTTTGGAGGCCCCTTCTAAGCAAATATAGGCCTATATATAAATGTACATATAGTCTATACATAATGCATATTCAAAGCAATGTTCTGTAACAGCAGACGGGAGCTTTGCAATTGCATTGCTAAGTGTTTGAGCCTATACGGATGAGAGCTGTTATTTATTAGGCTATTAATGCAGTAAAATAGCCTATGTTACCGTTCTCTATTTGCAATCGTAACTTATTGAATAGATTCAATGGAGTAGGCTACTCATACCAATCCACACAATATGAACATAAAACCCAACAGAAAAGTCCTCAATCTCTCCAAAGCATTTCATAATAGCAATGGTCGGTGCTGTTAAATTGGTAGACGGGGCGACTCAAGCGTAATCACAGTTGTCTTGCCTTAAAAAATCAGAACTGCTGTTTCCTGGCTTTCAGTTTTGAGAAATCCTCAATTATTTCATTAGTATTAACTCAGGGTGGGAATCACCAGAGGCCCCACGATGCAATATTATCACGATACTTGAGCCACGATACAACTTTATTGCAATTTTTAACCATTGACGATATGCTGAGTATTGCCATACAAATATTTTGACTGCAGATTATGTCCCCATAGGAAAACTGTCAAAATCAGTTTTATCTAATTATAATGGCCATGGGGCCATTGCCCCCCCACACACATGTTTACCGTCCTCGCAAATCCCCGTATCGCCCCTAATTGCAAAACCTTCGCTAAAAATGCATTGCATGTATTCCCCCACTGAAATAAAGCATGCAAACATAAGAAAGGAAGAGTAGTCACGTTTTAATCCAATCAAAGAGTCCATTGCCTCACAAATAAATTGCATGCAGTGTACATCAACCAATAAAATTGTTTCAATTATGTGTTTACGTTATTTGTCTGTTTGAGCCGTTAAATTACCTAGCCTAGATAGCTCAGCTAGCTATCAACAGACCTGTATATTGGAAACATGCTTCTGAAAAAATTTAAAAAGTATTAAAACGGTTCCTGGAGCGCATTCTTCAATGATTAATTGTTTGCTTACTGCTTGCCACTTTGTTCCCCCTAAAGTTTGTTCCCCCGGCCTTTGTTCTTATCCCAATTGTTGCCCATTGGGATAAGATGGCCCTGGCTGGAGGAGCTCCCCAGTATGGAAGATTTTTGAGTACGCCAAAGTCAGTGGAGGGAGGGTTACAGATCTCGCCCTGTGTGGAGAGAAAAAGAGGATTTCTATTCATGTGGATGAGTCCATAGTTAATTTACCTGTATATCTAGGTTGCGCTTATGTGACTGACACCTGGGAATATTTCTGTTGATTTTACACCTTAGAAACTTGAAAACCTTGCTACACAATGTCGTTGCACAAAATGGCACTGAAGTGAGTCACAGATATGTTTGAGTGGTCCTTCACCCAATAAGTGCTGTTCATTTTGTTATTTGTTTATTTATTTTAAATGTCCACATTACAAATTCCGGTATGTATAATTTTTCCATACTCCATAGTGAGGTACGTGGGTTAACCACACCACACGATGACCTCACAGGAAGTGGGTAGGATCAGCCTCTGAGTGTTTTGATTTGAGAGGGACTTTCTGTTCCTTTGCTCCTCAACAGGTCCCAGAGTGTCCCAAATATACTTACCGAGTCCCCTCACCCCTCCACTCAAACACCGTCTGTAGTCTCAGCTGTGTGGGACGTAAAATTGCTGCAATTAAATGTGGGTGTAGAAGGACCTGGCCAACAGTTGGCATCAAGAGGCTGGCAAACGCACAGAAGGATGGTAAGGGAAGCACAGGAACACCAAAGTGGCTGCATTAAATGCTCTGGGAGTAAGTATCCTAAGAGAAATCCTGAACTTTTTTTTCAGTCTGGTGCTCACCAAAGAATAGCTGTAAATGAATAGATATATATATATATTTGGTATATAGACATATTCAAAAGCTGAATTACATTTTGGTTGATTTGTAACATTGAACATATTCTGTTCTCTTATTAAATTGTTCATATAGTACAAATCAGCCAAATCAGAAAACAACAAAGACCCTCAAATAAACCCTCAAAAACTCAAATAAACATTATAAATATAATCACACACAAAATTATAGCCTACTAAAAATTCTGCCCCATATGATAAACTTTTGATCCATTAAGAATTGCCACAACATACAGACAAGCTCAAGCAGTATTCACCACAGATCAGCTATGCATTCACAGACAAGTATTCACCACAGATCAGCTATGCATTCACAGACAAGTATTCACCACAGATCAGCTATGCATTCACAGACAAGCATTCACCACAGATCAGCTATGCATTCACAGACAAGTATTCACCACAGATCAGCTATGCATTCACAGACAAGTATTCACCACAGATCAGCTATGCATTCACAGACAAGTATTCACCACAGATCAGCTATGCATTCACAGACAAGCATTCACCACAGATCAGCTATGCATTCACAGACAAGTATTCACCACAGATCAGCTATGCATTCACAGACAAGCATTCACCACAGGTCAGCTATGCATCCACAGACAAGCATTCACCACAGGTCAGCTATGCATTCACAGACAAGCATTCACCACAGGTCAGCTATGCATTCACAGACAAGCATTCACCACAGGTTAGCTATGAAGCAGTTGAGTGAAGGAACATTTTCTCACAGAGAAGATCAAGTCTGCTTTAAAAGGTAATATCTACAAATAAACTACCCAACTACAGAAATGATTCCATACCTAGGGACCTTGGTCTTTTTGCTCAGTGAGCTTGTCATGGAACTGTCATGGAGTTGGTATTAGTGGTCTGGAAAGGTTGAGGCCCGATTCTCCACTAGGTAAACTGACTACTGATATGGAGGACATCCTGGACTCAAAATCACATAGATAATTATTTTTTTTAATAACCCAATGTGAACATTGTCGCCATTAACTCAGAAAAAAGTGGAAGGACTTTACTATATGTATCAGTCCGTTCATCTTTATCTGTGCATTAATGGTCCCTAAGCACGTAAAGAGTCACACCATTCACTGCGCGGTTCTTTGCCCAATCAGTAGCCTGCAATGAGATGGGGTTCCACAGAATGGCAGCAGTTGAACGGCAGCAGTTGAATGGCAGCAGTTGAGTCAGGCCACAGAGGGCCATCTGGCTTTGTTTGGTCTGGTCTGTTTTTGTCTTCCCATTTTCTCTATGTAATTGCACTGTTGCCTGACAACACAACACGAGAACCGCAGAGCATAGGAAATTCTATTGGCGAAACCAAGCCACTCAGCCCATCAAGACGCATATAATTTTGCAGACAGCCTAGAGTCTACCTGGTCGTTGAAGCTATTGTACAGGTTGAATAGCCAGTGAAATCACTGCCTTCAATTCATGGACATTTGTGTTATCAAGGAACAGAAACAGCAACAACAACAAAAAATGCAGTGGATGCAAAGCAACAATTCCTAGCTTCCTCCTCTTCAAGCCTCGCCAAACCTATGTACAGTATATGAATATACCTTAATTAACACGACATAATACCATCGATGCAGAGCCTATACTAAATGATTTCATATTTCTATATATTATCTCTAGATCCCTCTACCTGTCTCTAATACCAGTGCCAAAATAGCAGGACTTATTTTTCCATAGAGTTCAATGAGAACATTTGTCAGGAGAAACAACCCTTAAAGTGATCCATCCATATCTACTGCATATCTGGCAGCAGAGTGATGGTTTGAGGCTCGTTTGATACCTCAGACCCTTGATGACTTACAGCCATTTCGCTAAACAATGTACTCCATACTGTTCCAGAATAATTTACAGCTAAATCTAGTCCCACCCCCAAATTCTCATAGAGATCCATTCAAATGCAGAGACGTTATAGTATCGCTTGTAGGAGTACCAGAAAATAAGATTCAAAGAGTCTTTTGATATTGTTGGGTCAAAGACATCAGGAAGTCATGGCATGCAAAGGATATGCGACCAAATATAAAAAATTAACACTTTATTCTACATTATGTTAAACTGTCCAATATTTTTCGATGCCTGAAAACCGGGGGGGGGGGGGGGGGGGGGGGATTATGGATTATGTGCAAAAGGTTCTATAATTTCTAAACGGTTGATCCGATATGGATGAAAATATCCTCAAATTAAAGCTGACAGTCTGCACATCAACCTCATTATCATTGTATCCTTTCAAACTCAAAGTGCTAGAGTACCAAAATAACAACAAATGTGCCACTGTCCAATGAATTATGGAGCTCACTTAAGCCCTACTGTTGCAATTTTGGAAAACCATATGAATACAACAAAGGAATTATCAAAGAACTTCTATCTTAGAATGGCTACTCCTTACCACTTCCACATTTCAACCAGGTACTGTATATTTCCATTCTGTAAAAAGACTTTACATGCATGTTACAAAAAACAACCCGGGTTGACATTTCTTATTCAATTCTATTTGGCTTGGACATATAGATAGGTTTTAATTGGTTCCAAGCTACATGATTTGAGTAGTGAATGAATATTCTATACAGACCAAGATATTTTTTCATGTGTGGATCACATTGATTGTGCAAATAAATATTTTTTGAAGATATAAAAAACTATTTATAATGTTGTATTTATGCCATTTTTGTTTAATATTGCCAACACTCCTCGGGCTAGATTTACAAAGGAAACAGTCACAGCGCAAAAACATTCACTATATTGTGGCTCTGTTGTGGCTGCAGGTACCGACACATTAACAACCAATTTACCAAGACCTATTCTAATTGCACTATTAAATAAATTTAACTCCCCCATTCACAATTTTGCGATATGTGACATCCATTAAAAGGGTCAAAAATGGGATGCTGACACATCCAGATTACACTAAGAAATGGATACGGAGCAAAAAAACTTAATAATAGAGGTAATGGTCAATGGGGTACAGCTTCATGAACACCATATTACAGCATAGGAATACAGCACCAACAGAGAGGAAACTAATTTGGAGTGACATACAAAATTAATTAATTAGGTAGGCCTATAACAAAACAAACAGTAGGGGATGTAAAGAAAAGATGGCATTTTGTTAGGCGGCATACAGAAAAGTGTACCTACAACATAATGCGGGCAAAAGATACAGGTGGTGGTACAACTAAGGAAAGAATATTTACACTGACAGAACAGCAGGTGGAAAAGTTAATTAATTTGTGATGGGAGAAGGCCAAAGAGCATCGGAAGGTAAAACTGTCTTCACTATATACCCTGCTGAACGCATACGCACACGGAAGTGCATTTTTATATAACTGCTAGCTGATGACTTCAATAGAAGTCTTGCGTCCTTTCAATAAAACAAATATAATTTCATATTACATCATAAAATAAATGAATGTGAAGTGATTAGTAGAAACATATTTCAAATCTCCATTCCAGAGTGCTATGCACCCCACAAGTGAAACTTATTTTACTGCCGATGACGGATGTACAGCCCGACACCCTTCTCCGGCATCCTGTGAGAAAGCGGACAGGTTGCTGCTTAAATAATTGCTCTGCAAAATGTGCCCCCCTCCCTTTTTGAGGTGAGGAAAGTAACCACGTCCATGCGTGCAGTGAGGACATCCAAGGGATGGCCACTGGCATCCAGCAACTGGTTACTGCTGTTGTAGGGCTGAGGTGACGTGTGAGCTATAGGCTATATCAGTGCAGCAAAATTACCACCTGCTTTCAGGAGTTCGAAGAATTCTCACGCAAAGAGGAGAGTAGCAATTAATGCTTTAGTGAATTAGATGGAATACTTCATAATTTACACAATCTCCACCCTTTTTTAGTGCATTCACTCAAGGTATACATATGCATGAACACATTTGACTATGCATAAAAAGGAAAGTCGCAGAGCTTACATGAAATTACATCTCAATAGCGATTTTGACCCACTGCGATGTAGGGAACTTTTGCTTGACTAAAAATTGTCATGGTTTTTGACGCCTTTTTCCCATGCGGTCGTTTTCCTCGGTAGCCACGCAAGGGCGCTGCCCTTTTAGTGGATGTTTGCTCCACGCCATCTTGATTGCGGAGCTTCTGTCAGCATCCACACCTGTGCGTGGTTACCTGGGAGTTATTTAAGCCCACGTTTTCCTCCGTTCTGGGCTTCGATATTATTTTGCTTTATTTTGCACTGTTGGGTGTGTGTTTTATTTGTACCAATTATGCTACTCGCCTGTTCTTATGCTTCTCGTTATCGAGGAAGGGCGTTTATTATTGCTGGCTCTTCTTTAGTCACTTAGCTCGTAGAAGTATGGGAGTTCTCTGCTCTATTTCACTCTTCGATGGTCTCTCCTTATTGAGAGACCGGGCGTTCACGCTTTTATTAGTTACTTAGCTCGTAGAAGTATAGAGCAGCAGTTCTTTGTGCCATTCGCCTGGTTTGGTTTTCTTACTGAGAAACCTGGCATTTGTGCTTCTACTCATTTGCGTGTGACAGTGAGCCGGTTAGTAGCTTCGGTACGTTTGTTCCCTGTTTTGTCATCTTCTCGTGGACTATGTTTCCCCTTTGTTGTGAGTCAGGGCGTTATATTATATTGAGAGGCAGGGTGTGTATTTTCTGCTAAGCTTGCATTAGTCATTGAGCTGGTAAATGTCCGGAACAGCTGTTCTGTTTCGTCCTTCGGTACCCGTCTCCGTAGATGGAGACTGGGTGATTTTGTTCGGAACTGTAGTTCTGTTCGTCCTTCGGTACCTGTCTCCTCATAGGGAGTCTGGGCATTTTTGTTGACATGTGTGCGTGTGACTGCGAGTCTATGAAAGTAACCTTGGAACGTTAGATCTCTGTTCCTTTCGCCTTCTCGTTACCTTTTCCCTTTATTGAGATGTAGGGCCATTATTTTCCGCATGTCTTGCGTGTGGCATACTGCCGGTAAGTGAGGACACGGAGACTGCTTTCATTTAATTCCTGCAGCAAGCAGTACTCTCCGTTTTAGAGTTAGGGAGTTATTTTTTCGCTGGTTGCGTTCTCTCCTTGCTTATAGCTCTAATTTACGTTCTTTCGTTTGTTACCTCCAAGGCAGTCTTTTCTCTCTCTCCACGTTAGCATCTCGTTCACTGTTTTTTATACTGTAAAGTATTCAGTGTTTGTTAGCTCGTTGTGTTTACCGAGCTCGAGATTCGTTGCTCTCGTGCGCCGTTCACCCGGTTAGTGAGATATGGCCATTAGTGTTTGCATGTCTTGCGTGTGGCATACTGCTGGTAGGTTAGGACATGGAGACTACTTCCTTCTATTCCTCAGCAAGCAGTTCGCTCCGTTTAGAGCTAGGGAGTTATTCGCTTGTTGCATTCTCCCTTTGATTAGCTCTGTTTTATGTCCTTTGGTTTGTTACCTACGAGGCAGCTCCTTCTCTCTGTTCACTTTAGCATCTCGTTTTTCACTGTTTTGTGTACTGTCGAGTATTCAGTGTGTTTTAGCTCGTTGTGTTTTCCGAGCTCGAGATTCTTTGCTTTCGTGTGACGTCGCCCGGTTATACAGGTCGTTTTTGGTTACGCCCCTTTTTTCCTAGTTCCATCATTTACCGACTGTCGAGAGTCGGAACTAGGTTATTTGCATTTGCCTTTATATTTCCTTATATACGGGGTCTCTCCGTCTCAGTGGCCTTAGCCCTTGCTGCGTTTGGTTCCTCCTACCTCACACGTCACGCCCTCATTACAAAAAATATTATCTGAATTATAATGATACTTACAGATCGAAGATAAGGTAGTGGTGCCCTTCCTCAGAGATACTGTCGTGGAGACGCACTGTAAAGGAGAAGAAGAGGATTGTGGGTTTTGAGAAGAGTGACTTTTAACACAGAATGAAGACTCACCTCTTCAGACTGCACCACGGCTCCTCCGTCCCTCTTTAGCTGTCCTCTTTATTTTTGAATTTTCTTCTGGCATAGTAACGTTATAGGTATAGCTGTGTAAAGATTTGGTTGACTAATGTAGTGGTATTTAAGCATTGTTGGTTTGTTTGCTAACTTTACACTTTTTGACTATGAATAGGATGGGTCTTCTCTGCCTTTTTTTGTGCCTCATAATGATGAGTTCATAGCCCGAGAGTTACAGGTCTAAATCCTTTGTGGGGCACTCAAGGGTACTCTTATACCCTTGAATAAGGTTTCAACTTCCTTAGACTATTCGAATATAAAATTGTCAAATGATGAGAACTAGCCTGTTCAGTCCATCGTTGTTATTTTGCCTACAGCCTAGACCAGGGGTCTTAAACTCCAGTCCTAGAGAGCCACAGTCTCTGTTGGATTTTCTGATTTCCTTTCAATCAGCAGCCAATTTGAGCCTTGGAAACAATGTCTGCAGACCCAAGCCAATCAATGTCTTAAATTAAGCACTTACAGTACGTGCAGGAACACATGAAAAACCAGCAGAAACCGTGGCCCTGCAGGATTTGAGTTTGAGATCCCTGGCCTTGACATTAGCCTATCCAGCACTGTGTCAAGCCTGGTCTTGAACACAACATGATAACTTGAACTTCTTCCATACATAAATATCCAGCAGAAAAAAAACATTACATAGATCTATCGTGCCCTCCAAATTTATTTATACACTTTATACAAGCTGGACAAAGAATCATCTATAATCATCATCTATAGATTATGGAACATATTCAAAGGGATCTTTGACCATTCCTCTGCACACAATCTTCCAGAAAGTCCTTTAAAACCTTTGTTATGCACCTGTGGACTTCCATTTTCAATTCAAACAACACATTTTCGATTTGGTTCAAGTGTGACTGAGATGGCCATTGCAAAACAGTAATTCTGTGGTCACTTAACCATTACTTGGTTGTTTACCTCAATATGCTTTGGACCTTTGTCTTACTGAAAGATCCATCCATGCTTAAAACAGAAGTATATTTGTTGGATTCTATTAAAACAAATTGATAAGGTGTCAATGATTATCATGCATATATTTCTGCAGAAAAATATTACTTACAATATCCTTTTCTCTGAGCAATTGTGTTGGCATAATACTTGCATCACATTAATTATTTTGAATAAACGAACACCATTTCCCCATTTTTGAGGACACAATATAGCTCATTATACATATTGTTTAGATAGATAGATAGATTAGTTTATTGTCCTTTACAGGAAATTCATTTCCACAGCTGTACAGCGCCACACATGAAACATTCCCATTATTTTATACAACGTTCTTTTCAAATTTTTATGAAAGGTGCAAATAATTTGGAGGGCACTGTATGTTAGTTTGTTTGCTTAACTGAATGAATAAAAAATAAGCATGAAGTGTGAGGTTTGGACACAGTCAGGTGATATAAGTAGGATCATTTCAACTACAACACTCATATATTGGATATATTCTGGGAAATGATAAACAATTTAGCATACCAATTGTTTAATCAATTAGTTTCATAAAATGGTCTAATGAAAAAAGTTTGTTTCTCTTTTTAGTTGCGCTGTAAAAACTGTTGATGAAGGCTCATTATGACATGGTGAGGACTTGTGGGGACTGTTGAAGATTTGTGGGGACCGCTGGGTATGTATGGAGTATGATGTATACAGTTTATGTCTATGTCACCTCACCATTTTCCATTTTTTCAGTGGAGAACAGATCTGTGTGTCTGTGGATCTGTGGAGCACTCCACCCCCCCTCCTCCCCTCCCCCAGTGTGAGAAGCATTGCAGAGCTCTGTGTGCATGTGTGTGGGTGTGTGATCACTGAGAGAGGACACGTATGCCGCTATGTGTGGGTGCAGAGGATGGAAAGAACAAGAGGAAGACTGCAGTTTTAGATTCCTTCACCTGCCAACAGCAATCCATAGCAACGCCTATGAATTACATAAACCAGAAACAGCCAATTTTTTTGAGCCAACAACTTGAGCATTCACAGCAAAAAATCTTGGTGTACATTTGAGACCGTGGTCTCATATAAACACCCTAGGGTGTTATATGTACACCAACAGTGTTAGATTTACACCAACATTTTTGCTGTGTTGCATTAACAGAGACCAGCATTACAATCCATCTCCATTTGCATTAGTTTTAATCTCTCCACTGTATTTCAGTCTTATTACAGAGAGGCAGGGAAGAACAACAACAACAACAATAATAATAATGATGATAATAATTATTATTATTATTATTATTTCATTCATATGACACTGCTTTGCCATTGTACCCTTAAGCAAAGGACTTAATATGAACTGTTTTGGTAAATATTCAGCTGTATACATATATGTTGAAAAAAAACACACAGCTTATCTTCCATCAACACTATCTGCTTTGCATATAAATAATGTAATATAATTCATCAACAGGTTACAGGAAATGCGAAAAAAGTGTTACGTTATAATTGTTTTGACATTGTTCTTCATGCATTTTAATGATAAGTGCATTTTTTGATAATAAAAGTTTCATGCCATGCACACCCCAGAAGTGCTAGCTGAAGATTCTAAATAAAAATATATCGTCACACTATTTCATAGTCTGGTTTGTGGGAGTCAGTATATATAAAAAGGCAGTTGTTGGAGGAGTTGGCTAGTAAACGAGCAAGATAGTCTGTGTAGGTTGGAAGTCAGTTGCATTCCTGATCAATGGTCTGAAAAATTATTTCTGTAGAATAGCAGATGAGCTGAGATGTCCATTTATCATGGAATGTACATTTATATTTAGGTGCTTTTATGAGATGGTCTTATCCGGAGCGACTTACATCAGTGCATACGTACATACACGTTTGGAATCCCGATTCTACAAATCCAGTGGAGAATAATGTTGATCTTTGATTATGCAGCACATGTTTGAGTATATTAAAATCAAACTTATTTATGAAGTCAGAAGGATTCACCATGAGGTAAACATGAATATGTAACTTATTTGCAGTCTAAAATTTTATCTGGCATGGTTTAGTCAAACTAATTTGTCTGCGAGTCTTAAGTTTCAAGATTTGCTCACCCTCCTAAAATTCCACATTCACCCTCAAGTTCTTCACAATATCACAATATTAAGTGAGGAACATATTCAAAATCAAGACCATGGAAGGGTGTCACTCCTGCATTGGGGCACAACCCTCCTTCACAAGTGGACTTTTTTTTAGATAATTAAACAACATTGGTCATGAGATTACCTAAACTGAGCTAGAGTTTGAACTTGACTGCAACATTATGGCCCAATGGGATAGTTATACTAATCAAATTAAAGTTTAAAACTTAAATCAAGAATAAGTAAATACTCATGCCAGGATAACTCAGAGCTGAACTTTTCTTTTTTTTTTGTAAAAATATTTTTGTAGGAAAGGAATTCACTAATGGATTTTTTTAACCAATTGTAGGCATATAATCAACAAGCATTAGTCAATACAATTTTGGAATTCTTCCTTATAAACTTTTAAAGAGTTTCGCAAGTTCAGAAATAATAAATATAACTCCAAAATGTATTTGTGAAGAAATAAAGTACATTTACTGTACATCAGGGATGGGCAACTCCAGGCCTTAGGGCTGGTGTGTATGCAGGTTTTCACTGCCATCAATTACCAATTATTTTATTAGCCCAGTCATTTCCATAATCTGATATTTTAGCTAAATTCCGCGATATGAACAGAAGCTGATGAATGTTCCTGTGCCAGTATGCATGTATTGTTGCGTTTTATTCTGGTCTAATTTACAAGTGAATCAGTGTTGGTGTACATGACTAATTAACTGTTTGAGCCAGGCTAACTTGTGGCAGCAAAAAACTGCATACACAGCGGCCCACGAGGCCTGGAGTTGGCCAACCCTGCTGTAAGTCAATGTTATGCACAAATTGTGACATAGTCCTTGGTTTTTTAAAACTTTTGGCCAATGAATAATAGTATATAGGATAATGTGAATTGCAGAGAACGTTGTTTATATGGCCAGGGGTTTCTTTTTTTCTTATAGTTCTGTCCTGTAAAGCGTAGGATGTTGATGTAGGACTTCCTTGGTAGGCAATCAGCATATTGTAGTACCTTAATCATCTCAATTAATCATTCAATTACTACAGGGTGTCTAATATTATCCAAGAAGTGCCAGGTGAGTTTTTGTTCTAACTCAGCATACCCCTGATCGAAGACCATAATTAGTTCATTAGTTGAATTAGGTGTTTTAGTGCTGGGCAGGAGCAATAACCTCCACACTAGCAGCCCTGGGATGAGATGTGACACCCCTGGCTGGATTAGACACTTGCACTCTTGTATCACAAAGATCTTCAGATGAACCTTAATTGCATATCTGGCCACATTCAATACACTGCTTACCAGTGATTATTGCTCTCACTACATCCTACAGTGATGCTTTGCATATTGACCAAAATACAAGTTAATATTATAAGTTAAATGTTTCCCAGATCACATGTTGAGGAAAATGCATACACAGTATATAGCTATTATGAATGTTACATATGTATATGATCCATTCGTTATATTATCATTACAATATTATATTATTGTTTTGTGCATGTGAGCCACATGCGTTTCTTGTACTGGACATTTAGAAGTGCAATGCATAAAGGTATTTTTTTAGAGATAAATCCCTATTGCCTGGCAACCATTAAAAGTATTGTATAAGCATTGTAGCTCTCCTCCCCCTGCAGTTAGGGGATAATAATGTAAATAAAGATTACATACATGTTCATTTTATTTTATTAGAAGTAATTATTCCATTTGGCTGAGTTTGTGTGTTTGGGTTTGTGTGTGTGTGTGTGTGTGTGTGTGTATGTGTGGGTGTGTGCGCATGTGTCTGGGTGTGTGTGTGCACGTGCATGCTTTCAATCACTTTAAATCACAAATTAAATACCTCACACCCTGAACAGCTTCACAAATATCTATTTGAGCAATGTCTTTACATGTGTGTTTGAGTGTACTAACTTTCAGGGTATAAAATACCATCACAACCAACAGAAAAACTGCAGCAGTAATGAACCAATGTGCAACAGTTTCAAATGTTAATCAGAGAGCATGTTGATGGAGCCTGTAGTGTGATTAAAAATCCATAATCTCTCATTACCGGATTCATTAAATGCCCTGGTTTCAGCTTGGCGAAGTCAATGAAATTATGTTTCCAATCTGTGCAATTTAACAAGAAGCATGATAACTTCAGATGACATGAACCTTAATATAATATGATATGTGAGAAGAAAATTTGAAGATGTGCAACTTGCAACAGTAATGGGAGCATTTCAACTGCCTGATGTTGTCAGGAACTAGAGCAGGTCTGAGCATCAGCTGATGACATCACTGAAACTCAAGATTATGTACAGGGAGGGAGGGAGGGAGGGAGAAAGCAAGGGGTGCGTCCCAATAGTCGAAAAATGCCACCTTTCTTCCCTCCACTACCACTCCTCTACTCCGTGCCCCGGAAACGGATCTTTGTGCTTTAATCTAATGTTGCTGATTACATCTTAATTACGTATTAATGCTTACATATTAATTAATGTCTCGACGCAAACCGCAATGTCATGTACATTGGATACTGTACACGCAAATACTTGTACTCAAAACGTCCAGGCAGTTTTGCATATTTCCGGGTAGGAGAGGAGTGATAGTGGGGGAGTGGAGGTGGGGAGGTGGGGAGTAAAGAATATTGGGACGCACCCAAGAAGTTAGAATACGGCATCTAAGTGTGTTCCAAGTGCAACATACAAACATTGTTGCACCAGGGCTAAGCATATCCACATAATGTTTAGTGTATTTAAACTATTAGAGTCATCAGGGTGGAGAAATTCTTAATTTTAATTAAATTAAAATCATAGATTTATTTATTTATTTATTTATTTATTGAACTATTGAAGTTCCACTTTTATCTGTATACACTGCAGTATATTGTACATATATCAAAATTATCTTCACAATATATTTAAAATATACTGCAGTAGATTAAATTTACATAAGGGTGTCCTCCATCAATTCAGCGGGGTTTACACAGTCACCTTTATGTAAGGCATTGAACCAGAAGCCACTTCTTCTTACACTGCAGTCAACCATTATAGTTGTCATCGCAGCACTATTCGAGGATTTAGCTGTCATGACTCAGTCTTTCTGCAACTGACTCGAATTCTGTGAAATCCTCTCCACTCTCACAATTATTCACACCCCCCAGAGGGAGATGAACCCCCAAACCCCCCTGTCCTACATTGGGAGGTTTTTCTTGCCACCATCGCCCCAGGCTTGCTCTTGTAGGGGTTTAGGGCAGGGTGCGTTGTAAACCTTATTGTGACAAATGTTCGCAAAATGTTCGCTACACAAAAAAAACTGATTTGATTTTTAGATGAATGTTTATCCAAAAATACATGCAAGTACAGGTATATGTTATACTGTATGTACTTGATCCCTTCTTTTCATCTTTGAAAGATCAAATCCCAACAGAGTTATCACATACTGGCTGCATCAATTTCAAGGATAAGTGCCTCATGTGTATACTTCCGCTAGTTAAAATGAATAAGGCTCTTTTCACAGTAGGTTAATAAGATGAAGCACTCATGAATAAGTTGAGCCTGATTATAATTCCCCTTCCTGTTTACAGTATGTTGGCAGGCAGAACCTCTGATTTAAGGATATAACTCATTGAAAAGGCAAGTCTTCACCATGCTGTTGATATAAAGCCACAGTATCCTTTACCATTCAATAGGCTACTCTCATTTTGTACCTATCACCAGTTTAACATCATAACCAATAATCAGACCAGTGGCAATCAAGATCTCATTAGAACATTCATCATCAGTTTTCTGGACGGTATTTCTCATTGTCATTGACTCGCTAGGTTTGGCTTGATTTTGTTCTTGCCCATCTCTATATCCAACGGGGTTGACTTTCTTACATTTTGTTAATTAGAAATAGTAATGAGGCATACCCCTTTGTATAATTTTTAATCAAAGTAAGCTATGACTCATTTTCATTTAATACTTGCCTTTTCACATCAGTGATAACCTGTTGACCGGTTGACCAGTCAGTCTGTAACATAGTCTGTGAATCAGTATCTCTGTTACCTTAAAATAAATAGAAATACAATTCCCACGACTCCCCGTATCCTCCTCATCTTTGCCTCATCTTTACCTCTCCATCTCTCCTGTACTCTTCTACCTCCTTCACACCTCCACCACTTCTTCACTCAACCTCCTTTGAATCTCCACCTCTTATTCGTGCTTACACCTGCCTCCCTCTCCAGCACTCCTCCACCTCCCTTCCAATCTCCTTACTTCACATCTCTCCATTACCCCCCCCCCTCCTCTACCTCTTCTTCACCCTTCTATCTCTCAATCTCACCCTCTCCTTCAGCTCTCCGCCCCTGCTCCTCATCCACGGTTTTGGTGAAGTATATCTACTGATCTGTCTCTGTGCTGGTGACGCATGCAGTGTGATCGCGGCATTGTCAAATGTCTCTTCAAAGTCGCTTTTGTCATCGTCATTGTCCTTCAGTTTGGTTAGTATTGCAATTTCCTCCCCATGGAAACAGTTCCATTCATCCTACCGGCTGTGTTTTTCCTTGTTTAGTGATTTGTCAACGTGACAGGTGTAATTTTATGGTATTGTAGTGGAAGGGCATAGGAGCGGAAATGAAAGTGGTAAAAAAAATAATTTGATTAAAAAATCAGGAATGCTGAATGCTGACACCTTTAATGTTCGGAATCAAATTGACCCCAACTGACACAAAATTATGATAATAGAAAAGTTTTGACACTTGTTTGTCGCCTTCGTAATGTCTCCCAATTGACTCGCCTTTTTATCCCTAAATATTAAAAATCTGTGATAAACATTCTCATTTTAGAGTTGGAGGTAAGTGAAATTTTGTGAAGTCTAAAGCCTGTATGTATACCCTGAATCACCCACAAAAAAATCTGAGATAAAAAAAATAAAGAAGGTTGTATATTTTCTTGTATTTTATACAGCAACAGAGCCTGGGGTCAAAATTTGTATACACAGTTGGTACAGGACTTTTGAAAGCAGAATTATATGGTGTAAATCTTGTGCCATCAGACAACTGAATTTTAATGTAGTTAATTTGAATTTGTATTGCAGGATTTGAAATTCTATATAAAGTTTTGAAATTGATTTGGATTGAATTTTTATTTCATAATTTGAATTTGTATGTAAAGTTTTAAAACTATCCCAGCGTGCATTGGGCAGGAGGGTTGTCACCAATCCTTCACAGGGCATACACACCATTCAATCCCATGCAGGCTCCACACAGAGAGGCCCTCAGCTGGGATTTGAGCTCGGTACCTTCTGGCTATGCTACCCACTGCATCGCTGTGCTGCCCCCTACAAGTTTTTGAAATTCAGATTCAAATCACAGAATTCAGTTTTAAAACCTTACAATCAAATTCAATTTCAAAACTTTATATACAATTTCAAATTATGAAATACAAATTCTGATGAATTAAATTCAAATTCAGTTGTCTGGTGGCACAAGATTTAAACCATAGAATCATGTTTATTGCATGTTTTTCTATTTCATCACACCAAATTAGGAAAAGTCATACAAAATGAAATGTATTGTATGGGGGGCCGTCAGGGGTCACGAGTGTTCTAACAGCAAAAGCTTATGATAGCTCTAGCATAGTTCCTACCATAGTTTGGATGGCAAGATTGATGTAAATTGTTACGTAATGGTACTGGGTGGTTATCATCTCATGTTGAAGCATTTATTTCCTGTACTGAGGGATATTTAAAGAGGACTATGCCCCAATCAATAGAGCAGTCAGTAGTCACCCAATGGTTTCCTGTACATGACATTGACGTTTTACAAATTTTATGGCTGTCTTAAAGCCCTATTCGTCCCGTTCCGAATCTGCCATGTCACTAAATTTTATGGACTGCACACTCCTGCGCCAGTAAAGATTCAAGGTCTTTTACCTACCGTTAAATGCCCTGTGAAAATAACCCCATGTTCTAGTAATCCTGTGGGAATTGACCTGTCGGTAAATATTCTGTTATTTTCTGTGAGAAAGGAGTTTTCCCAGTATTTTCTCCTTTGTTTGTGCTCTCTTCAGCCCAAGTCCAGGCCACAACTATCCTATTGGCCGACCTTTACATTAAGCAGGATAAATAAGAAGACGGAGAAGCAAATTTAAAAAAAAGGCTCAAAAGTACTTATATCAGTGGGGCAATGCGTGTGGCAGCTTTAGGTAGGCTAAGATATTGTCTGCATTAGCCTAGCTATAGCCTTACATACTTGTTATGGACTAGCCTAGCAGTTTACTATTTTTCTCAAGATAACGTTAATAAAGACATGTAATGGAAGGTTTCCTCATGCTTTTTGTGGACAGTTTAAAAATATCATCTTTGTGTCCACGTAGTATTTTTTTCAAAAATTATTTTTCAATTGTTCCCTGTCAACACATTCTAGAAGCAATCTGTTTGCAGTGAAGCTATAGGATGTGTAACGTTGTGTGATGCATGGAACATTTTTGGTGTGACGACATGGCGTAAATGGAGTAGACACTCCCATCTCTGCATTTATAGACACTGATTACGGAGATACTTTATCCCATCCGAATCGGTCATTAACATTACAGACGTCCTGTGATAACCTGAAACCATGTCCTCACAACTTATCCCGTCAGAATAGGGCTTTAGTCCCCAGATCTAAACCCAGAGAATTTATGAGATATCCCAGAATGAGGTTCGAGAAACAGTTTTTTCCTTTCATCAAGTGTGAGTTCACTGACTTTCTTACTAGTCACAAAAATGTAAGTCTAATTTATGGACAGCTGAGACCCGTCACTGCATAGCCACGAGAACTGCCCTCGAGCCCTCGGACAGAAGCCTAGGATATCTGTTCCTGATCAGGAAGAGCCAAATCTGACACCCCTCTCCTGGCTTCTCAGGCAGTGAAATGTACATCAGAGCCAAGTCATATAACACATTGGTAGCAGCTTCTGGATACATGTGGGTGTCTCGATCAACACCCTCAGTCACTGAGGAAGAATCATATCTGTTTAAACGTGATGATAAACAAATCTCTCTCTCTTCTCTCTCTCTCTCTCTCAGAGGATGGAAATAACCCTTGGATGAATAATGCAGCTGTTCATGTCTATGATGGTGAACAGGGCTGCATTATTTAAAATGAAGCTAAGAAAAGCCTGCCACCTACCCACCTTCCCCAGATCACAATATGCCACGCCTCTTGGCAGAGCTCCTCCCACTTGTGTCTCTCATTGGCTCAGAATGCCCCTCTCCTGTCCTAAGAAAACATCAACTGCTGCCTCCAAATGACTTCTTAAAATTTGAATGAGGGCTCTGTAAAATAAGGTACACTGCAAAAGTTTTAGTCTTGTAATGTAATGTAATGTAATGAGACTTATTTTAGCTTTAAGTGACTTTAAGTCAAACTGTCTCACCCCATTGGCAATATCTTTTGTCTTATTAACCAAAAAAGTATATATATATATATAAGATTAAAGTCTAAATGTAAGACAAGACAAGACAAGATTTAATTATTTTTTGTTTTTTGCCGTGTACCAAGCTACTTTGCAGTGCTTTTTTTTTTGGTTGTTTTAAAAATGTAGTGAGGTGCATGAGTGGGCCAATGAAACTCACCGATGTTGGAGTGCTTCAGCAGCCTGCAGATCCTGGCCTCTCTGTCCAGCTTCTGGTGATCTGGAAGCAAAGAAAAACATGCTTCCTGATTTTTTGTTTTCAAATTTCTTGGCAAGTCCTCATATGTCACAAGCTGCCTGATTTATCATGCATAGTTGGGCAGATGAGAGGGCAAAGGTTAATTCAAAACTGGCCCATACTCATGTGTAAAGTGACGTGAAAAATGCTCAAATAAGACCCTCATCATAATGTTACTTACAATCAGGATGTGAAATTAACACCAACCACCAGTCAAATGCTGGTAAAGGTTTTATTGTGGCCAGTAGATTATGGCAGCCACTCTACTCTAGCAGCCACTTTGGCAGGTAACCAACCATGTTGTGTTATATTGTAAAAGGTAATGTGGCTGGTAAAATGTTAGAAATGGCAGGTGATTTTTAGGACCCACAATCCAAGGGGTAAAAAAGTTTATTTCATTCCTTGCTTACAATCACTGCATTATTGTTGTAACATTTTTAGACAAGTTGGCTCCAACTAATTGAACAGACCCAAATAAAAGGTATCAACACTTTTATCTTATATTATTATAATTAAAATGTATTTGCTGGTGCCCCGTAATTTTAATCTGCAACATGACTTGGCACGGTCAAGCATACTGCTCATGCATGCAGAAATCACCCAGAAACACTGCGTGTGGCAGGAATTCCTCAGCTGTTACCTCAAACATTCTGCCAGGGCTTGGTGAACAGGGAAAATGTAAATGCCAGCACTAAGCTGGCACAGATCAGAGGCTCGGTTAGGCTTGATCAAAGATCCATCGGCCGGACTGACTCGGGAAACGCACCAGAACGCCGCTTTTAATCTCCCCAGGTGTCTCACCGCAACGGTAGTGGTGCGACACCCCTCACCACTGAGGCTAAAGCCAGAAGGAGCCGCTGTGGCTTGCTCCTTACGGCTTACCTATCCCAGGTTCCATTCATGTTCATCCATAAATCAAAATGCAGTTATTACTCCATTCATCAAAAGCTAAATAAACAGCAACAGGCCAAGTGGCGGGGACATAATAAAAGGGAGAAGGGAATAGAGGAGCGGTGGGGTCAGCTCCCTGCAGGGGTACTCCTCTCAAATGTAAGTACATGGACAGGCAATCAGCAGACTAACAATGCCATTTTTCCCAATAAATTGCCTTCCCAATGCCAACCAGAGAAAACAGAAATCTCTCAGCAATATCAATGCAGATCTGCAGATATAGAGATAATGCGCTACTCCACCACACATTTCTCTCCCTTGTTCAATCTACACCCACTTATTATTAATATTATTATTATTATTATTCGCAGCAGTAGTATTATTGTTTTCAAAAACAGCATTATTCCGGTAAACTTCCATTGATTGTATTTTTCAATTTGTAAATTCAAACAGCTGATTCTTTACCAAAATAACTGATCAAGGGTACAGTGGTTGTGCCACACTTTTGAATTGTTTTGACTCTTCCCAGGCCGTTGTTGTAAATAAGATTTAAATCTTAATGGGCCAGCCTGGTAAAATAAAGGTTAAATGAAATAACAAATTTAAATGAAACCTGCAACCATCTCATTATGAGTCCAGTTCTTTATCTACTATTCTACACTGTTGCCATCCCCTCAGGACTTCGGATTTGGATTCTCATGCAAGCTGAGATCAAAAAATAAAGTCAGAAGCGAACAGCTTACATCATCCATGTCTTTTTGGCTAACAGGCACACATACGTACGTACAGAACGTATTCCTTCTCAGTCGATCTGCTGTCAAGTCATTGATTTAAAGGCAGTGTATCTGTTTCCTTCTCATTTGTGGCACTGCGCTGAATGAGCAATGTTTAAGCAAAGCTATCTGGCAGGCGTTAAAAATGTGTTGCTAGGCAACTCCACAGAACGCACTAGGAATAGAATTTTAAGATATATGGATAGGGCAAAAAAAAAAAAGCATCTGTTGTTCTTGCCCTCAACTAAATGTATCCTGGGTAATAAATAAACATGAATGAGGAATTAATTCCTTATAATCAGCAATTAGTTTGTCATAATCAGCGTGCACATCATTTTTTTTGTAACCTTCACAGTGTTTGAACTCATATGTTTCTATTACATTATCATGTAATTATAATGGTACAAGAGAAAGAGTATAATGGGCAGTTTGTCTGACAGCGGGTGATTTTTTCAGTGTGAAATTGTGGTTAACAACCTGGGTTCATAACCAGTTGGGTGTAGATTCAGATTGACGCTAAAATGCGGTTAGCATACTGAGTTAACAGTGCGTGGGTTGCAGGTAAGGACTTGGGTGGTTAAGGAACCAGGCTCATAACTTAAAAGTTTTTCTAATCCTTCTTCCCTTGGGAATACAGTACTCCACCAGATCTGCTTGAGTAAATATATCCGGGAGAAAATATCCACATAAGTACAGTATATCCAGCACCCAGCTCAAACTACTATGCATTTGGGGTGTTATTTGCATCTCGCATATGTATAAATAAATAAATAATACTTCAGCATTCTTATCCAGTTTAATAAATAGAAAACTAACAGTATTTCGAAGAATGTATGTTCTGGATATGGCACCTGCTGATCAAAGAGTAAATACATCCATCCATACATACATACATATGGTTAATAGACACAGCACATACCTACTGTACATAGTACAGTTATAGTCATTGGGGCAAAGGCCCTCAGAGAAAAACTATCTAAAAACCTAGAGCCACTATTTGTAAACATTAAAACTAAAGTACAGAACCTAGGTGTTACTCTAGATGCTGATCTGAGCTTTTCACCCTGACTAAAGCTGCTTTTTATCATCTTAAAAACCTTGCCAAAGTACATTTCTCACACAGGCAGATGCAGAAAGACTAATGCATGCTTTTATTATGAGTAGACTACTGTAATGCTCTCTTTTGTGGTCTTCCTAAAAAAACACTGATCAGCTTCAACTTGTTCTGTTCAGAACGCAGCAGCATGTGTTTTAACCGGAACCAATAAAAGAGCACACATTACGCCGTTGTGCTTGTTGTCTGTAAATTTTAGAATGGATTTTAAGATTATTTCACTTGCTTTTAAGGCACTTAGCACCAGAATACATAACTGACCTTCTAGTAAGATATCAGCCCCAACGTTCTCTCAAATCTGCAGATGCTGGTTTTCGATTTGTTGCCAAAGTTTGTTACAAAAGAAGTGGGGAAGCTTCCCGATGCTTCTATGCACCTGCATTATGATATTTCCTACCCAAGCAGATCAGAGAGGCACAATGTATTGAAGATTTTAAAAAGCAACTGAAGACACATCTCTTTATGTGTGCTTTTAATTGACCTGTGTTTTTTTATTTTTTATTATTTTATTTACTTATTTTAAATTTTTATGTCTTATTTGATTTATTTATTCCTTAAATGCTGCCTACTGCTGTTTTTTATTTTCATTTCATATTGTTTTATTATTTTAAAATGGTCTATTTGTTACCTGATCATTTTATCATCTATAGTTTTTTTAATTATTCTATCAAAATGACCTTTATTATTATGTTTTACATATTGTCTTTCTCTGTATGTACTTTGGGCTGCAAAACATTGTATGAAAGGTGCTGTATAAATAAAGTTTAAAAAAAAATTATTATTATTATTATTACATACAGATGGGTAATTAAAGGAAAAACCAACATAACGTGTCTTAGTAAGGTATTGGGCCACCACGAGCCGCCAGAACAGCTTCAATGCGCCTTGGCATAGATTCTAACTCTAGTTTAGCATAGATCCTAGTCTCTGGAACTCTACTGGAGGGCTGGAACACCATTCTTCCAAAAGATATTCCCTCATTTGGTGTTTTGATGATGCTGGTGGAGAGCGCTGTCTAACACGTCAGTCCAAAATCTCCCATAGGGAGATCTCAATCGGGTTGAGATCTGGTGACTGCGAAGGCCATAGCAGATGATTCACATCATTTTCATACTCATCAAACCGTTCAGTGACCCCTCGTGCCCTGTGGATGGGGGCATTGTCATCCTGGAAGAAACCACTCCCATCAGGATAGAAATGTTTCATCATAGGATAAAGGTGATCACTTTGTATTGATTTACAATGACCCTTCCCTCTAAGGGGACAAGTGGACCAAAATCATACTAGGAAAATGCCCCCCACAGCATAACAGAGCCACCGGACCCCCACACTATAGGGGTTTTTCCTTTAATTTGTCACCCGTCTGTATATGCATCAATACCTGCATGCACACATACAGCACATCAATAAATTAATAAATGTTGTGCCCTTGGCTGTGCCCAGGTCAGGCTTTATTCAGAGCCAGCGTGGCACTCAGTGGGTGAAAAGCTAATTGGCAGTGTTGGTAGAGGGTGCTGTGACAGTGGCACTGCCATCTGTGGGGGCCTGACCAGTCGTATCCGTATGTCTGTGGACGGTGACGGGTCCGGGCAGCCCCTCTCGCACCACCCAAACCAGAGCCTGGAGCGCCCACTGTACAAGAGCTGCAGTATCAGCCCGTTCCACAAATTCTGTATCAGCAAACGTGTGACAGTGCACGGTAAAAAACTGGAATGTGCCTAGACCTCTGAGTCAGGAGGGGCTCTTGCGATACACATGAAAAGTGCCCAAACATATTGCACAGGAAATCTTGGAATGTAAAGTATGGATACTTTTGGAGAGTGGGCTGGACTTAACATACATTATATTTGCACGTGTTTATTTTCCAGATACGTTTATCTGGATCCGTTTATAAAATGTAGCCATTTGTACAACAAGGCTAGATTAGGTTAAAAAATTAAGTATGTCACACAATGACAACACAGCATCAAAAGAAAAAAACAATAAATAATATATAATAAATAAAGGTGCAATATACTGTACATGTTGTCATCAGGGCCGGTTCAGGACGTAGGCGATCGCCTAGGGCCCCACCTGTCTGGGCGTGGTTAGTACCCCAATGGAACACTAAGCTGCTTCTAAAGGCACTGTTAATTGTTCAGTAGGGGGCGATCCTCCCTACGAATGAAATAAACCCAAATCCCTCTGTGCACTGACAAATATTCTGTCAGATGTAGGAGTGCTACATCGGGGGGCGGTAGTATAATGATCGAGGCCCTGGACTTGTAGCCTAGCGGTTGCAGGTTCGTTTCCCAGTTAGGACATTGCCATATGTACCACTGAGCCTGAATTGCTTCAGTGTATGTCCGCCTGCGTACATGGCTAATATGTGAAAACTGAAAGTCACCCTGGGTAAGAGTGTCTGCTAAACATCTGTAATGTAATGTGCCGAATGAGACGCTGACTTTCAGATGAGTCATTACACCAAGGTCTCACTCTGATTATTAAAGTTAATTGCACTTACTGCTAACAGTAGGGTGTGTCCCCAGTGTCCTCCTAATCATGCACAGATTCAGTTGCAATTGCTTGAATAATTATGTCCCTCTCTACCTCGACTCAATTCTGGTGAGTGCTCTGGCACAAAATGGCTGCTGTGCATTTTCTTTAACAAATTAACATTTTTCCCTTGATTTGTAAAACAAAATGCAGTACAACATGGATTACAAGATCAGCAGACGCCTTAAGTGAAATGAAGCTGGTGCTTTTTTACTTTGAAACTGTCTATGTCTTTTTTGTTGTTGCTGGGGCTACAACTGAAGTTCCTTTGCGGGAAAATAAAAGTTATTCTATTCTATTCTATTCTATTCTAAACTTCTCAGAAATTGCAAATGGAGGGTGTCTTGGTGGCGTGGCCTATCAGAGCACTGTCCACATGCTCACTGCGAGCCGTGACATCGGCGGTTTCGAATCCAGCCATGTGACCTTTGTCGCATGTCTCTCTCTCTCTCTCTCCCTCTCTCACTCTCTCTTTTGCTCCCATTTTTTCTGTCTCTCTACACTGTGCTGTTCAATACATCTGAAAAGCCCTAAAAATATAACTTTAAAAAATAAATTAGAAATGAAGATTTCAGCTTCATCCCTGTGTCAATACTGATTGGCTAGAGCCGCCTGTCAGCCATAAGAGAAACAAAACATTTGATGCCCTTTAGTTTTTCTTATGAAGCAAAATTTATCTTCCCTCAATAATCACCAATCTTCAGCTTTCTACCGTTCCAACATTCATTAGATTATGTCTGTCCAATGTTGCCATCTCTCCGCATAGTAAATAACGCTTGGCAATGTTTCTGAAAGAAAAGAGACGGTTTCTTAAAAATGATATATGATTAAAGTAGACAGTTTTGTCCACTAACTTATGCTTTTGGTAATTATGCTGGGTAACATACTTTAATCCGTTGTTTTAAAAGTGTGAATGAAGATTCTTAAATACGAGTCACCTGCCTACCAAAGATGAAGCTTTAAGACGTGGCATGTTACCTGCCAACGCTTCCCTGTAAAAAAAAAAGAAATCTTTGCGGAACTTTGCCAATGGAATGCCGCCATGGTGTCAGTGATGCAGGGATGGCTCTGGCTCCGGTACACGACTGCATGGCCTTTCTACACACCAGGCTTAAGCTACTGTTTGCACTGGCAGCTTTGAGGATTTGAGACTAATCTGCATGCGGTCACCACCTCTGGCACCCGCATAGCGTGTACATCGCCATGGCATCCGTCCCCTCCCGTCTCGGGAAAAAGCGCACGAGACACAAGCTGCTCGAGCTTATTTCGGATGTTCCGGGGGCTTTGCTCCGGGCCTGGAAAAAGTGAGAATTCATTTATATTAATGACTGATAATCTTTCCTGCAGCTCCCTCCTATGAAGCAAAACACTGTATTTCTGTTAGCCTCTACGCCACAGGGCTGCGTGATAGGACTGGGGAAAAAACAGGAATGCTTTTTGCACGCAGTGAACGGCACAAAAGCCAAGTAAATGCTCAGCCTTGAATGTGTGAACAGGTACGTTTCTGCATGTGCCGCTTCAAAGAAAAACGAAAGCTGAGAAAGGTTTTGGCACCGGCCCAGGGAAAGCTGCCATTGAGCGCTACCGTGTTGAGGGTTTGAATGTGATCGCAAGCTCAATTTCAGCTTGTGAAAAATGACCACTTTGAGAATGAAAAACTGTGTATAAGTCAATACTATCATGCATATTGTGGAAATGCAGTGCCCTCACCCACCCATGATCACCCCAACACCCTCCTCCCCCTACCAGAAAAGAAAAGACACACTCTACCTTTTATAGTCACTTTAGTGAGAGGAATATAGAAATATGATTTGTTGGCACAAAACCAAAAGGATGGCATATTTATATTTCTTTGCTATGAAAGATGGACTGGACTACAGCCACTTTGTTCCATCTGTGACGTAGGCCTACTTTTCCTCAACATATAAAAGAAGGGGATTCTGAGAATATGGGGAATATGTGAACGGTATCTCATCGCCCTGCTCTCTGCTTTGACTGTTCTCCACCCCATTATCATACTTGTCTGAAAATTGATATTTGAACTAAGTGAGTATTAGAGCTGATAGATAGCCCATTATCGGTGGTAATGTGTTTGCTAATTGATCGGCAGCTATGTTCTTAGGCCTTGATCTGTGATTGACCTGTGCTGTGGTGGACAGTTAACGATCAGCCAGGCAGTGTCTCTTAAACAGCCTGCAATAAACACAAATATAAAGATAAACCGGTGGCAGGTTTGAACAGTAGATCGGCGCTCATTAACAAAATGCTGCATTGATTGATTTAGTGATTGATTGACACAGGTCAGCTGAAAACCATTCTATTCATTCAAATAGATATATTTTTTCAATTTTATTAAAACTAAGGATCCCTGTTTATTATCACCATCTGGAAAATGTAGGAAAGAGGGGAATCTTTGCTCTTTGTGGCAGGCATATGCAGGCTACGAGTTAACTTACTAAAACATATGGACCTGTCAGTACTACCACATCCACAAAGCACACACAGATGTGACTTTGAATGCATGCATTCAAGTAAATCCTCATATATAAACACAATAATTATGCATCTTTAATACATGCACACGCAAGCACATACACATGCACACGCGCACACACACACACACACACACACACACACACACACACACGCACACTCACAAACACACACACATAAACACACACACGCACACGCGCACACGCACACACACACACACACACACAAAACACTGTGGCTATCTCTGCCACAGTATTGGTTGCGCCTTCATGAAGGGGCCACAGTGAGTCGGAGCACAGCAGGGCACTGTCTGTAATTCTCCCTTTCATTCAGCCTGGCTTTCATTCCCCCTGACAGCACCATTCACACAGAATATCAATTGCCTCTTTTTTCCTCCAACCTCAAATGCCCTGTCTGCCATCTCTGGAGAGGCATTTGTGTGAAGGAATGCATCCAACCCAAACACCAAAAATGATGATCAAGTGCCCTGCACATTAGTCCAGAAGTCTGTGTGTAATGGTTTTAATTTTTAAGAGAATATGGCACATTTACTAATCTCCCAGATTTGGGTAACATTTGCACCCTGTGACTCACAGTGAAACTATTTTATTTCATTTATTTATTTGTTTTTTGTAATTAAATTTTTTTCATTGAAGGATTGATTTTCAACACAACTGTCCAAATATAAAATCATTGGCATTCAGCCACGCCCTGTGCGATTTTCTCACAAATGTGTTTAAGAGTTTCGCACATGTCTGTGCTCCACACGGACATGTGCGAAACTCTTAAACACATTTGTGAGAAAATAGTATCAAAAGTCACGTGATTCACAAATGAAAGACAACATTTTTTTGTAAAACATGTTTTGTCTTTGTGAAGCTTGATGTATTACAAAACTGTTTTTTATTTGCAAAACAAATATATATTTGTTTGATAATCATGTTTTCCATTTGCAGAACATAGAATGTGTTTGCGAATCATAGGACATTTGTAAAACGTGTTCTGTTTGTTTGTTTGTTTGCACTAATTTAGCCCCCTAAAGTCACATGATTCACAAATGGAAGACACTATTTTTTTGTACTTGTAAAATGCATTGTATGTGTATGTGAAGCGTGTTGTACTTGAAAACTGGTCTGTATTTGTTTAAAGAGATACTGCAGAGCCTTTTCTAAGGCCTTTTTTACCGCTTCAATTTGAACTGGAACTCGTGAGTAGGTGTGGTCATATGACGATGATGCCACGTAATCATATTATGAATATTCATACGGTCAAGGAGTGAAAGGGTGTGTCAATATAAGTCATAGGGCTCTATTTTCAAACCAGCGCAAGGGGACGGTATAGTCAAACGCAAGCTTGTTGACAGCATCAACGTCTTAAAACTGGCGCTATGGCGTTTCTCAGCAATACCGCTAGGATCAACAAATTCTCAACATAACATCCTTTCGGTTGCGCTGCAGTGGGATGGGTGGCGCTGTCTGGGGCGTGTTCTAAAATACTTTCGGCTCAGTGACAATTTGAACCAACGAAAACCCATTGCGTTATGATCAGCTGGAACCACCTCTTAGCGGAAACGCAATAGACTCTGGAAATTTGGTAACTTATTAGTCATGTAGTTCTATGTAGTGTCTATAGGTGATACCAACATTACACTTCCATTTAATGAACAAATAGCCTATAATTATTATTAATTAATTAATTTTAATTTAAACTACTAGAATAAAACAGGACAGCTTACAAGAAACTTGCGATCATGCCTACCACTACACAATACACAGAAAGGATATACTTTCAGCGGGTGTCCTTCCTCAACTATACGGACAATGAATGCAGTAAAAAGTCAAAACTCGCATTTTTTCTCAAGTGTGGGTTCCCCGGGGTGCTTGGTGCTATCGACTGCACGCACATACAAATCCGCGCACCACCCGAGCATGCAATAGTTTTCGTCAATCGCAAAGGAACACATCAATGTCCAGGTGACATGCGACAAAATTAGCTTGCCCCCAACTGCACCAGTGGTCGCGGTCCCCATCACAGCCAGAGCAAAGAGAAATCAACTGGCTGAGCGGTTTAATATGGATAGATAAATGGTAAGTATCGGATCAGCTTTTAAAATGAACATTTCAATGCATGTTCCCACGTAGAATCATACACACATCCAAGTTGACGGTCCAGTGCGTTTGGGTTGCTCATTATGAAATTGCACGGAGCGATTGCGTTCCAACTGGCTTTTTTTTAAAGCATGAGAACAACAATTTGATTGGCTACCATAGAGACACACCTTGGACGTTTAAACCCAGCCTTTTAGCAATACCGCCATAAGGTGCGCCAAGATTGCCGTCATGAAATTACCAAATTTCTCGCCGACACGCCCTCAGAGCGATACCGCCAAGCGATTACTCTTGCGTTCACCATTGCGTTTGGTTTATTAAAATAGAGCCCATAATATTAACGTTAGCAGTAATACAATGCAATTCAGATTTGAACTTGAACTAGCTAGTTAGCAGTACAAGGGTCTCAGTCTCAAAGAGGAAAAAAAAAACATTGGTCTCTGCTTTTATACCATGTGCCCATTTTTATGTTAAGGATCTCGTGACCTCATGAACCCTCGGAAACCAACGTATTGGTAAGCCTACACAGAAACTCAGAAAACACCTATTTTGACTAAACATGAGATTTTCGGACAAAAACAGTTGTGTATGATCATAATCTAACCCAAAACATCAGTTTTCAACGGGAAAAGTCGGTTTTTGACTGCAGTATCACTTTAATATGTACGTTTTGACCTCGTTGGAACTCTGTTAGTATCCTCATCTTGCTTTGGACACTTACCTAGCAAGGTGCTGCTGGTTAGAAAAACATGCTGTGTTTGTTTGATAATCGTGTTTTTCATTTTAAAAATACACTGTGTTTGTTTGCGAAATGTAGGGCATTTGTAAAACCTGTTCTGTTTGTTTGTTAGGTTCTGGCACTACATTAACTTTATAGATATTGTATACAAATACATGAATCTAAATTATGTGCATTTGCTATGGAAATCAAAACATTACATCAAAAAAGAGTCTTCGTTTGGATCCCTGGAAGACAACTTAGTCCAACAATGAATTTTCTGTCAGTCAAAAAAACAATTCTTCTCTGCATATTAAAATATTTTGACAGTTTCAGGGAATCCTCAGCAGAGATTGTTGGGTTTTGTGTATTTCAGTGTGATCTGAATGCAAAGGCTTCCTGTGGCCACTGTTGAAGTCAACACAATAATTTCTCCATACATGCACACATATGCACGTAGACACACACACATACACATGCACCCACCCACCCACACACACACACACACACACACACACACACACACACACACACACACACACACACACACACACACACACACACACACACACACACACATACATGCATCAGAAAAAATGTGAGTTATGCCCATCAGGAGTGCCTTTATACAATATAATCACCCCACTGGAATACAAACTGATCCTTGAACCACTTCAGAAACTGTTCATAAAATTATCTAATCTGATCCATTACTGCAAAATTCACTATTATCAGCTAAACTATTTGCACAGAATTTCCATTTCAATTTCCGTAGCACAGGAAGTGGTAATACATAGCACAATATATAAGTCTCACCCAGTGAACATACAGTAAGTGTATATTCCAAAAACAAAAAATAAATGTAATATTTTATTTATTCTGGAGTGATTACATATAATTGTGATGCTGCAAATGGCACATTTATTTCCCAATAGTACCACAGCATGTCTACAACACCAAAAAAAGGTCTCAATTGAACAAAACAGCAACATTTGATGTTTCTTATCAAAGAGCATAACTCCCCTTCAAATGGCCCTACAACCTTTTAAAACACTGTATATATTTTTGTACCCAGCCCTCTTCCAAAATTCCACCATTTATTCTATTAATGGTGGTACACTTTAGAATACCATACACCACATATACCCAGTATTTCAGTCAAATGGCCTTTTGGAGAGCTTGCGTGCACAATGCCTATTCAGAATTACCTATCGCACACGTATTCACAATCAGAAACAACAAAACAAGTTCATATCTCCTTTCTGTGTCCTCTGACTTACTCAGGCCATCTACTTATGATCATGAGGGAGAAGGGAGGGGGGATTTAGATGCGGGTTATCCCTTTATTTGCATCTGCAGTATGAACTGAGGCAGAACCTACCAAAGGTCTTGAAACACTAAATGTACTCACACTTCATTCATACTTGTAACTTCATCCACACACCCTACCATTAATCACAAACAGGAACCAGCCAGCTCGCAGAAACTCTTGTACATGTCATTAAAGTGCCTATGTCACTGGAGACACACAAACCTCAAATGTCAACACAGCCACCATAATGACTGGGAAAGTTGTTTTTTATTTTAGTTTAACTTAATATTCAGTAGCTGTATGTTTATCTGTACCAACAATAGCTAGTTAAATTATCATTTAAGTAGCCAACTAATATTACAATAACATTAGCTCAGTAAGAGGAGTGAGTCATTAAATTCAGTGGCAAATGTTAAAGAACTTACCTGAAAAAGTGGTGAAATGAAATTCATTAATGTGACCCGAGCTGTGTGGCAGTTTCTAATCTTTGTTAATTTTGCTCATTTTGAGATACCCTATGAACTAGCATTAGGTGGCATTGTATTTGAACTGTTTGTCTCCAGTCCGTTGTTGCCATGTACGTTGCTACGGTGATAATGTTGAACTTAGGTCTAATGTGTATTATGTCTGTAAAATTTATGAAGGACTATCAGAAGGAAGTGTGGTGTGAGGAAATCTCACGTCTTACACGACAGTAATCATGTCTTTTGCTTTTTGCTATAACACACAAAGGTAGGTAGGCAGGCAAGTAGGGGGTCACTGTTGAAGTGGAGGAGGAGGGGGGGGGGGGGGTATTTGATGTCCATGCTTGAAAAAAAACCTTTGACGATAAGAGAAAAAAGATTGATTTTCAACATCTGTCATCACCAGGTACAAGCAGAACAACTGTATCTGCACTTCGATCTGGAAAATGTATAATAACAGCATTTGCTGTGGCTCTAAAGTCCCCAGCTATGATACAGTCTAGAGGCCACAGACCCAGAGCAGATCAATTCACAAACCCAACATTTATGCCACAGTGGACAACAAAATGTTCACCAAAAAATCTAAAAATATGTGTGTAATAAAGCAAACCCTGCATTCTGCCGAAGTTCTAAATTAAAAATTGGTTGATACACATATGCATATGTGATGGTTACACAGGGACATTTTGGGACTCCGGATCATTTGGCTTCCGGATCATGAGACTGGGCCTCCTGCGGAGTCATTCACAATTAACACTCCTGATCAACTGAGGCACAATGGAGTGTCTGTCCAAATTCTTCATGTGACTCTGAGATGAACACAGACTGCTTGATCGATCAGGCACCTGTTTGGGTAGGAACAACCCCCCCCCCCCTCTCTGTTGAGAAGGAGAGGGGAGATCCAAATTTAACACACACACACACACACACACACACACACACACACACACACACACACACACCCTGAGGTGATTGCAAATAGCTGGTCCATCTATGTTTCATTGTTGGTTCCAAGGGAATGAGCCAATCTGTTGTATGGGTGCCCTAAAGCCATGTACCAATTGGGATCAAAAGACTTTTGAGCACAAAAACCCATGTAACTTTACCAACTTTGCTCTGATGGGAAAGACGCAGTCTGACCCCTAACAGACGCACCACTGAACCCGGACGGCTCTGATGGTAAAGGCACAGCCTTACCCCTACCAGACGCACCCGGACGGCTCTGATGGTAAAGGCAGAGCCTTACCCCTACCAGACGCACCCGGACGGCTCTGATGGGAAAGGCACAGCCTTACCCCTACCAGACGCACCCGGACGGCTCTGATGGCAAAGACGCTGTCTTATGCCTACCAGACGCACCACTGAAACCCTCACCGAGACAGAGTTGGCCTGCCACTGTCCACAGAATAAACCAAGCTGGTTTATTCTCAACAGCGTGTTGACGTGTTGAGGACATGTTTCTTCAAACTGTTCCTCTACTGTCTCCCTTGTGGCCGGACCCAAGTGGAGACCTGTGTACGTCCATGTCGACCTGACTGGAAACCTGTTGTGACCCGACTTTGGAGAAGAGGTCTCCAGGAGTCCACGCACCTGCCGGGACATTACAGAATCGGGACTGGCCTCCCTTTGTCACCGTTAAGTATTGAAACGCATTTTATTTAGCACTGACATCAATTGATAGGCTAAAACCTGTAATACCCTGTTGAGGTCATTTTACTGCTGGTTCCTACTGTTGTTTGTATTTTGTTTTGCTATGCGTGTTTCGGTCGGGAATAAACAATTTCCCCGACCTTATAGTTTTACACCGTTAAAACTGTATATGTATGAGACTGATAAAAGGAGCTAACCACAAAATATAGTTTAGCGTGTCATTAACCCATAACACAAACTAACCTTTGTTAATGGTAGGACTGTTAGCTTCTATATTTAGCCGTCACATAATTATAATTTCCTCCGATTAAGATTAAGTCATAGAATGTTATGTCAATTATTGTTTCTATTATTCATATATTCATAGTTGTAGCCAATAAAACATATGTCATTTTTCCAACCCATTGTCGTGTCTACGTTATTTCACTAAGTTGGGCTCTACTGACGTATAGAATTCTAATTGAGTGTTGAACTTAATTAATTCTGAATAAACGTGACCAAACCTCACTACACATACGTACTTTAGCAATGCTTCGGGCTAGAAACTTGCTGGAAACTATGGAAGGTGAAGAAATTATTTAGAAGCATACAAAGCTGAAATATATGCAAGATCTATTTTTTCACCCACTAACTCGAAAAACGCCCATTAATAGGGGATTTTCTGCTAACCAGGTAACACTGGATGAGTTTGAGGAAGGTTGTCCACCTCATGAGGCAACCCATTTTGCACTAACTGGCTGTTAATAAGGTCCAAAAAGGTTGCTAAAAAGTTACACACTGAAGTGCTCAATGTGAGATTTAGGAACCATGTGAGAGGAAAAGGGGTAAGGGACACTGAGGCCAGAGGAAAGGGCACACGTACAGTATCACTGATCTGCACTGCCAGTATCCCACAATCCATTGTTCTAGCAAACACGGTAGTAAACTCTCTGCTCTCCTCTCTTCCCCCCTCTGTCTTTCTCTCTCCTTCTCTCTCCCTCTCTCTCTCTCGCTGTCTCTCTCTCTCTCTATTTCTCTGTCTCTCCCATGCGCAGGCATGCATGCAGACGTGGCGTGTGACTATTGACTCAGACGGCCTCTCTCCCGTGGGTGGTGTGTGATTGACGGGGCGTCAGACTGCCGACGACGCTCTGCCTCCCGTAGGGGTACAGAGACGTGCCGGTGTCGCGCTGGCGGGCGGCGGCTCAGCGGCGGCACGGCGGGCGCGTGGCGGGGCATCCGGCGCTCAGCGTCTCAGCGTGGCCACGCCAGGAGCGTTCCTAACCTGCTGCTGCCAAAGAACAGGCACAGGCACCGCCCCAAAGCATGTACCGCGCTGGGTAACATAACCCGACTCACAAACAAAAGGATATGGAAGCATTTGGAACATTGGCTGTCGGGCAGCTCAACCAATTAAGGAGCTGGTTCCTGGATACGACTCTCACACTGGGGTCAAACAGTGGCTGGGAGCATCACTTCACCCATGGAGGGAAGCTATTATTACATTTGCATTATAATGCGTTTGATGCCGCTCACAGTGCATTTACTCGAACTTTCCAAGTCCGTTTATAGAGATTTTGACATTTATGCCCAATCCCAAACAGAGCCCTCTGGACACACGGACTATGGACTCGCTGACTTTACTGGCGTATTTCTGGGGACAGGTGAGACCACGAGTGGACAAGGAACGAGTGAACTTGAGGGGTATATAAAGGGTGAAACGGGACAAAGTGTCCGATATCATGTGACATGCGAGTTACTGAGAGACGGAGACGCAGCTCAAATTTATATTGCAAGAGAGGAAGAGGCGAGTCATCCACCACCTGAGCCAGGCATATGAGAACTGTAAATAAGCCAGGGGGTGTGCTGAAAAGCTTAGAAATAGCCTAAGTGAATTCTAATGACTTTTGAAAGGAAAATAACAGGGGGGGTGAAAAAAAAGGAACTAGCCTAGTTGTTTTATTGTGCGGGTTCATGCAGTGTCATTTATTGTTTTTGCCTGAAACACGAGGGGGAAGGGTGAAAGTGTTTTTATTTGTCTGTGTGGGTTTTTATTTGTCTGTATGGGTGCACTCTCTCTCTCTCTCTCCATGTGGAAATGTATGGTGCAAACTCGGAACTGCCACTTCTCCCTCCCAGGGGTGTGTCACGGCTTGTGACAGTGCACAAAGGGCTTGAAGAGTCCGCGAGAGAGAGCCCTCACGCACTTCCCCATTTTACAGTGGGACAGCGCTGAGCCCTCGTGGAACACGCCTTTCAGTCCACACGTCTAGAGAATGGGATTCAGCCCTAGATGTGAACTTTAGCTGTGCAATTTGGTACCGTGGGGTGACAGCTTTTGGGGGGTGCAATGGGTCACTATTAAAGGGTTGTGGAACACAATGGCACACGGGATATGCTGGCCTCTATGGGTGGGGCCAGCCAAGCAGTCCATGTGCTTCAGGCAAGGGGCGTAAGTTTGATTTTAAAATTGGTGGGGACACACCTGACCAATGTCCTAGAGGCTACCAATATGTACACAGACACCACACACAAACAAACACACTTATACACAGACACACACACACACACACACACACATGCATGCACGCACACACGCACGCACGCATGCCTGTCCGCACACACGTACACACCAAACTCCTTTCCTACCAGCTCCGTTGTAGGGCAGGACAAAATAAATTAGGTACATAGAGGAACCTTTGTGTCATTGAATTTGGAGCAGTCAGGGCATGAGGCAGCAAGACATATGGAGTTCCCCATATTCTGAACTGACTACATCAATAACTATTTTACTCCAAGACAAGATAACATCGATTGAAGAACCAAGCGCTTTAATGATACAAAACAGACATACTGTATATCACCCTTTTAATCACATCATTCTGTACAGTCTTGTGCACAGTACACACATATATAATCGATTCCCTGTACATACTGTTATCAGTCAGTGCGAGCACTGTTATCAATTCCACTGTAACTGGAATTTCTGGTGTGGCTTGGGGAGTGCTTACCCTACCCCTCCCCACTCATCTCTCTCTCCCTCTCTCTCTCTCTCTCTCTCTCTCTCTCTCCCTCTCTCTCTCTCTCTCCCGCTGTATGACACCATCAGCACCATGGGCAGTGGCCGTGTCCCAAAGTGGCTGAGCACGGACAGTGACACGGTGATTGCTATGGTAATTAATAATTCAGAGCTGGCTGCAGGCGGTCAGGGCTTCATCAGGCACTGCATAAAAAAGCCTTTCATCCAGGCCATGAGGAGCTTTTTCCTCCGACTCCAACGTGCCTTAATGCTGTGGCCTGCTTTCAGAGACACCTGCGGCTCTGTGTGAACCCCTACCTCCATGGGGCATCCCAGCAGCCCACGTTATGATGACATTTAACATCTTAATAGCACTTTTGTTGTTAGGATGACGTGACATTTTTGCATTTGAAAATGGAAAATGAACCACCAGAAACTACTCATCAATAAAGGATGAGTACAGTTACATAACATTATATTTATGGGAGCGAGTGTTGGTAAGACCATGTAAAATAAAAAAATAGATATTTTACATGGCACATACATTATTATTTATTTACTTTTTTGCTCAATTCCTTGACCTCATTTGAGAATGAGAAAATGACTGGCATGCTTGTGTATGCAGTTTGAAACAGCCAGTAAGACAGCAAGACAGAGAGAGAGAGAGAGAGAGAGAGAGAGAGAGAGAGAACATTACTGTTATGTAATCATCATATTATTGTTCTTGTATTATTGTTATCATGTTAATCACTACAACACTCGATAATTCATCAATACTAATCAGTATTGAGGGAAATCACTTTTTTTACGGCCCCTAAAATAGTCTAATCAATCCTTTCTTCAAGATTATACTACTGGTTGCTTGCTGTAACTAATTAGTAATGAATTAGTAATTGCTAAGCTTTGGCAATATCTATAAGCATGGCATGGCAATAAAGCAATTTTAATATAATTTAATTGAATTGTGAACACACAGAATGAGAGAAGGAGGAAGGAGAGAGGGACTGTACACACAGAAAGAGAGAAGGAGGGAGGAGGAAGGGGAGAGGGACTGTACACACAGACAGAGAGAGGAGGGAGGAGGAAGGAGAGAGGGACTGTACACACAGAAAGAGAGAAGGAGGGAGGAGGAAGGAGAGAGGGACTGTACACACAGAAAGAGAGAAGGAGGGAGGAGGAAGGGGAGAGGGACTGTACACACAGACAGAGAGAAGGAGGGAGGAGGAAGGAGAGAGGGACTACACACAGACAGAGAGAAGGTGGGAGGAGGAAGGAGAGAGGGACTGTACACACAGACAGAGAGAAGGAAGGAGGAGGAAGGAGAGAGGGACTGTACAGAAAGAGAGAAGGAGGGAGGAGAAAGGAGAGAGGGACTGTACACACAGAAATAGAGAAGGAGGGAGGAGGAAGGAGAGAGGGACTGTACACACAAACAGAGAGAAGGAGGGAGGAGGAAGGAGAGAGGGACTGTACACACAGAAAGAGAGAAGGAGGGAGGAGGAAGGAGAGAGGGACTGTACACACAGACAGAGAGAAGGAGGGAGGAGGAAGGAGAGAGGGACTGTACACACAGACAGAGAGAAGGAGGGAGGAGGAAGGAGAGAGGGACTGTACACACAGACAGAGAGAAGGAGGGAGGAGGAAGGAGAGAGGGACTGTATACACAGAAAGAGAGAAGGAGGGAGGAGGAAGGAGAGAGGGACTGTACACACAGAGAGAAGGAGGGAGGAGGGAGGAGAGAGGGACTTTACACACAGAAAGAGAGAAGGAGGGAGGAGGAAGGAGAGAGGGACCAATCCTGTTCAAGAGGGGGCTTACAGTTTAGGGACATGGGGCTCCACGTTGCAGTTTAAATATTCTTTTTTTAAATTTGCTAAATATTTCTCTTTTACTTCAATGAATTGATAAACAAATTATTCAAGATTTGTGTTCAATATGTATCAATTGCTTCACAGGGGACTGGCCTCCACAGGTTTAAAATGGTGGTATATTTTATATCTGCGGTAAAAGACTGAAAGAACAGTTTTGGCCTCATGTTGTGTCGAGAATTTTGATTGGCCACACGCCACGTTGTGATTCCCAGGTGGCCAGTGCTCATCGCTGACCATCAGGTATGAAAGCAAGTGTCGTGACGGCACAGTCACACGCCAAGTAAAAATCGAGCCAGCCAACATAAAAGCTGTAAATTACTGCATTTTATTTTGCATTGAGAAATGCATTTGTTTCAGACTCTCTTTGGGCATTATACCTAAAACAGAATGGCTGTAATTCAGCTTCAAGCAGTATAGCATATTTATGTAAAACTGCTGTTTAGAGTTATTGCCTACCCATCCCATTTATTTCCTGTTGTCTGTTCTCTGTACAGCATATCTTTAATGCATACAGTCTGTACTTGTATATTGTACACGGTTTAAAAAAATATTTTGAACTTTTGAACTCGTCTGGGAATCACAAGTCATGTGACCAATCAGAACTGTGATTTTTTGAGAAACCTGCCAGTCAGGCCTGATAATACATCTTGGTGACAACTATGCTGTGAAATGAGATAATGTATGCATAATGGCTGCACCAGTAAAAAGCAGTCCATCATCTGTCTAATAAGGGGGCATAACCACATTGCTCATTACAGAAGGCCAAGAGCCACACTCTGTAGCCTTCTCACATCAATCTGCTGAAGATTAGCAGGGCTGGGCAGGATTTACACTTGGACATGTGACCTCTTGGGAGCACTAGGTTGCTGTTGGGAGAGGGCTAATAGCAGGAGAGTTTGCCATAGCACAGTGACAGAGGCAGTGTGCTGCGCAGATTAGACCTTAAACTGAGGTCATAACTCATCTATGGTCATTTCATGACACTTTTTGAAAGAATATGGGTGTTAGTTCAGAGGCCACATGTTTAAACAGTGCTGAGTAGAAAAATGCCATCAGAAAGCCACACAAAATAACACCTGCTGTGAGAATCTGCATACCTCTGCACATGATGAACACCATACGTACACAATGTTTGAAGTCCGTGTGATATGGTGACACCGTGACAGAAAGGCAGAGGTAGAAAATGCAAGACTTTTTTAAAGCAAATTTCCGACTTTCACCCTGAGCGTTCTTTTACGCATTCTTTTACGCATTCTTTTACTCAGAATTTTATACATGTGGCCCCTGGTGTCTACATCCACCAGATAATTGCCCCAACATTTCCTACCCACTTTAATTGCCTAGGACAGGGTTTGGCAACCCTAGTCCTGAAGTGCCAGAGATATTCCTGGTTTTTGCTCCATCTAAACAAACAACTGCATAATTGGATTGATTATTAGGCTTAATGAGTACCATGTGGAAGGGTAATTGGGGTTGCGAGCAGGGTGGTCATAGTGGCTGGGACAGAGGAAGGTTTATTGTTAAATATTTTTCCCTGACAAATTTTATATGTCCCTGACATATAATTGCTTTTGGCTTCCTTGATTACCCTGTATAAACATTTTTCATGTCAGCTTTGTAGCTCAATGTTTAAGCGAGGGGAAAAAATGCATTCACTATATGGCAAGAATCAACTGACTTCACCACAGATTTTTTTTTGTGAGGGAAGGTGCGGAGGACAAAGAAATAATTTTAAAAAACACCTAATTCGCCATATCTTCATATTTTATTTATGCCTCATCCTTGTGCAAGACAGCCTTTATTACGTTATTGATATGAAACAAATGCAGTTGTTACAAGCCCGAATCTGGTAGCTACCCTTTGACCACAAGGGTAGTTTCTTCAGTTCACTTAAGGATTTAGCATTTAGCGAAGACATTTCTATCCATTTTCAGGTGCAGGTATTGCTCTTTGACTCCAGAGGAAACTGAATACAATGTCAGCCCTGCAGTTCTATTCCTGAGTGCTCAGGTTTTTGTTTTTTTTGCCATTCACTCCCACGCAGCCAATGAGGGTGGAAGATTCATCTCTTCATCTCCGATGACCTTGTAAACTCTGCTTTTTATTTTTCATCCTCTTACATGAGTGAAGCTGAAACACTAGTCAGTCAAAGAGCTCCAGTCATCTCTATACAGCCAATCAGAAAGCTTTTTTTTGGCCCCAGTGGCCTGGCTTCATCTTAAGCATTAACCGATCACTCTCCCAACAACAGCGTGAAACCGAGTTTCCCAAAGTACAAAAAAAATAAACTTAGAGATTTAAGTTTTGTAACTCTTCTGGCTCTATTTTAAGATTTAAGCTTCGCGACTCCTTGGGCTCTATTTTCCGGCTCACACATGGCTTGTGGCAAGCCGTCGCACTGGCAAAGTGGCAATTTTGTCATGGATTTTCACGTGCTTAAGCCCATTTGGTAATTTGGTGAATCACAGTGTGGGAGGAGAGCTGGTGTGTGGGGTGTCTCAGTCCAGATCACAGCACAATTATGGTGGATCTCATTGCAATTTTGCAGTGAAATTAGACTGTGATTCATGCCTGCACCACCCGCCTGCTCAAACCAGGTTTATGGTGCAAATCGCAGCCCAGCATATGGCGAGTTGCTAATTTCGGGGCTTACCCAAGCAAGTTTTGAATAGGCATTATCATAACCTATTCAAAAACCAATACAGTTTTTGTGGATCATATGCTGTCCAATTTGACTTTAATATAAATCCCCCAAGCAGGAAAAATGCATCCTTTGCATTTATTGTTCATTGTTTTTTTATGTTAGGTTAATTCCTGTATTTGTCAAACTTGGTGCATACATTCACTCTCACTGCAAGTATAGAGATAAGAACGTACCTCTTAACTCAATTACATTGAAGTCTACACTAGCTACCTAGTTCCTATATGGCAAACGAAGGTGTGTTGACGAACGCATTAAAAGCAATGTTGATGTGGACAATCTGTAGTTTTTTGCTTTAATTGGTTTCAGTGCCCGTGGGCAATGTATGGCATTGGAATTTAGCTTACACTGTAAAAAAAAGACTGGCAGCAAACATTTTACCATAAAAATGTCAAGGGTGTCAGTTTTTTTTTCAAAGCTTTTTTAAAAATTTATTAAGAACGGAAAGTGAAGCTCATTTCATCACTTGAAATGATTTAGACTACTCACTGTAGCCTAGGCTCAGTCCTAATTATGATTATCGGTATTCTACAGTTCAATCAATTGTGTTGTACGGTTGTAGCTATGGTGTTTATGAATAGTCTTTGGTGAATGGATTAACTTGTATTCCTGATTTTCGTTTATTCGCAAATGATGTTGTCCAAATGCACGATTGAATACTTGATTATTGAAAATGAGTATAATATCAATGCATAATGTTGCAATGTGAAATAATTTGTCAATGGTTGTTTAGTTTAGCATTTAAATATACAATTAAGCTAGTTTCTACATGGGCCATTTCAGTATATGGTGGACTTTGTTTTATTATAATATTGGGATGGCAGGTATGCCATCCGCCAAGTTATGGCTTGGTGGGGCATGCCCCATACCTATACAGCACCGAGAGTCCCAAACCATCACTCTGCGGCCACATATGGAGTAGATGTGGATGGATCACTTTAAGGGTTTCTTCTCCTGACTTTTTTCCCCATAGAGTTTTATAGGAAAATGAGTCAGGAGAAATAACCCTTGCAGTGAGCCATCCACATCTACTCCATATGTGGCCGCAGAGTGATGGTTTTGGGCTCGTTTGATACCTTAGACCCTTGATGACTTACTGCCATTTAGCCAGTCATGTGTTCCATACTGTACCAGCGTAATTTACATCTGAATCTAGTCTCACCCCCCAATTCCCATAGAGATCCATTCAAATGCAGAGAGGTTATAGTATCGCTTGTAACAGTACCTGAAAATAAGATATCGAGAGTCTTTTGATGTTGATGGGTCACAGACTTCAGGAAGTAACAGCATGCAAAGGATATGCGACCAAATATTAAATATGATACTTTAAAAATACATTAAAGCAAAGGGGGTGAATACATATGCACGTACCACTTTTCAGTTTTTTATTTTTTTTAAATTTTTTAAAACAAGTTTTTTTTTTCATTTCACTTCACCTATTTGGACTATTTTGTGTTGGTCCATTACATAAAATCCAAATAAAAATCTATTTAAATTACAGGTTGTAATGCAACAAAATAGGAAAAATGGCAAGGGGGGTGAATACTTTCCAAGGCACTGTATATACAGTAGCAGCTTGCATATGGGGCTTTCTTGGGCCGACAGAACAGTTTCACGAAACAGCTTACTACCACAATCTGCATTTATTTATTCATCACCCCTTTCTCTATTGTACATAATGTTTCTTCATATAAATGTCTGTTTGTGAATTGTAAAGAATGCTGTAGCAGCAGTTAACATTTTAAAACCTGTAAATTTTCTAAAGTAAACTTGCCAACAAAGTACAACCATATCCTTTCTGGAGTGTAATTATTAATCAACTGTTAAAAACATTCATTGAAATCATATGTTGTTCCATGAGGCACAATCTCTTCACATGCAAAGATGAAGAAACACAGGGCCAAGTTGCATTAAATAATTTAGGAAAGTTTGGATAGCATTGCTTTGGAATAGAGCTAGTTTATTTAGTGTGAGCTACGATAGGCAATATTGTTAGTTGTAACTTGGCCACATTTTGATATCAAGACTTTCAAAGGCAGGCCTAGTTTTTGCAAGTTGGAATTAAGAACTTATAGACAGCGCTATGTAGGCTATGCGTGAGTAACTTTGCTTTTTTTTACGTCGTAGACGTTTTTGATCTGATCATAAGCTACCACACAAAGGCACACATTTATCTATATAGATAACAGTTTAGTGACAATTTATAGATAATCTGATGGCCATCACTGTACTTAAATATCCTATAAAAAACAATAGGACTAATACACAAATGATTAAGTATATATAAGCCTACGTAGTTGTGATTTTAGACATGCATTGATAGTAGCCTATACTTTTTTTTGCGATATCAATGTACAATAGATCTATCCTCTTTTACTACCAACGAAGATTATCAACATGTTGCAAAGCGCACAGCTCATAAAGGCACTGAAAATAGATTGATTGGCTATGGTTGAATCCAGCTGCAACACATCCACTGATAAATATTCAGCCCATTGACCACCAGTGCTGGGAGCTAATTCGTTAGTCACGCCCAGTACCCCATGTGCCGCATGACTGACTGTGCCTATTCGCAGTTCACCAGGAAATAGAGCCCCTTTTTCACTTCTTGAAATTACCATAACTCTTGCCAGAACTAAACACTAACCAAACAGTGACTAGTTATAACAACCTTGTAACAACTGGTTATGAAGGTGATGAAGCCTACAATGATAAGCCTTAGGAGGGACACACACATCACATAGCACATATTCTTTATAAGGCAGATCTTATAAACTGGTTATAATGCTAAGTTATGCTTATGACACTATATGAGGCATTACATGGTGCTTATTACTGCACTACAAAAACATTAACTCGCACTTAGTAAAACTGCAATTCATCTTATTAATCTTTCATAATTAAAGAGTTAATTAGAGTTTTAAAGCTAAACAGACATTAAATTCCATGGTCCAATACTGATATGAATAATATTCCTATGATGCCAGCTGATGTTTGTAGCTGTGAAGGAAGCAGCTTCCTCCAGCTTCCCTGAATGAAACCACCTCAGGCAAGGCTCCCCTCCACCAATCAAATTAGGAAGCAACCTTCCTATCACCGGCAAGAATCCTATAAGATTTGAAGCGGAGAGAGATGTGGAGATGAAGAAAATGAGCACATTTGTTATATCTCTGCACTTATCTTTTGTCTCTTTTCTTGTATGGCTCCATGGTTCACTGGGTTTTTGGTTAGCCTTTGCCCCACGGCTTAGTGTCTCTTCTCTGTTAAGAGACATCCCCCCTCTGTCTGCCAGCTTGAGTGTCTTGTGCCGGGGTGGAGACGTGTTCGTATGCCCCAATCCAGCTCCTGTTTGGTCACTTACTATCTGTATTCCTCCTTCTTCCTTTTCCTTCTCACACTTAGTGTTTGCTGCTGTCTTACCTAATCCAATCCATCTTACCAGGTAATAAAAACATTTTTTTTTACATTTTTGGTGCCCAAAGAAATATGAAAGTAAAGTGAAGGAAATAAGTAAAATTTTGAACTAGAAAACCTTCAACTCAACCCTGACAAGAGTTCTGTCTGTCAGGGTGCAGTACGGACTCAAGCGCAGACAGGACTAGAAAAATTAACTGAAGTTTATTAGTGGCAAAAGCCTCAAGGAGAAGGCAGGATCGAAGTCAGGAACAGGCAGTAGTCAAAACCAGGTGATCGCGGCAAAAGTACAAACGCACAATCAAAAAAGCGAAGTCAAGAAACAAAATCAAAAAGTCAGGAGAACAGAAATCATGCAGGCACACGAAGGAACGAGCAAAACACGGGTCAGGAAAGGCTTGTACCGAAACAGAGCAAAGCAGGCAACTGTGACGAACTCGACAAAAAGACAAGACAGAGTGGAACTTAAATACACAGAACTAACAAGCAAACGAGAAACAGGTGAGCAGCGGGGCAGGTGAAACACACAGGTAATCAGGAGATGAGAGGCGGGGCTGACACAATGGGGAAGTGAAAACACAAGCACATGGATGGGAGACGGAGAAAGAAAACAAAAACACATGAAGAACACCGAACACAACCGAAACACGAGGTAACAGAAAAATACAACACAGAACTCAAATAATGACACCGTCTTTCTCTTTTGTTTGGTAACTTCCTGCTCTCTGGTGTTGGGCGTACGACCATCAATCTCAATGCACTCCCAGTCTATACAAAAGCAATTCCAGTTTTTCTTATGGGAGATAGGGGAGAACATCTCTTCTGAGAGATGATGTCTCTTCAATATACACGTCATCATTCAAATCAGGTGCATTAATGTTGTTTGTTGGTGTCCAAATGTATATGTATTTTGATTAAAAATAAGCGCACTGAGTTACTGATAAAAAACCGCAGTAATACAACATTTTCAGATGAAGATAGTCCCCAGCTGCCATGGAAACAATGTCAGTAGCTCCAACTACTGGGATTTTTTGTTGTTGCTTTTTCTGGTGTTGGCAAATGTGTATGTGTGTGTGTGTGTGTGTGTGTGTGTGTGTGTGTGTGTGTGTGTGTGTGTGTGTGTGTGTGTGTGTGTGATGTGGTTGCAATGGCAACGAGTATTTCCACTTTGTCCCGTTCTCGAGTTCAAGCGATTCATCGATCAGAAGGACACCATTTGAACGTGCTGCTGCTGCCAATCCTTTTCACACATCCAGTACATGTGTGTGTGTGTGTGTGTGTGTGTGTTACATCAAACTAACAGTCTTTAGCCCAGCAGCAATGTGTAGGAGGTGCGAACAGCTGACTGCTGTGGCATACCACTGGGGCAGTGTTGTTCCACCCCCCAACTCTCTGGCCCGTCTGCGCTTCAGCTCTCTGCAGTAACCAAGCAAAATACCAATAAGCCCTCAGCTCCACTGCTTTACTGATGAAGGCGGATGGAGGGGTTAGCGGCCTCGCCCAGAACGCCTTCCAGAAACACAACTTTTTTTCCCCAGCGCAATCCTCCCCTGACTACGGCATGATGTGTCCTCACGGTTTCCGCCAGCTTCATATCACCTCAGTCAAGTACTTTCACCATCCAAAATGCACTATCCATCCATCCATCCATTATCTAACCCGCTTATTCCTGATCAGGGTCGCAGGGGGTGCTGGAGCCTATCCCAGCATGCATTGGGCAAGAGGCAGGAATACACCCTGGACAGGCCGCCAATCCATCAAAATGCACTAACAAAACAATAAATAAGTAACATTTTTCTATAACATTTTTCTGGTTAATTTCCGAGATGAATGTTAGGTGGTGTGAGATCACATTAATAAGGGGAATGAGGGAGGAACAGTATTTTTAGCATAGATTTCCTGCTCATTTTCCTTCATATGCCAACAACAACAAGTGCTTCCTCGGTCACCCCGAATAAAAAGACGCTCAGTCGGAAGACATGAGCACAAACAGAGATCATGTGGTGGTTAATATATGCTAGTCATATCAGGAGTAGGAAACTGGGATTGTGACCTTGTTTGCAGATTTGATTGCCGGGTAGGACACTGCTGTTATACCCATAAGCAAGGCACTGAACCGGAATTTCTTAAGTATATATCCAGCTGTATAAATGGACGCTTTGTAAAAATGCAGAAGTTTTGTAAGTCACTCAGGACAGGAGCAGTTGGTAAATGCCAGTCGTGTAGGGGGCGTCACCGGTGGTGTTATTGTTTTTTGGACGGTCTAGATCTGGGGTGGGCAACTCCAGTCGTGGGGGGCCGGTGTGTATGCATGTTTTTGCTTCCAACAGTTATCAATTATTTAATTAGCCCAATCTCATTTACATAATCTGATATTTTAACTACATTCCGTGATATGAACAGAAGCTGATGAATGTTCCTGTGCCTGTATGCATGTATTTTTGCATTTTATCGTGGTCTAATTTACGAGTAAATCGATGTTGGTGTATGTCACTAATTAGCTGATTGAGCCAGGGTAACTGGTGGCAGCAAAAACCTGCATACAAATCGGCACCCAGGACTGGAATTGCTCACCCCTGGTCTAGATGCTTAAATATTGACTTTCAGACAAGGGATGTGATTACTAGAAGGCTGTGTACTTTGATATGAAGAAATGAATTGAGTGAAACTCTTTTGGACATTTATCTGCTCACTACTTTGGCATCGGAGATGCCAGTTCCCACAGTGTGTGTACACATGGGCCTTAGTTTGCGTAAATGTGCGCATGTTTTGACGTCAAGTTTGTTTTTATAAATCCCAAATCCACAGGGAATGTGGCATCCGTCCCCTTTATAAATGACATGCCTGGGGCCTAAGGAACAACCAGAAATGGTCCTGCCTGCAGGAGACCCAATGAGGTAACAAAAGATAAATATAATTGGGGATTAATCATATGTCAGTGTGGCTGTAATATCATCTAGCCATTCTAGTAGTGGACAGATCCACTAGGATCCACACAGATCCACTAGGATATTGATGCCAATATAGGGCTACATGTTCTACATTAAGCTCTTGGACCTGGCAATAGCAAGTATCAAAAAGGTATGATGAACTGTGCCACTGTTTATTGTAAGTAACCATGCACTGTCAGTATAACTGTACTGTATAACTATAACTGTATCTGCCATCTTTTAACCCCCATACCAAATGTACATCCATTTATGTCTTATTTTTTTATTGTCCACTATGTAAATCTTGACAGTGTGTTGACCTTTTTTTGTTAAGGTGCAAAAAACAAAAAATACTATTTTAAAAAAAATGGGGTAAACCTGTACTTATTTTATATGCAAATATCAATTTTGAGCATTCAGAGCTGGCGGTGATCCAAAGGAGGCGTGCCTATATCAGTTTTGGTATTTTAATGGCACTACCACAACAACACACATGCCCAAGCTGGGTTTTTGTTTTTAAGGAGACAAAGTTATCACTAGCTACTCTCACTTGCTGCTCCGATGTTTCCATTGCACCCTGTGTAGGATACAAAATGAACCTTCCAGTATTTTAAGCACATTCATTAAATGCATGTTGAATTTAATTGCTACTGTTTTATGGTGACATGTCTGCTAATTGAGATTAATAATATAGTAGAACCACAGAGATACAAACCTCAGAGTAAAGGACTGACCAGTGAACTGAACAGGGTAGAAACCCTGAAGCAGCATATGCAATTATACCTTTTCATGCTCCTTATTATAGATTCTCTTTGTTATTAATCCTGAAGCAAAAAAAAAGTTAAGTATTAACAAGTCACACTTTCCATTAAAAAACCTGGAAATACACCCCCAACTCTCTCTAGCTGTATGCCAGGGACAGGGCCCATATAAAATCAATGTATTTTCAAGGAGAAAGGGTTTCTGAGAGAACACCATAATCTAAACAATAAATTCTAATATTTTCGATATATTTCTCATATTTTACTCCCTATCAAAGACTGGTATGGTATTGCAGCTACCCTGAGACCATTTATTTTGTCTCTCAGTGTGACCACTAAAAACAGGGAGGATAATATTTCACCTTGGCGCAAATGTCCGTGCTCATCCCTGTGCCATTCCAAAATATCAACATGCACTTGTGACGTGCGCAGTGAGCTAGCAACCTCAAAATATGGCTGTTACATGGCAGCCATTGCTTAATGATACTGAGTTATAATCTTTACTCAGTGTTTAGGCATGCCCTTCTGGCAGAGAGGGATGTTAGCAGTGTGACACTGACATTACATGAAAATAGCATGTCATGGTCTTCTCAGTCTTCCTTATGGCTGTTAGGTTTTTTAATCGACGGTGCATAGAGGCCATGCTGGCCTTATATGGTGCCTTGACAGCCTTCCTATATACAGTATGTAGGGTGGTAAAATATATTTGCAGGCTATGTAAGAACAGCCTGCAAAGAGATAACACACATCAGTTATGTGGTGCTAGAACATGGATGTAAATTCTGCTCCTTCATATCAAGAGATATGGTGAGAGATGGGTGAGAGATGGGTGAGAGGGAAAAAATACTGCACCAAATTATATTCATTTTAAAAAAGAGCTTTAAGACCAACGGAACAGGAATAAAACTAATGATAATCAATTAGTGCATTTCCAACTGCAAATGAGTAATGAAAAAAACATAATGATAAGAAGAAATTGACAAGAATTCAGACCCTTTCCCTTCAAATTAGAGAGCAGTTAGCTCCCCTCATTCACCGAAAACACTGTCTCAAGCCTAGATGTGAAAATCCCTAGGGTCTCTGACAAGCTATTTCACACTTTGACAACTCTGGGGTCGATTTACTAAAGGTTTGCATGTACAAAATCAGGTGTAAAACTGCACTATGTTAGACGTCTAATAGATGACTATGTTAGACGTATAATAGACGTCTATGTCAGACCTCTAATAGACGTCTATTTTAGACATATAATAGACGTCTATGGTAGACCGTAGACGTGTAATAGACGTCTATTCATCTAAAAATAGTTAAAACGTGAAAGTTTTTTAAACGCATATTTATAGATGTCTATTATAGTCAGGGGCCTTAGGGCATTATAACAGCTGTTTGGTTCAGATTCTTCCAAAAGCACCAAATTTGGCCCAGATATTGCCCATACCATACTTTATCAAATTTTGACGGGCGCCAAGATGGGCGCCCCACGGGGCGGCCATATTGGCAAAATCCAATATGGCTGCCACCCCAAAAAACGAATAGGGCTAGAATCATAAATGATACCACTTTTTAGGGGTTTTCTGGGTCATAGAATCTGATTATGATGTTATTTCAATTATTTGAGGTCAAGTTTACCCCTCAAAGTTAGCATAAAGGTCATTTGTGGGTCAAATCCAGTGTTTCTGGTGCGTCATCCCAGATTCTACCCCCAAAAAAGTATTTCTCATTATAAGCTGTACATGTATATGTCGCATGAGTTTGACATCTCATCATTTGACGTTTACCCCTCAAGGTCACTAAACAAATCAGTAAGGATTATATTCAGGAACAACTTTCTATGACCCAGAAAACCCCTAAAAAGTGGTATAATTTATGATTCTAGCCCTATTCGTTTTTTGGGGTGGCAGCCATATTGGATTTTGCCAATATGGCCGCCCCGTGGGTTGTTTAGCTGAACTCTGATCAGCATTTGCAGTTCCAAATGTTTTAATTAAACACGCACGTCTAACATAGACGTCTATTAAACATCTTTAATACATCTAAATGGTCACTGGAAAAATTTGTTGAAATTGCGTCTAAATGTGAATGTCTAATAGACATCTACAAATATACGTTGAAAAAACGTTCACTTTTGAACTATTTTTAGATCTCTATTAAACATCCTTTAGACTAGCAATAGCTCACTGGGTTGCTTGGCTGACCTCTGATCAGCAGTTGCAGTTCCAAATGTTTTATTTTGCGTATGAAAAAATGATTGAAGATGAAAACATACGCAGAAGGTGAAAGACTACATACACCACGCAACGGGTCTCTCTAGCTCCAGATCTCTACATGTTTAGAGATGCTCAGCTGTTTACCTTTGACCTTTGATGCATTTTTATCATCTCAGGGACCTCAGGAGGTGCCCGAGTTGAATGTCAGATTTCCGAGATTGTTGTCATTAACTCGTCACTATTTCATCACCGGGGTGTCAAGTTCAAATAAAAGATGTTTAATAGACGTTGATGTTAGATGTCTAATAGACGTCTATGTTAGATATCTAATAGACATCTATTTTAGACGTCTAATAGACGTCTATGTTAGACGTCTAATAGACATCTATTTTAGACGTCTAATAAATGTCTATGTTAGACATCTATTAGACGTCTATGTTAGAGGTCTAATAGACATCTATGTTAGACGTCTAATAGATGTCTATGTTCTAACATCTATGTTAGATGTCTAATCGACGTCCATGTTAGCGTGTAACATAAACTTCTATTAGACGTCTAACATAGACGTCTATTAAACATCTTTAATACATCTAAATGGTCACTGGAAAAATTTGTTGAAATTGGGTCTAAACGTGAATGTCTAATAGACATCTACAAATATACGTTGAAAAAACGTTCACTTTTGAACTATTTTTAGATCTCTATTAAACATCTTTTAGACTAGCAATTGCTCACTGGGTTGTTTGGCTGACCTCTGATCAGCAGTTGCAGGTCCAAATGTTTTATTTCGCGTATGAAAAAACGATTGAAGATGAAAACATACGCAGAAGGTGAAAGACTACATACACCACACAAAGGGTCTCTCTAGCTCCAGATCTCTACATGTGTAGAGATGCTCAGCTGTTTACCTTTGAACTTTGATGCATTTTTCATCACCATGTTCATCTCGGGGACCTCAGGAGGTGCCCGAGTTGAATGTCAGATTTACAAGATTGTTGTCACTAACTCGTCACTATTTCATCACCGGGGTGTCAAGTTCAAATAAAAGATGTTTAATAGACGTTGATGTTAGATGTCTAATAGACCTCTATGTTAGATGTCTAATAGACGTCTATTTTAATAGACATCTATTTTATACGTCTAATAGACGTCTATTTTAGACGTCTAATAGACGTCTATGCTAGATGTGTAATAGACGTCTATGTTAGACGTCTAATAGACCTCTATGTTAGACGTCTAATAGACGTCTATGTTAGACGTCTAATAGACGTATATTTTAGACGTCTAATTGACATCTATGCTAGATGTCTAATAGACATCTATGTTAGACGTCTAATAGACGTCTATGTTAGATGTATAATAGACATCTATTTTAGACGTCTAATCGACATCCATGTTAGCGTGTAACATAAACATCTATTAGACGTCTAACATAGACATCTATTAAACATCCGAGATTGTTGTCATTAACTCGTCACTATCTCATCACCGGGGTGTCACCCGATTCTGTTACCATCACCGATAACAATGGAGAAAGTCCAAGGTCCATCACGCGAAATTTATGGGCACAGATTATAATCTTGTACTCTAGAGTATTACCATCAACGAGCACTATTGACTGATGGGGAATTCCCCCATAATGCAACGTCCCACAGCCTATGACGATTAATGCATTTTACTATCTTAACAGTTCGGGCATGAGCCCGAGTTACATGAACTCCTGTGAGGTTATGTTTAGGGGTTGGGGGTGGGGTACGGGAATCACGAACTGTCATAAAATGTCTTATTTTACCGTAAAAAATCTCCGACTTGATTAAAAACACAAAAAGTCGCGGGAAATTTTATTACAACGTTACGTAAATCAGTTGCATGATGGGGGAATTCCCCATCAGTCAATAGTGCTCGTTGATGGTAATACTCTAGAGTACAAGATTATAATCTGTGCCCATAAATCTCGCGTGATGGACCTTGGACTTTCTCCATTGTTATCGGTGATGGTAACAGAATCGGCTCGGGGTGTCACGTTCAAATCCTTTTTTCTTCTCGTAAATCGGAAATATTCCGACTTCCGAGATCATTTGAATACACCATTTGTAAAATGATTTCCCACGTGATATGATGTATGTTTTTGCATAATTTGTCGGAGTCGCAATCCGAATGTGTACTTTTCCGGGGTTTGGTACTTTTCAAAAAAGTCACTGCTCTTTGCTAACGTTTTGTGGGTGTTTCAAATGCTAAAACCAGGAAGAGAATGCCAATGCGTGTGGGCCTTTAATATAACAGTAGTCTATACATAACCATTCCAAACATGTAAAATCTTTCATTTAAATATTGTTTTTATGAAACAAAAGAGCTTTAAGGCCCGGAACATACCGCAAGCGAAGCGCACGCGGAAACGCGACCGCTTCACTTCGGCGTCCATTGTAACCAACCAGGAAGAACATACCAGCCGCGCGCGCTGCGAAGCACCATTTCCGCGTGCGCTTCGCTTGCGATACTTTCGCCGTTGGGTCTATTTTTCTCGGCGCGCCAAGCGCGCCAGAAGCAGAGAGTTCTGGTTTGCCTCGTTTCTATTTCAATTCACGGGATTTGAGTCAAACCTACACTGCCTGTTGTTATGTTTACATATTTATGTCTGTGTATATAGCCTATATATGTACAAATGTATCTATTTATTTCATTTATTATTATTATTATTATTATTATTATTTTCTCCTTCCTGTATATTATCCACCTACCTGAAATAAAATAAAAATTTGATCACACAAAAAACATTACGATGCTGTGTGTTATTTTATCTGTCCATACTGTAGCCGACAACACTCAACTCATATGCCTTCCCCGTGGAATAAATCACCTTAATACAAAAAAATCAAGAATATTCACCTTTTTAGGCCAGTTATTAGGCCAAACAAATAAACTGTATAAATAGGAGTTTGCTAATGACCATGTAATTAAATCTGAATTTATATATAAACAATCACCAACCTATAATCTCTTGTTGTTATTGTTAAATAATAACCTACTCACTTCGCTGATCTATTAAGTAGAGAAATACATGGCGCTGTATGACGCGCTGGATTATTTCTACAGGGACAATATAAGAAAAGAAAGAGCTTGGAATGCAATTGCCTCGGCTGTTTGAGCAGATAGGAAGTATTGTTTTTTTATTGTGATAATGTTTACTTCACTATGCTTCTTGTTTTTTTGGACCTGAAAAATTACGATATTATGTAAGTAATGTAGACCATTTTGTTCCGAAAAATTTACTGTATCAATCCGTATCTGAGAAGCGCGGACGCGAGTGGCGCGCGCTTCCGGTATGTTCTCAATGGCGTGAGCATTCGCTTCTGGCGCGCGTGGTTCCACAAGATGCTGCCAGTGTGTTCCGGGCGTAAGACTTCAACGGAACAGGAATGAAACTAATGATAAAAAACTAATGATTCACCCAGAAAAATCATCCAAGGTGATCAACTAACCAGATGCAAAGTTCACTTTGACGTTCACATTTAGACCCAATTTCAATCAATTTTTCCAGTGACCATTTAGATGTATAAAAGACGTTTAATAGACGTTGATGTTAGATGTTTAATAGACGTTGATGTTAGATGTCTAATAGACGTCTATGTTAGACGTCTAATAGACGTCTATTTTAGACGTCTAATAGACGTCTATGCTAGATGTCTAATAGACGTCTTTGTTAGACGTCTAATAGACGTCTATGTTGGACATCTAATACACATCTATGTTAGACGTCTAATAGACGTCCACGTTAGATGCCTAATACACGTCTATGTTAGACGTCTATTAGAAGAGAAGAGACCAGGCATACCACAGGCATAATCCTGGTCTCTTCTGTAAGGCAATTCTTGGGAGGTTGTTTTACTCTAGTCACTGTATTCGGGCCGTGCTAGTTGAGGGGTGAAGATAGAATTTGATTGAAAAAAACATTTTATAAATGAGGCCCCTGGCCCACCCAATTATCTTGGCTGAACCACCGCCCACCTAGTAGTTCTGGCCCACAGTTCTATGTAGGCCCAACTACCTATTTCTGACAAAGCTGCCGCTGCAAAAACCATGTTGGCTATACTGTTTTCTTCAAGGAACAAGTCCACCTGATTAACTCTTCTGAAATTAAAACTAATTCTAAAGTTGGAGGAGGCAGCCCTAATTTGTTAAAGTACATCAAAACTAATGTAAAATGCGATCTCCCTATATTAGCACAATGGTTTTGTGACTTCAGACTTTATAAACCAATACAGGTAGAAAGCATAGAAGGTAACAGATAGAGTGACCACAGATCAGAACATGTTACGGGAGGGACTGATCACTTGGACTCTTGGCCACACGTCTCGCCTCACTGTTAAATACTTTTAACAGAATGCATAAACTGAACACATTCTAAATGCCATAGCAACACGCATACAAGAAGAATACATGTACATATTTAGAGAAGTAAGAATCATTTGTTATTTTGTTCACATGAAATCAACCTACATAGCAAGCTGTGACAGTCAGTGCATTGACCACAAGTGCTCCAAATCCAAAGTCCATAATAAGAATAATCTTATAATAATGAAAGAACAATGACAGTAGGGGGTACAAGAGCATTGAGCTATATAAACATTGAGGTGGATAAAGCCACAGTAGAATCATTTCATATTAATCAAGAATATGACCAATCACTTTACATACCAGTTGGCTTTTTTTTTATCACAAACACAGTACACTTGCATTTCTTTGTAAGGACAGTTAAAGACAAATGCTGATTGAATCCAGGCCTTAACTCCTTCGCGATGGCCCTATTAAAAATGGTTTGAATTCGAACCATAGCGTCATTTGTCGCTCTGCTATTGGTTAACCGTGGATTCGCGGTTGTTTTCATTTGAAAATGTTTTGGATAGTCAGCCAATGATTGCACAGATATTCTTGGCTGTGTGACGTTGTTCATTTACGCTGCACTGTTGACGCGCAATACGTTTCACTTTCACTTTCTTCTCCACTTTCCATTCCTCCATGTTCAGAATCAAAGTCACTGTCATTATCATCGTTGCGCATAGTGCATATTTCAGCAACTTCGTCTGCGTTTACCACTGGCCGAAGCCATTTCGGAAAGGCTTGTAAAGACGTATTGCGTGTCAACAGTGCAGCGTAAATAAACCACGTCACACTGCCAAGAATATCTGTGCAATCATTGGCATTACAACAAAATGTCTTATAGCATGGTATTACCCCTTTACACAGGGCACTTAAATATTTATTAAATTAGGGTTGGTTTCTGTGAACACCACAACTTTGGGGGACTTGAATGAATGATCACATTAACCATAAGGCTTTTATTCAGAGCAAAATCTAATTCAAATGGTTAATTAAAATCAATCATTTGAAAGCACTGTGATGTTCATTGAGCCTTTCCCCTCAGCATTGCTTTCCTGTTCTAAATGAAGACACTATCTCTCACTTGCCATGGGTCAGGTATTCCAACAGCAAAATAAACTCATAGGACCCAACAGTAAGTTAGATCATGACTAAAACGGGCTCTTCAACCCATTTTTCTTGCTGAGAAAGCCTGGGCGCATAGCCCCGAATGGTCTCTTCCACTACTACAACCTGGCAACCGATATATGCGAGCTGGAACTAGGATGTGCGGCAGAATGTTAAACGCTTACCACGGGTGGAAAGCTTCTTGGTGTTGATGATCTTGGCGGCGTACTCCTGTCCTGACAGCACCTTCACACATCTGCGCACCACTGAAAATGCTCCCCTGGGAAAAGAGCGAGAGACAAATATGTGCAAATTGACATAAAGTGAAAAATTGACTATGAAAAATTGTCCTTTGATTGGATAAAGCCCAGGTTTTTACAGCCCAATGGGTTGTGCACGTTTTTTCCGTACTTTAGAGTCCATTAACTCTGTTCCTGGAGTGCTAAAATCAGCAACCAGTTTAAACACAAGAAACCAAGTAAGATAACCGCATAATCAACTGCTTTAATTGATCAAATAAGTGCTGAACAGTGAAAAGCAGCAGACCCTGGACCATAGTTGGGGACCCCTGGTGTAGTTTAATGGATTCGATTTACTCATCATTGGTCTTACTCTGAAAAGGCTTTCAGGGCTTTTCACAAAATAGGTACAGGGCCATCCAGAATGGTCCCCACCCTTGATAAAGATGAACAGAATAGTCAGATAAATAATACAAGTACTATTTTAAGTTCAATAAATGTATTTTATAGTGTCACAAATATTCTCACTTCTGTTTTCAGTACTTTGTGCACACTCATTTTGTGATGATAATAAAACTGAGTTGTCCTGTATAGTGTTTCATGAGATTTCTGAACATGTTGGCGTGGATCTTTGACTAGTCGTCTCTGCAGAATATTTCAAGATGTATCAAATCTTTTGGTCTGTGCTTGTGGACTGTCTTCTTCAATTCAAACCATAAATAATTTTTTGATCCAGGTCAAATCTGGAGACTAAGATGACCACAGCAGAACAGTAATCTTAATGTTAACCATTTCTTGGTTTTGAGGTAGGCTTGGGATAATTGTCTTGCTGAAAGATCCCTTTGCGGTCAAGTTTGAGCTTCCAGGCAGAGGGAGCAAAGTTTTTGGCCAAAATGTCTTTGTACTTTCTGAAGATGATGATTCCATTGACCCTTACAACCCCATAACATCAAAGATCCATATTTCACAGTAGGTATAGTGTCCTTTTCAACGTGTATTAACTTCAGATGCCAAACCCACTGGTGTGTGTGATCAGAAAATTCCATTTTGGTATCATGTGATTTGACCATATCACCCAGTTTGAATCAAAGTTACAATGCCATTTAGCAAATTCCAGATTATTTTTTTGTCATTGTTGATTGCCCTCAACAGAGGTTTTTTTTTCCTTTTGAAGCATTTGGCGTGGATTATGGTAGATTTTGCAGACGTGTCACAAGGATGCAACCATGTTCTGTAGATCTCAAACTGTGGCCTTTGGATTTTTTGTTGCCTCCCAGAACATCTGCACCCTTCTTTGCTAATTTTTTCAAGGGTGTGAATCATTTTGGAGCACACTATCAATGGCTATACATGTCTTGGGTGTAGAACAGTATATAAGAACACACTCATGCCTCACACTCATACCTTGACTATGGTTTTGGATTTGCGGGCAAAGGAGGCACAGGGAAACATATCATCAAAGCAAAAAACCCTGAGGATGGATGGATGGATGGATGGATGGATGGATGGATAGATAGGTAGATAGTTTCATTCTATAGAGTTGCATTCTATAATATTCAACGGTGTTCACAAACCACCCGTAATGTTTCTACGTAACCTTTTCCCTGATGTATAATCACCCAACTCGTTTTTTTTTTACTAACCATAACATGCCTGATTGAAGACCACTGTTCTCCCACATCACAGCACCACTACGTTTTCATTTGAATAACTTCAGCTTTGTTGTACAAACCCCAATTCCAAAAAAGTTGGGACAGTATGTAAAATGCAAATAAAAGCAGAAAGCAGTGATTTGCGAATTCTCTCTTATATATATGTAATTGAAAAAAGAAAAGATATTTAATGTTTTACCTTATCAACTTTATTGATTTTTGTAAATATACGCCAATTCCCAATTTCATGCCTGCAACACGTTCCAAAAAAGTTGGGACAGGGGCCACATAAGACTGGGAAGGTTGTGGAATGCTGAATCATGATTTTGAAGAAATATCAAACACAGTATACTGAACACACACACACACACACACACACACACACACATACATACATCCCCCACAATTTTATTCAGTTATGTATGTGTAGGTGTGGGTGTGACAAATGAATAAACCCTGTGTGGGTTTGTTTTAATTGATCCTTTTACTCCACTGCATTTTTTAACCCAATATCATCATTGCTGAATTTGAAATGCATTCACTGTAATTCCCCCTAGGAGGAGAGTTTGTATGGCGAGAGAACGCAGAGGAGGCTGAGATCCTTGCGTCAGATAGGAGCTGGTACAGTAGACATTGAATTATTAAATATTTGCACACTGGAGTGTGGGATTAGCACTGTACTTGACAGGATTATATAAGCAGTTCTCTCTGGGAAATGTGTGCGGGAGGAGCGAGGGCCAGGAGCCAATGGGGTCAGAGGTCACTCTCTCGCCCGCTCACTCTCTCGCTCACTGTTTCAGTGATGAGATTGTTGAGGTGATTTCGGCTTTCTACTGCAAGGGATGGGGATGGGGGGGCGGGGCAACAATTGATGAAATTATAGCTACTACAGCTTGTATGTGTTCGATATAGACAGATATGCACATACACACACAAATGGACACACATACACGATGCCCTAGCACACTCACACACAGGCATACACATAGGTGCATACACTCTGATACATTCACACACACGCAAAAACACATCTATACACAAACACACAATCACGCCTCACACCGACATACATTAACATACTCAATATTTCCCACCCACACACTGACGTTTGTTATCCATGATATACCCCTGCATCAGCACGCAGATCACAGAGTAATTCATTCAGGTTAAGCCTGGTGGCATGCTGACGCACTATGACAGTTCCATTAACTTTTGATTGCAGTGAAAGCACATCTGTACGGCCATTTTTTTCCTTTTTTTTTAAATTAGCAAGTGCTTAATCCTGAAATGACCAGAGATTATCTTCTGGTACAATTGCTGCCAAAAGGAACCGACATATCTGAAAGAGAACATGAGATATAAGAAAACCAGCCTGATTCGGGTCAGAGAGGAACGTATTCCACACCACAAGACATCAAATATTAAAGTCCTGCCTCCTCGCTTCATTCCACTCCAGTGAGCCGGCAACTGGGCCTGGGGGGTGCATCTGACAGCATGACCCCCCCCCCCACACACACACACACACAATGCTGATTGTACGCTGAAAATATTCCAATGCTTATGACAATTTATTAATTATCCCTCTTCCTTGCAATGAATCAAGTGAAATCAAATGTGTTTAAGTGAGGTAGCTCGCTAACGCTGAACTCGATTAGGTCCGCGCATCCCCACATCTATATCCCTTCTGTGAGAGAGAGGGACTTTAATTCCTTGGTTTGAGAGTACACCTGTTCCCACGTTCACAAAATGCTGCGATCAGCCCGCCTCCCCTCTCGTGTCACTCTACCTTTCAGTCTCTCTGTTTTTATCTGACTCTTCCCGCCAGTCTGTCACAATCATTTACTCTCTCTCTCTCTCTCGCTCTGTCTCGCACACACACACACACACACACACACAGAGACTCACAAACAGACACACATGCTCACTCTCTTTGTCTCTCTCCTTCCATTTTCTCAAAACCATGCCTCCTTTCTTTCGTGCATAAGCTTGTACAACCTCGTGGCCTGGAAAAAAAATGTTTCTGTTCCGAGGCAACTTTATTTAATATTCTGATTATGAATCCAATCAGTGCTCCCTGCTTAATCCCCTGCAGAAATGTGCTACTAATCTTGACAGAACAAAGACCTGACAAATACTTTTTTTTTCTTTCTGGGATACAGTCAGCTTCCAGCATCAAACCCTAACGCCTTGTTGCTTTCTCACCTGTGTCGCTCTCTGTATCACGCCAGAAGTAAAGTAGCCAGTGATAGTAACTTACTTGCCCAGTTCTTCGAAAAGCTGGTACTCCTCAGTGAAACGGGTGCAGGTGATGGTGGCCATGCCTGGATCAGAGGCGAGGAGGCTCTGGATCGGAGTGGTTTTGGTGTGGTTGGTGTGGTTCCGCGGGAGGAGGCGGTTGGCGGGGCTGTGGAAGTCTAGCTCTGAGCACGGTGCCTCTATCGCTCTCCCCGATCTCCGGAGTGCAAGTGGTAAGGAGGTGGGGGGGGCGGGGGGAGCGGGAGACAGGAGAGGGCGGGATGCTGAGATACAGGTTTGCCCCGCCCACGCGCCTCTCTCCTCCAATCCTGATCAGCCCTGGCTTTTGAATACTCAGCCCCCGTCGTCATGGCAACTGCATCCCCTCTCCACACACTCATTTCTGGCTCACAGTTGCACTCTTACATCAACACACACTCACATACACAAATGCACACATTCACATGCACATGCTCACACACACATGCAGAAACTCATATTCACAGTATACAGGTTTCAGCTACATTTATCCCGGCAACAGCCAATAAAAGATTATTTTGGATTAATTTCCTTGGTAACCACTCCTTTATAGCTAGGCTGTTGCCTTGGTGATGTGCAGAAATGAAAAATGTTCTTCTGATGTGGGGGATCACTGCCATTTATTTATTAAGAGATGAGAAATCTGCCTGTTCACACATTGGCCACGTTCGATTCTGCTGGCACCATGGAAAAGAGAAGGAGCTATAGTTTCCAAATGGATTCATGGACTCATGTTTCTAATGGTTGCTTCTTTTTATCAATCTCTCTTTCTCTCTATCTCTCTCTTGCTCTCTCTGTTTATTATTTTTGAATCTCTGCAGTTTGATAGAATTCAATCCCAGATAAAGTGACTTTTATTTCTCCTGGTCGTTTCTCTAGCAGCCCAGCTAATGGGCAGCGCATCAGCGGAACGCTCCTTTGTCTGACAGGTAACTTTGGGTTCAAACATAACCGCCGTTTCCAGAGACTGTTAAACAAACTGCCACTCTGAACCATTACTGTCATTCCCCCGCTGCGTGGGCCTTTTTTAAACGCTCAGTGTGGGACAATCTGCAGAGGGACTGAAGGGAAGGCAAAGCCAGAGCCTGGACTGACGGGAGCTGGAGCCATGCCAGGCTGATTTTACTGAGATTTCACCACTTATCCTCCATTTAGCACCCCACCCCCCTTCTTGGATCAGAGTGTTTGTCTGGTTGCTCTGAGCTCTGTCTTCAGATAGCCAGGGGACCATCCTGCCACACCCTACCGCGCATCCCTACCCCCACCGGCACACTGCCCCCTGGGGCGATGCAATAACCCCGCACACTCGTCTCGTCCATTAAGCTTCTGTTCAACTTGGGAGAGAGGAGTGTAGCATTAATGCTACCATCAGGCGTTAACTGCAATGCAGCCCACATCTCCACCCACCCACTGGGAAACATTTGACAAAAAAGAACAAAAAAAAGGAAGTGGGAGACAGGATAAATGATTCTCTCTCTCTCTCTCTCTCTCTCTCTCTCTCTCTCTCTCTCTAGAGATTTCAATCATGGCAATAAATAATGAAATAAATACCTGTAAATAAATACATCTTTCCAGGGATGTGCTGCTAGAGGACTTCACTTCAGCTAATCCTGTGTACTCTCTACATGAAATACTGTCAATACACAGAGAGCAGAGCTATAGTCAGATAGTTGGGCCAATGCTGCTTCAGTCAGAAATGGATAAGATTTGTTCAGTATCCCTTCACACCACATGAACAGCTGTGGTTTCTCTTTGTAAATCATCCAACCGTCTATCTTCACTTTTTACTTCACCCGTGATTTATTGTATTTATTCTCCACTAAATTGAAATTGATGACACTTCCTGTTAAAACAGACAAGACAAGACCATATTGTGCTTTATGTCACTTTTTCATTTACTTTAGGTTCTAAGAGAAGAATGCTAAACAGGGGTAGGCAAATTTTAAATAGGAAATAGTAAGAAACTTTTAAATAATCTGATCGCACAATATACCACTTGAAAGTGCTAAAACTCACAATGTGAGTCAAAAAAGGTGGTGCTAGAGAAGGGGTTAATAAACACAGGTGGCCATGTGCTGGAAACATACTCAGAATTTCACCATTTGGACTGTGAATATTCATGAATAGCCTTTTAATAAGCCATCAAACTCAAAAAGCCAGAAACATCACTGCTACTCCGTGACCAGGGTTGCCTACCCCCTGATTTATATAAGTTGACACTCAGAGAAGGGGCGGAGACTCTGAGACATTTCCATTGGCCAGGTCACGCCCACCTCTCCATCAACTCTTCTGGCCAATCAGGTACTTTCAGTCTGCCTGCACCAACTGCGCAAGTTTGCTCCTCCAACACAACGGCTGAATAGCTCAGGTGGTGGATTACAGTGTGTAGAGAAGCAGCGGCAAGAAGAGGACAAAATGAAAAAAGGGGGAGGATTATCAGCCTTTAATTATACAGTCAACTTATCAAGATTGACATGACACAGGGTAACACCTGACTCAAGAGTGAGCTCAACCACTGATCACAAAGCACCAGCAGAAATGGCTCCCTGAGCTATTAACTGCAAACAAAGGAGGCTTGTGTCCAGTCATCCGTCTCTGAGCTCCGTTTTGGATGGATGTCTTCAATAATGTGAAAAATACTGTGAAAAGTCTAATTGAAAAAAGGACTATGATAAAGGCACAGGCTGACGCACACCATTTATTATGTACCCCGAGTCAACAGAATTGACAGAGAGATAAATAATATGCGGTATGTGCTCGCTTATGTGCTCATCATTGTTCTTTTCCCATGCCTTCTGTTGGCCACGTTTGAACCACTTTAACAGAACTAATGGTAAAATGACATCCTCTCTCTGCTTCGTTGAACCACAGCATTACATCAATTAGGCTGTGAGGCTCTCCTTCAAGACCTGTGGCTGATAATGAGTGACAGTTATTCTGATAACAGCAGTCGTTGAGGGCCTTTAATGATTCTGACAGTCTCAATCAGCCTCTAATGGCTGCTTCTTTTTCTTTCTTAATCTATTTCTCTCTCATTGTATATCACACACTATTTCTCTCTCTCTCTCTCTACATGTGGACATTGATTACTTTTAGCTGGGAAGTAAGAATGCAATCCATGTTTGTCCTCATTCTGGGTACCTTCTAACCTCCACTGGGTGACCTTTTTATGCCATACTGTAGGGGAGAGAGAAGATACAGCTTCACTGCATAGGGTAAAGAGGCAGGTAGTCTAATATTAGGTACTATTGGAGTAGGTTTTAGAGGGGCGAATCATTTGGGAAATTGATGTGCTCAGTTAAAATTCCCCATGTAAAATCTGTAAAACTGCGCTAACTCAACAGGTTGTGGGTATCCTCCACTCTGGTCTAGAACCACAATCCTTCTACCAATGCCCCTGGCTGAATGGTATTGATTGGTAGTGCATGTCAGGTGGACTCTTGACAGGTTCTGAAGGCTCTTCTTGGATGAGCATCCTGGCATCCATGGTTTATCTTTTATCTCCCTTTGTCAAGTGGGTGCAGCTTATGTAATGATTTAATTTTTGCAGGGCGCCATCAGACAGCGTGTCCTGAAGCAGGCACTTACCATCACGTTGTAGCAGCGGCTCTTTCCTTTCACGGCTCCATGACGTTCTTTACTCCGCTGTTGTTTTGCTGTTCTCCGCTACTCTTTACTCTGTTGAGCTTTACTGTTCTAACATTGCTTTTAAATCATTGTTCCAATCTATCCGTTGCTATAGGTTCAATGCTGTCTTCTTGATTAACAAACAAATCTCAAATTGTACAAAACCACACCTATTTTTTCTGAATATGAACATTGTATTAACACTCGGGCAGCATGGTGGTGTAGAGGATAGTGGTGGATCTAAGTTGGGCTAAATTGCCTGTAGGTATGTTTGTGTGAGTGTATGGTGTGTGTGCCCTGTGATGGATTGGCGACCTTTCCAGGGGATATTCCTGCCTCTCGCCCAATGCATGCTGGGATAGGCTCCAGCCTCCCCCCACGCCCCTGACCAGGAATAAGTGGGTTAGACAATGGATGGATGGATTTTAACATTTTGAAAAATATTCTTCTCTCACCTCAATCAAATTTTATTTTCAGGTACAAAATAATGATCTTCCACCAACCAGCCTAAGCCAAGCACCCAACAAAAAGAGACATCGAAATCACACTATGAATTCCATCCTGAAACTCTCCGGGAAGAGTGGGCGACAGAGGGCCATTTAAGGACTCTCAAGATGCATTAAGTAATCATCTGTCATATGACAAGGGCCGCAAACTCTGGAGGACCACGAAATCCAAACAAAAAGCTCACTGCTGCCACCCAGTGGTCATGATGAGGTTGACTGCTCACGCCAGCTCAAGAAGTCTTTGGTTTACATTTAATTTGATGACCATTGGGGAGGTTGAAGAAAAATTGGAAAAGCTCTTACAGATATTCTTCTAATTATAGTCTATGGGCAAACATATTTTAGCAAAATTATGCAATCATATGTCATTGTTTCTGCTTCAGAATTCCACAACTGCATGCATCACGGTACACAGGCATGCATGGATGTGCCTGCCGTGCAGTGTAGCTGTATTCCCAGACCACAAAGCTCGTGGTATTATGTCAGCTCGACGAGAGGAATCGAAATAAAGCTCTGAGCTCATGGATGTTCATGTCCATGGTAATAATAACAATAGGGGAGCAGTCTTCATCAAAAATCTCTGTGAACAGAATAAGACAGAGATACATAAACCTCTATTGGTGAAAAAGGAATACATGCTCCTAAACTATAAAACCATGAATGTGTTAATTTATCAATATTAATAACAATAACAATATATGATGAATATATATGTAATATTTTGCATTACCTTTCTGTATCATTACATTATTGTTACTGTCACTTTTCACAATCTGTTCATTGCTATTTAGTTCAGTACTAGTACTGACATAGAGGTAGAGAGAGGGATGGGGGAGAGCTAGAGAGCGAGCGTCTGTGTGTGAGAGAGACAGAGAGAGAGAGAGAGAGAGATATGTAGTCTGGAGTGAGCCATAGGTCAGGTCATTTATTTATGGAGTTCAGCTGACGATTGTCTGATGGGTTACGGGTTGGGGGAGAAGCAGATGATTGTGTGCTGACCGACTGCTCAACAGCGTTGGTAAAATCAGTGTTTGTGCTCCCACAGACTATTGCGACTACTACTTCCACGCGAATAGCGACATCTCCGTGGCAACTCCAAAACATCGCTGAGGCACAGCTGGTGTTTCTTTGTGGAGTTAAAAAAACACACGCAGTAGAAGTTCATGCGGGGTATATCTTGACTGCGTCTGCGGGAGTAGGGGAACAAGGAGTCACAGCTACACTGGGATATTTCCTGTCTGTGATCTGATACCACACCACCGCAGCTTTTCTGAAGTACAGGTCCACTCTTTGCTTAAAACAGGCCACTCACCTCCAGACATATTTTCCAGGCTTCTTTCTTTCTGGCACAATTCTGTCATTAGGAATTAGGCTCCAACGGGAGCCAGTTACTGCCTTCAACATGTACGGGCTAATCAACGTGGCCGATGGAGCCAATGACCGCAACCACAGCTGTGACCGTGATGCTTCCAGCTCTGCATTACCTCAGACCCTGTCCGCAGAACTTTCCTAGTCTCATCATAACTGCCAACTTCTCTTGTCAATTGGGAACCTGTAGTCTGACTGTACCAACTGCTCATGAAGTTTATTCTTCCAAGACATTGACTGTGCAGCTAAACTGGCGGACTGCAGAGTGAAGAAGCGAAGGTCGGTGGGATGTCGCAGTGTTGAAATTGACAGACACAATTGGCTTTTTCAAATTTGAGGCAAATGTATTACAAATCATGGATAACCATGGTATAAAAAACTATAATAGAAATGCTTTGGAGGACAAAGAGTATCAGTTCTAGACAAATGTGAGAAATGAAATATGAAACCTTTTCAGCACAGGCTAGTTGATATTAACATGAATAACGACCTCATCCATTCCCACTTCAATACATCGTGTTTTCACCTTTTAAGAAGAATGACCCCTGGTCACATTTTAGTTATGTACTTTAAAAAAAAAAGTGTGAATTCCCATCATGAAATGGTAATAAAGACCTTTCAAATAAAGTAATCATGCTTCTTCTTTAGTAAACACAATTGTTCATAGTCTGGAAATTATAGTACCAAATCAGATATGTGCCTCAAGCTCAAACTTGCTTATCAATTATTGGGATGGATTCTTATTGGTTAAATCTTAGAAAAATGTACAGTAGCATTACAGAAAAATAATATCATAAAATCAGGTCTTCATTCAAGTCCATTAACAGAGTGAATGTGTGATCAGTGACGTGCAGAGGGCATCACAGTGAATGTGTGAGCAGTGACGTGCAGAGGGGAGTGGCTATAGAGGCTGAGCCTCTGCCCCTTTTCTATGATTGGCCAACATGCCCTTCATAAACTTTTTATTTTTTATTATTATTATTATTAGTTGGGCTGCTGTAGGCAGCCCAAGTATTGTTCCTACTCATACTTCATATTATTATTAGTTATTAGTTGGGCTGCTGTAGGCAGCCCAAGTACTGTTCTTACTCATACTTCATATTATTATTAGTTGGGCTGCTGTAGGCAGCCCAAGTAATGTTCCTACTCATACTTCATATTAACACTCTTGCGAGTTCCAGTGACGCACTGAATGTTGATATTGGAATCACAGCGTAGTCTGTAAAAATAGAAAAAACACCCGCCAAATGCCTGTTTTTTATCTGTCTTGCCTGCATTGTAGCGTTAGGCTAATAGTATTAAGCAACACCCAGGTTAAAACCGACATCTAGATGTTTTTTCACATGATATTTTGTTTACTGTAGCCTCATTCCAGAATCGCGATGTCTCCACATAGAGGTACGTAACCTCAATATAGGCAACTGTATGAGACATGCTACGCTATATGTGGATAATACACGACCTTACCGAGCGAGAAATGCTATGCTATATGTGGATGGTACACGAGTGGTAGGTAGATGCACATTTAAAACAAAATAAGACTGCGTTATTCTGTAGAAAATAATATTTGGCTAACCGTAGCGAACTTGTAAGGTAACCTTAAAACGTAGCCTACAGGCTGTATGCTGTTCGCATTTGCAGTGTTCACATCGCTCTGAAAAAAAGCTGTTCTGTTTGTTAACATTCCTGTATTTACTGTAAGTCGGTTTATTATCAAGTTGAGTGTATTAGCCTATTAATCATGTAATAGTTAAAGCGCATCTCTGGGAAGCCAGTCCGGTTTGATTACAAATGCTCTCGCGAGTGATGCAGTGAATGTTGGTATTTATATCACAGCCTAGTCTGTTTTAAAAAGAAAAAACACTCGGCTATATTACCGTGTTTTATCTGTCTTGCCTGCATTGTAACGTTAGCCTAATAGTATTAAGCAACACCCAGGTTAAAACCGACATCTAGAAGTTTTTTCACATGATATTTTGTTTACTGTAGCCTTATTCTAGAATCGCGATGTGCCCGATGTCTCCACATAGAGCTACGTAACCTCAATATAGGCAACTGTAGCTGTAGACTGCTATAATGTGGTTGTGAAAGAATTCATGCCAGCATCAGACGTAGGCTAATTCACAACCATTTATCTAGATGCGTGAAATGAATTGCCGCGTCATATTAACGGACATATCCCATTGTTCATAATATCGCAGTGTAACATCTGAAATCAAATGTAGCCAAAATGCGTCATTTGGAAACGTATGGTTGTATAAATCCACAAATGCACATTCATATACTGAAATGGTAGCTGCCATACTTATTTAGACCTATGTTTAATCGTGTTCTTTTAAGCAACGTGTGCGAGGAAAAAGCCTAATTAACGCTGCTTCTTCCCCGTCTCTAAAATGAGATCTCCACCATGGGACACGAGAGACTGCAAAATCTAACTGGACCACCAGAGGGCACCAAATACAAGGGAATGGACGGGAGCATAAAAGAAGCACGCAAGAATCCACTCTCAATACATTGACGTTAACAGACATGTGCACACATGACCTGAAGTTGTAGCTACAGCCCAACTTGCAATTACTTTAGTAATTGCACCTTTTCTAGTTATTATTAGTTGGGCTGCTGTAGGCAGCCCAAGTACTGTTCCTACTCATACTTCATATTATTATTATTATTATTAGTTAGTTGGGCTGCTGTAGGCAGCCCAAGTACTGTTCCTACTCATACTTCATATTATTATTATTATTAGTTGGGCTGCTGTAGGCAGCCCAAGTACTGTTCCTACTCATACTTCATATTATTATTATTATTATTATTAGTTGGGCTGCTGTAGGCAGCCCAAGTACTGTTCTTACTCATACTTCATATTATTATTATTATTATTATTATTATAGGTATTTTGAGAACGCATCTCCTCCTACATGCTTCCACATAGAACAACCATTCCAACTGTACATTTTAGCGTACTACTCGCAGTATGTTGCTATGACTTTATGGATGCATAACATTTATACTTTTAGAGATATTATACTTTTAAGACGTAAAAATGCCAGTAATTGCATGTCCTGGCCACTAGGTCTATTCCCTGATTGGCCAATGTGACATGTCACGTGACAGTTTGCATTCCCTGCCTTTTTTCGCTTTGTAATGGCGGCCATGGAAGGTCTTACCGACCGACAAATGCTGCGCGATATGTGGATACTACAAGACCTTACCGAGCGAGAAATGCTACACTATATGTGGATAATACACGACTGGTAGGTAGATGCGCATTTAAAACAAATTAAGACTGCCTCATACTGTAGAAAATAATATTTGGGTAACCGTAGTGAACTTGTAAGGTAACCTTCGAACGTAGCATACAGGCTGCCTCCTGTCCGAATTGCAGTTTGAACTGAAAACATGCGCTGTAGCCTACTGTTAACTTTACTGAAAGTCGGTTTATTATCAAGTTGAGTGTATTAGCCTATTAACCATGTAATACTTAAAGCGCATCTCTGGGAAGGCAGTCCGTTTATTCCAAACGCTCTCGCGAGTTCCAGTGACGCACTGAATGTTGTTATTGAAATCACAGCGTAGTCTAAAAATAGAAAAAGCACCCGCCAAATGCCTGTTTTTTATCTGTCTTGCCTGCATTGTAACGTTAGGCTAATAGTATTAAGCAACACTCAGGTTAAAACAGACATCTAGATGTTTTTTCACATGATATTTTGTTTACTGTAGCCTCATTCCAGAATCGCGATGTCTCCACATAGAGGTACGTAAGCTCAATATTGGCAACTGTATGAGAAATGCTACGCTATATGTGTGCTACGCTGTATGTAGATAATACACGAGTGGTAGGTACATGCACATTTAAAACAAAATAAGACTGCGTCATACTGTAGAAAATAGTATTTGGCTAACCGTAGCGAACTTGTAAGGTAATCTTACAACGTAGCCTACAAGGCTACCTTTTGTCCGGATTGCAGTTTTAACACCGGTCTGAAAACGTGCTGTTCTGTTTGGTAACATTCATGTATTTACTGTAAGGCGGTTTATTATCAAGTCGAGTAGTCTATGTGGTGTATTAGTCTATTAATCATGTAATACTTAAAGCCCATCTCTGGGAAGGCGGTCCGTTTATTCCAAACGCTCGTTCCAGTGACGCACTGAATGTTGTTATTGAAATCACAGCGTAGTCTGTAAAAATACAAAAGACACTTGGCTATATGACCGTGTTTGTGCATTGTAACGTTAGCCTAATAGTATTAAGCAACACCCAGGTTAAAACAGACATCTAGATGTTTTTCCACATGATATTTTGTTTACTGTAGCCTCATTCGAGAATCGCGATGTCTCCACATAGAGGTACGTAACCTCAATATAGGCAACTGTATTGCAGTTGGAACATATGTACTGTAAGTATGTTTGTTAACATTCATGTATTTACTGTAAGGCGGTTTATTATCAAGTCGAGTAGTCTATGTGGTGTATTAGTCTATTAATCATCTAATACTTAAAACGCATCTCTGGGAAGGCGGTCCGTTTATTCCAAACGCTCGTTCCACTGACGCACTGAATGTTGTTATTGAAATCACAGCGTAGTCTGTAAAAATACAAAAGACACTTGGCTATATGACCGTGTTTGTGCATTGTAACGTTAGCCTAATAGTATTAAGCATCTTGTCATGCAGGTGCGCATTCAGAGTTAACAGCAAATCGTATTTGTGCTTGATGCTAATGCTGCATTTCCAACTAGGAATTGTCGGATTTGCTTTGTAGTCGCGTCAATGACCTTCAATATGCACTTATTGTAGGCTACTTCGCTTTGGAGTCTGAAACAAATCCACTGTTAACGTTAATGTTTGTTAACATTCCTGTATTTACTGTAAGGCGGTTTATTATCAAGTCCAGTGTATTAGCCTATTAATCAGGCAATACTTAAAAGCGCATCTCTGGGAAGCCAGTCCGGTTTGATTTCAAACGCTCGCGAGTCATGCAGTGAATGTTGGTATTTATATCACAGCCTAGTCGGTAACAAAAAAAAAAACACTCTGCTACATGACCGTGTTTTATCACTCTTGCCTGCATTGTAACGTTAGTGTAATAGTATTAAGCAACACCCAGGTTAAAACCGACATCTAGATGTTTTTTCACGTGATATTTTGTTTACTGTAGGTTTGTTCCAGAATCGCGATGTGCCCGATGTCTGCACAGAGCTACGTAACCTCAATATAGGCTACTGTAGCTATAGCCTATACTGTTATAATCTGAAAGAATTAATGGCAGCATCTGACGTAGGCTATTTCACAACCATTTCTCTAGATGCGTGAAACGAATGGCTGTGTCGTATTAACGGACATATCCCATTGTTCATAATATCGCAGTGTAACATCTGAAATCAAATGTAGCCAAAATGCGTCATTTGGAAACGTATGCTTGTATAAATCCATGAATGCACATTTATATACTGAAATGGTAGCTGCCATACTTATTTAGGCCTATGTTTAATCGTGTTCTTTTAAACAACGTGTGCGAGGAAAAAGTCTAATTAACGCTGCTTCTTCACCGTCTCTAAAATGAGATCTCCACCATGGAACACGAGAGACTGCAAAATCTAACTGGACCACCAGAGGGCACCAAATACAAGGGAATGGACGGGAGCATAAAAGAAGCGCGCAAGGATCCACTGTCAATACATTGACGGTAACAGACATGTGCACACATGACCTGAAGTTGTAGCTACAGCCCAACTTGCAATTACTTTAGTAATTGCACCTTCTCTAGTTATTATTATTATTATTATAGGTATTTTGAGAACGCATCTCCTCCTACATGCTTCCACATAGAACAACCATTCCAACTGTACATTTTAGCGTACTACTCGCAGTATGTTGCTATGACTTTATGGATGCATAACATTTATACTTTTAGAGATATTATACTTTTAAGACGTAAAAATGCCAGTAATTGCATGTCCTGGCCACTAGGTCTATTCCCTGATTGGCCAATGTGACATGTCACGTGACAGTTTGCATTCCCTGCCTTTTTTCGCTTTGTAATGGCGGCCATGGAAGGTCTTACCGACCGACAAATGCTGCGAGATATGTGGATACTACAAGACCTTACCGAGCGAGAAATGCTACACTATATGTGGATAATACACGACTGGTAGGTAGATGCGCATTTAAAACAAATTAAGACTGCCTCATACTGTAGAAAATAATATTTGGGTAACCGTAGTGAACTTGTAAGGTAACCTTCGAACGTAGCATACAGGCTGCCTCCTGTCCGAATTGCAGTTTGAACTGAAAACATGCGCTGTAGCCTACTGTTAACTTTACTGAAAGTCGGTTTATTATCAAGTTGAGTGTATTAGCCTATTAACCATGTAATACTTAAAGCGCATCTCTGGGAAGGCAGTCCGTTTATTCCAAACGCTCTCGCGAGTTCCAGTGACGCACTGAATGTTGTTATTGAAATCACAGCGTAGTCTAAAAATATAAAAAACACCCGCCAAATGCCTGTTTTTTATCTGTCTTGCCTGCATTGTAACGTTAGGCTAATAGTATTAAGCAACACCCAGGTTAAAACAGACATCTAGATGTTTTTTCACATGATATTTTGTTTACTGTAGCCTCATTCCAGAATCGCGATGTCTCCACATAGAGGTACGTAACCTCAATATAGGCAACTGTATTGCAGTTGGAACATATGTACTGTAAGGTGGTTTATTATCAAGTCGAGTAGTCTATATGGTGTATTAGCCTATTCATCATGTAATACTTAAAGCGCATCTCTGGGAAGACAGGCGTTTTGATAAACGAGCGCGAGCTGGAGTGACGCACTAAATGTTGGTATTAATATCACAGCCTAGTCGGTTAAAAAAAAAAAGACTCGGCTACATGACCGTGTTTTATCACTCGTGCCTGCATTGTAACGTTAGCATTATAGTTTGAAGCAACACCTAGGTTAAAACCGACATCTGGATGTTTTTTCACATTTTGTTTAGCTACTGTAGGTTTGTTCCAGAATCGCGATGTGCCCGATGTCTGCACAGAGCTACGTAACCTCAATATAGGCTACTGTAGCTATAGCCTATACTTTTATAATGTGAAAGCATTCATGCCAGCATCGGACGTATGTTAATTCAGAAACATTTCCCTAGATGCGTGGTTTATGTCCGGTTTATGTTAACGTTGCTGTATGAGAAATGCTACGCGATATGTGGGTAATACACGAGTGGTAGGTACATGCACATTTAAAAAATAAATAAGACTGCGTCATACTGTAGAAAATAATATTTGGCTAACCGTAGCGAACTTGTAAGGTAACCTTTGGTTATTCTATAGTTCAGAATTTATAGCTGACTGTGTACTTTCCAAACGCTCTCGCGAGTTCCAGTGACGCACTGAATGTTGTTATTGAAATCACAGCGTAGTCTAAAAATATTTTAAAAAACCGCCAAATGCCTGTTTTTTATCTGTCTTGCCTGCATTGTAACGTTAGGCTAATAGTATTAAGCAACACCCAGGTTAAAACAGACATCTAGATGTTTTTTCACATGATATTTTGTTTACTGTAGCCTCATTCCAGAATCGCGATGTCTCCACATAGAGGTACGTAACCTCAATATAGGCAACTGTATGAGAAATGCTACGCTATATGTGGAGAATTCACGAGTGGTAGGTAGATGCACATTTACCAAATAAATAAGACTGCGTCATACTGTAGAAAATAATATTTGCCTAACCGTAGCGAACTTGTAAGGTCACCTTAAAACGTAGCCTATACAGGCTACATGCTCTCGCATTTGGAGTGTTCACATCGCTCTGAAAAAATGCGCAGTTCTGTTTGTTAACATTCCTATATTTACTGTAAGGCAGTTTATTATCAAGTCTAGTGTATTAGCCTATTCATCATGTAATACTTAAAGCGCATCTCTGGGAAGACAGGCGTTTTGATAAACCAGCGCGAGCTGGAGTGATGCACTAAATGTTGGTATTAATATCACAGCCTAGTCGGTAACAAAAAAAAAACACTGCTACATGACCGTGTTTTATCACTCTTGCCTGCATTGTAACGTTAGCCTTATAGTATGAAGCAACACCCAGGTTAAAACCGACATCTAGATGTTTTTTCACGTGATATTTTGTTTACTGTAGGTTTGTTCCAGAATCGCGATGTGCCCGATGTCTGCACAGAGCTACGTAACCTCAATATAGGCTACTGTAGCTATAGCCTATACTGTTATAATCTGAAAGAATTAATGGCAGCATCTGACGTAGGCTATTTCACAACCATTTCTCTAGATGCGTGAAACGAATGGCTGTGTCGTATTAACGGACATATCCCATTGTTCATAATATCGCAGTGTAACATCTGAAATCAAATGTAGCCAAAATGCGTCATTTGGAAACGTATGCTTGTATAAATCCATGAATGCACATTTATATACTGAAATGGTAGCTGCCATACTTATTTAGGCCTATGTTTAATCGTGTTCTTTTAAACAACGTGTGCGAGGAAAAAGTCTAATTAACGCTGCTTCTTCACCGTCTCTAAAATAAGATCTCCACCATGGAACACGAGAGACTGCAAAATCTAACTGGACCACCAGAGGGCACCAAATACAAGGGAATGGACGGGAGCATAAAAGAAGCACGCAAGGATCCACTGTCAATACATTGACGGTAACAGACATGTGCACACATGACCTGAAGTTGTAGCTACAGCCCAACTTGCAATTACTTTAGTAATTGCACCTTCTCTAGTTATTATTATTATTATTATTATTATTATTATTATAGGTATTTTGAGAACGCATCTCCTCCTACATGCTTCCACATAGAACAACCATTCCAACTGTACATTGTAGCGTACTACTCACAGTATGTTGCTATGACTTTATGGATGCATAACATTTATACTTTTTGAGATATAATAGTTTTAAAGTGTAAAAATTAAAGTGTAAAAATGGCAGTAATTTCATTTTCTGGCCACTAGGTCTATTCCCTGATTGGCCAATGTGACATATCACGTGACCGTTTCCAGATTCTGCCTATTTTCGCTGTGTAATGGCGGCCATGGAATGTCTTGCCGACCGAGAGTAGCCTACAGGCTGCCTACAGGCGACCTCCTGTCCGAATTGCAGTTTGAACTGAAAACATGCGCTGTACTGAAAGTCGGTTTATTATCAAGTTGAGTGTATTAGCCTATTAACCATGTAATACTTAAAGCGCATCTCTGGGAAGGCAGTCCGTTTATTCCAAACCCTCTCGCGAGTTCCAGTGACGCACTGAATGTTGTTATTGAAATCACAGCGTAGTCTAAAAATAGAAAGAACACCCGCCAAATGCCTGTTTTTTATCTGTCTTGCCTGCATTGTAACGTTAGGCTAATAGTATTAAGCAACACCCAGGTTAAAACAGACATCTAGATGTTTTTCCACATGATATTTTGTTTACTGTAGCCTCATTCGAGAATCGCGATGTCTCCACATAGAGGTACGTAACCTCAATATAGGCAACTGTATTGCAGTTGGAACATATGTACTGTAAGTATGTTTGTTAACATTCATGTATTTACTGTAAGGCGGTTTATTATCAAGTCGAGTAGTCTATGTGGTGTATTAGTCTATTAATCATCTAATACTTAAAACGCATCTCTGGGAAGGCGGTCCGTTTATTCCAAACGCTCGTTCCAGTGACGCACTGAATGTTGTTATTGAAATCACAGCGTAGTCTGTAAAAATACAAAAGACACTTGGCTATATGACCGTGTTTGTGCATTGTAACGTTAGCCTAATAGTATTAAGCAACACCCAGGTTAAAACAGACATCTAGATGTTTTTCCACATGATATTTTGTTTACTGTAGCCTCATTCGAGAATCGCGATGTCTCCACATAGAGGTACGTAACCTCAATATAGGCAACTGTATTGCAGTTGGAACATATGTACTGTAAGTATGTTTGTTAACATTCATGTATTTACTGTAAGGCGGTTTATTATCAAGTCGAGTAGTCTATGTGGTGTATTAGTCTATTAATCATCTAATACTTAAAACGCATCTCTGGGAAGGCGGTCCGTTTATTCCAAACGCTCGTTCCAGTGACGCACTGAATGTTGTTATTGAAATCACAGCGTAGTCTGTAAAAATACAAAAGACACTTGGCTATATGACCGTGTTTGTGCATTGTAACGTTAGCCTAATAGTATTAAGCATCTTGTCATGCAGGTGCGCATTCAGAGTTAACAGCAAATCGTATTTGTGCTTGATGCTAATGCTGCATTTCCAACTAGGAATTGTCGGATTTGCTTTGTAGTCGCGTCAATGACCTTCAATATGCACTTATTGTAGGCTACTTCGCTTTGGAGTCTGAAACAAATCCACTGTTAACGTTAATGTTTGTTAACATTCCTGTATTTACTGTAAGGCGGTTTATTATCAAGTCCAGTGTATTAGCCTATTAATCAGGTAATACTTAAAAGCGCATCTCTGGGAAGCCAGTCCGGTTTGATTTCAAACGCTCGCGAGTCATGCAGTGAATGTTGGTATTTATATCACAGCCTAGTCGGTAACAAAAAAAAAACACTCTGCTACATGACCGTGTTTTATCACTCTTGCCTGCATTGTAACGTTAGTGTAATAGTATTAAGCAACACCCAGGTTAAAACCGACATCTAGATGTTTTTTCACGTGATATTTTGTTTACTGTAGGTTTGTTCCAGAATCGCGATGTGCCCGATGTCTGCACAGAGCTACGTAACCTCAATATAGGCTACTGTAGCTATAGCCTATACTGTTATAATCTGAAAGAATTAATGGCAGCATCTGACGTAGGCTATTTCACAACCATTTCTCTAGATGCGTGAAACGAATGGCTGTGTCGTATTAACGGACATATCCCATTCATAATATCGCAGTGTAACATCTGAAATCAAATGTAGCCAAAATGCGTCATTTGGAAACGTATGCTTGTATAAATCCATGAATGCACATTTATATACTGAAATGGTAGCTGCCATACTTATTTAGGCCTATGTTTAATCGTGTTCTTTTAAACAACGTGTGCGAGGAAAAAGTCTAATTAACGCTGCTTCTTCACCGTCTCTAAAATGAGATCTCCACCATGGAACACGAGAGACTGCAAAATCTAACTGGACCACCAGAGGGCACCAAATACAAGGGAATGGACGGGAGCATAAAAGAAGCACGCAAGGATCCACTGTCAATACATTGACGGTAACAGACATGTGCACACATGACCTGAAGTTGTAGCTACAGCCCAACTTGCAATTACTTTAGTAATTGCACCTTCTCTAGTTATTATTATTATTATTATAGGTATTTTGAGAACGCATCTCCTCCTACATGCTTCCACATAGAACAACCATTCCAACTGTACATTGTAGCGTACTACTCACAGTATGTTGCTATGACTTTATGGATGCATAACATTTATACTTTTTGAGATATAATAGTTTTAAAGTGTAAAAATGGCAGTAATTTCATTTTCTGGCCACTAGGTCTATTCCCTGATTGGCCAATGTGACATATCACGTGACCGTTTCCAGATTCTGCCTATTTTCGCTGTGTAATGGCGGCCATGGAATGTCTTGCCGACCGAGAGTAGCCTACAGGCTGCCTACAGGCGACCTCCTGTCCGAATTGCAGTTTGAACTGAAAACATGCGCTGTACTGAAAGTCGGTTTATTATCAAGTTGAGTGTATTAGCCTATTAACCATGTAATACTTAAAGCGCATCTCTGGGAAGGCAGTCCGTTTATTCCAAACCCTCTCGCGAGTTCCAGTGACGCACTGAATGTTGTTATTGAAATCACAGCGTAGTCTAAAAATAGAAAGAACACCCGCCAAATGCCTGTTTTTTATCTGTCTTGCCTGCATTGTAACGTTAGGCTAATAGTATTAAGCAACACCCAGGTTAAAACAGACATCTAGATGTTTTTCCACATGATATTTTGTTTACTGTAGCCTCATTCGAGAATCGCGATGTCTCCACATAGAGGTACGTAACCTCAATATAGGCAACTGTATTGCAGTTGGAACATATGTACTGTAAGTATGTTTGTTAACATTCATGTATTTACTGTAAGGCGGTTTATTATCAAGTCGAGTAGTCTATGTGGTGTATTAGTCTATTAATCATCTAATACTTAAAACGCATCTCTGGGAAGGCGGTCCGTTTATTCCAAAGGCTCGTTCCAGTGACGCACTGAATGTTGTTATTGAAATCACAGCGTAGTCTGTAAAAATACAAAAGACACTTGGCTATATGACCGTGTTTGTGCATTGTAACGTTAGCCTAATAGTATTAAGCATCTTGTCATGCAGGTGCGCATTCAGAGTTAACAGCAAATCGTATTTGTGCTTGATGCTAATGCTGCATTTCCAACTAGGAATTGTCGGATTTGCTTTGTAGTCGCGTCAATGACCTTCAATATGCACTTATTGTAGGCTACTTCGCTTTGGAGTCTGAAACAAATCCACTGTTAACGTTAATGTTTGTTAACATTCCTGTATTTACTGTAAGGCGGTTTATTATCAAGTCCAGTGTATTAGCCTATTAATCAGGTAATACTTAAAAGCGCATCTCTGGGAAGCCAGTCCGGTTTGATTTCAAACGCTCGCGAGTCATGCAGTGAATGTTGGTATTTATATCACAGCCTAGTCGGTAACAAAAAAAAAACACTCTGCTACATGACCGTGTTTTATCACTCTTGCCTGCATTGTAACGTTAGTGTAATAGTATTAAGCAACACCCAGGTTAAAACCGACATCTAGATGTTTTTTCACGTGATATTTTGTTTACTGTAGGTTTGTTCCAGAATCGCGATGTGCCCGATGTCTGCACAGAGCTACGTAACCTCAATATAGGCTACTGTAGCTATAGCCTATACTGTTATAATCTGAAAGAATTAATGGCAGCATCTGACGTAGGCTATTTCACAACCATTTCTCTAGATGCGTGAAACGAATGGCTGTGTCGTATTAACGGACATATCCCATTGTTCATAATATCGCAGTGTAACATCTGAAATCAAATGTAGCCAAAATGCGTCATTTGGAAACGTATGCTTGTATAAATCCATGAATGCACATTTATATACTGAAATGGTAGCTGCCATACTTATTTAGGCCTATGTTTAATCGTGTTCTTTTAAACAACGTGTGCGAGGAAAAAGTCTAATTAACGCTGCTTCTTCACCGTCTCTAAAATGAGATCTCCACCATGGAACACGAGAGACTGCAAAATCTAACTGGACCACCAGAGGGCACCAAATACAAGGGAATGGACGGGAGCATAAAAGAAGCACGCAAGGATCCACTGTCAATACATTGACGGTAACAGACATGTGCACACATGACCTGAAGTTGTAGCTACAGCCCAACTTGCAATTACTTTAGTAATTGCACCTTCTCTAGTTATTAGTTGGGCTGCTGTAGGCAGCCCAAGTACTGTTCCTACTCATACTTCATATTATTATTATTATTATTATTATTATTATTATTATTATAGGTATTTTGAGAACGCATCTCCTCCTACATGCTTCCACATAGAACAACCATTCCAACTGTACATTTTAGCGTACTACTCGCAGTATGTTGCTATGACTTTATGGATGCATAACATTTATACTTTTAGAGATATTATACTTTTAAGACGTAAAAATGCCAGTAATTGCATGTCCTGGCCACTAGGTCTATTCCCTGATTGGCCAATGTGACATGTCACGTGACAGTTTGCATTCCCTGCCTTTTTTCGCTTTGTAATGGCGGCCATGGAAGGTCTTACCGACCGACAAATGCTGCGCGATATGTGGATACTACAAGACCTTACCGAGCGAGAAATGCTACACTATATGTGGATAATACACAACTGGTAGGTAGATGCGCATTTAAAACAAATTAAGACTGCCTCATACTGTAGAAAATAATATTTGGGTAACCGTAGTGAACTTGTAAGGTAACCTTCGAACGTAGCATACAGGCTGCCTCCTGTCCGAATTGCAGTTTGAACTGAAAACATGCGCTGTAGCCTACTGTTAACTTTACTGAAAGTCGGTTTATTATCAAGTTGAGTATATTAGCCTATTAACCATGTAATACTTAAAGCGCATCTCTGGGAAGGCAGTCCGTTTATTCCAAACGCTCTCGCGAGTTCCAGTGACGCACTGAATGTTGTTATTGAAATCACAGCGTAGTCTAAAAATAGAAAAAACACCCGCCAAATGCCTGTTTTTTATCTGTCTTGCCTGCATTGTAACGTTAGGCTAATAGTATTAAGCAACACCCAGGTTAAAACAGACATCTAGATGTTTTTTCACATGATATTTTGTTTACTGTAGCCTCATTCCAGAATCGCGATGTCTCCACATAGAGGTACGTAACCTCAATATAGGCAACTGTATGAGAAATGCTACGCTATATGTGGATAATTCACGAGTGGTAGGTAGATGCACATTTACCAAATAAATAAGACTGCGTCATACTGTAGAAAATAATATTTGCCTAACCGTAGCGAACTTGTAAGGTAACCTTAAAACGTCGCCTATACAGGCTACATGCTCTCGCATTTGGAGTGTTCACATCGCTCTGAAAAAATGCGCTGTTCTGTTTGTTAACATTCCTATATTTACTGTAAGGCAGTTTATTATCAAGTCTAGTGTATTAGCCTATTCATCATGTAATACTTAAAGCGCATCTCTGGGAAGACAGGCGTTTTGATAAACCAGCGCGAGCTGGAGTGATGCACTAAATGTTGGTATTAATATCACAGCCTAGTCGGTAACAAAAAAAAAACACTGCTACATGACCGTGTTTTATCACTCTTGCCTGCATTGTAACGTTAGCCTTATAGTATGAAGCAACACCCAGGTTAAAACCGACATCTAGATGTTTTTTCACGTGATATTTTGTTTACTGTAGGTTTGTTCCAGAATCGCGATGTGCCCGATGTCTGCACAGAGCTACGTAACCTCAATATAGGCTACTGTAGCTATAGCCTATACTGTTATAATCTGAAAGAATTAATGGCAGCATCTGACGTAGGCTATTTCACAACCATTTCTCTAGATGCGTGAAACGAATGGCTGTGTCGTATTAACGGACATATCCCATTGTTCATAATATCGCAGTGTAACATCTGAAATCAAATGTAGCCAAAATGCGTCATTTGGAAACGTATGCTTGTATAAATCCATGAATGCACATTTATATACTGAAATGGTAGCTGCCATACTTATTTAGGCCTATGTTTAATCGTGTTCTTTTAAACAACGTGTGCGAGGAAAAAGTCTAATTAACGCTGCTTCTTCACCGTCTCTAAAATGAGATCTCCACCATGGAACACGAGAGACTGCAAAATCTAACTGGACCACCAGAGGGCACCAAATACAAGGGAATGGACGGGAGCATAAAAGAAGCACGCAAGGATCCACTGTCAATACATTGACGGTAACAGACATGTGCACACATGACCTGAAGTTGTAGCTACAGCCCAACTTGCAATTACTTTAGTAATTGCACCTTCTCTAGTTATTATTATTATTATAGGTATTTTGAGAACGCATCTCCTCCTACATGCTTCCACATAGAACAACCATTCCAACTGTACATTGTAGCGTACTACTCACAGTATGTTGCTATGACTTTATGGATGCATAACATTTATACTTTTTGAGATATAATAGTTTTAAAGTGTAAAAATGGCAGTAATTTCATTTTCTGGCCACTAGGTCTATTCCCTGATTGGCCAATGTGACATATCACGTGACCGTTTCCAGATTCTGCCTATTTTCGCTGTGTAATGGCGGCCATGGAATGTCTTGCCGACCGAGAGTAGCCTACAGGCTGCCTACAGGCGACCTCCTGTCCGAATTGCAGTTTGAACTGAAAACATGCGCTGTACTGAAAGTCGGTTTATTATCAAGTTGAGTGTATTAGCCTATTAACCATGTAATACTTAAAGCGCATCTCTGGGAAGGCAGTCCGTTTATTCCAAACCCTCTCGCGAGTTCCAGTGACGCACTGAATGTTGTGATTGAAATCACAGCGTAGTCTAAAAATAGAAAGAACACCCGCCAAATGCCTGTTTTTTATCTGTCTTGCCTGCATTGTAACGTTAGGCTAATAGTATTAAGCAACACCCAGGTTAAAACAGACATCTAGATGTTTTTCCACATGATATTTTGTTTACTGTAGCCTCATTCGAGAATCGCGATGTCTCCACATAGAGGTACGTAACCTCAATATAGGCAACTGTATTGCAGTTGGAACATATGTACTGTAAGTATGTTTGTTAACATTCATGTATTTACTGTAAGGCGGTTTATTATCAAGTCGAGTAGTCTATGTGGTGTATTAGTCTATTAATCATCTAATACTTAAAACGCATCTCTGGGAAGGCGGTCCGTTTATTCCAAACGCTCGTTCCAGTGACGCACTGAATGTTGTTATTGAAATCACAGCGTAGTCTGTAAAAATACAAAAGACACTTGGCTATATGACCGTGTTTGTGCATTGTAACGTTAGCCTAATAGTATTAAGCAACACCCAGGTTAAAACAGACATCTAGATGTTTTTCCACATGATATTTTGTTTACTGTAGCCTCATTCGAGAATCGCGATGTCTCCACATAGAGGTACGTAACCTCAATATAGGCAACTGTATTGCAGTTGGAACATATGTACTGTAAGTATGTTTGTTAACATTCATGTATTTACTGTAAGGCGGTTTATTATCAAGTCGAGTAGTCTAGTCGAGTCGAGTCGAGTGGTGTATTAGTCTATTAATCATCTAATACTTAAAACGCATCTCTGGGAAGGCGGTCCGTTTATTCCAAACGCTCGTTCCAGTGACGCACTGAATGTTGTTATTGAAATCACAGCGTAGTCTGTAAAAATACAAAAGACACTTGGCTATATGACCGTGTTTGTGCATTGTAACGTTAGCCTAATAGTATTAAGCATCTTGTCATGCAGGTGCGCATTCAGAGTTAACAGCAAATCGTATTTGTGCTTGATGCTAATGCTGCATTTCCAACTAGGAATTGTCGGATTTGCTTTGTAGTCGCGTCAATGACCTTCAATATGCACTTATTGTAGGCTACTTCGCTTTGGAGTCTGAAACAAATCCACTGTTAACGTTAATGTTTGTTAACATTCCTGTATTTACTGTAAGGCGGTTTATTATCAAGTCCAGTGTATTAGCCTATTAATCAGGTAATACTTAAAAGCGCATCTCTGGGAAGCCAGTCCGGTTTGATTTCAAACGCTCGCGAGTCATGCAGTGAATGTTGGTATTTATATCACAGCCTAGTCGGTAACAAAAAAAAAACACTCTGCTACATGACCGTGTTTTATCACTCTTGCCTGCATTGTAACGTTAGTGTAATAGTATTAAGCAACACCCAGGTTAAAACCGACATCTAGATGTTTTTTCACGTGATATTTTGTTTACTGTAGGTTTGTTCCAGAATCGCGATGTGCCCGATGTCTGCACAGAGCTACGTAACCTCAATATAGGCTACTGTAGCTATAGCCTATACTGTTATAATCTGAAAGAATTAATGGCAGCATCTGACGTAGGCTATTTCACAACCATTTCTCTAGATGCGTGAAACGAATGGCTGTGTCGTATTAACGGACATATCCCATTGTTCATAATATCGCAGTGTAACATCTGAAATCAAATGTAGCCAAAATGCGTCATTTGGAAACGTATGCTTGTATAAATCCATGAATGCACATTTATATACTGAAATGGTAGCTGCCATACTTATTTAGGCCTATGTTTAATCGTGTTCTTTTAAACAACGTGTGCGAGGAAAAAGTCTAATTAACGCTGCTTCTTCACCGTCTCTAAAATGAGATCTCCACCATGGAACACGAGAGACTGCAAAATCTAACTGGACCACCAGAGGGCACCAAATACAAGGGAATGGACGGGAGCATAAAAGAAGCACGCAAGGATCCACTGTCAATACATTGACGGTAACAGACATGTGCACACATGACCTGAAGTTGTAGCTACAGCCCAACTTGCAATTACTTTAGTAATTGCACCTTCTCTAGTTATTATTATTATAGGTATTTTGAGAACGCATCTCCTCCTACATGCTTCCACATAGAACAACCATTCCAACTGTACATTTTAGCGTACTACTCGCAGTATTTTGCTATGACTTTATGGATGCATAACATTTATGGTTGTCGAGATATAATAGTTTTAAAGCGTAAAAATGGCAGTAATTGCATGTCCTGGCCACTAGGTCTATTCCCTGATTGGCCAATGTGACATGTCACGTGACCGTTTCCACATTCTGCCTTTTTTCGCTTTGTAATGGTGGCCATGGAATGTCTTACCGACCGAGAAATGCTACGCGATATGTGGATAATACACGACCTTGCCGAGCGAGAAATGCTACGCTATATGTGGATAATACACGAGTGGTAGGTAGATGCACATTTAAGACAAAATAAGACTGCGTCATACTACTTTTTTCGCTTTGTAATAGCGGCTATGGAATGTCTTACCGACCGAGAAATGCTACGCGATATGTGGGTAATACACGACCTTACCGACCGAGAAATGCTACACTATATGTGGATAATACACGACTGGTAGGTAGATGCGCATTTAAAACAAATTAAGACTACGTCATACTGTAGAAAATAATATTTGGGTAACCGTAGTGAACTGGTAAGGTAACCTTCGAACGTAGCATACAGGCTGCCTCCTGTCCGAATTGCAGTTTGAACTGAAAACATGCGCTGTACTGTTAACTTTACTGTAAGTCGGTTTATTATCAAGTTGAGTGTATTAGCCTATTAACCATGTAATACTTAAAGCGCATCTCTGGGAAGCCAGTCCGGTTTGATTCCAAACGCTCGCGAGTGATGCAGTGAATGTTGGTATTTATGTCAAAGCCTAGTCTGTTTTAAAAAGAAAAAACACCCGCCAAATGCCTGTTTTTTATATGTCTTGCCTGCTTTGTAACGTTAGGCTAATAGTATTAACCAACACCCAGGTTAAAACCGACATCTAGATGTTTTTTAACATGATATTTTGTTTACTGTAGCCTCATTCCAGAATCGCGATGTCTCCACATAGAGGTACGTAACCTCAAAATAGGCAACTGTATGAGAAATGCTACGCGATATGTGGATAATACACGACCTTACTGAGCGAGAAATGCTATGCTATATGTGGATGATACACGAGTGGTAGGTAGATGCACATTTAAAACAAAATAAGACTGCGTTATTCTGTAGAAAATAATATTTGGCTAACCGTAGCGAACTTGTAAGGTAACCTTAAAACGTAGCCTACAGGCTACATGCTGTCGCATTTGCAGTGTTCACATCGCTCTGAAAAAATGCGCTGTTCTGTTTGTTAACATTCCTATATTTACTGTAAGGCAGTTTATTATCAAGTCGAGTGTATTAGCCTATTCATCATGTAATAGTTAAAGCGCATCTCTGGGAAGCCAGTCCGGTTTGATTACAAACGCTCGCGAGTGATGCAGTGAATGTTGGTATTTATGTCACAGCCTAGTCTGTTTTAAAGTGATACTGCAGTCAAAAACCGACTTTTGCCGTTGACAACCTATGTTTTGAGTTAGATTATGATCATACACAACTGTTTATGTCCGAAAATTTTATGTTTAGTAAAAATGGTTTTATCTGAGTTTTTGTGTAGACTTACCAATATGCTGGCTTCCGGGGTTTCGTGACGTCACGAACGCCTTAACATAAAAATGGGTGGACTTGAGGTGGTCCTAGGGGTGGGTCTTGGCTGGGCATGTGGTATAAAAGCAGAGAACGACGATTTTTTTTTTCTTTCTGAGATTGAGACCCTTGTACTGCTAATTAGCTAGTTCAAGTTCAAATGCGAATTGCTTTGTATTATTGCTAACGTTAATATTACGACTTATATCGAGCTACAGTTATTCATATACGACGTCTTACTACTTGGTATCTTTAGCTAACTTGCCTGCATTATGCCAAGGAGTCAGTGATGTATTGTTCCTCGGTGCAACGCCACCGGCTCTGCTAGCTTTCATAATCTGCCGAGAGACCCAGCGCTACTTAGCCAGTGGCTTCAAGCTATCGGTGTAGAGCACGCGAACTTGCCGAAGAAAGCCTAGTGTGCAACGCGCACTTCACACCGGACTGCTACCACAATTTAACTGGCTTTGAGATGGGCTTCTATAAAACTCTGTCGCTGAAGCCAGGTGCCATCCCAACAGTGATGGATGTAATATTGTAATCATTACATCAGCTAAGTAAAACAGCTAAGTACAATATACCTATTACATTGTATTTGTGACATTGTGTAATTGCACATGTATTGGCCACTATTATACAGTTGGGCCAAGCATGCCCGACTACGGCACCGCAGTATTAGACAAATCAAGAATAGCTTAATAACTACGCTGACATAACGTTACCTCAGTAACCTCACGGCAACATAGGTTTTCTGGAGGGGACAGGTTAGAGCAGTGGCCACAAGCACACCTGTTGGGACATTAGTTTGTTTCTGTTTACATGCAAGTTATCTGTACAAACTACAACAAAAATGCTTTTGCAAACGGTTGACATTACTGATAGGTAATAGCTAATGTGGGGTTGAATGCAACCTATTGTGTGAGCTATCTTTTATGAATACGTAACGTTAGCTAATAAACGATAGCAATAATACATTTGATGTAGCCCTAGCAAAACCAGTAACCAGTTGGTCAGTAACTCGGACGGAATGTATCGAGTTAGGTAATGCAAGGCAGTCTATTGTGTGTGAGTTTAGCCCCGTTTGGTCCAGAGAGAACTGGTAACTTAGCTAGCTAGTTATATTAGCTATATCATTTATGAATAATGTTAGCTAATAATTGATAATTCTCTCCGGACCAAGTGAAGTTATGAGGGCGCTACAACCAGCCATGTTCAATATACTAACGTTACTGTGTGACTGGGTTTTGCTATGTATTTGAATGTATTCAATAGTAACGTTACTTTAGGCAGACAAACAAGCTAACTTAGCTAGGTAACGTTAGCTTTACCATTCAGTTATACCCCGGGTCCTCTCCTCGCGAAGACGTTGCTCAACTAATACAGCCGGGGCGGCGGCTGCGGCTGCTGCTGCCAGTGGCTCGAATGAATACGGCTGTATTGCCGGAGAAACATCTTCGCGAGGAGAGTCTTCCACCACGAAGGAATCCTCTTCCTCCACTTCAAACTCCTCCACCTCAAAACTCCCTGCAGTACTGCTGTCACTCTTGTCACTCCCCATTTTATTTAGTTGTGAGGAGAGAGCTGGAAGGGGGCTGAGTCAGTTCACCAAGACACACCCTTTCACTCCTTGACCGTATGAATATTCATAATATGACTACGTGGCATCATCGTCATATGACCACGCCTACTCACGAGTTTCAGTTCAAATTGAAGCGGAAAAAAGGGCCTTAGAAAAGCCTCTGCAGTATCTCTTTAAAAAGAAAAACCACTCGGTTATATGACGTTGTTTTATCTGTCTTGCCTGCATTGTAACGTTAGCCTAATAGTATTAAGCAACACCCAGGTTAAAACCGACATCTAGAAGTTTTTTCACATTATATTTTGTTTACTGTAGCCTTATTCTAGAATCGCGATGTGCCCGATGTCTCCACATAGAGCTACGTAACCTCAATATAGGCAACTGTAGCTGTAGCCTGTACTGCTATAATGTGGTTGTGAAAGAATTCATGCCAGCATCAGACGTAGGCTAATTCACAACCATTTCTCTAGATGCGTGAAACGAATTGCTGCGTCATATTAACGGACATATCCCATTGTTCATAATATCGCAGTGTAACATCTGAAATCAAATGTAGCCAAAATGCGTCATTTGGAAATGTATGGTTGTATAAATCCATGAATGCACATTCATATACTGAAATGGTAGCTGCCATACTTATTTAGACCTATGTTTAATCGTGTTCTTTTAAGCAACGTGTGCGAGGAAAAAGCCTAATTAACGCTGCTTCTTCCCCGTCTCTAAAATGAGATCTCCACCATGGGACACGAGAGACTGCAAAATCTAACTGGACCACCAGAGGGCACCAAATACAAGGGAATGGACGGGAGCATAAAAGAAGCACGCAAGAATCCACTCTCAATACATTGACGTTAACAGACATGTGCACACATGACCTGAATTTGTAGCTACAGCCCAACTTGCAATTACTTTAGTAATTGCACCTTTTCTAGTTATTATTGTGATTATTATTATATAAAATGACTTGCACTATCAAACCAGCAATCACTATTATTATTTCCTCATCCATTTTGTTGTTTAAAGGTAGGAACATAGACGGGGTTGAACCAAAACTTCGGGGTATAGAGGGTTCGTAGTCCTCCCACCACAATTTCACAAAATTCTGTGGGAAACACTGAACCCAGCTAACACAGGGGCCCCCACACATAACAAATCCCAATTTAACCCCTGAGTAACACTGTAAAACAGTGTAAAGAAGGCCATAAAGCAGTGCATAGGTTATAGTTCATCAAATGATTTGGGGGCGGGGGGGGGGTTTGCCCTTTTTTCTAGTTTGAGCCACTGCCCCTACAAATGTCTGTGCACGCCATAGTCATGCATGTTAAAATACAAACTGTACTCCTTATTTTATTCAGTTCAGATGTACTTTTTTTTTTAAACATTAATATTTTCATAACTTAAATGAAATCAGATTTTTATCCACTGAATCCCATAGCATGAGGAATCTATTAAGGTCAGTCCTATATTCATTGGGTTTGTCGGTCATTTCTTATGGGGCCTTATGTTTAGTGTGATTGAGCATTGCTCCACTGCTGCCATATGGAAGCACTAGTTCTACATTATAAATGTTTGTATTAAACTTGTTTTCCCCCATTTTCCCATTACAAGTCCAGATGGCACTTTTTTTATTTCTCTCGGGTGTGACATTTTGTAAAGGCAGTTAAATGATTAATGTTCACGTGACATCCTTAAAGGCATAGAGCACTACAGATTGTCATTTTTGTACAATTCTTCATCCATTGTGCATGACTGTTATTATTTTCTGTCCAATTAATACAAATAGCATCGACTCCACACGCTACAAAAACAGACAAAGATGACAACTACAGATATTGAGTGATTAGATAGGGCATTTGAACAATCCAGTCCACAAATGTATGTCATGCTATAGGAATGTATACACTGCAAATACACATCACAATAATACATAAACCTGAGCAAATAATTAATGATTTCATGGAATTTGTTCAAATAAAAAAAGAAATGCTTTCAACACAACCGAGAAAGAGAAATAGAAAAGAAAGTATTAAAGACAGAGAGGAAAGAGAGAGCATATGACTGAGGGAGTGAGAGAGAAGAAGATAACATTAAAGCATTAAACAAAAGACACAGAGAGAAAGGAATCTTGATAATAATGTCTAAATAATGAACTCTTGGTCCCAGGCAAATTATCAAGCTCAGAAATAAAACAAAATGTGCAGGCCGCCAGACATGAAAGTGAAATTAAAAGTAGTAAATCACTGCACTTACAATGAGTATAGCATCTCATGGGATTTATGCCTGTAATCTGCATGAATTATTAGACCAGTTAGTCCATCATTTATTGCACTTGCTTCACAAAGGTGGAGACAAAAGAGCTGGTTTTCCATTGAAAAGAGGGAATATATATACACAGTTAAACTAACGTGTGGATTTGTTTTGCTGGAAGATTGTCAGAATAGGACTGTCTCATACACAATCTTACTTTGTGATACAGTTCTGCAGCAGGAAAGCATGTATCAGACCATTCCATTAAGAAGTTCAACAGTACACAGCTATGTATATAGTGTGGTCATTCACAATTGTATGACATGAGCACCAAATCTGGCAAAATATTTATTTCTCGAAAACCAACAATCGTGGTTTGTCTGCAAGCATGTATTCACACCAAAGTGATGCAATATTCATGCTAGCACGGTGCTGTTTTTCAACAATGTTTTGACAAGGTGGGGAGATTTGGCCTATCTCCCCACCTCGCTGGCCTATCTCTCCACCTCGTCAAAACATTGTTGAAAAACAGCACCGTGCTAGCACGAATATTCACTGCAAATCCATAACCAGGTTACCTTTACAATACATTACAGTCATTTAGCAGACGCTTTTATCCAAAGCGACATACAATAAGTGCATACAGAAACGTCATCGAAGTCACTACAGAACAGATAAGACACAGCACATCCTTCCCAGCAGCTATCCTGTGGCCTATAATCCATTCATCTGCAAAACACAATTTTAATTTCAGTACAGTATATATGCATTAGCGTTGATACCTTTCCTTGTGAATGTGAGAGTCATTTCATATGCCAGTCCTCTTTAGGCACCCCACAAAGAGAGTTCCATGGAATGGCTGTTCTGCTTGAGAGAAATTCTGACGTGGAGTGAAGACTCACAGGGGTTCACGCATGGATGAGATCAAGATCCTCGCAAACGCCTTTGAGAAGGTGCCAAAATACGATGTGGCAGGCAATCCGTTAAGGCGGTCTTAATAAATGCCATTTGAAAATGTTCTGCATGAATGCATATGTGCACTGATTTTCATACCTGTGTGTACGCCATGTGTGTTTTTGCAAGCAAGCAAGTAAAAAAAAACTGCTATAGCCCCATCATGAGGGCCAATGAACGAGAAGTTGTGTGCTTGAGTTATTGTTAAAGCCCCCGACAGACCTGCCAAGTTTAGTGAGTTTTGATAAACGATGTGGATTGTATAGCTACGGCTGCGAAAACAAATAAATAAAAATCTTTAAAATGACAAAAAGGTGCCTTACACGCCTGGAGATTGGCTCCTTAAAAATGATGATAGCAGCAATGATCATATTAACAATAGCTATAAGGATAACGGTGATTATCATTGATTTAAGAAGGGACAGTGTGACATCATAGCTTCTTACTCTCTGTATCCCCGCCCACTTCCACCACTCACCCCATCCTACTCATCCCTCACTTCCTTCCAACCAAATGTTCTAAGCAAACGGCAAACAACATACAACATACAAAAAGAACAAAATACGACCAGTACTGTTTGTGTTACAGTTAATGTCCTATCCCTGTAGAGCCATGGTCAGGATAAGCACGCAGTACAAGCTTCAGAGCAGAAAAACAGAAGGCTGATGTTTTCCTTGGCAGAGCACAGGGAGCGCCTGCCGCTGTACTCTCTATGCGCGGCCAGCAGAGCTCTTGTTGGGGCCATATCTAGCACATAGCGTTTGGGAACCAAAAATAGTAATGGGAAGCTCCCGCAAAGGCATATCCACCTGGTTCCCAGCACACCAACCGTGCACCGCCGTCGGCCACACAACCGGTCCATGCCCGCGTATGTTTGTACACACACAAACATACAGGATTCAACAGCAGACCGTGACACGTACCCGCGGTCATCACTCCACCAATCACCTACAGACGTGACACTGAGCGGAAAATGCATTGGACGTGCAGCTGTGTTTGTCTGTTTCTTTTCCCATGCTCTGAGCGATGGCTCAATTGACCTTTTCCTTCCAAAAGCCACTGCCCCCAGCCTCCCCTTGCATCACTGACGATCACCCAAAAGCAGCTGTGTGCAGGTAACACGACAGACCGTGCAATCTTAATAAATCTTAGATCCATCTGGAACGTTAACAGGAATGTTATCCACAGCATCATTCTATTGAAATCCATATTCTGAAAAAAGGTCAGAACGAGATAACTTTCTTCCATCTGACAGGATATAATCTCCCGTAGGAATGTGAGGTTGTGTTCAAAAGTTCTCACAAAGGTCTTACATCAAAATTGGAATTTATATCTTGACAAGACTGTAAAGTGTCTGCACAGCCATACCTAGAATGAACATTATTTAGATAAGACAATACTCTTGCAGATACATTTATAATACATCACATTCAAGGAACTGATGGGTAAATTAATTCACTTACCTTTGTTACTTCCATAGTTTTCCATGACATTTCTCAACTGTCATTTCCAGAGGTCTGGGAATCATTTTGCAGTTGTTCCTTCAGTAATCCATGGATTTCCTCACTTTTATCTCTGCCCAGCACTTTTAAAAATATGCTTTGATCATTTGATTGAATCAAGATATAAAGAGATCAAACTTTTCTGAAATTCCCTCTCTTCGTGTTTAAAATGCAATGGAAGTTTTCTCTTTATTGAAAAAGAAAATATATTGCAGGACTTTTTTTACCAGAAGGCTAAAGGTTTGAAAATCAGGTGTCTTACCTCATAAAATGGTACTTTAGCCTTGTCAATGCTTCCAATGAAAAGCATATAATAGTTACTTAAATTAATTTGTATTACATTGTTTACAAAATTTTTATTGTACATATTTATATTTTTTGCCATATAATTTTACTGCCCTTTGTTGGAAAGCACTATTAGCTTTGTAAAGAAAAACTGTTTAATATTATTATTGTTTAATTTTTTTTTTTTTTTTTTGTAGTAGTAGTAGTAGTGGATGTATTAAAGAGTAAAAATGTTTGCCATTTCCCTATTGTCTGCTAAGCCAAATACACACTGTACCCATTCTCTGCACAAGGCCAGTTCTACCCTCTCCTCATGTATTGATATATAACACAGAACATTGAGTTTATCCTGTTTCCTCTCCTTGGAGCCTTCTCCTCGGTTTACCCCTTGATCTGAACCCTGGGAACTGTCTAGAGACCCTTCCCTGGAGCTCGTCCCAACAGGCACACACACACACACACACACACACACACACACGGGGATGTCTTTCCAGAAAAAAAAAACACCTGACCCATTTTGAGAAAAAAAAATACAAGCTAGCCACATCATCAACAGCTCACTGGGGAAAGGGGGGAAAAGTATGCAAGAGTGGCTTTTCCATTTGTTGCAAAAGGACCGACAGCAAGTTTTAGGCAAGTTCATCGAGTCATTAGGGTCACAGTTGCTAGTAGCCATTTATACATAACTTTCCATAGTTGGTGTAATAGGGAGACTGAGAATGTACTGCTTCAAGTAGCAAATGAGTTTGAGAATATAGTTCTAGATGTCGTATAGTGTAGGTGGGACTAGTAAAGCCACTATTCAGCATTACCATGCAGTTTGAACAGGTGTGTTTTCAGTCTGCGGACGGGCCTTGCCTCTGATTGCAGTGGGGAGCTCATTCAATCACTGGCAGGTCAGAGTAGGACATTTATAGTTTTTCTTAAATGTTTAGACACATTTCCTGAAAATATACATCATTTCTCAAAACTAAAAACACAAAAGTTAGCCGTTTTTTGAAAAACTTCAAAAATCTCAGTCAAAATGAAACACTGTTCAAAACCTCTCCCTCCAAAAATGACACTTTGCCTCCAAATCATAAAATCTAGTCAACAAATTAATAGACATTATGAATGCCAATTACACACTGGTGTAAAAAATGAAAGAAACTATCACCATTATATTATTTAGGCATCAGTAGTGTTTCAGTGTACTGGCCAACTGAAATATAAAAAAAACAGTGAGATGGTTTTTGTTATTTTTTATTTTTCCAAATAGACAATTGAGAGTAGACAATGTAAAATAAAAACAAACAGGAGAAAAAAAAAATTATAATAATAAATAAAAAAATATAAAAACTACTGTACTGGGAGTAAACAAAAAATGTAAAAGTAAAACCAAAAATGAATTGGGTGGACATTGTCCCATATGACAACACATGTGAGCTACTCTGGTGTGTGTGTGTGTTTGTGTGTGTATGTGAGTGTGTGTGTCTGTGTGTGAAGCTAATTTCTGCAGCACTGCGATAGGCATATCTTCCCCGTGTTTCAGGTCCTCTTTAAGGCTGGTCAGATGGACTCTCTACTCCTCCTGTAACTGCTGTGAGAAACTATGCTTAGACTCTCCCGCATTTGCTCCATGTACATAAGTGTGGCTTTGGTATGCACATGAGGGATACTGGCAGCTTAGCTTATGCACATTGTGCTGTCCGTACTGTGGTCCCCTTGTTGTAGTATACATTAGGTATTCTGCAGTATAGTAATCACTAAGTATTGTATTGATTTGTTACAGTAAATAACAATAGAGCAGACCTACCTATTCTCATTTTTAAATGTTCATATGAGAGAGGTAACCGTGAAGTGGCTGAGATTTGGCTGCACTCTCTGCCCAGCTTCCCTTCGGGTCAAACAATGTCACCCGGATCTCGTCCAAGATATTTTCGCTCCTTGGTCTTCCTCCTCCTCCTCCCCCTTTCATTCTTACTCCTTGTTCTCCAATTGTCAGCCATTGTTCTCCAACACAGGAGAGTTCACATTTTGCCCTTTTATTTGTGCTAAAGCTCTGATATCTGATTGAATAATTATCTGTGAAGAATTGGTGTGTTGAATTGATAATTAGAGTTTATAATTTGTACTGGCAGTGTTTTCCATGTGAACACAAGAGACATACTTTTTGAAACTTTTGCCTAAAGAGAAGAATTGTGTGAAGTGTATTGGAAAAGTGTTAAAGAGACTGAAATTTGTGTGAAAACAAGCAAAATGTGCTTTGTTTTGAAAAAAATGTTCTTTCTTTTTCCACACAAACTTAAAGGGGAATTCCACACAAAAACAACATTAACCTTATTGAGTTAAGTCTTTCTTTGTGGCTGGCCAAAAAAAAAATCTGTACTGAGGTATTTGAATATGAAGTAGAAAATTTGGTTAAAAAAAAAATGGCGTATACCTCTACCACTTCCTAGTTTTTGAAAGACTACATTGTTTTCAAGTGGGCATGTAAATTACATAGCAAGCTAGGGAAGAATTAGGCTACTGCCTGCATCTCACTGTTCTGAATTGGGACCACAGAACGATCGGACACATCGTAGATCAAGCTAGCTATCATTGCTATTTTATTATAATGTCAGAAAATTACATGGATAGGCTATGTTATTTTCTGAAGATGTTTTGGCAAACTAAACCAAACAGGACTCGAGTGCTGTCGGTTACAGAGTGGAGCTCCTCCGCTATTCCCCGATTCCTTGTAAGTCGACAAACATTAGCTAGCTGACCATAATTGAACGGTTTTGCTCTGACCATTCTATTAGAGAAGCAATATATTTTTTCTGGGCTAGTGCGTTGGCTGTTGTTAGCAACGGGGTTTTTGGCATGAAACAAATAGGTTTTAAAATGTTTGCCATGGAGTAGGCTATAGTAGCTAACCTTGCATTTGTTAATGGAAGGAGGTTGGATATCGGGGTGATAAATGCATTGTTTCCATGTTTTTACCAACATCAGTGTGTTCAAGTTGCACTGGGAAAGTTTGGGCTTTGCTAGCAAACATAGCTAAAACGGCTAACAAGTAGCCTAGTTCAGCAGCGCGCTGGCTGCATGATGGCAGAGAGAAAGAGGAGCGCCGTTTGGAGTTATTTTACAGCTATAGACACAACTACTGCAAGCTGTGATGTCTGCAAAAAACAAATTCGGTACTGTGGAAACACGACAAATTTACACAAACATATCAAAACACACCAAAAAGAACACTCCGAGCTGCAGTCCAAACGGCGGGAGGAGGAGGGCCCTCAAACCACAACCAGACCCCCGGCCCCTGCACCGAGACAGAGGTCACTAGCAGAGGCCTTTCAGCATGGTCAACAATATCCAGGTGATTTATATAAGTGAAAATAAGATTTAGTCGTCTCCAGCATTTTAACTGTAAGGTTCATGGCTGTTGTAGTTCATTCTAAGGCAAGTACCTGGTACATGCGCAGCAGTTTGGGGCTATATCTCTGCTCTCACTACAGGTAAAAAGTTGGCTGAGAGCTCATTTTAATCAGGAGGAGAGCCACCGTTCGACAAACCAAACATCATTTTTGGGTGGAATTCCCCTTTAAAGTTTCTGGAATTGGGTTCATAGCACCAATTTTAGTGTGCAAACAATTGAGAAAAACTGCAAAACCACCAGCAGAGACAGTAAGACCAGCAGATTCAGAACAGAGTGGTTTGATAAGGTTTGATAATAAATTGCTAGGACTAGAGTTCTGAATTTCATTAGAGCCACCACCAGGAACCATGGAGGGAGACATGGAGAGGAGCCCAACGTGTCAATTTTAGCTGATTATAAATGAGATGAGCAGAAGCGTTCTCAATGATCTAGAGAGGCCTGCACATACAGGGAGAGCAGCACTTGGCTCAGGAGATTATTATTAAGGTTATTCAGTTCCAAATAGAATACACCCATTGCACTGCACTTTGTGTCAGTTAAACTGTAAGGATATTTGTAACAAATAAATTCTCATTGAATGATTGATTTTATTGGCTGGTTAAATCCATTAATGAATGTGGCACTTGGCAGTATCACCTTACGTTGTCCGTTTCCATTCTTTTCCATGCATGGCTCCAAAACATTGCCTTTACTCCCAACAGCACCCTGATCACTGGTTTGAGAATAAATCAATTTTTTGATTTACTATAGGTGTTTATTTATAGGTGTTTATCCTTACAGTTGAACTGACACAAAGTGCTGGTTGTCTGGCTGTATTATCAGCCAGACAACCAGAGTAGATTAGACATATTTAGGTTGCAGCAACAGCTGCGCAAAGAGAAAATTCACAGCACAGCTTTGCTTCAGGCTGCAAGGAATGGTTGGAGGGACTTTGTCCGTGGGGGCATGGGTCATTCCTAATCGCGATCATGAAGCGAAACAGCTGGAAGCGAGGTTTCCAATCGCAAGCAGCAAGCTTGAGTCCCCGAGCAGCGCATTTTAAAAAAGGATGCACCTGGTAAGGTAGGGAACACAGGAAATTTGAGAGTTGGAAAACCAACGACTTTTTTCCCTTAGCAGCCTCTATCCTGACCGTGCCATGCTAACTGCGGCTGGCCGTCCTGCAGGGGGGGGGCACAGAATTGGTTGCTGCCCTGTGGGAGAGGGTGTCCATCCATGAGGTTGTCCTTGTCTCACTACACGAGAGAGAGAGAGACTCCTCTTGCCAGTTTAGCCCGTGCAGTCTGTTCCAGATGCCCATGAGGTTTAACCTCTCACCCAATGACAGTGCAGTTCAGGCGGTGAACAACAGAGCGAAAAGAATTAGCAACGGAAGGTAGGGTAAGCTCACAGGAGGGGGCTAAACATTTATTTGTGCTCTTTTGTTTTAAGTAAAGCACTTTCAGCAAAGAAACATCCCTATAAATTTGGAGAAAAGGAGAGCACCAGGGTTATAAGTTTGTTCAAAAATGTGATTTTCTTTCCATAAATCACAAAACTTGTCATTGCAGGATCGCCACTTCCCCATGCAATACATCCCCACACTGGAGAGTCAGTATATGGCATACCTCCACCACCTTATAAGCTGTCATATTAGCTCAATTACTTTTTCCCTGTCCCATAGGCCAGGGTCAGCCGAGCCTGGTCCAAGAGAGCCACATAACCTACTTGCTTTTTTCCACCATAAGTTCAGCAACCAGGTCAGACCCAATCAACCAGATGGGGTAAATTTCTAATCAACTGCTGTAACGTTCATCAGTTAACTGACAAAAAACAATCCGTTGCTCTCTGGAACCAGGGCAAGCAAACCCCAAAATCGGCCATCATTTCACTCATTTTAGCCCGAACTGTCCATTATTAAAGTGATCCTGTCCACAGTCAGAAATATACACACACAGGGATGATTTTAAAAACATATTTTTCATTCTGTGTAGATCAAGTGTTTTTCTTCTGCAATGAGTCAAAAAACAGAGTCTTACAACCAAGAAATTCTGTTTAGTTTAAATTGTATTGAGAAAGCTGATGCTCTGTTCAGGATACTGCTCAAACATGGCCTTCAGTCTAAGGTTTGGTGAATAACATGATGACACATAAAAGCATACTGGAAACAAAACAATGGCTCATTAAACACAAAACATTTTACTTATTTAACCCTTTGACTCAAAATTAAAAAAAAATGCTGAATGGTGTCATCCATCTTTTACTAATAAGCCCTGCCATTGAATTCTTTATTACTTTATTCTAAGACTAAGGGCACTGTGATAGATACAGAGAGCCTGCAATTTTTTATTTTATTTTTGGTTAATTACTGTTCACAAGACAACCTTTTTACACCAAGCTTAGTGGCGACTAAAAGGACACTTAGCATCACTTGCACCAACGCACAACCACGCTTCCGAGACCCACAGACAAATTAATGCTCATTAGTATACTAAGCAGCACTAAGCCCCTGCTCCCAGCAGAAATAACAAGCGCAGTCAAGACACCCACTGAGTGGCCATGCTGTGTGTGAATCCGAACATAACGAGGAGAGGAGAGGGGAACTACAGGAGCCCTATTCAGGCACTGTGTGAAGGAGACTACATTTGTCTTTGAGGTTATTTGGATCTCCATTTGTATTTGTTTGTTCAAATTCCAGATTTATGCAATCTGTCTCATGTTCGCAGGGAAGGAAACTAAAAATAAGTCAAAATGAAGAGTCTGTAGTTGGTATGGCATTGGCAGAGGGGTGGAGATAAAGGGATTGTTCACATTTTGAGTTTTTTAAATATTATTTGGTTTTATGTGTGCTTTCGATTGGCTCCAACGGTTTTCGTGTGCAAGGAAGGGTATTTTACACGTTTGCAGACGTTTCTGACAACTTGTGGGCTTTACAGTGGCAGGTATTGGGCATTTGGGGTTTTGTGGTCTGAAGTAAGAAAATGCACTTAAAGTCATTCTAAAGAAGCCTTTACAGCAATATTATGTCTTCAGGCGTTGTATGTGTAAATATTACATGGTTATTTATTCAAAAAAATAACCATAATAATGTTATTTTCAGTTGGAACTATTTCCTATGGCGCATGCCACCTGAGTGCTCAAGGAAAGAAGTTCCTGTTCAATATAAAAACTGATATTGACAGTTATAATTATAAATAAACACAATAAAATGAATCCATTCACATGGACATCCTCTTGAAACATTGTTCACTGTACAAGCAGCATTGAAGTACATTTTCTTGCTTTAGACCACAAATCCCTAAATGTCTTATACCGTGCCATTGTAAAAGTTGGCAGGTCATAAGAAACTTCAAAAAATATTTAAAATATCCTTCAATGCACACAAAACCGGTCTTGAAAAAACACACATAGTTCTGTAGAAAGCAATCTATCCCTTTTAAGGGCAGCCACGGGTCCCTGTTTTTGGGGTCACTTCGTACTGAATATTTCCTTTGGAAACCTGAGAAAGAGTGGGGTGAGGGTTCCTGACCACTGTGACCCCCACCGCGCTGATATTGTGCAGAACACCACATCTTAGCTCCTTCCCCACTGAACTTCCCGCAGTCCAACATGTGCTCCACACATGACCGACTTTATGTTCCGTGTCTACAAACCGCCACAACCACCAGGATGACATTATTATTATTATTTTTTACTGTGATGTCAAGCACAAAATAAAATGCAGAGTGCGTGGAGACAGAATTTCATCAAAGGGCTATCTCTATAAATCTATGATTGCAGAGTTGCAAAGACACAGTAACAGAGCTAATGAGTAGCATAGCAACTGCTACAGAGGTATTGTTACAGACTATATAGCGAGCTAGCACTTTCTACTCTACTAGAGAGTAGAGCTCTTGTAGCTGACCAATTTCAAAAAAGCTATAGCTCTACTCCTACAGAGCTATGCGTCTGGTGTTGTGAAGCTAAAGGTCTACCAAAGAACACCACACTAGGAAGATGGACTTTTACACCAAATGTGACTGGTTCAATACCAAAATAAACTGGGACACAAATACAGAAAAAAGCTAAAAGTACTCATTAATAAAAGGGCAATATTGTGACTGGAACACCAGATAATGAAACTAAAAACACGGCACCAAACATCTGGTGTGGCAATCTGGTACGCAAAATGCAAATGCTGGAAAGGCCTACTGTAAAGTAAACACAGGCAAGTGTTCCCCTTCAAAGTCCTCAAATAAATGTGCACATTTGCAGGCTCAGTGAATGCGCCACTGTGATGCTACTGTATTCCCATTTTATATCTTGTTGGACATAATCCTGGTGTTCAGCTTTCTGAAGAACGATCTCAGTTTGCATATTTTGCACTTCTTTTTCTTCTTTTTAGTCTTGCTCTTTTTCCAGCTCGTCCGGTGTCGGGCCCCGCCCAAGCTGTTGCCTTCTGTCTCCCTCTCCTCATCCCCCACCCAGGGCCCCCACGCTCCTCCGTTGAAGTCCGGGCTGGCCCGGGGGTCATTGTCTGGGTAGCGCACAGCCACGGCGGTGCGGTTGTGGTGGGCCAGCCGCGCTAGAAGCTCCTTCACCACATCCGGCCGCTGACTCGAGAGGTCGTGGCGCTCGTACGGGTCGCCCGTCACATTGAAGAGCCACACCGTATTGCGGGGTCCCGCGCCGCGCTCCAGGTTCCACCAGTTCCCCGGGAAGTTGGCCAGCACCTGCGGCGGCACCCAGTCGCCGTGTCCGGGGTCGCCCGTCAGCAGTTTCCAGTCGCCCACGCGGATGGCGGCCTGCACCGCCGTGTCCCAGATGCGGAAGCCGGCCTGCCAGGACCCGTGCTTAGCGCGGCTGTGGAGCGGGTCGATGTTGTGCAGGATCTCCAGCCGCGGCGACTCGCTGCCCTCGCTGAGAGCAGGCCACACGTCATGACCGTCCAGCCCGTCCGACAGCGAAACATTACCCCCCGCCAGCGCCACCAGCGTGGGGTACCAGTCCGTGATGTGCACCAGGGCCCGGCTCACCCTGCGCCTGCGCCGGAGAAGGGGGCTGTGGACAAACCCCAGCCCGCGGACCCCTCCCTCCCAGTAAGTCCCCTTGCGCCCTCTCAGTGGCCAGTTGCTGCCCCCCATGAAGGGCTGACCGCCGTTGTCGGTGGAGAAGATGATGACACTGTTCTGGTAGAAGCCATACTTGCGAAGGGCATAGGTGACATTATGTACCGCCTCATCCACGATGGACACCATGGCAGCGTACTTCCTGCGGGCCACATTCCCCATGCCCCGGTAGGGGTAGATGTAGCCCTTGGGCGGCTGTAAGGGCGTGTGCACAGCCTGGAAGGACAGGAAGATGAAAAGGGGTCGGTGGGGGTCATGGGCGGCCAGGATCTTGCGCACCCTCTGGGTGTAGAGGTGTGTGGAGTACTTGCCCCCCCGGCCCCAGGCTACGCTCTCCCCCTCGTGCAGGTCGTAGCCGCACTGTCCCGGGCCGTCGCACGACTCATACGTGTAGTAGTCCACGCTGCCCGTCAGGGAGCCAAAGTAGGTGTCAAACCCACGCCGCGTGGGCAAACACTCCTTTTTGTAGAAGCCCAGGTGCCACTTCCCCACCATATGGGTGGCGTAGCCCGCCTCGCGGAGCTTCTGCGGCAGGGTCACCTGGTCCAGAGGCAGGCAGTTGGGCTGCCGGGGGCGGATTATGGAGTGCTGCAGACCCGTGTGGATCTGGTACCTGTGCAGAGAGACAATTCAACTTTTATCTCTCCTTTCTCACATACAGTATACATAGCTAAAGAAGCAGCACTAAATAACACAGCAGAGCAACAGACTTTTGCCCGCCCCTGATTCTTAAAGGTACATATTTTCAAAGGCATTAATAAAGTGGACTGTTGAGCTTTGTCAGCAGCACACAGGACCATTAGTTGAGGGTAAATTTAACACCGATAACAGTTATTTTTTCACAAAAAAAGTTGTTATTGCATGGAATAGTTTGCCAGGTCTATTTAGTACAAGTAGAGACCCTTAGGGTAATCTGGACTAGGCTTGACTCAATGCTGGATTTTCTCGAGATAGTGGGCTAAATGACCAGCGTTGATGGGCTGAATGGCCTGTTCTGGTCCATAAACATTCTTATGTTGTGTTACATTCAATGTAACTATTGTTACTGTTGCTAAGGTAACCACAAGAACAGAAAGATTGATTGTTGCCTGTTTTCAAATTTAGTATAGCAAGGATTTGATTCAGCTGCTCAGCTCTTCCGGTTTTCCAGTCGAAGCAAAAAACAAAAACAAGTCATGTCATGTCAATGAATTCCTTCTGTGCCACACTACCCAGAGCCTGCATTTCCTGCCAGCAGGGTTTCAGACTAATAACGTGCAGGAAGGAGCTTTGTGCGGATATGAGATGGAAATAAGGAGGCGTCCACATTCAATCTAACTGTCCTAGCCATGTGCTGCAGAGTGCCTTCATTGGTGCAAGATGCTCACCGTGAGTGCAGTCTGGGCCCTGGAGTTGCCGGTTTGAATGTAATTGCCTGAACGTGTCCTTATCCTGTATGGGGTAGGGACAGTCGGGCACAGTGCCATCAGTCACATTAGTTCCTTATAATAGCATAGAGTCTGTATATGGCAGCAATGTAGTATATAGGTATAAAGGTTTCAGGTTCGATTCCCAGGTAAGACACTGCTATTGTACCCTTGAGCAAGGTGCTTAACCTGAATCAGTTATACCTCCACGCATTATGTAAAAATAACTATGTATCTGGATAACAGTGTGTTTGCTAAATGCCTACAATGTCATTTAATGGCATCCACCCAAAGGCTACACGGTGTCACCAGTACCAGAAATCCCTCTCCTCCCGGGCGTCTCTGTGGCATAGCCTGTAGAGCACCGTCCATGCTCATTGTGAGCTGCGGCGTCGGCGGCGGTTGGAATCCGGCCCGCGCGCCTTTATCGCTCCCGTTCTTCCTGTCTGTCTATACACTGTGCAGTCCAATGAAGCTGAGAAAGCCTGGAAAAATATATTTTTTTAAAGAAATCCAGAAGCTCTCTCCTTTTGTACTGTGTGGACTGTATGGGTCAGTGGCAGTCATTGTACGGAGCAGTGCGAACGCATCAGCTGCCGTGCTCCTGGTTTGTGTGGGGCTGATGTAATTGCACCTGCAGAAGCACAGGTGTCAGAGGTATCACAGCGCGGAATTCATTAGAACATCAACTTTTACCGGCCCCGGGTTTGTATTTCAAAAGCTTACTTTCACAGCTCTGATATATTTGCAATTTGTTACAGATGCGTCTTTGGAACAAATGACCCACAGGGTCTGGAAATGTTCCGGTAATGGCAACTCATCATTGCCAAGTCTCCACTTTATTTCAGTATTACCTTTTATGCCGAGCTGCCTGTAAAGAAAAACAATAAAGTCAAAAATGCGTGTAGGTGAAGTCGTTTGGGAGCTCTTTACAATGCAAGTGGTTAACAATCCCATCGCACAGCTATATTTTCCACCTTTTCCAAAAGAAAATCAATTTTATAACTGGCAATCCTCTCTGTTTTTTTAAATCATTATTCCTATGATTCATCCATGGCGCTGTGTATTCATAGTGTTCTTGAGCCTGAGAATGAACGAAATGGCATGCGCTAGCTCTGAGAGGTGCTCGAACGAGTACGCCTACGCGGGGAACAGACACACGGGCACAACTCGTCCTGCCTGCCTGCCACATCGCCCCTGCCACCCCCAGCGTTCAGCCCCCGGGTTCGGGATCCACGGGTCTCCGCCACGCGAGCAGTACTGACATCTGAGGAAAAGAGAGCGGCAGTACAGAATGATACACACAGTGTTGTCTCTGGACACCCCTAATATGTGGCTCACCCCTGCTAAGACTCTGGGTTCCAGCGTATGGACGGGCCCCACAGTCTGGCACAGAGCCCCTCTGTGCCTGTGGTGACTGTGGCCTTTAGCTCCCCCCACCCAGGTCAGCACATAATTAGCCGTGGAGGGAGGTGTCCCACCCACACCATGGGAACAGACAGTGGACACTATATGAGGCAAGCACTACAGGGCTGAGCTGGTGGATTATAGAGCAAGAAGAAAAGATTGCTGCCAGCACACACTGGAGGAGTGTGTGTGGGTGGATATGCTTGTGTGTGTGTGTGTGTGTGTGTGGGTGGATATGCGTGTGTGTGTGTGTGTCCCCGATACATGGAAAGGAGCCTTAGTACATAGAATCCCCAAAAAAGACAATATACCTAATGATCCTTTAACATGGAGAGATATATCTCTCCTCCCTACCATCTATAAAGTGTTCATGAAGTGTATTCTAACCCGTGTCCTTCCAGGGCTGGTAGAGGCAAATATCTTATCCCCAAAGCAGAAGGCCTATATCAACAGGCAGGGAATGAATGAGCATGTGTTTTGTCTTAAAACAGGGATTGGTGATTTTAAGCATGAATCCTGTAGGCTGTATTCAGTCTTTCTGGATTTCAGAGATGCTTTTGGTACCTTGGCTCACAATGGTATGATCAACTCACTAGAGGAAATACACTTACCTCAAGTGTTTATTGACATTGTTAAAGATGTGTATAGTGGCTCTTTTATTCAAGTTATCTGTGGAAAACGACTCACAGACCCAATATCTCTCCAGGTTGGCATTAAAACAGGTTGTCCATGGAGTGCGGTCAATTTTGTGATTGCCACTAATCAGTGGTTAAAGTGGCTGTGTCTATGTGCCCCTCCCAATGTGATTTCCCCCAACCCCGTACAGGGGTATGCAGATGACGTACAGTTAGCCTCTCGTGATGAGAGAGTAATAAAGAGCATGCTCTCTCGGACTGACACTTTTCTTGAGTGGTCAGGCTTGGAGGGGAAGGGCTCTAAGTGTGCTGTTTTGTATGAGAGGAGGAGTGGGGGCAACCGTTGGTATCACTCAAAATCTGATAAAAGCCCTGTGTTCACTATAGCATCAAGTCCGATTCGTGTATACTCTCTCAATGAGACATATACTTATCTTGGACATAAGTTTAATATAGCTGGTGAATGGAAGGAGCAAGTTAATGACATCATCTCTCAGTTCACTACTAGGCTGCATATGATTGATATTTCCCCACTACCGCTGAAGTTAGAGGCAATTAGACAAGTGGCTTTGTCTAAAATTCAGCATCTTTTCTCAAATGTTCTTATTCCACGCAAAATACAATTTGAGCTGAATAATAAAACTGTATGGATTGTCAGGAAATGGTTTGGCTTAAATACCCACACCACCAGCGACATTATCTTTCACACCAAACAGGAGGGAGGGTTGGGAGTGCCCAATGTGGAATGGATCTACACTGCTACACGGCTTTTTCATCTTTTTAACATGCTGAACAGTGATGATAGAACAGTCAGAGAGCTTGCTAGAGCCTCGTTCTTTTTGGATATGAGGCGTCGCAAGGTTCCTCTGGCCAGCGAGTCTGATCCAGGCTTTCTGGGCTTCCAGAGGAAATCCAACGGCAAGATGGACACACGCTCTGCTGGCTTTGGGGTCTGGTCAGATTGGCCTGACCTAAATGACCTCTGTGTTCAGACAGGAGTGACTCTGGAGTGGGCACGAACTGACTGTGGGACTGCTACAGTTTCAGAGGATATTATAACTGACCAGCTCACTGTTAGATACAGGGCCTCGGATCACCAGTTAACATCTTCTAACGGCCGGAGGCTCCTTATGGACTTACAACAACTCATACAACAGCAACACTGGACTGGTTTACATTTACAGGGAAAACTAGCATGTCTTCCCTCTGCTGATCATTCTGTATCACATTCCATATTTAATAATATTGCAATTGATGAGGAGATTATCATTTTCACTGTTAAAGCAAGATTGCAGGTTCTACCAACAAGACTTAATCTTTCTATCTGGTTTCCTGATTCTCAAGTTACCTCACTGCTTGCATCATGATCTTGAACAAATCACTGAATCCTTAGCACATATTCTGAATGGCTGCTATGCATACAAAGGATTGTACATAGCAAGGCATGATAGAATTGTGGAGCTGTTAGTGAAAGACCTACTGCCATTATATTCATCTCCTGTAAGAATGTACAAGCATTCTCGTGTAACTCCTACCATGTTCAATCACCATGTTCAATCTTTGCAATAATGATACTGATATATTTCACAATGTGTCTGCTAATTCTCCAGACATTGTTATTGTTGATGAGCAAAGTAGAGCTGTGTCTGTCTTGGAGGTAGGCTGTACTTTTGACTCCAGTCTAGAAGAAGTCTTCCTCACGAAGGTAATGAAGTATCAGCCTCTGGTGTCGGCTCTGGAACAACTCAGTTATAAAAGCAGTTGGCAAGATATTGCTCCATGTCAGCAATTATAGGTAGCCGCCATATCTGGAGGCGGCGTTGTTACCTATACCCTTAACAAAGAGCCTACAAGTGTCCATAGCACTGCTGTGTACTGTGTGTCTGCATTGTTTATGTCCTTTGATGTTACTTTTTGTATGTGGACATAAATAAAATTATTAATATGTGTGCTTGTCTGCGCTCTCCCTAAAAAGCTGCAGCCAGGAGGCAGGCCTACAAATAAAGTGGGACATTTCAAATAGTGAGAAAAAGAAAAATAGCAGGGTAACATTTTTTAAGTAATGTGTATAAATCACATTGCTGCCAAGCATACAAATGACAATTGAAGAGACAAGCAAGACCAAGCGCTTAATCACAGGGTCCGGTGTTTTTGAAAGACCAGGTGGTGTGCGTGTGTTTGTCTGTGTGTGTGCGGGTGTATGTGTCTGTGCGTGTGTGTGTGTGTTTGTGTGTGTGTGTGTGTGTGTGTGTGTGTGCATGCGTGTCTGTGAGTGCACGTGCGTGTGTGCGTATGTCTGTCTGCGCTTCTGAGGTAAACCTTTGAGCCTGGAAAGGATTGTCTCATAGGAATGATAACCACATCCTGTTCAGGCACCACTCCACATCACAACCATACCTCACAATGCAATGCAATGTTTCTTTTTTTTCTATAATGAGAATCACTGAACTCCCAGTGCTGAACATGCCTGAGTTTAACCACCTGGCTATTTGGCACAAGGCCCATATTATGACTCGTCTGGTACTGTAGATACCACTGCTTGAACTGACAAATGTTTTCTGTCATAGGGGGTTCATTCCAGCTCCCATTGTAAAGATACTGCATGAAAAACAACAGGGGAAAGCATTTGAAATGCTGGTGGCTATTTGCTAATGTTTTCTTGATTGACTGGTCCACCGGGTAATACATTTCTACTGCATAAAACTACACAAATCAATGTCATCGGCAGAATGGTATTATCTTATGTGCGCGCCGTGGAAATTTACTAGATTTTTTTACGTGTACATTTTAACGGCTTTACTGCCATTACTCCAGGAAGCTAAAGCCATTCAAAGCCATTCTAAAGTCAAGTAGAGTATGCTGATTCATCCTGCGTCTCTCTTTTCATGATGTTGATGGGAAACAGGAGATGCTGCAAGACTTCTGCCAGTTCAGGGGTCATCTCCTCATCTGAGTGACTCATGCTAATGCGTAGGATATCCCACAATGCCTTAAGACCGCCTCACAGCTGTTGTCCTGACTGGACAGCAGCTGTGCCCCCCCCCCCCCCCCCCCCCCCCCCCCTCAAGGTTTTGTTTGACGCACAGTCATATACAAACACACACACACCACACACAACCTGCTGCCTACAAACTGGAACTACCTCAGCGATCACACTTAATCTTTTTTTCTTTTTTAGAGAAGCCAATGATCTAATTTTCCTCTGGATCAATAGTGACATCCGTGTAAAAGATGCATAGCCATCTGCTTTGAGCTTTATCCTCAACATGCACTTGTGTGTCTAAGTGAGAGCAGCAAAAATCCATCCCTTGATCTTGTAAGTGAGGGGCTAACAATGAGCACACTCACTTGAGCCAATTCTAAGCATGGCAGTCTGGGTGGTCTTCAATATTTATTCAGTTGAATCAGACTAACTTCCTCTGTATTTTTTTACATGGAAAGTTTTAAGTACATTAGAATTTAGGTTTTGAGAAAGAATTCCTCATCACAATAAAGCCCTGCACAGTATATATCCTAGCCTTTCTCTTAAATAAAGTCGACATTTAACATAGTATACAACGCCACAAAAAAATCTCTTTTGAGCAGTTTTGAAGCAGTTTGTGATACTGAGTTTGGGGGCTGGCCAAAACGACTTTAACGAAACGAGACACAAAATATAAAACATAAAATTGCTGGAAAAAACAATTAAATTCAAATTTAGTTTGTGTTCATAATCCCTCCTGCCTATTCACATATTTTAGCTTTTTTCATAGCACACTGTCACAAACATATGTAGTAAATCAAATCAGATCAAAAACGTCTAGGATGTAAAAAAAAAGCCAAGTTACTCACGCATAGCCTACATAGCGCTGTCCATAAGTTCTTAATTCCAACTTGCAAAAACTACGCCTGCCTTTAAAAGTCTTGATATCAAAATGTGGCCAAGTTACAACTAACAATATTGCCTATCGTAGCTCACACTAAATAAACTAGCTCTATTCCAAAGCAATGCTATCCAAACTTTCCTAAATTATTTAATGCAACTTGGCCCTAATTCTTCTTCTTCTTATTCTTATTATTATTATTATTATAATTAAAAGTGTTTGCAGTAAGCTACATTATCAGCAGAGTAGCGTAGACTAGAGCCACATTCGGAGGCTATCTATTTATTTATAAGTGACTAACCATGAATCAGATATGTTTGGGGAATTGGCGGTTTATAAATCCGATCGCTTAAAGGCTTGTAGTTTAAAAGAGGCTATCCTCAATTCTTAATGTTGGCTGTTATCGTAAATTCTTAATTTTCCTAGTAGTTAATTTTATGGTGACCTTGTGTTATGTGTGAAAAGGATAAAGTGAACAGAGCTGAAGTGAAGAAATTAATGAATAAAGAAATGTTGGCCGAGGCAAGGGGTTTTCACAGTTAGTCAGTCATGACCGCAAGAGCAGAGCGTAACACCCTCCCCAAACCAGACAAAAGCGAGCGTCTGGTTTGGGGAGGGTGTGATATAATACAAGTGAATCATTGAACACTTAATATTGTAAACCAAAAATATGTTAATGTGTCAATGTGAAAATAATAACAGTCTAAGAAATGAAATGAACTTAACAGTTGCACATTGTTTTTGGGGAAAATACACATGTGCCCTGCTGGGCTCGAACCCACTAACCACTGTGTGATAAACTGCAGTTTTAACTACTAAGCCACAATAGCTTCTTGGAAAGCATGAAGCCATTAGCTATATTAATATTAAAAAACATTAGTATGAAGCGTTTTTATTGGACGATAAGTTTGATGAGCAGGTATAGGGACCATACGCTCAAATAATAATCCTCCCCATTAGATAACATCGCGACAGAGGCAGGCAGTTTGGCAGGAAAATGGGAAGAAGAAGAAGAAGAAGAAGAAGAAGAAGAAGAAGCGGAAGAGGAAGGAGAAAAAATGGCAAAATAACCCAAGTTTGGGGCTTTATTGTGTGGATGTGTGAAGTTGTATCTGAATGCTGTGTGGTTACATTAGGTCAGAACATACAGAAGTTTATGTTTTTAAGGGTTGAGAGTCTATGGTCATTGTGGTTACTTCTGTAGGAAACCCTGAAAAGTGCCAAACTCTCGGTGCTGTATAGGTATGGGGCATGCCCCGCCAAGCCGTAACTTGGTGGATGGCATACCTGCCATCCCAATAAATAGTTGTATAAACCAACACACATTTAACTGAAGTATGAAATACCACCGCAGGGAAAGGAGTACCTTTGCTCTACTTTTTTATGTATTCCAGATTGCATACTTCTCCAGAACACACACTGTAAACCGCATTATGAAGGTTCCTTTTGTAGAGCATCATAAGCCGTACCTTACCCAACATTGTATCCATCTGCTTACATGTGAGACAAAGTGACCACTATGACATTCTTACCTGCCTGTAATCAGCTGACTGCGTGACGGCGTGCATATGGGCTGAACGTAATAGTTCTCCAACTTGACGCCCTCGGCAGCAAGTTTGTCCAGCGTGGGTGTACGTATGTCCGAGCCGTGGTAGCCGATGTCGTGAAAGCCTTGGTCGTCCGTCATAAAGAATATAATATGCGGTGGCTGCCTGGGTTTGAACTCAGGTTTCCTGCCTTTGAAGTCCGAGAAAGGCTCGTTCTCCATCTGATCTGGCTTCACACTGTCCCAAGACAGGTAGCCAAGACTCAGTAAACTGACCAATGAAAGCCCGGTAAGCGCATGCACTGCCATGGCGAGTAAGCATGCACGCGATTTTCAGATACTAAAGAAAATGCATTCAAAAGGTGCGCGTTCTCTGTTGCATTGGTGTATATCTATATGCCAGGTCTCGCCCTTGCTCCGAGACAAGTACTTCGCTACTTGAAGACTTGAAAAAATATAGCCAAGTTGATAGCTATTCACGTAATTTCCATTACGCGCGAAAGATGTTCTTAATTTAAGATATAAAGCAATAATGTAACATGTTTGTAGATCCTGTAGCTATTTAAATAAAGTCAGAATGCTATGCAGAATATGCTAAAAACAAAAATTCAAACCTTTTTATCAGACAAAAGTTGTCTTGTAGCCTAATCTACTAGTACATGCTTGACTGCAACAGACCGAATCCCTACTGCAGTCTGATCTCTTACATGCTCTTCTGAAACTGCCGTTCGTTCTTTCTTCCTCCCTTTCTTTCCTACTTTCTTTCTTTATTTCTTTCTTACTTTCTTTTTTTTCTTTGCGGGATGTATTATTAACCCCGCCCGACAGAGAACGTCACAGCCAGTTGAAACAGGATGCCAAAGAAAACACGCTCGCGACCGTGCAGACTGATTTCCACTGTTGAGGAAAACGTTCTCGGATTGTCCTTCGGGACCCAACAGCAGTTACCTTGTGAGTAACTGATGTGAGTATTGATCTTTAGGCTAATATCTGTTAACCTTTTAAAATTAATTTAATATGGCGATGGCGTGTTGTTAACAACTCACTTAAAACATTAAAAATACAACATTAATGTGCCCAATATAGTAGGCCTATTAAAGTAAGTAAAACAAAGTTGACTCAATTATTGCACTGGCTCACAATTGCAGTCGAAGAAGGCAAGTTCTCTGTGTATCACAGAGCACGAATTTGGGAAACCAATGAAGATTGTTAATGATTGCTATTGATTGATTGATATGTTTCCAAGAGTGTGATTGAAGTGCAAATTAGCCAGCTAGTCTCTCCCATTTAAACGGGCAGCCGACACTTGAAAACACTATATAAAGCAGATCCATGGACATTTTTCGCAAGACACATAGGTAATTAACCGAAATGCACAACTGTCAGAAAATTTTTACTTATTTATTTATTTTATTTTTGGGTGGGGAGGGGGATGTTTCCCTTATGCACTTTATAATCTACAGGGATTCATCTAAACAGTTAAAGTAGTTTAAATATGTTTTTGTTCCAGATCTGGTTGTAAAGCAGGGGTAGGAAACACAAAATGTGACACTTGCAGCACTGCCACTCACAAAAGACTATACATGGGCCAGAACCGTAGAAGTGAACTGATTTTTAAATGTTTTATAATGAATGAGGAAGTGACTTTGTTACAATTCAATACAGAGGAAGTGATAGCTGCCGATTTTATGTCACCAATGATCTGGCGAGTTTACGTGTACAGTATGTGCTTAGTGGCAATAAAAATTAAACCATCAGAGCACTATTCCATCCTAACAGTACACGGAGTTGAGCCTGTTGTTCCAGGTACAGTGTGAAGAGCTGAGCTTTCAAGGTGGAATGGAAGTTGGAGGTTGGCTCTGGTGTCCTAGGCACAGTCAGGAGGGGTGAGCCCTGTATGGCGATCGACTCTTCTGCGCTATATATTCAGTATGAAGAGGTCAGTTTTCAGGAGGCTATGGAAGCTAGTTAGCTCAGTATGCCTGTTCTGGGTGTTGAATGAGCTTCCAGTTTTATTGCACAAGTCTACATGCGACATGCTGGAAAAGGACTGTTCACCACCCTGCACTTCATTAAACACCACCTTCCCTTTTCCCCCTCTGTCAGAGCTATTTATCTGTGTGTGTTCATTTTTTTTTCCATAAAGGATGTTGTGCTTTATGACAGTGAAGACTGGATCGCTTAAAATTGAGATTAATGCATTATCTAAGGTCTTTTTTGGTGTCACCATGTTTTAAATTAGAGGAAATTTCTTTCTTCACTTTCTTGGCATTTGGTCTAAAATCAAGTGTTCATCTTAGAGTGGAATGTAGGTCTATGAAAACAGAAGGGTTGCCTTACACCAGCACATAGCAACCCAAAAATTATCAGGTGACAAGCATTTCTGAAAGAGATTTTTTTTTTCTGAGCTTTAAAATACCTTATCTCACTGCTGGACCTTCAGCAAAGGCAGTTCAAAATTCTGCTGTTCTGCAACCCTGGCTCTGTACATCCCTCACAATGACTCGCACACACAGGCACACACACAGACACGGCACACACACTCTCATTACAACACAATGGTTTACACATTTCTACATTCCTACTAATCCTATGACTGTGCAGTGAAAGTGTGGGTGGAGGCACTGCTTTACAGCTATTGTTACCAACTGCCTCATTATAAGAGTAGGTAGTTTGCCAGTCTTATAATGTGAATCTTACAGTGTGTTTTACCACTTCTGGGTTAAAGAAGTTTTAAATATTAACTCTTTCCTCTACACTCAGTAAATGCAAAGTGTCACAGAAGCAAGGGCAAAACATTTTTCAGACATAATTTCCAAAAACTGCCATAGACCTTTTTTTGCCAAGTTATTTTTTGTACCATCAATTCTGTATAGACTAATTGACCCTCCTGCATGCCATGGTGTTGATATGAAGATTTTTTAAAATGTTTTGTTAGCAAATTTGAGAGCATTAGATCACATATCAGTCCCTCTGTTCCTGACTCCTCTCCCTGTCTGGCGTGCCACTGCTATCTTTGAACCAGTTTCTCACTCCTCCTTATGAGATTTTATCTCACATGAAGTCTACAGCCTCTCCGCTCGACGTTATCCCTTCATGTGTTTTTAAATAGTCATTTGATGTGATCAGTACCAGTGTTCTCCCTATAGTCAACACCTGTTTAGCCACTGGTACTGTTCCTGCCTGCTGCAAACATGCAGTGGTTCAGCATCTTCTCGAAAAAAAAAACACTTAGTACATTTTGTCATATTTCTAAACTGACTGTTCCTCCCAGTCAGGCTCCCCAGTATGGAATGTGCAAGCATCCTGGCAACATCCTCTGTCAGTTGTTTGAGAGCAAACACAAGCAGGCGTATCCTCCAAGAACACGAAGAGTTAGCCTCTTGAAATATGTGCATGCAGCTCCTCAACTGCTTCTGGTACACCACAATCTGTCGGTCAGGCAGGTTGGAAGCGCAGACGATTGACCAGGTGAGTCAGTGGCTCACTGCCAGCTGCCACATATTTTCACTACACAGTCGACTAAGCAGCATCATCTTTGTGTTGTTGATTTGTAGATAGTTCCATTGTAGATTTGTGGATCGGTTCCAAGCCAACTAGAGGTTAATTCTGCCATCTATTATACTGGAGTGTGGACCATACAAAAGGTAAAGCTCACACTTTACTATTAAGCTTGTTGAATATACAAATAAATAAATAAAATGTGTGGACTAACTGGAGGCCCATGTCTGTACCCACTACCTTACCAGACAGAAAAATATCACACGCACCAAACAGAGCAAAAAAACTCACACATTTTTGTACAGCAGCAGGAAAATAAACAAACTATACTGAACAATTCTTACAACTTTGGGGGAAACATGAAATGCCCCCCCCCCCCCAGTATTATCATGGTGTATCAGTGTGCCCCCCCCCCCCAAAAAAAAATAAATAATAATAATAATAAATAAATGAATAAAACTCAAAAGAAAATGTCCTGTTTGTTCCCAAAGTTTAAATGAGATGTACCTAAATTCTTGCCTACATTCTCCATTTTGTCATCAAGACCTCACCCACCCCCCCCCCCCAAAAATGTTTTATTCCTTCCTCACTCTGATTTCACTCTGGGGATATGACCATCTTTCCTTCGGTGCTCCCTTCTCCCTTTCCTGACATAACTAATTTTTATTGACTGGCCAGATTATATTGAGCAGACTTCCTGCCTTCCACAGGGAGCTTTCTGTTCAGGGATAGGCAGAACTGCATAGCAGGAGCGAGGGACTGGGAGTTGCTCACAGAAACTGCAGGTTTTCTGGTGGATACTGTGTAGAACTGGGATCAACAGACCCGCCACATACTCCGTGTTCTTTAAAATTGTATCTTTTGTCGGAGTTGTCTACCGAAGAATTCCAATTTGATGCATATTAGGTATATTCATCACAGGCCATGAAAACCAACATGTATTATAATTATATTTGTAAATTTACCCTGTCTCCTCCATACTAATGATGCTCACTGTTCTCTTGCTACCATTCAGGGTCTAACTGTCTACGGCAGGCATTCATCTCCGTCATTCACAAAAAAAAAAAAATTCTGGTTTTGATTATTTGCATGAGTCTTTAGTCAGTATCATTTCATAAGATCCAACCCCAGGATCGCTAATTCAGCGAAATTGAGAAACCACCAGAGGGAATAATTAGCTGAAATATTTGTTCAGAACAGCGATGGTGTTCTATCTGCAACAGATGTTGTGCTTGGATGGCGCAGGGATTACGTCGTAAACAGGGCCATTGGCTTGCAAACACAACCATCCCCATCACCCTCCCACATCCACCCCCCAAGTTCAACTCACGCAACACCACCCACAATCCCCCACTAACATGCCAGTGTACAGAGCTTCTCCGACTCTCTCATCCTTGACCCCAGATACTTTCACGTGACTTGATTCCCTAGATTGACACCTACCTGCCCGCGCTGTTTGCCTGTAATTGGCACATCTACGTACCTCCTCTGTGTCACTTGGTCCTGAACCTGCACTGTGTGCGCTGCTTTTTCTGACAAGCAGTTTTGTTTGGTCAATTAAGATTGCTGAAAACATGTGTTTAAGTTCTTGCGTCATTCTTTCCATAAACATATTTTAACAAGATACAGCTTTAGCTCATTGGCTTTTTTGAGCCCATCATTTATTTATTTTTTTAAATTAATTTGCCAGGACTCCTACTCTAAAGAAAAGTGGAATCTGATGACAATTACAGTTATTCTGGATATTGGCTTAACATCTCATCCAAAGGACTCATCCTGATACGCCACCCTAAAAAAAGTGAAAGGATTATCTTAGTTGAGACTGGTTTATCAGTGAGACATGTTGCTACATGATTACTGATAAGTCATGAAATTACTTGAGCAAAATGGTAAATGTGTCTCAAAATGTCCAGTTGGAAGCAGTGACATTTTTGGTCACACATATTGAAAAAATAACGTTCATTCTTTAAAAAACGATGTAAGACTAAAATGACCTAATTTTATATTTCAGTTGAGAGGACTGCACCACCACATGGCTAATGCATTTAGCTTTAATTCAGATACAATATGAAATTGCACATTCCTAAAACCAAAAAAGACTTTTTTCACTGAACAACACTGTACTGTATTTCATTGAAAGCTTTTGTAAAAGCACAAATAATGTTGATAATGCACAAATGCTATTCCTACAAGTGGCTTGCACTATATTCACTCTTTTGAAACTATGTGCAAGTGTGTGTGTGAGTGTGTTAGACAAAAGGTGTGAGTATGTGTGTGAGAGCATGAGTATGCATGCAAGACGAGAATGTGTGTGTGAGAGTGTATGCGTATGTGTGTTTGATTAGTGCAATTAACCCTAGTCTTTAAATTCTTACATATTGTTCTGCAGTTTGTTCTGCAACAATCCCACATAAAAGTAATTGTAACCATTCCAAATTAGACTGAGGTGTTGAGGCAAGTGTGAGTGGGAGCTTTTTGGCTGTTTTTCTAAAAAAAAACCTCAGGGGCTCCTCTATACAAGCGTCATTTCACAGAGACTGCAACTAGCTTTATATTGATTTTGTCATGCAGAGAATAAGCCAGACACATACACACAAATCCATCAATGTTGGGGAAAGTTCTGAGTAGATTGTCAACATATCAATTAATGGCTGAATTGCAAACACAAACATGAAAATCCATGAATTTAACATGAAATATTTCATGTTAAAACATGCTTCAATGGATGCAGAAAAGGGCGCAACGAGACTATACATTTTTGTCCCCTGTAGGGGAGATAAATCTCTTGAGGTCTTAATCTCAAGAACCATACAGTATATTTTACTATGCTGAAAACCTATACTACAAGGGACGTCAATAAAAATAACACAACTAATACTTTTGAAAATATTTTCACTACAACTTCACTACTCCTCCCTCAAGACAAGGCTTTTCTGCACACAGGTGAACATAATACATCATTGCAAACAGGTGAGACCGACAGATTAGGTGGCCATGAGATCAAGGGGGTGTGACCAAGAAACCAGGGGATAACGCTAGGAATACCTATATGTACATACTGTATATAAACACATATTAGAATAGAAAGCACAGTCAGAAAAAAAGAACCAATATTAAGGTGTAGCCTGCAATTGGACAATAGATAAAATAATCGAAGAAACACAGAATAATTATTTTCAAGTTTTAATCCTCTCAGTGTCAGATTACCCAGAAAGTGGATGTAATAGGTTTCTCTAGCCAGTCGAAACCCATGGCCACCAATTGAAACCCA